>CALNHX010000045.1:0-649548 GCA_940337035.1 Agriotes lineatus | reverse complement strand
AGCGTCAAACTAAGCACCAAGCCAAGCGCCAAAAAAATCACCAAGCCAAGCGCCAGGGCAAGCGTTAAGCCAAGCGCCAAGCCAAGCCAAGCGCTAATCCAAGCGCCAAGCGAAGCGCCAAACCAAGCGCCAAACCAAGCGCCAAAGAAATCACCAAGCCAAGCGCCAGGGCAAGCGTTAAGCCAAGCGCCAAGCCAAGCACCAAACCAAGCGCCAAGCCAAACGCCAAATCAAGCGCCACACCAAGCGCCAAGTCAAGCGCCAAGCCAAGCGCCAAAGCAAGCACTATTCCAAGCGCTAAGCCAAGGGCTAAGTCAAACGCCAAGCGCCAAGCCAAGCGCCAAGCCAAGCGCCAAGCCAAGCGCCAAGCCAAGCGCCAAACCAAGCGTCAAACTAAGCACCAAGCCAAGCGCCAAAAAAATCACCAAGCCAAGCGCCAGGGCAAGCGCCAAGCCAAGCGCCAAGCCAAGCGCCAAACCAAGCGCCAAACCAAGCGCCAAGCCAGGCGCCAAATCGAGCACCAAGCCAAGCGCAAAAGAAATCACCAAGCCAAGCGCCAGGGCAAGCGCTAAGCCAAGCGCCAAGCGAAGCGCCAAACCAAGCGCCAAGCCAAGCTCCAAAGAAATCACCAAGCCAAGCGCCAGGGCAAGCGCTAAGCCACGCGCCAAGCCAAGCGCCAAACCAAGCGCCAGGCCAAGCGCCAAATCAAGCGCCAAACCAAGCGCCAAGTCAAGTGCCAAGCCAAGCGCCAAAGCAAGCACCATGCCAAGCGCCAAGCCAAGGGCTAAGTCAAGCGCCAAACCAAGTGCCAAGCCAAGCGCCAGGGCAAGCGCCAAGCCAAGCGCCAAGCCAAGCCCCCAACCAAGCGCCAAGCCAAACGCCAAACCAAGCGCCAAGCCACGCGTAAAGGAGAGCGCCAAGCTACTCGCCAAGGAGAGCGTCAAGCCATGCGTTAAGGCAAGCCCCAAGCCAAGCACTAAACTGCGCGCCAAAAAAAAAAACGCCAAGGAAAACGCCAAGCCATGCGTCAAGCTAAGCGCCAAGCCAAGCGCCCAGCCAAGCGCCAAGCCACGCGCTAAGCCACGCTCCAAGAAAAGCGCCAAGCCACGCTTCAAGCCAAGCGCCCAACCAAGCGCCAAGCCAAACGCCAAACCACGCGCCAAGCCAAACACCAAAGCAAGCACCATGCCAAGCGTCAAGCCAAGCGCCAAGCCAAGCGCCAAGTCAAGCGCCAGGGCAAGCGCCAAGCCAAGCCCCCAACCAAGCGCCAAGCCAAACGCCAAACCACTCGCCAAGCCAAACACCAAAGCAAGCACCATGCCAAGCGTCAAGCCAAGCGCCAAGTCAAGCGGAAAACCACGCGCCAAGCCAAACACCAAAGCAAGCACCATGCCAAGCGTCAAGCCAAGCGCCAAGTCAAGCGCCAAACCAAGCGCCAAACCAAGCGCCAAGCCAAGCGTCAAAATAGGCGCTAACCTAAGCACCAAGCCACACGCCAAACCAAGCGTCAAGCCACACGTTAAGCCAAGCGCCCAGCCAAGCGCCAAGCCACGCGCCAAGGGGAGCGCTAAGCCATTCGCCAAGCCAAGCGCCAAAAGAAGCGCCAAGCCATGCGCCAAGCCAAGCGCCAAGCCAAGCGCCAAGCCAAGCGCCAAGCCACGCGCCAAGGAGAGCGTCAAGCCATACGTTAAGGCAAGCGCCAAGCCAAGCGCTAAGCTGCGCGCCAAAAAAAACGCCAAGGAAAGCGCCAAGCCAAGCGTCAAGCTAAGCGCCAAGCCAAGCGCCCAGCCAAGCGCCATGCCACGCTCCAAGAAAAGCGCCAAGCCACGCGCCAAGCCAAGCGCCAAGCCAAGCGCCCGGCCAGGCGCCAAGCCACGCGCCAAGGTAAGCGCCAAGCCATGCGCCAAGCCAAGCGCCAAGCTAAACGCCCAGCCAAGCGCCAAGCCACGCACCAAGTCACGCGGCAGGAAAAGCACTAAGCCAAGCGACAAGCCACGCGATAAGAAAGCGCCAAGCCAAGCGACAAGACACGCGCCAAGAAAGCGGCAAGCCAAGCGTCTAGCCAAGCGCCAAGCCAAGAACCAAGCCAAGCGACAAGCCACGAGCGAAGAAAGCGCTAAGCCAAGCGTCCAGCCAAGCGCCAAGCCACGCGTCAAGGAGACCGCCAAGCCATGCGCCAAGCCAAGCGCCAAGCCAAGCGCCAACCCAAGCGCCAAGCTACGCGCTAAGCCAAGCGCCAACTCAAGCGCCAAGATAGGCGCTAACCCAAGCACCAAGCCACACGCCAAACCAAGCGCCAAGATAAGCGCCAAATGAAGCGCCAAAACATGCGCCAAGCCAAACGTCAAGGCAAGCGACAAGCCAGGCGCTAAGCCAAGCGCCAACTCAAGCGCCAAGATAGGCGCTAACCAAAGCTCCAAGCCACACGCCAAACCAAGGGCAAACCCAATCGCCAAGAGCCAAACCAAACGGCCAGCCAAGCGCCAAGCAAAGCGCCAAGTCAAGCTCTAAACTAACCACAAAGCCAAGCGCCAAGGCAAGCGCCAAGCCAGGCGCTAATCCAAGCGCCAAGCCAAGCGTCAAAATAGGCGCTAACCTAAACACCAAGCCACACGCCAAACCAAGCGCCAAGCCACACGCCAAAGCAAGCGCCCAGCCAAGCGCCAAGCCACGCGCCAAGGGGAGCGCTAAGCCATTCGCCAAGACAAGCGCCAAGCAAAGCGGCAAGTCAAGCTCTAAACTATGCGCAAAGCCAAGCGCCACGGCAAGCGCCAAGCCAGGCGCTAATCCAAGCGCCAAGCTAAGCTCTAGGTCAAGCGCCAAACTAAGCGCCAAGCCAAGCGCCAAACCAAGCGCCAAGCCACGCGCCAAGCCAAGCGCCATGCCTAACACAAAGCCAAGCGCCAAGCCAAGCGTTAAGCCAAGCGCCAAGCCAAGCGCCAAGCCAAGACCCAAGCCATGCGCCAAGCCAAGCGGCAAGCCAAGCACCAAGCCAAGCGCCAAGCCATGCGCCTAGCCAAGCGCCAAGCCAATCCCCAAGCCAAGCGCCTAGCCAAGCACCAAGCCAAGCGCCAAGTCAAGCGCCAAGATAGTCGCTAACCAAAGCACCAAGCCACACGCCTAGCCAAGGGCAAAGCCAATAACCAAGCCAAGCATCAAACCAAGCGCCAATCCAAGCGCCAAACCCAGCGCCAAGCCAAGCGTTAAAGAAATTACCAAGCCAAGCGCCAAGTCAAGCGCCAAGATAGTCGCTAACCAAAGCACCAAGCCACACGCCTAGCCAAGGGCAAAGCCAATAACCAACCCAAGCGCCAAACAAATCACCAAGCCATGCGCCAAGCCAAGCGGCAAGCCAAGCGCCAAGCCAAGCGCCAAGCCAAGCGCCTAGCCAAGCGCCAAGCCAAGCCCCAAGCCAAGCGCCTAGCCAAGCACCAAGCCAAGCGCCAAGTCAAGCGCCAAGATAGGCGCTAACCAAAGCACCAGGCCACACGCCTAGCCAAGGGCAAAGCCAATCACCAAGCCAAGCGTCAAACCAAGCGCCAATTCAAGCGCCAAACCAAGCGCCAAGCCAAGCGTTAAAGAAATTACCAAGCCAAGCGCCAGGGCAAGCGCCAAACCAAGCGCCAAGTCAAGCGCCAAACCAAGGCCAAGCCAAGCGCCAAACCAAGCGCCAACCCAAGCGCCAAACAAATCACCAAGCCAAGCTCCAGGGCAAGCGCCAAGCCAAGCGCCAAACCAAGCGCCAAACCAAGCGCCAAACCAAGCGTCAAACTAAGCGCCAAGCCAAGCGCCAAAGAAATCACCAAGCCAAGCGCCAGGGCAAGCGCCAAGCCAAGCGCCAAGCCAAGCGCCAAGCCAAGCGCCAAGCCAAGCGCCAAGCCAAGCGCCAAGCCAATCGCCAAACCAAGCGCCAAGATAAGCGCTAAATCAAGCGCCAAGACATGCGCCAAGCCAAACGTCAAGGCAAGCGCCAAGCCAGGCGCTAAGCCAAACGCCAACTCAAGCGCTAAGATAGGCGCTAACCAAAGCTCTAAGCCACACACCAAGCCAAGGGCAAAACTAATCGCCAAGCCACGCTCCAAGGAGATCGCCAAACCAAGCGCCAATCCAAATGCCGAGCCAAGCGCACAGCCAAGCGCCAAGCAACGCGCCAACAAAAGCGCCAAGCTAAGCGCCAAGCCAAGCGCCAAACCAAGTGCCAAGCCACGCTCCAAGAATGCGCCAAGTTAAACGATAAGACACGCGCCAAGAAAGCGCCAAGCCAAGCGTCTAGCCAAGCGCCAAGCTAAGCCCCAAGCTAAGCAGCAAGCCAAACGCCAAGCCACGCGCCAAGAAAAGCGCTAAGCCAAGCGCCAAACCACGCGCCAAGCCACGCTCCAAAAAAAGCGTCAAGCCAAGCGATAAGCCAAGCGCCAAGCCAATCGCCCACCCAAGCGCCAAGGAGAGCGCCAAGCCATGCGCCAAACCAAGCGCTACGCCAAGCGCTACGCCAAGCGCAAAGCCAAGCGCCAAGCCAAGCGCCAAATCGAGCACCAAGCCAAGCGCCAAAGAAATCACCAAGCCAAGCGCCAGGGCAAGCGCTAAGCCAAGCGACAAGCGAAGCACCAAACCAAGCGCCAAGCAAAGCGCCAAGCCAAGCGCCAAATTGAGCACCAAGCCAAGCGCCAAAGAAATCACCAAGCCAAGCGCCAGGTCAAGCGCTAAGCCAAGCGACAAGCGAAGCACCAAACCAAGCGCCAAGCCAAGCGCCAAACCAAGCGCCAAACCAAGCGCCAAGTCAAGCGCCAAGCCAAGCGCCAAAGCAAGCACCATGCCAAGCGCCAAAAAAATTACCAAGCCAAGCCCCAGGGCAAGCGCTAAGCCAAGCGCCAAGCCAAGCGCCAAACCAAGCGCCAAGCCAAGCGCCAAATCAAGCGCCAAGCCAAGCGCCAAACCAAGCGCCAAACCAAGCACCAAGTCAAGCGCCAAGCCAAGCGCCAAAGCAAGCACCATGCCAAGCGCCAAGCCAAGCGCCAAGTCAAGCGCCAGGGCAAGCTCCAAGCCAAGCCCCCAACCAAGCGCCAAGCCAAACGCCAAACCACGCGCCAAGCCAAGCGCCAAAGCAAGCAGCATGCCAAGCGTCAAGCCAAGCGCCAAGTCAAGCGCTAAACCAAGCGCCAAACCAAGCGCCAGGGCAAGCGCTAAGCCAAGCGACAAGCGAAGCACCAAACCAAGCGCCAAGCAAAGCGCCAAGCCAAGCGCCAAATCGAGCACCAAGCCAAGCGCCAAAGAAATCACCAAGCCAAGCGCCAGGTCAAGCGCTAAGCCAAGCGACAAGCGAAGCACCAAACCAAGCGCCAAGCCAAGCGCCAAAAAAATTACCAAGCCAAGCCCCAGGGCAAGCGCTAAGCCAAGCGCCAAGCCAAGCGCCAAACCAAGCGCCAAGCCAAGCGCCAAATCAAGCGCCAAGCCAAGCGCCAAACCAAGCGCCAAACCAAGCGCCAAGTCAAGCGCCAAGCCAAGCGCCAAAGCAAGCACCATGCCAAGCGCCAAGCCAAGCGCCAAGTCAAGCGCCAGGGCAAGCTCCAAGCCAAGCCCCCTACCAAGCGCCAAGCCAAACGCCAAACCACGCGCCAAGCCAAGCGCCAAAGCAAGCAGCATGCCAAGCGTCAAGCCAAGCGCCAAGTCAAGCGCCAAACCAAGCGCCAAACCAAGCGCCAAGCCAAGCGTCAAAATAGGCGCTAACCAAAACACCAAGCCACACGCCAAACCAAGCGCCAAGCCACACGCCAATCCAAGCGCCCAGCCAAGCGCCAAGCCACGCGCCAAGGGGAGCGCTAAGCCATTCGCCAAGACAAGCGCCAAAAGAAGCGCCAAGCCATGCGCCAAGCCAAGCGCCAAGCCAAGCACCAAGCCAAGCGTCAAACCAAGCGCCAAGCCAAGCGCCAATCCAAGCGCCAACCCAAGCGCCAAAGAAATCACTAAGAAAAGCGCCAGGGCAAACGCCAAGCCAAGCGCCAAACCAAGCGTCAAACTAAGCGCCAAGCCAAGCGCCAAAAAAATCACCAAGTCAAGCGCCAAAGCAAGCGCCAAGCCAAGCGCCAAGCCAAGCGCCAAGCCAAGCGCCAAATCGAGCACCAAGCCAAGCGCCAAAGAAATCACCAAGACAAGCGCAAGGGCAAGCGCTAAGCCAAGCGCCAAGCGAAACGCCAAACCAAGCGCCAAGCCAAGCGCAAAAGAAATCACTAAGCCAAGCGCCAGAGCAAGCGCTAAACCAATCGCCAAGCCAAGCGCCAAACCAAGCGCCAAGCCAAACGCCAAATCAAGCGTCAAACCAAGCGCCAAGTCAAGCGCCAAGCCAAGCGCCAAAGCAAGCACCATGCCAAGCGCCAAGCCAAGGGCTAAGTCAAGCGCCAAACCAAGCGTCAAGCCAAGCGCCCAGCCAAGCGCCAAGCCACGGGCCAAGGAGAGCGTTAAGCCATGCGCTAAGACAAGCACCAAACCAAGCGCCAAGTCAAGTGCCAAGCCACGCGCCAAGAAAAGCGCCAAGCCAAGCGCCAAGCCACGCGCCAAGTCAAGCGCCAAGCCACTCGCCAAAAAGAGCGCCAAACCATTCGACAAACCACGCGCCAAGCCACGCGCCAAGAAAAGCGCCAAGCTTAGCGCCAAGCCAAGCGCCAAGCCAACCGCCAAGCCACGCGCCAAAAAAAGCGCACCGCCATGCGCCAAGACAAGCGACTAGACACTCGCCACGAAAAGCGCCAAGCCAAGCGCCAAGAAAAGCGTTATAAAAATCACCAAGCCAAGCGCCAGGGCAAGCGCCAAGCCAAGCGCCAAGCCAAGCGCCAAACCAAGGCCAAGCCAAGCGCCAAACCAAGCGCCAATCCAAGCGCCAAAGAAATCACTAAGCCAAGCGCCAAAGCAAGCGCCAAGCCAAGCGCCAAGCCAAGCGCCAGGCCAAGCGCCAAACCAAGCGCCAAGCCAAGCGCCAAATCGAGCACCAAGCCAAGCGCCAAAGAAATCACCAAGCCAAGCGCCAGGGCAAGCGCCAAGCTAAGCGCTAAGCCAAGCGCTATGCCAAGCGCCAAGCCAAGCGCTAAGCCAAGCGCCAAGCCAAGCGCCAAGCCAAGCGCCAAACCAAGCGTCAAACTAAGCACCAAGCCAAGCGCCAAAAAAATTACCAAGCCAAGCGCCAGGGCAAGCGCCAAGCCAAGCGCCAAGCCAAGCGCCAAACCAAGCTCCAAACCAAGGGCCAAATCGAGCACCAAGCCAAGCGCCAAAGAAATCACCACGCCAAGCGCCAGGGCAAGCGCTAAGCCAAGCGCCAAGCGAAGCGCCAGACCAAGCGCCAAGCCAAGCGCCAAACCAAGAGCCAAGCCAAGCGCCAAATCAAGCGCCAAACCAAGCGCCAAGTCAAGCGCCAAGCCAAGCGCCAAAGCAAGCGCCAAGCCAAGCGCCAGGGCAAGCGCCAAGCCAAGCGCCGAACCAAGCGCCAAGCCAAGCGCCAAACCAAGCGTCAAACTAAGCACCAAGCCAAGCGCCAAAAAAATCACCAAGCCAAGCGCCAGGGCAAGCGCCAAGCCAAGCGCCAAACCAAGCGCCAAGCCAAGCGCCAAACCAAGCGCCAAGCCAAGCGCCAAATCGAGCACCAAGCCAAGCGCCAAAGAAATCACCAAGCCAAGCGCCAGGGCAAGCGCTAAGCCAAGCGCCAAGCCAAGCGCCAAGCGAAGCGCCAAACCAAGCGCCAAGCCAAGCGCCAAAGAAATCACCAAGCCAAGCGCCAGGGCAAGCGCTTAGCCAAGCGCCAAGCCAAGCGCCAAGCCAAGCGCCAAATCAAGCGCCAAACCAAGCGCCAGGTCAAGCGCCAAGCCAAGCGCCAAAGCAAGCACCATGCCAAGCGCCAAGCCAAGGGCTGAGTCAAGCGCCAAGCCAAGCGCCATGCCAAGCGCCAAGCCAAGCGCCAAATCAAGCGCAAAACCAAGCGCCAAGTCAAGCGCCAAGCCAAGCGCCAAAGCAAGCGCCAAGCCAAGCGCCAAGCCAAGCCAACAACCAAGCGCCAAGCCAAACGCCAAACCAAGCGCCAAGCCAAGCGCCAAAGCAAGCACCATGCCAAGCGTCAAGCCAAGCGCCAAGTCAAGCGCCAAACCAAGCGCCAAACCAAGCGCCAAGCCAAGCGTCAAAATAATCGCTAACCTAAGCACCAAGCCACACGCCAAACCAAGCGCCAAGCCGCACGCCAAGCCAAGCGCCCAGCCAAGCGCCAAGCCACGCGCCAAGGGGAGCGCTAAGCCATTCGCCAAGCCAAGCGCCAAGAGAAGCGCCAAGCCAAGCGCCAAGCCAAGCGCCAAGCCACGCGCCAAGGAAAGCGCCAAGCTACGCGCTAATGAGAGCGTCAAGCCATGCGTTAAGTCAAGCGCCAAGCCAAGCGCTAAACTGCGCGCCAAAAAAAAACGCCAAGGAGAGCGCCAAGCCATGCGTCAAGCTAAGCGCCAAGCCAAGCGCCCAGCCAAGCGCCAAGCCAAGCGCCAAAACACGCGCCAAGAAAGCGCCAAGCTAAGCGCCAAGCCAAACGCCAAGCCACGCGCCAAGAAAAGCGCCAAGCCAAGCGACAAGCCACGCGCCAAGAAAAGCGCCAAGCCAAGCGCCAAGCCACGCGCCAAGTCAAGCGCCAAGCCACGCGCCAAAAAGAGCGCCAAACCAATCGACAAACCACGCGCCAAGCCACGCGCCAAGAAAAGCGCCAAGCCCAGCGCCAAGCCAAGCGCCAAGCCAAGTGCCAAGCCACGCGCCAAAAAAAGCGCCACGCCATGCGCCAAGCCAAGCGACTAGCCACTCGCCAAGAAAAGCGCCAAGCCAAGCGTTAAAGAAATTACCAAGCCAAGCGTCAGGGCAAGCGCCAAGCCAAGCGCTAAGCCAAGCGCCAAACCAAGGCCAAGCCAAGCGCCAAACCAAGCGCCAATCCAAGCGCCAAAGAAATCACTAAGCCAAGCGCCAAATCAATCGCCAAGCCAAGCGCCAAGCCAAGCGCCAAGCCAAGCGCCAAACCAAGCGCCAAGCCAAGCGCCAAATCGAGCACCAAGCCAAGCGCCAAAGAAATCACCAAGCCAAGCGCCAAGCCAAGCGCCAAGCCACGCGTTAAGGAAAGCGCCAAGCTACGCGCCAATGAGAGCGTCAAGCCATGCGTTAAGTCAAGCGCCAAGCCAAGCGCTAAACTGCGCGCCAAAAAAAAAACGCCAAGGAGAGCGCCAAGCCATGCGTCAAGCTAAGCGCCAAGCCAAGCGCCCAGCCAAGCGCCAAGCCAAGCGCCAAAACACGCGCCAAGAAAGCGCCAAGCTAAGCGCCAAGCCAAACGCCAAGCCACGCGCCAAGAAAAGCGCCAAGCCAAGCGACAAGCCACGCGCCAAGAAAAGCGCCAAGCCAAGCGCCAAGCCACGCGCCAAGTCAAGCGCCAAGCCACGCGCCAAAAAGAGCGCCAAACCAATCGCCAAGCCAAGCGCCAAGCCAAGCACCAAACCAAGTGCCAAGCCAAGCGCCAAATCGAGCACCAAGCCAAGCGCCAAAGAAATCACCAAGCCAAGCGCCAGGGCAAGCGCCAAGCCAAGCGCCAAGCCAAGCGCCAAGCCAAGCGCCAAACCGAGCGTCAAACTAAGCACCACGCCAAGCGCCAAAAAAATCTCCAAGCCAAGCGCCAGGGCAAGCGCCAAACCAAGCGCCAAGCCAAGCGCCAAGCCAAGCACCAAACCAAGTGCCAAGCCAAGCGCCAAATCGAGCACCAAGCCAAGCGCCAAAGAAATCACCAAGCCAAGCGCCAAGCCAAGCGCCAAACCAAGCGCCAAGCCAAACGCCAAATCAAGCGCGAAACCAAGCGCCAAGTCAAGCGCCAAGCCAAGCGCCAAAGCAAGCACCATTCCAAGCGCCAAGCCAAGGGCTAAGTCAAGCGCCAAACCAAGCGCCAAGCCAAGCGCCAAGCCAAGCGCCAAGCCAAGCGCCAAGCCAAGCGCCAAGCCAAGCGCCAAACCAAGCGTCAAACTAAGCACCAAGCCAAGCGCCAAAAAAATCACCAAGCCAAGCGCCAGGGCAAGCGTTAAGCCAAGCGCCAGGCCAAGCGCCAAACCAAGCGCCAAGCCAAACGCCAAATCAAGCGCCACACCAAGCGCCAAGTCAAGCGCCAAGCCAAGCGCCAAAGCAAGCACTATTCCAAGCGCCAAGCCAAGGGCTAAGTCAAGCGCCAAACCAAGCGCCAAGCCAAGCGCCAAGCCAAGCGCCAAGCCAAGCGCCAAGCCAAGCGCCAAACCAAGCGTCAAACTAAGCACCAAGCCAAGCGCCAAAAAAATCACCAAGCCAAGCGCCAGGGCAAGCGCCAAGCCAAGCGCCAAGCCAAGCGCCAAGCCAAGCGCCAAACCAAGCGCCAAGCCAGGCGCCAAATCGAGCACCAAGCCAAGCGCAAAAGAAATCACCAAGCCAAGCGCCAGGGCAAGCGTTAAGCCAAGCGCCAAGCCAAGCGCCAAACCAAGCGCCAAGCCAAACGCCAAATCAAGCGCCACACCAAGCGCCAAGTCAAGCGCCAAGCCAAGCGCCAAAGCAAGCACTATTCCAAGCGCCAAGCCAAGGGCTAAGTCAAGCGCCAAACCAAGCGCCAAGCCAAGCGCCAAGCCAAGCGCCAAGCCAAGCGCCAAGCCAAGCGCCAAACCAAGCGTCAAACTAAGCACAAAGCCAAGCGCCAAAAAAACCACCAAGCCAAGCGCCAGGGCAAGCGCCAAGCCAAGCGCCAAGCCAAGCGCCAAGCCAAGCGCCAAACCAAGCGCCAAGCCAGGCGCCAAATCGAGCACCAAGCCAAGCGTCAAACTAAGCAACAAGCCAAGCGCCAAAAAAATCACCAAACCAAGCGCCAGGGCAAGCGCCAAGCCAAGCGCCAAGCCAAGCGCCAAGCCAAGCGCCAAACCAAGCGCCAAGCCAGGCGCCAAATCGAGCACCAAGCCAAGCGCAAAAGAAATCACCAAGCCAAGCGCCAGGGCAAGCGCTAAGCCAAGCGCCAAGCGAAGCGCCAAACCAAGCGCCAAGCCAAGCTCCAAAGAAATCACCAAGCCAAGCGCCAGGGCAAGCGCTAACCCAAGCGCCAAGCCAAGCGCCAAACCAAGCGTCAAACTAAGCAACAAGCCAAGCGCCAAAAAAATCACCAAACCAAGCGCCAGGGCAAGCGCCAAGCCAAGCGCCAAGCCAAGCGCCAAGCCAAGCGCCAAACCAAGCGCCAAGCCAGGCGCCAAATCGAGCACCAAGCCAAGCGCCAAACCAAGCGCCAAGCCAGGCGCCAAATCGAGCACCAAGCCAAGCGCAAAAGAAATCACCAAGCCAAGCGCCAGGGCAAGCGCTAACCCAAGCACCAAGCCACACGCCAAACCAAGCGCCAAGATAAGCGCCAAATGAAGCGCCAAAACATGCGCCAAGCCAAACGTCAAGGCAAGCGACAAGCCAGGCGCTAAGCCAAGCGCCAACTCAAGCGCCAAGATAGGCGCTAACCAAAGCTCCAAGCCACACGCCAAACCAAGGGCAAAGCCAATCGCCAAGCGCCAAACCAAACGGCCAGCCAAGCGCCAAGCAAAGCGCCAAGTCAAGCTCTAAACTAACCACAAAGCCAAGCGCCAAGGCAAGCGCCAAGCCAGGCGCTAATCCAAGCGCCAAGCCAAGCGTCAAAATAGGCGCTAACCTAAACACCAAGCCACACGCCAAACCAAGCGCCAAGCCACACGCCAAAGCAAGCGCCCAGCCAAGCGCCAAGCCACGCGCCAAGGGGAGCGCTAAGCCATTCGCCAAGACAAGCGCCAAGCAAAGCGCCAAGTCAAGCTCTAAACTATGCGCAAAGCCAAGCGCCACGGCAAGCGCCAAGCCAGGCGCTAATCCAAGCGCCAAGCTAAGCTCTAGGTCAAGCGCCAAACTAAGCGCCAAGCCAAGCGCCAAACCAAGCGCCAAGCCACGCGCCAAGCCAAGCGCCATGCCTAACACAAAGCCAAGCGCCAAGCCAAGCGCCAAGCCAAGACCCAAGCCATGCGCCAAGCCAAGCGGCAAGCCAAGCACCAAGCCAAGCGCCAAGCCATGCGCCTAGCCAAGCGCCAAGCCAATCCCCAAGCCAAGCGCCTAGCCAAGCACCAAGCCAAGCGCCAAGTCAAGCGCCAAGATAGTCGCTAACCAAAGCAGCAAGCCACACGCCTAGCCAAGGGCAAAGCCAATAACCAAGCCAAGCGTCAAACCAAGCGCCAATCCAAGCGCCAAACCCAGCGCCAAGCCAAGCGTTAAAGAAATTACCAAGCCAAGCGCCAAGTCAAGCGCCAAGATAGTCGCTAACCAAAGCACCAAGCCACACGCCTAGCCAAGGGCAAAGCCAATAACCAACCCAAGCGCCAAACAAATCACCAAGCCATGCGCCAACCCAAATGGCAAGCCAAGCGCCAAGCCAAGCGCCAAGCCAAGCGCCTAGCCAAGCGCCAAGCCAAGCCCCAAGCCAAGCGCCTAGCCAAGCACCAAGCCAAGCGCCAAGTCAAGCGCCAAGATAGGCGCTAACCAAAGCACCAGGCCACACGCCTAGCCAAGGGCAAAGCCAATCACCAAGCCAAGCGTCAAACCAAGCGCCAATTCAAGCGCCAAACCAAGCGCCAAGCCAAGCGTTAAAGAAATTACCAAGCCAAGCGACGCCACGAGCGTAGAAAGCGCCAAGCCAAGCGTCCAGCCAAGCGCCAAGCCACGCGTCAAGGAGAGCGCCAAGCCATGCGCCAAGCCAAGCGCCAAGCCAAGCGCCAACCCAAGCGCCAAGCTACGCGCTAAGCCAAGCGCCAACCCAAGCGCCAAGATAGGCGCTAACCCAAGCACCAAGCCACACGCCAAACCAAGCGCCAAGATAAGCGCCAAATGAAGCGTCAAAACATGCGCCAAGCCAAACGTCAAGGCAAGCGACAAGCCAGGCGCTAAGCCAAGCGCCAACTCAAGCGCCAAGATAGGCGCTAACCAAAACTCCAAGCCACACGCCAAACCAAGGGCAAAGCCAATCGCCAAGAGCCAAACCAAACGGCCAGCCAAGCGCCAAGCAAAGCGCCAAGTCAAGCTCTAAACTAACCACAAAGCCAAGCGCCAAGGCAAGCGCCAAGCCAGGCGCTTATCCAAGCGCCAAGCCAAGCGTCAAAATAGGCGCTAACCTAAACACCAAGCCACACGCCAAACCAAGCGCCAAGCCACACGCCAAGGCAAGCGCCCAGCCAAGCGCCAAGCCACGCGCCAAGGGGAGCGCTAAGCCATTCGCCAAGACAAGCGCCAAGCAAAGCGCCAAGTCAAGCTCTAAACTATGCGCAAAGCCAAGCGCCACGGCAAGCGCCAAGCCAGGCGCTAATCCAAGCGCCAAGCTAAGCTCTAGGTCAAGCGCCAAACTAAGCGCCAAGCCAAGCGCCAAACCAAGCGCCAAGCCACGCGCCAAGCCAAGCGCCATGCCTAACACAAAGCCAAGCGCCAAGCCAAGCGTTAAGCCAAGCGCCAAGCCAAGCGCCAAGCCAAGCCCCAAGCCATGCGCCAAGCCAAGCGGCAAGCCAAGCACCAAGCCAAGCGCCAAGCCATGCGCCTAGCCAAGCGCCAAGCCAATCCCCAAGCCAAGCGCCTAGCCAAGCACCAAGCCAAGCGCCAAGTCAAGCGCCAAGATAGTCGCTAACCAAAGCACCAAGCCACACGCCTAGCCAAGGGCAAAGCCAATAACCAAGCCAAGCGTCAAACCAAGCGCCAATCCGAGCGCCAAACCCAGCGCCAAGCCAAGCGTTAAAGAAATTACCAAGCCAAGCGCCAAGTCAAGCGCCAAGATAGTCGCTAACCAAAGCACCAAGCCACACGCCTAGCCAAGGGTAAAGCCAATAACCAACCCAAGCGCCAAACAAATCACCAAGCCATGCGCCAAGCCAAGCGGCAAGCCAAGCGCCAAGCCAAGCGCCAAGCCAAGCGCCTAGCCAAGCGCCAAGCCAAGCCCCAAGCCAAGCGCCTAGCCAAGCACCAAGCCAAGCGCCAAGTCAAGCGCCAAGATAGGCGGTAACCAAAGCACCAGGCCACACGCCTAGCCAAGGGCAAAGCCAATCACCAAGCCAAGCGTCAAACCAAGCGCCAATTCAAGCGCCAAACCAAGCGCCAAGCCAAGCGTTAAAGAAATTACCAAGCCAAGCGCCAGGGCAAGCGCCAAACCAAGCGCCAAGTCAAGCGCCAAACCAAGGCCAAGCCAAGCGCCAAACCAAGCGCCAACCCAAGCGCCAAACAAATCACCAAACTAAGCGCCAGGGCAAGCGCCAAGCCAAGCGCCAAACCAAGCGCCAAACCAAGCGCCAAACCAAGCGTCAAACTAAGCGCCAAGCCAAGCGCCAAAGAAATCACCAAGCCAAGCGCCAGGGCAAGCGCCAAGCCAAGCGCCAAGCCAAGCGCCAAGCCAAGCGCCAAGCCAAGCGCCAAGCCAATCGCCAAACCAAGCGCCAAGATAAGCGCTAAATCAAGCGCCAAGACATGCGCCAAGCCAAACGTCAAGGCAAGCGCCAAGCCAGGCGCTAAGCCAAACGCCAACTCAAGCGCTAAGATAGGCGCTAACCAAAGCTCCAAGCCACACACCAAGCCAAGGGCAAAACTAATCGCCAAGCCACGCTCCAAGGAGATCGCCAAACCAAGCGCCAATCCAAATGCCGAGCCAAGCGCTCAGCCAAGCGCCAAGCAACGCGCCAACAAAAGCGCCAAGCCAAGCGCCAAGCCAAGCGCCAAACCAAGTGCCAAGCCACGCTCCAAGAATGCGCCAAGTTAAACGACAAGCCACGCGCCAAGAAAGCGCCAAGCCAAGCGTCTAGCCAAGCGCCAAGCTAAGCCCGAATGTTTAATCTTGTCTTTAACAGATTAACCAGATATAAATTTATAATTATTCATTTAAATTTTACGAAACATTCTAAAAATTAAAAGCCACCAAAAACGCAAGATTGCATTATGCAAGCGCGGCGACCTACTCACAGTCAAGTTTAAACACCTCGCAGTCGCCGCTCAGCATTTTTACACGGCTTCGCGTACACAATTACGCAAGGCCGTGACAAGGTTTAAATGCCTACAATCGCAGCTCAGCATAAAAGACGCTCGAGTTCATGGAGTCCATATCATATCACGGAAGCAAAACCGCTGAGTATTGTTTTGCAATACTAGTAAATTAACCTACTGAATATAATACATTGCACCTGTTATTAGAAATGAACTTTGTATATTACTATGATCTAAGCAAATTTGTTTGTATATATAGAACAATTATTTTTGTAATAAACCAGTCTGCATTTACTTGTTAGATTCACTTACTGCGTCGCTGTGGGTCCAAGCCTATAAATAATTAAGGGATGTGAGGCTGCATCTCACACAGTGACGAATTATCATCCCGTTAAGTGGCATGACTAAGCTGTCTTAAAGCGGAAACTGCTGTCTCAGTTCTGCGCTTAACATAAGGGATGGAACCAGCAAAATAACGTAACGGACGCCTGATTTCCACAGCCTCCAGGCGAATCTGTTCATGGTCCTTCGAGCCGGATCTGTCTACAACTAAGAAGAGGTACATCCCGAGAAGAAAACAACATCTACCAACCCACCCGGTTCCCCGAAAATGGCAAACAATATGGAGGAATTCAATCAGCTAGCTGTCGCCCAAGAAGGACTCGGCCAGAAGATCACGCAGGTATTTTCCAACAGCAAAAAGGACCCTGCCAGCCGAAAAACAGAAGCTTACATCGCCAGCCGAAACAAGACGCTGGACGAAACTTGGAACGCCGTGACCAAAAATCACGCCAAAATGGTGCAGCTAAGTATTCCTACACATAATTATTTTACCACAGGGTATTACGAACAAATTAAAGCCATCTACTGCGAAGCAAAAAGTTATTTGCAGAGCTGTTTAAAGGCAACTGAAAATCCCGACCCCTCTGAAACTAGGAGGCGAGAGGAAACAGTTGTAAATCCCGAGCAAAAGGTTCGTATCCGAAAACTGCAGATTCGGATGCAGAATTTTAAGCAATCTTTGGACGACGCCGAACTGGAACAAGCACTCGGAAGGCCCGCCATCACAAAGAGGGAATTAAAGGAAGAATGGGACCGGGTGATCGAGATGGACGAAGAAGTCATGTCTAACGAGATGTATTCAAACCAGACGCACTTCAGTCCTGAATTTACTACGTTGAAAGACAGGTACCGAAATTTAATTAATTTGTTACAAGCACCAACAAGGAACGAGCAAGCATCAGCCATCTCGCTTCCTCAAGTTAAAATCCCCATATACGAGGGAAATTATGAGGAATGGGCCACTTTTAAGGACCTATTCACCAAATTAGTAGATGACAACCAAAACATGGATGATGTCATCAAAATGCAGTATTTAAAAACGCATGTCAAGGGAGAGCCCAGCCGACTAATCCAGCATCTCGCAGTGACTCAAGCCAACTACAACACCGCTTGGAATTTGCTGCAACAAAGGTATCAAAATAATCGCCTTATTCTAACCAAATTGCTAGACACCATCTTCGATCAGCCGGTCCTCTCCAAGGAATCAGCCCAAGGGTTGAAAAGATTGCATGACTCCACTAAGGAATGTGTGGAAGCAATCAAAAATTTGGGCATTTCCACCGACAGCTGGGGTCCGTGGATTAACCGAGTTATTACTCGAAAATGGGATCCTGAAACTAACAAATTATATGAGCAGTCGCTTCAGTGCCCAAATGAAGTTCAGGATCACCAAACTCTAATGGCCTTCTTACAAATGCGGTTCCAATTCTTGGAATCCATTGATGGAGCTCGAAAACCAACTCAGGACAAGCCACAGAAAAATTACGCTGCCGGATATCTCAACTGCAAGATGTGCAATGGGGATCATTACATCGATAACTGTGGTCAATTCCAGAGGCTCTCCACCCACGAAAAGCAAGAAGTGGTAAGAACCTACCGATTGTGCTTTCGATGTTTGCGACACGATTCTAATATACAATGTCGTTCGTATTATAACTGCAAAATCTGCCGCTTTCCACACCATACTCTGCTTCACAAGGCACAGCCGCCATCAAAGCCGATACCTGCTCCGAAGATGAAGACGTTTTCTCACGCAGCAGCCATGCAGACCTCCAACGCTCCAGAGAAGAAGCCAAAACCCACAATCATTGCCGCCAACCTAGGCGCAAAGAAGAGCCAAGTGCTACTGGCCACAGCAACGGTTCAAGTTAAGGCAGCATCCGGGATGACTCATCTCTTGAGGGTCTTGATAGATCCAGGGTCTCAAGGTTCCTTCATCACCGAAGCCGCAGCCGAATTATTAGCGCTACCCAGGACCAAGGTTCGAGCAGAGATCTCCGGAATTGGGAACAGCGAAACAAAAGTCGCAAAATGGAAAATCACAGGTTTGATTACGCCAAGATTTCCAAGTAAATTTTCCTTACCTGTTACTTTACTGGTACTTCCCAAACTTACAAAAACCATGCCTTCATCACCCATTCCGAACATAAAAATGGATGCCTGGAAACATGTCTTCATCGCCGATCCAACCTTCAACCGACCTGGCCCCATAGATATACTTCTAGGCGCTGAAGAATATTCCCAAATAATTCTCGAGGGAATCAAGAAATCCAAAGATGGCATCCTAGGACAGAATACCGAATTGGGATGGATCTTATCAGGAACCATTGGAAGACGACCTCCCACCAGCCTTAAGGTCAACACCATGGTTGCCAAAATTGAAGAGGATGAGCAGTTGCAGAAATTCTGGAACATTGAAGAGGCTTCTCCTCAAAGGAAACTTTCCCCAGATGATCAGGTATGTGAAAATAAATTCACAGACACAGTCCAGCGAGACGTAGATGGAAGATACGTAGTAAGGATTCCATTCAAACAAACTCCAGTACACATGGGAAGGTCCAAACCCTCAGCATTGGCACGATTCATACATCTGGAGAAGAAATTAGGACAAGATCAAGATCTAGCAGTCCAATACAAGAAATTCATGCAAGAATACTTGGATTTAGGACATATGGAAAAGGTGGCAAAGGAAGATGAGAATAACGGCAAGTATTACATTCCCCACCATGGCGTCATCCGAGAAGCAAGTTCATCAACCAGGCTTCGTGTCGTTTTCGATGCCTCTAGCAAGGCCTCTCACGGAAAATCCTTAAATGAGATGATGTACGCTGGACCTAAACTTCAGCAAGAACTGGTCGACATTCTACTTCGATGGAGAACACACAGGATTGTTTTTTCTGCAAACATTGAAAAAATGTACCGACAAATCAGAATGAACAACCAAGACCAGGAGTACCAAAGAGTCCTATGGAGATTCGACAAATCACAGCCAATCAGGGAATATAAGCTGTGCACCGTCACTTATGGAACCGCATCAGCTCCCTATCTTGCCATTCGAACCTTGCATCAACTCGCAGAGGACGAAAAGGTCTCATTTCTATTAGCTTCAGAAGCAGTGAAGAAAGATTTCTACGTGGACGACGTGCTTTCTGGGGCCGACACTGTGGAAGAAGCGATCCAACAACAAGGCCAGCTCATTTCCTTACTAAAGCGTGGAGGCTTTACTCTACATAAATGGTGCAGTAATGAGTCAGCCATCATTCAAGAACTCCCAGAAGAGTTAAAGGAACAAACATACCTCGAAATAAGTGAAGACGGCGTAAAAAAGTCCTTGGGCATTCACTGGTCTCCATATGAAGATGTTTTCTGTTTTAAGGTAGACGTTAAGCAACAGGAATCCACCAAACGCACCATACTATCCGAAGTTGCCAAAATTTTCGACCCATTGGGATGGTTAGCACCCGTCATCATCACTGCCAAGCTACTCATCCAAGAACTATGGCTCGAAAATATCAAATGGGATGACCCAGTGTCTGAAAATATCCAAGGCAAATGGGAGACGCCCAGGTCTCAACTCAAGGCAGTGGAAGAAATTACTTTACCAAGGTGGTTGTTTATCAAAAGGGAATCTCTAGTAGAGCTGCATGGATTCTGTGACGCTTCCGAAAGAGCTTTCGGGGCCGCGATTTATACCAGAGTCACCACATCATCCGGCCAAGTCAAGGTATCCTTATTAATAGCCAAATCCAAGGTGGCACCAGCCCGAGCCAAGACGACATTACCAAGACTGGAACTCTGCGCAGCAGTACTCCTTTCCAATCTACTTCAAAGGGTAATTGCAGCATTAGACCTTCCTAAGGTGTCTATCTTCGCCTGGACCGACTCCATGGTTACATTAGGATGGATAAAAGGAGACCCGGTACGATGGAAGACGTTCGTCGCGAATCGAGTAGCCGAAATCAACAATCTAATTCCGGCTCAACATTGGAACCACGTCAAATCCGAAGAGAATCCTGCAGACGTCATCTCCCGAGGCATTAGTCCAGAAAAACTAAAGAATCATCTCCTATGGTGGGACGGACCGAGCTGGCTAGTTAACAAGAGTTCATGGCCGTGTCAACCAGACACCGCAACCACCGAGGAAGAAGCAAGAAGTTACACTGTGCATCAAACTACCATTCATCAAGACGAGAACGAAGTCGTTCATCGTTTTTCTTCTCTAACAAGAATGGTACGAGTCATGTCACATTGCCGAAGATTCATCAACAAGTGTAAGCGACTTCCCACCCAATCAGGATGCCTATCAGTGAAGGAAATGGACGACACCATCCTCCTACTCGTTAAGGTCATCCAAGGAAGTGATCCTATTTTGAGGGCAACAGGATCTCAACTCCGGCAGAACAAATATGTGAGTTCCAGTAACAAGCTTGCCAACCTCAATCCCTTCATCGATCAGCATGGAATAATCCGTGTTGGAGGAAGATTAGAAAATTCCACCTTGTCCTTCAATGAAAAACACCCAATCATACTCCCGTACTCCAGTCATATTTCCAAACTAATAATCCAAGAGGCGCATCTACGCACGCTGCACGGTGGCACCCAACTTACTCTCTCATATATCCGAAGAAAATATTGGATCATCAACGCGAAGAAAGCAGTCAGCTCCAGCATCCAGAAGTGTTTCCGATGTCTACGATACAAAGCAGAGGCAGCACAGCAACTGATGGGAAATCTTCCATCAACCAGAGTGAATTCAACTCCTCCATTCTTCCATTCCGGAGTGGACTACGCCGGCCCAATACAGATCCGAACATCCAAGGGAAGAGGGCATTCTTCGCACAAAGGGTACATTGCTGTTTTTGTCTGTCTATCAACCAAGGCAATCCACCTAGAGGCCGTCAGCGACATGACAACCAACAGCTTCCTAGCAGTCTTCAGGAGGTTTACTGCCCGAAGAGGACGCTGTGCACACCTATACAGCGACAACGGAACAAACTTCGTTGGCGCAAGAAAAGTGTTGGACAAGGAGACCCGCCAAACAATTGAAGGCCCAGTTGTCCAAGAAACCTTAGCAACCGGTGGTACCCAATGGCACTTCATCCCTCCAATAGCCCCTCACTTCGGAGGGATATGGGAAGCAGGGGTAAAATCAATGAAGCATCATCTGAAGAGAACTATTGGCCACGCTACTCTCACCTTTGAAGAGTTAACAACTCTTCTCTGCCAAATTGAGGCCTGCCTAAACTCACGTCCTCTATGTCCACAAGGCAACGATATTGAGGACACAACTGCTCTGACGCCAGGCCATTTCCTAATAGGGAGGGAAATCATATCGCCACCAGACCCAATCAACACTCCAATATCTTCAAATCTATCGAATCGTTGGAGGATAATCCAAAAGATCAAGCAAGATTTTTGGAAATCATGGAGCTCGGACTACCTTCATGGACTACAGCAACGAAACAAATGGAAGAAACCATTGGAGAACACTAAAGTTGGAGATTTAGTGTTAATCAAAGAAGATAGTATCAATCCTAGTAAGTGGCCTTTAGCAAGAGTCACTGCAACTCATCCAGCAGCCGATGGATCAGTACGAGTAGTGACGCTCCAGAAATCAGGAGGACATCAGCTAAAACGATCCATAGGCAGCATCATTCCATTACCAGCAACTACCGAGGAATCGCAGGAACCAGAGGCAGAAGATAAAATTTCAACTAACATTATCCAGACACGATCATCCCCAGCACCAAGGAAATCTGTCGCGTCCAAATGGAAATTGCTGTTACTCATCTTTACCCTTCTTACCACCAATACATTAAGTAAAGCAGAATTTAATATCCAAAAACCAGACAGCGGGTACTATGTAGAACACATTGGACACGGGAAGATGGAGAGAGGAACATTCCGGATCGAAATCCAGTTCGAGAGGGGGAAGATCGAAGAAGACTTCGAAACAGTCACAGACATGGTAGACAAATTCGACAATCTCTGCGACTCTGCAAAAGAACTGTCCGAAGACACATTATGCAAGACACTGGTGCATCATCTTCTGGAACAGAAAAAGCATATGGAATGGATTAGAGATGGTATGGAAGAAATAATAACAAGACGAGAAAAAAGAGGAGTCCTTGGCACAGTATTAACATCAATTTTTGGAGTCAACGATAAAGTCTATCAAGATATAGACAGGCTAGACAAGAATCAACAGGAACTAATAAAAATGGACAGTCAACAATCCAAATTCTTGCTATCAGCAGTTTCCAGGTTTAATGAAACCGAAGAACGAATCGACAAGAAGCTGGAACATTTCCAAGAAAAATTAAACCAAGGAATCCGGGCCATTAACAACATGGACAAATGGTATAAAGCAACCGACTCCAACCGACTAAATATTCACATCATCAGTGTGTACCAAGTCGCCACAAATGTAATTAGTGAACTGTGCAACTACCATATTCACATCTTAAACGTTCACTTCCAGCAAGGTAATCTGTACGAGCTAATAACACCTGCTCAAATTAAACAGATCCTCGCTAATGCAACCAGTAAACTTTCACCAAATTTGGAGATATTACCAACGCCAATTCTAAAGGTTGACATTGGGCATGACGACATCTACATCAACGTCCAAGGGTATTTCATCATAGTGGAAAAAACGGAATACTCCTTAATTAAAGTGACACCAATTCCTCTCCAAATCAGCAATGGATCCTACTGGATGATCGATGTGCCGAAAGGAATCTTCGCTGTGGATTACAACCTACAAATGTACTTCCACGAAACAGATGAAGAATTCAAAGAAGAGCTACAAATTTCTCCCACTACCTATGTTTGCAGTCCAACGGTAGTTAAAGGAATTGAAAACAACCCAAACTGCATCATTGACGATATATATCACCGAGTAGAAACCAGTCAATGTCTCCTACGAAGACATCGCATCCAGTCCATTATTTGGAAACAATTGTACATGGAAAACACCTGGCTATTTGTAGTCAGTAAGCCAACCCGCATAGCAATCACTTGTAGTGGAAACAGGGAAGAAGTCACCGTCAACACTACAGGTGTCATTCAAATTTCATCGGATTGCATCATCCAAACTGCGAGGAATACATTAACCCCAAGGCACAACAGAAAATACAAGATCCTGGCTGGATACTCCAAGGCTATCAGTATCAATATTACCAACCCAATCACAACAAACTCATTTTCAGAAATCGCAGAGGAACCTGTACTAACTCAGTCAGACCACTTCGAAGACCTACAAGCATCGCAGTTAGATTTCCAGGAGCATATAAAAAACTTCACCTGGAAAGCCATCCGACATCATTCTCACCTGTCTATTGGGGTCACAGGCAGCCTTTTGGGAACCGCTGCCCTACTAGGAGCTATCTACTACATTCGGCAACGAATAACACGAAGGAAGCCACCACCCGCACAACCCCAGGCAGAAGAATATCCTCTCAAAACGCTCAATCTCGAAGAAACAATATAATTTATCGGTTTGCTTTTTTGTGGCTTAAAATTGGCAATATGTTTAATCTTGTCTTTAACAGATTAACCAGATATAAATTTATAATTATTCATTTAAATTTTACGAAACATTCTAAAAATTAAAAGCCACCAAAAACGCAATATTGCATTATGCAAGCGCGGCGACCTACTCACAGTCAAGTTTAAACACCTCGCAGTCGCCGCTCAGCATTTTTACACGGCTTCGCGTACACAATTACGCAAGGCCGTGACAAGGTTTAAATGCCTACAATCGCAGCTCAGCATAAAAGACGCTCGAGTTCATGGAGTCCATATCATATCACGGAAGCAAAACCGCTGAGTATTGTTTTGCAATACTAGTAAATTAACCTACTGAATATAATACATTGCACCTGTTATTAGAAATGAACTTTGTATATTACTATGATCTAAGCAAATTTGTTTGTATATATAGAACAATTATTTTTGTAATAAACCAGTCTGCATTTACTTGTTAGATTCACTTACTGCGTCGCTGTGGGTCCAAGCCTATAAATAATTAAGGGATGTGAGGCTGCATCTCACACAGTGCGAATTATCATCCCGTTAAGTGGCATGACTAAGCTGTCTTAAAGCGGAAACTGCTGTCTCAGTTCTGCGCTTAACATAAGGGATGGAACCAGCAAAATAACGTAACGGACGCCTGATTTCCACAGCCTCCAGGCGAATCTGTTCACCCAAGCTAAGCAGCAAGCCAAACGCCAAGCCACGCGCCAAGAAAAGCGCTAAGCCAAGCGCCAAACCACGCGCCAAGCCACGCTCCAAAAAAAGCGTCAAGCCAAGCGATAAGCCAAGCGCCAAGCCAATCGCCCACCCAAGCGCCAAGGAGAGCGCCAAGCCATGCGCCAAACCAAGCGCTACGCCAAGCGTTACGCCAAGCGCAAAGCCAAGCGCCAAGCCAAGCGCCAAATCGAGCACCAAGCCAAGCGCCAAAGAAATCACCAAGCCAAGCGCCAGGGCAAGCGCTAAGCAAAGCGACAAGCGAAGCACCAAACCAAGCGCCAAGCAAAGCGCCAAGCCAAGCGCCAAATTGAGCACCAAGCCAAGCGCCAAAGAAATCACCAAGCCAAGCGCCAGGTCAAGCGCTAAGCCAAGCGACAAGCGAAGCACCAAACCAAGCGCTAAGCCAAGCGCCAAACCAAGCGCCAAACCAAGCGCCAAGTCAAGCGCCAAGCCAAGCGCCAAAGCAAGCACCATGCCAAGCGCCAAAAAAATTACCAAGCCAAGCCCCAGGGCAAGCGCTAAGCCAAGCGCCAAGCCAAGCGCCAAACCAAGCGCCAAGCCAAGCGCCAAATCAAGCGCCAAGCCAAGCGCCAAACCAAGCGCCAAACCAAGCGCCAAGTCAAGCGCCAAGCCAAGCGCCAAAGCAAGCACCATGCCAAGCGCCAAGCCAAGCGCCAAGTCAAGCGCCAGGGCAAGCTCCAAGCCAAGCCCCCAACCAAGCGCCAATCCAAACGCCAAACCACGCGCCAAGCCAAGCGCCAAAGCAAGCAGCATGCCAAGCGTCAAGCCAAGCGCCAAGTCAAGCGCTAAACCAAGCGCCAAACCAAGCGCCAGGGCAAGCGCTAAGCCAAGCGACAAGCGAAGCACCAAACCAAGCGCCAAGCAAAGCGCCAAGCCAAGCGCCAAATCGAGCACCAAGCCAAGCGCCAAAGAAATCACCAAGCCAAGCGCCAGGTCAAGCGCTAAGCCAAGCGACAAGCGAAGCACCAAACCAAGCGCCAAGCCAAGCGCCAAAAAAATTACCAAGCCAAGCCCCAGGGCAAGCGCTAAGCCAAGCGCCAAGCCAAGCGCCAAACCAAGCGCCAAGCCAAGCGCCAAATCAAGCGCCAAGCCAAGCGCCAAACCAAGCGCCAAACCAAGCGCCAAGTCAAGCGCCAAGCCAAGCGCCAAAGCAAGCACCATGCCAAGCGCCATGCCAAGCGCCAAGTCAAGCGCCAGGGCAAGCTCCAAGCCAAGCCCCCTACCAAGCGCCAAGCCAAACGCCAAACCACGCGCCAAGCCAAGCGCCAAAGCAAGCAGCATGCCAAGCGTCAAGCCAAGCGCCAAGTCAAGCGCCAAACCAAGCGCCAAACCAAGCGCCAAACCAAGCGTCAAAATAGGCGCTAACCTAAACACCAAGCCACACGCCAAACCAAGCGCCAAGCCACGCGCCAATCCAAGCGCCCAGCCAAGCGCCAAGCCACGCGCCAAGGGGAGCGCTAAGCCATTCGCCAAGACAAGCGCCAAAAGAAGCGCCAAGCCATGCGCCAAGCCAAGCCCCAAGCCAAGCGCCAAATCGAGCACCAAGCCAAGCGCCAAAGAAATCACCAAGACAAGCGCAAGGGCAAGCGCTAAGCCAAGCGCCAAGCGAAACGCCAAACCAAGCGCCAAGCCAAGCGCCAAAGAAATCACTAAGCCAAGCGCCAGAGCAAGCGCTAAACCAATCGCCAAGCCAAGCGCCAAACCAAGCGCCAAGCCAAACGCCAAATCAAGCGTCAAACCAAGCGCCAAGTCAAGCGCCAAGCCAAGCGCCAAAGCAAGCACCATGCCAAGCGCCAAGCCAAGGGCTAAGTCAAGCGCCAAACCAAGCGTCAAGCCAAGCGCCCAGCCAAGCGCCAAGCCACGGGCCAAGGAGAGCGTTAAGCCATGCGCTAAGACAAGCACCAAGCCAAGCGCCAAGTCAAGTGCCAAGCCACGCGCCAAGAAAAGCGCCAAGCCAAGCGCCAAGCCACGCGCCAAGTCAAGCGCCAAGCCACTCGCCAAAAAGAGCGCCAAACCATTCGACAAACCACGCGCCAAACCACGCGCCAAGAAAAGCGCCAAGCTTAGCGCCAAGCCAAGCGCCAAGCCAACCGCCAAGCCACGCGCCAAAAAAAGCGCACCGCCATGCGCCAAGACAAGCGACTAGACACTCGCCAAGAAAAGCGCCAAGCCAAGCGCCAAGAAAAGCGTTATAAAAATCACCAAGCCAAGCGCCAGGGCAAGCGCCAAGCCAAGCGCCAAGCCAAGCGCCAAACCAAGGCCAAGCCAAGCGCCAAACCAAGCGCCAATCCAAGCGCCAAAGAAATCACTAAGCCAAGCGCCAAAGCAAGCGCCAAGCCAAGCGCCAAGCCAAGCGCCAGGCCAAGCGCCAAACCAAGCGCCAAGCCAAGCGCCAAATCGAGCACCAAGCCAAGCGCCAAAGAAATCACCAAGCCAAGCGCCAGGGCAAGCGCCAAGCTAAGCGCTAAGCCAAGCGCTATGCCAAGCGCCAAGCCAAGCGCTAAGCCAAGCGCCAAGCCAAGCGCCAAGCCAAGCGCCAAACCAAGCGTCAAACTAAGCACCAAGCCAAGCGCCAAAAAAATTACCAAGCCAAGCGCCAGGGCAAGCGCCAAGCCAAGCGCCAAGCCAAGCGCCAAACCAAGCTCCAAACCAAGGGCCAAATCGAGCACCAAGCCAAGCGCCAAAAAAATCACCACGCCAAGCGCCAGGGCAAGCGCTAAGCCAAGCGCCAAGCGAAGCGCCAAACCAAGCGCCAAGCCAAGCGCCAAACCAAGAGCCAAGCCAAGCGCCAAATCAAGCGCCAAACCAAGCGCCAAGTCAAGCGCCAAGCCAAGCGCCAAAGCAAGCGCCAAGCCAAGCGCCAGGGCAAGCGCCAAGCCAAGCGCCTAGCCAAGCGCCAAGCCAAGCGCCAAACCAAGCGTCAAGCCAAGCGCCAAATCGAGCACCAAGCCAAGCGCCAAAGAAATCACCAAGCCAAGCGCCAAGCCAAGCGCCAAGCCAAGCGCCAAGCCAAGCGCCAAGCCAAGCGCCAAGCCAAGCGCCGAACCAAGCGCCAAGCCAAGCGCCAAACCAAGCGTCAAACTAAGCACCAAGCCAAGCGCCAAAAAAATCACCAAGCCAAGCGCCAGGGCAAGCGCCAAGCCAAGCGCCAAACCAAGCGCCAAGCCAAGCGCCAAACCAAGCGCCAAGCCAAGCGCCAAATCGAGCACCAAGCCAAGCGCTAAATAAATCACCAAGCCAAGCGCCAGGGCAAGCGCTAAGCCAAGCGCCAAGCCAAGCGCCAAGCGAAGCGCCAAACCAAGCGCCAAGCCAAGCGCCAAAGAAATCACCAAGCCAAGCGCCAGGGCAAGCGCTTAGCCAAGCGCCAAGCCAAGCGCTAAGCCAAGCGCCAAATCAAGCGCCAAACCAAGCGCCAGGTCAAGCGCCAAGCCAAGCGCCAAAGCAAGCACCATGCCAAGCGCCAAGCCAAGGGTTGAGTCAAGCGCCAAACCAAGCGCCAAGCCAAGCGCCAAGCCAAGCGCCAAGCCAAGCGCCAAATCAAGCGCAAAACCAAGCGCCAAGTCAAGCGCCAAGCCAAGCGCCAAAGCAAGCGCCAAGCCAAGCGCCAAGCCAAGCCAACAACCAAGCGCCAAGCCAAACGCCAAACCAAGCGCCAAGCCAAGCGCCAAAGCAAGCACCATGCCAAGCGTCAAGCCAAGCGCCAAGTCAAGCGCCAAACCAAGCGCCAAACCAAGCGCCAAGCCAAGCGTCAAAATAATCGCTAACCTAATCACCAAGCCTCACGCCAAACCAAGCGCCAAGCCGCACGCCAAGCCAAGCGCCCAGCCAAGCGCCAAGCCACGCGCCAAGGGGAGCGCTAAGCCATTCGCCAAGCCAAGCGCCAAGAGAAGCGCCAAGCCAAGCGCCAAGCCAAGCGCCAAGCCAAGCGCCAAGCCACGCGCCAAGGAAAGCGCCAAGCTACGCGCCAATGAGAGCGTCAAGCCATGCGTTAAGTCAAGCGCCAAGCCAAGCGCTAAACTGCGCGCAAAAAAAAAAACGCCAAGGAGAGCGCCAAGCCATGCGTCAAGCTAAGCGCCAAGCCATGCGCCCAGCCAAGCGCCAAGCCAAGCGCCAAAACACGCGCCAAGAAAGCGCCAAGCTAAGCGCCAAGCCAAACGCCAAGCCACGCGCCAAGAAAAGCGCCAAGCCAAGCGACAAGCCATGCGCCAAGAAAAGCGCCAAGCCAAGCGCCAAGCCACGCGCCAAGTCAAGCGCCAAGCCACGCGCCAAAAAGAGCGACAAAACCAATCGACAAACCACGCGCCAAGCCACGCGCCAAGAAAAGCGCCAAGCCCAGCGCCAAGCCAAGCGCCAAGCCAAGCGCCAAGCCACGCGCCAAAAAAAGCGCCACGCCATGCGCCAAGCCAAGCGACTAGCCACTCGCCAAGAAAAGCGCCAAGCCAAGCGTTAAAGAAATTACCAAGCCAAGCGCCAGGGCAAGCGCCAAGCCAAGCGCCAGGCCAAGCGCCAAACCAAGGCCAAGCCAATCGCCAAACCAAGCGCCAAATCGAGCACCAAGCCAAGCGCCAAAGAAATCACCAAGCCAAGCGCCAAGCCAAGCGCCAGGGCAAGCGCCAAGCCAAGCGCCAAGCCAAGCGCCAAGCCAAGCGCCAAAGCAAGCACCATTCCAAGCGCCAAAGAAATTACTAAGCCAAGCGCCAAATCAATCGCCAAGCCAAGCGCCAAGCCAAGCGCCAAGCCAAGCGCCAAACCAAGCGCCAAGCCAAGCGCCAAATCGAGCACCAAGCCAAGCGCCAAAGAAATCACCAAGCCAAGCGCCAAGCCAAGCGCCAGGGCAAGCGCCAAGCCAAGCGCCAAGCCAAGCGCCAAGCCAAGCGCCAAAGCAAGCACCATTCCAAGCGCCAAAGAAATCACTAAGCCAAGCGCCAAATCAATCGCCAAGCCAAGCGCCAAGCCAAGCGCCAGGGCAAGCGCCAAGCCAAGCGCCAAGCCAAGCGCCAAGCCAAGCGCCAAACCAAGCGTCAAACTAAGCACCACGCCAAGCGCCAAAAAAATCACCAAGCCAAGCGCCAGGGCAAGCGCCAAACCAAGCGCCAAGCCAAGCGCCAAGCCAAGCACCAAACCAAGTGCCAAGCCAAGCGCCAAATCGAGCACCAAGCCAAGCGCCAAAGAAACCACCAAGCCAAGCGCCAAGCCAAGCGCCAAACCAAGCGCCAAGCCAAACGCCAAATCAAGCGCGAAACCAAGCGCCAAGTCAAGCGCCAAGCCAAGCGCCAAAGCAAGCACCATTCCAAGCGCCAAGCCAAGGGCTAAGTCAAGCGCCAAACCAAGCGCCAAGCCAAGCGCCAAGCCAAGCGCCAAGCCAAGCGCCAAGCCAAGCGCCAAGCCAAGCGCCAAACCAAGCGTCAAACTAAGCACCAAGCCTAGCTCCAAAAAAATCACCAAGCCAAGCGATAGGGCAAGCGTTAAGCCAAGCGCCAAGCCAAGCGCCAAGCCAAGCGCCAAGCCAAGCGCTAATCCAAGCGCCAAGCGAAGCGCCAAACCATGCGCCAAACCAAGCGCCAAAGAAATCACCAAGCCAAGCGCCAGGGCAAGCGTTAAGCCAAGCGCCAAGCCAAGCGCCAAACCAAGCGCCAAGCCAAACGCCAAATCAAGCGCCACACCAAGCGCCAAGTCAAGCGCCAAGCCAAGCGCCAAAGCAAGCACTATTCCAAGCGCCAAGCCAAGGGCTAAGTCAAGCGCCAAACCAAGCGCCAAGCCAAGCGCCAATCCAAGCGCCAAGCCAAGCGCCAAGCCAAGCGCCAAACCAAGCGTCAAACTAAGCACCAAGCCAAGCGCCAAAAAAATCACCAAGCCAAGCGCCAGGGCAAGCGCCAAGCCAAGCGCCAAGCCAAGCGCCAAGCCAAGCGCCAAACCAAGCGCCAAGCCAGGCGCCAAATCGAGCACCAAGCCAAGCGCAAAAGAAATCACCAAGCCAAGCGCCAGGGCAAGCGCTAAGCCAAGCGCCAAGCGAAGCGCCAAACCAAGCGCCAAGCCAAGCTCCAAAGAAATCACCAAGCCAAGCGCCAGGGCAAGCGCTAAGCCACGCGCCAAGCCAAGCGCCAAACCAAGCGCCAGGCCAAGCGCCAGGGCAAGCGCCAAGCCAAGCGCCAAGCCAAGCCCCCAACCAAGCGCCAAGCCAAACGCCAAACCAAGCGCCAAGCCACGCGCCAAGGAGAGCGCCAAGCTACTCGCCAAGGAGAGCGTCAAGCCATGCGTTAAGGCAAGCCCCAAGCCAAGCACTAAACTGCGCGCCAAAAAAAAAAAACGCCAAGGAAAGCGCCAAGCCATGCGTCAAGCTAAGCGCCAAGCCAAGCGCCCAGCCAAGCGCCAAGCCACGCGCTAAGCCACGCTCCAAGAAAAGCGCCAAGCCACGCTCCAAGCCAAGCGCCCAGCCAAGCGCCAAGCCACGCGCCAAGCCAAGCCCCAAACCAAGCGCCAAGCCAAACGCCAAACCACGCGCCAAGCCAAACACCAAAGCAAGCACTATACCAAGCGTCAAGCCAAGCGCCAAGCCAAGCGCCAAGTCAAGCGCCAGGGCAAGCGCCAAGCCAAGCCCCCAACCAAGCGCCAAGCCAAACGCCAAACCACTCGCCAAGCCAAACACCAAAGCAAGCACCATGCCAAGCGTCAAGCCAAGCGCCAAGTCAAGCGCCAAACCACGCGCCAAGCCAAACACCAAAGCAAGCACCATGCCAAGCGTCAAGCCAAGCGCCAAGTCAAGCGCCAAACCAAGCGCCAAACCAAGCGCCAAGCCAAGCGTCAAAATAGGCGCTAACCTAAGCACCAAGCCACACGCCAAACCAAGCGTCAAGCCACACGCCAAGCCAAGCGCCCAGCCAAGCGCCAAGCCACGCGCCAAGGGGAGCGCTAAGCCATTCGCCAAGCCAAGCGCCAAAAGAAGCGCCAAGCCATGCGCCAAGCCAAGCGCCAAGCCAAGCGCCAAGCCAAGCGCCAAGCCACGCGCCAAGGAGAGCGTCAAGCCATACGTTAAGGCAAGCGCCAAGCCAAGCGCTAAGCTGCGCACCTAAAAAAAACGCCAAGAAAAGCGCCAAGCCACGCGCCCAGCCAAGCGCCAAGCCAAGCGCCCGGACAGGCGCCAAGCCACGCGCCAAGGTAAGCGCCAAGCCATGCGCCAAGCCAAGCGCCAAGCTAAACGCCCAGCCAAGCGCCAAAACACGCACCAAGTCACGCGCCAGGAAAAGCACTAAGCCAAGCGACAAGCCACGCGATAAGAAAGCGCCAAGCCAAGCGACAAGACACGCGCCAAGAAAGCGGCAAGCCAAGCGTCTAGCCAAGCGCCAAGCCAAGAACCAAGCCAAGCGACAAGCCACGAGCGAAGAAAGCGCCAAGCCAAGCGTCCAGCCAAGCGCCAAGCCACGCGTCAAGGAGAGCGCCAAGCTATGCGCCAAGCCAAGCGCCAAGCCAAGCGCCAACCCAAGCGCCAAGCTACGCGCTAAGCCAAGCGCCAACTCAAGCGCCAAGATAGGCGCTAACCAAAGCTCTAAGCCACACGCCAAACCAAGGGCAAAGCCAATCGCCAAGAGCCAAACCAAACGGCCAGCCAAGCGCCAAGCAATGCGCCAAGTCAAGCTCTAAACTAACCACAAAGCCAAGCGCCAAGGCAAGCGCCAAGCCAGGCGCTAATCCAAGCGCCAAGCCAAGCGTCAAAATAGGCGCTAACCTAAACACCAAGCCACACGCCAAACCAAGCGCCAAGCCACACGCCAAGGCAAGCGCCCAGCCAAGCGCCAAGCCACGCGCCAAGGGGAGCGCTAAGCCATTCGCCAAGACAAGCGCCAAGCAAAGCGCCAAGTCAAGCTCTAAACTATGCGCAAAGCCAAGCGCCACGGAAAGCGCCAAGCCAGGCGCTAATCCAAGCGCCAAGCTAAGCTCTAGGTCAAGCGCCAAACTAAGCGCCAAGCCAAGCGCCAAACCAAGCGCCAAGCCACGCGCCAAGCCAAGCGCCATGCCTAACACAAAGCCAAGCGCCAAGCCAAGCGTTAAGCCAAGCGCCAAGCCAAGCGCCAAGCCAAGCCCTAAGCCATGCGCCAAGCCAAGCGCCAAGCCAAGCGCCAAGCCAAGCGCCAAGCCAAGCGCCTAGCCAAGCGCCAAGCCAAGCCCCAAGCCAAGCGCCTAGCTAAGCCCCAAGCCAAGCGCCAAGTCAAGCGCCAAGATAGGCGCTAACCAAAGCACCAGGCCACACGCCTAGCCAAGGGCAAAGCCAATCACCAAGCCAAGCGTCAAACCAAGCGCCAATTCAAGCGCCAAACCAAGCGCCAAGCCAAGCGTTAAAGAAATTACCAAGCCAAGCGCCAGGGCAAATGCCAAACCAAGCGCCAAGTCAAGCGCCAAACCAAGGCCAAGCCAAGCGCCAAACCAAGCGCCAAACCAAGCGTCAAACTAAGCGCCAAGCCAAGCGCCAAAGAAATCACCAAGCCAAGCGCCAGGTCAAGCGCCAAGCCAAGCGCCAAGCCAAGCGCCAAGCCAAGCGCCAAGCCAAGCGCCAAGCCAAGCGCCAAGCCAAGCGCCAAGCCAATCGCCAAACCAAGCGCCAAGATAAGCGCTAAATCAAGCGCCAAGACATGCGCCAAGCCAAACGTCAAGGCAAGCGCCAAGCCAGGCGCTAAGCCAAACGCCAACTCAAGCGCTAAGATAGGCGCTAACCAAAGCTCCAAGCCACACGCCAAGCCAAGGGCAAAACTAATCGCCGAGCCACGCTCCAAGGAGATCGCCAAACCAAGCGCCAATCCAAATGCCGAGCCAAGCGCTCAGCCAAGCGCCAAGCAACGCGCTAACAAAAGCGCCAAGCCAAGCGCCAAGCCAAGCGCCAAACCAAGTGCCAAGCCACGCTTCAAGAATGCGCCAAGTTAAACGACAAGCCACGCGCCAAGAAAGCGCCAAGCCAAGCGTCTAGCCAAGCGCCAAGCTAAGCCCCAAGCTAAGCAGCAAGCCAAACGCCAAGCCACGCGCCAAGAAAAGCGCTAAGCCAAGCGCCAAACCACGCGATAAGCCACGCTCCAAAAAAAGGGTCAAGCCAAGCGATAAGCCAAGCGCCAAGCCAATCGCCAAATCGAGCACCAAGCCAAGTGCCAAAGAAATCACCAAGCCAAGCGCCAGGGCAAGCGCTAAGCCAAGCGACAAGCGAAGCACCAAACCAAGCGCCAAGCAAAGCGCCAAGCCAAGCGCCAAATTGAGCACCAAGCCAAGCGCCAAAAAAATCACCAAGCCAAGCGCCAGGTCAAGCGCTAAGCCAAGCGACAAGCGAAGCACCAAACCAAGCGCCAAGCCAAGCGCCAAACCAAGCGCCAAACCAAGCGCCAAGTCAAGCGCCAAGCCAAGCGCCAAAGCAAGCACCATGCCAAGCGCCAAAAAAATTACCAAGCCAAGCCCCAGGGCAAGCGCTAAGCCAAGCGCCAAGCCAAGCGCCAAACCAAGCGCCAAGCCAAGCGCCAAATCAAGCGCCAAGCCAAGCGCCAAACCAAGCGCCAAACCAATCGCCAAGTCAAGCGCCAAGCCAAGCGCCAAAGCAAGCACCATGCCAAGCGCCAAGCCAAGCGCCAAGTCAAGCGCCAGGGCAAGCTCCAAGCCAAGCTCCCAACCAAGCGCCAAGCCAAACGCCAAACCACGCGCCAAGCCAAGCGCCAAAGCAAGCAGCATGCCAAGCGTCAAGCCAAGCGCCAAGTCAAGCGCTAAACCAAGCGCCAAACCAAGCGCCAGGGCAAGCGCTAAGCCAAGCGACAAGCGAAGAACCAAACCAAGCGCCAAGCAAAGCGCCAAGCCAAGCGCCAAATCGAGCACCAAGCCAAGCGCCAAAGAAATCACCAAGCCAAGCGCCAGGTCAAGCGCTAAGCCAAGCGACAAGCGAAGCACCAAACCAAGCGCCAAGCCAAGCGCCAAAAAAATTACCAAGCCAAGCCCCAGGGCAAGCGCTAAGCCAAGCGCCAAGCCAAGCGCCAAACCAAGCGCCAAGCCAAGCGCCAAATCAAGCGCCAAGCCAAGCGCCAAACCAAGCGCCAAACCAAGCGCCAAGTCAAGCGCCAAGCCAAGCGCCAAAGCAAGCACCATGCCAAGCGCCAAGCCAAGCGCCAAGTCAAGCGCCAGGGCAAGCTCCAAGCCAAGCCCCCAACCAAGCGCCAAGCCAAACGCCAAACCACGCGCCAAGCCAAGCGCCAAAGCAAGCAGCATGCCAAGCGTCAAGCCAAGCGCCAAGTCAAGCGCCAAACCAAGCGCCAAACCAAGCGCCAAGCCAAGCGTCAAAATAGGCGCTAACCTAAACACCAAGCCACACGCCAAACCAAGCGCCAAGCCACGCGCCAAGGGGAGCGCTAAGCCATTCGCCAAGACAAGCGCCAAAAGAAGCGCCAAGCCATGCGCCAAACCAAGCGCCAAGCCAAGCGCCAAGCCAAGCGCCAAGCCAAGCGCCAAGCCGCGCGCCAAGGAAAGCGCCAAGCTACGCGCCAAGGAGAGCGTCAAGCCATGCGTTAAGGCAAGCGCCAAGCCAAGCGTCAAGCTAAGCGCCAAGCCAAGCGCCCAGCCAAGCGCCAAGCCACGCGCCAAGCCACGCTCCAAGAAAAGCGCCAAGCCACGCACCAAGCCAAGCGCCAAGCCAAGTGCCCAGCCAAGCGCTAAGCCACGCGCCAAGGAAGGCGCCAAGCCATGCGCCAAGCCAAGCGCCAAGCTAAACGCCCAGCCAAGCGCCAAGCCACTCACCAAGTCACGCGCCAGGAAAAGCGCTAAGCCAAACGACAAGCCACGCGCCAAGAAAGCGCCAAGCCAAGCGACAAGACACGCGCCAAGAAAGCGCCAAGCCAAGCGACAAGACACGCGCCAAGAAAGCGCCAAGCCAAGCGTCCAGCCAAGCGCCAAGCCAAGAACCAAGCCAAGCGACAAGCTAAACGCCCAGCCAAGCGCCAAGCCACTCACCAAGTCACGCGCCAGGAAAAGCGCTAAGCCAAACGACAAGCCACGCGCCAAGAAAGCGCCAAGCCAAGCGACAAGACACGCGCCAAGAAAGCGCCAAGCCAAGCGTCCAGCCAAGCGCCAAGCCACGCGTCAAAGAGAGCGCCAAGCCATGCGCCAAGCCAAGCGCCAAGCCAAGCGCCAACCCAAGCGCCAAGCTACGCGCTAAGCCAAGCGCCAACTCAAGCGCCAAGATAGGCGCTAACCCAAGCACCTAGCCACGCGCCAAACCAAGCGCCAAGATAAGAGCCAAATCAAGCGCCAAAACATGCGCCAAGCCAAACGTCAAGGCAAGCGCCAAGCCAGGCGCTAAGCCAAGCGCCAACTCAAGCACCAAGATAGGCGCTAACCAAAGCTCTAAGCCACACGCCAAACCAAGGGCAAAGCCAATCGCCAAGATCCAAACCAAACGGCCAGCCAAGCGCCAAGCAAAGCGCCAAGTCAAGCTCTAAACTATGCGCAAAGCCAAGCGCAAAGGCAAGCGCCAAGCCAGGCGCTAATCCAAGCGCCAAGCTAAGCTCTAGGTCAAGCGCCAAACTAAGCGCCAAGCCAAGCGCCAAACCAAGCGCCAAGCCACGCGCCAAGCCAAGCGCCATGCCTAACACAAAGCCAAGCGCCAAGCCAAGCGTTAAGCCAAGCGCCAAGCCAAGCGCCAAGCCAAGCCCCAAGCCATGCGCCAAGCCAAGCGGCAAGCCAAGCACCAAGCCAAGCGCCAAGCCATGCGCCTAGCCAAGCGCCAAGTTAATCCCCAAGCCAAGCGCCTAGCCAAGCACCAAGCCAAGCGCCAAGTCAAGCGCCAAGATAGTCGCTAACCAAAGCACCAAGCCACACGCCTAGCCAAAGGCAAAGCCAATAACCAAGCCAAGCGTCAAACCAAGCGCCAATCCAAGCCCCAAACCCAGCGCCAAGCCAAGCGTTAAAGAAATTACCAAGCCAAGCGCCAGGGCAAGCGCCAAACCAAGCGCCAAGTCAAGCGCCAAACCAAGGCCAAGCCAAGCGCCAAACCAAGCGCCAAACCAAGCGTCAAACTAAGCGCCAAGCCAAGCGCCAAAGAAATCACCAAACCAAGCGCCAGGGCAAGCGCCAAGCCAAGCGCCAAGCCAAGCGCCAAGCCAAGCGCCAAGCCAAGCGCCAAGCCAAGCGCCAAGCCAAGCGCCAAGCCAAGCGCTAACCCAAGCACCAAACCACACGCCAAACCAAGCGCCAGGATAAGCGCCAAATCAAGCGCCAAGACATGCGCCAAGCCAAACGTCAAGGCAAGCGCCAAGCCAGGCGCTAAGCCAAACGCCAACTCAAGCGCTAAGATAGGCGCTAACCAAAGCTCCAAGCCACACGCCAAGCCAAGGGCAAAACTAATCGCCAAGCCAAGAGCCAAACCAAACGGCCAGCCAAGCGCCAAGCAAAGCGCCAAGTCAAGCTCTAAACTAAGCGCAAAGCCAAGCGCCAAGTCAAGCTCCAAGCCAGGCGCTAATCCAAGCGCCAAGCTAAACGCTAGGTCAAGCGCCAAATTAAGCGCCAAGCCAAGCGCCATGCCACGCGCCAAGAAAAGCGCCAAAAAAAGAGCCAAGCCAAGCGCCAAGCCAAGCAGCAAACCAAACGCCAAGCCACGCACCAAGAAAAGCGTCAAGTCAAACGCTAAACCAAGCGCCAAGCCAACGCCCAGCCAAGCTCCAAACCACGCGCCAAGGAGAGCGTTAAGCCAAGCAAAAAGCCAAGCGCCAAGCCACGCGCCAAGAAAAGCACCAAGCCAAGCGACAAGCTACGCGCCAAGAAAAGCACCAAGCCAAGCGACAAGTTACGCGCCAAGAAAGGCGCCAAGCCAAGCGCCAAGAAAAGCGTCAAGCCAAACGCTAAACCAAGCGCCAAGCCAAGCGCCCAGCCAAGCGCTAAGCCAAGCGAAAGCCAAGCGCCAAGCCACGCGCCAAAAGAAGTGTCAAGCCAAGCTCCAAGCCAAGCGAAAAGCCAAGCGCCAAGCAACGCGCCAAGAAAAGCACCAAGCCAAGCGACAAGCTACGCGCCAAGAAAAGCGCCAAGCCAAGCGCCAAGCCAAGCGGCCAGCGAAGCGCCAAGCCACGCGCCAAGAAGAGCGTCAAACCATGTTCCAAGCCAAACGCCAAGCCAAGCGAAAAGCCAAGCGCCAAGCTACGCGCCAAGAAAAGCACCAAGCCAAGCGACAAGCTACGCGCCAAGAAAAGCGCCAAGCCAAGCGCCAAGCCAAGCGCCCAGCCACACACCAAGTAACGCGCCAAGAAAAGCGCCAAATCAAGCGCCAAAACATGCGCCAAGCCAAACGTCAAGGCAAGCGCCAAGCCAGGCGCTAAGCCAAGCGCCAACTCAAGCGCCAAGATAGGCGCTAACCAAAGCTCTAAGCCACACGCCAAACCAAGGGCAAAGCCAATCGCCAAGATCCAAACCAAACGGCCAGCCAAGCGCCAAGCAAAGCGCCAAGTCAAGCTCTAAACTATGCGCAAAGCCAAGCGCCAAGGCAAGCGCCAAGCCAGGCGCTAATCCAAGCGCCAAGCTAAGCTCTAGGTCAAGCGCCAAGCCAAGCGCCAAGCCAAGCGCCAAGCCAAGCGCCAAGCCAAGCGCCAAGCCAAGCGCCAAGCCAAGCGCCAAGCCAAGCGCTAACCCAAGCACCAAACCACACGCCAAACCAAGCGCCAGGATAAGCGCCAAATCAAGCGCCAAGACATGCGCCAAGCCAAACGTCAAGGCAAGCGCCAAGCCAGGCGCTAAGCCAAACGCCAACTCAAGCGCTCAGATAGGCGCTAACCAAAGCTCCAAGCCACACGCCAAGCCAAGGGCAAAACTAATCGCCAAGCCAAGAGCCAAACCAAACGGCCAGCCAAGCGCCAAGCAAAGCGCCAAGTCAAGCTCTAAACTAAGCGCAAATCCAAGCGCCAAGCTAAACGCTAGGTCAAGCGCCAAATTAAGCGCCAAGCCAAGCGCCATGGCACGCGCCAAGAAAAGCGCCAAAAAAAAAGCCAAGCCAAGCGCCAAGCCAAGCAGCAAACCAAACGCCAAGCCACGCACCAAGAAAAGCGTCAAGCCAAACGCTAAACCAAGCGCCAAGCCAAGCGCCCAGCCAAGCTCCAAACCACGCGCCAAGGAGAGCGTTAAGCCAAGCAAAAAGCCAAGCGCCAAGCCACGCGCCAAGAAAAGCACCAAGCCAAGCGACAAGCTACGCGCCAAGAAAAGCACCAAGCCAAGCGACAAGCTACGCGCCAAGAAAGGCGCCAAGCCAAGCGCCAAGAAAAGCGTCAAGCCAAACGCTAAACCAAGCGCCAAGCCAAGCGCCCAGCCAAGCGCTAAGCCAAGCGAAAGCCAAGCGCCAAGCCACGCGCCAAAAGAAGTGTCAAGCCAAGCGCCAAGCCAAGCGAAAAGCCAAGCGCCAAGCAACGCGCCAAGAAAAGCACCAAGCCAAGCGCCAAGCAACGCGCCAAGAAAAGCGCCAAGCCAAGCGCCAAGCCAAGCGGCCAGCGAAGCGCCAAGCCACGCGCCAAGAAGAGCGTCAAACCATGTTCCAAGCCAAACGCCAAGCCAAGCGAAAAGCCAAGCGCCAAGCTACGCGCCAAGAAAAGCACCAAGCTAAGCGACAAGCTACGCGCCAAGAAAAGCGCCAAGCCAAGCGCCAAGCCAAGCACCTAGCCACGCGCCAAACCAAGCGCCAAGATAAGAGCCAAATCAAGCGCCAAAACATGCGCCAAACCAAACGTCAAGGCAAGCGCCAAGCCAGGCGCTAAGCCAAGCGCCAACTCAAGCGCCAAGATAGGCGCTAACCAAAGCTCTAAGCCACACGCCAAACCAAGGGCAAAGCCAATCGCCAAGATCCAAACCAAACGGCCAGCCAAGCGCCAAGCAAAGCGCCAAGTCAAGCTCTAAACTATGCGCAAAGCCAAGCGCCAAGGCAAGCGCCAAGCCAGGCGCTAATCCAAGCGCCAAGCTAAGCTCTAGGTCAAGCGCCAAACTAAGCGCCAAGCCAAGCGCCAAACCAAGCGCCAAGCCACGCGCCAAGCCAAGCGCCATGCCTAACACAAAGCCAAGCGCCAAGCCAAGCGTTAAGCCAAGCGCCAAGCCAAGCGCCAAGCCAAGCCCCAAGCCATGCGCCAAGCCAAGCGGCAAGCCAAGCACCAAGCCAAGCGCCAAGCCATGCGCCTAGCCAAGCGCCAAGTCAATCCCCAAGCCAAGCGCCTAGCCAAGCACCAAGCCAAGCGCCAAGTCAAGCGCCAAGATAGTCGCTAACCAAAGCACCAAGCCACACGCCTAGCCAAGAGCAAAGCCAATAACCAAGCCAAGCGTCAAACCAAGCGCCAATCCAAGCGTTAAAGAAATTACCAAGCCAAGCGCCAGGGCAAGCGCCAAACCAAGCGCCAAGTCAAGCGCCAAACCAAGGCCAAGCCAAGCGCCAAACCAAGCGCCAAACCAAGCGTCAAACTAAGCGCCAAGCCAAGCGCCAAAGAAATCACCAAACCAAGCGCCAGGGCAAGCGCCAAGCCAAGCGCCAAGCCAAGCGCCAAGCCAAGCGCCAAGCCAAGCGCCAAGCCAAGCGCCAAGCCAAGCGCCAAGCCAAGCGCTAACCCAAGCACCAAACCACATTCCAAACCAAGCGCCAAGATAAGCGCCAAATCAAGCGCCAAGACATGCGCCAAGCCAAACGTCAAGGCAAGCGCCAAGCCAGGCGCTAAGCCAAACGCCAACTCAAGCGCTAAGATAGGCGCTAACCAAAGCTCCAAGCCACACGCCAAGCCAAGGGCAAAACTAATCGCCAAGCCAAGAGCCAAACCAAACGGCCAGCCAAGCGCCAAGCAAAGCGCCAAGTCAAGCTCTAAACTAAGCGCAAAGCCAAGCGCCAAGGCAAGCGCCAAGCCAGGCGCTAATCCAAGCGCCAAGCTAAACGCTAGGTCAAGCGCCAAATTAAGCGCCAAGCCAAGCGCCATGCCACGCGCCAAGAAAAGCGCCAAAAAAAGAGCCAAGCCAAGCGCCAAGCCAAGCAGCAAACCAAACGCCAAGCCACGCACCAAGAAAAGCGTCAAGCCAAACGCTAAACCAAGCGCCAAGCCAAGCGCCCAGCCAAACTCCAAACCACGCGCCAAGGAGAGCGTTAAGCCAAGCAAAAAGCCAAGCGCCAAGCCACGCGCCAAGAAAAGCACCAAGCCAAGCGACAAGCTACGCGCCAAGAAAAGCACCAAGCCAAGCGACAAGCTACGCGCCAAGAAAGGCGCCAAGCCAAGCGCCAAGAAAAGCGTCAAGCCAAACGCTAAACCAAGCGCCAAGCCAAGCGCCCAGCCAAGCGCTAAGCCAAGCGCCAAGAAAAGCACCAAGCCAAGCGACAAGCTACGCGCCATAAAAGCGCCAAGCCAAGCGCCAAGCCAAGCGGCCAGCGAAGCGCCAAGCCACGCGCCAAGAAAAGCACCAAGCCAAGCGACAAGCTACGCGCCAAGAAAAGCGCCAAGCCAAGCGCCATGCCAAGCGCCCAGCCACACACCAAGTAACGCGCCAAGAAAAGCGCTAAGCCAAGCGACAAACCAAGCGCCAAGAAAGCGATAAGCCAAGCGACAAGCCACGCGCCAAGACAGCCCCAAGCCAAGCGTCCAGCCAAGCGCAAAGCCACGCGCCAAGGAGAGCGCCAGGCCATGCGCCAAGGCAAGCGCCAAGCCAAGAGCCAAGCCAAGCGCCAAGCAACGCTCCAAAAAAGCGCCAAGCCAAGCAACAAGCCACGCACGAAGAAAGCGCCAAGCCAAGCGCCAAGCCACGCGCCAAGAAAAGCGCCACGCCATGCGCCAAGGAGAGAGCCAGCCAAGCGACATTTTTTTTTTTTTTTCATTTTAATCTTAATAGCCTGATTTCTTGAGAATCTAACTCAGACCGTAATTTGCTTCTATTCACATTTTCCAAAATTGTTCTATTATTTTTTACTTAACCTACCATGCTACATGCTAAGATTCTAAAACCTAACATGCATGAAACATAAAAAACATTACATGACATCACAAAGAAAAATTCCTACACCAAACAGAACATGCTAAAAAAATTATAATTTTTTTGGTTGACTTACATCTGGGTTTCCTGATTTAGTTGTTTTCGTAATCTGCTAATTGCAGTTGTTTGTTATCCCCTTCTTAAGCCTAGTCTAATTTTTTATGATTACAGTGTGTTGTTTTTTAATTTTTTTGTGGTCAGCTGCTTGCTGGTCCGGTAATCCATGACCTTGCGCAACAGCTTTATTTTATTCTATATTTCCTTCCCTATCCTTAAGTCTAGTCTTATTTCCTATTTTTATTAATATTAAAAATTGTCTTTTAAGTGTCTCTTTCACTTTCACTGTTTCACTGTTACTTGGTCCGGTAATTCCTGGACCATGTTAGACAGCTTAGTCGTTTCCTTTGTCATTGAGTGTTACCTCGTGGATTCGTGGAATTGTTGTTGTTGTGTTTATGTTATTGTTGTGCTCATTTCTTGGGTAGCAGATTTCAGTAGCCCTTTCATCCCTTGACTCGGAGAACTTAGTGCCAAGAGACTCCAGGACTCCCTTCCTCTGCAGCCCCATTCCATGCTTTGTCGTTATATGTTGTTGTTTATCATCATCTCATCATCATCAGCCAAGCGACAAGCCACGCGCCAAGCCACGCGCCAAGAAAAGCGCCACGCCAAGCGATAAGCCACGCGCCAAGCCACGCGCTTAGAAAAGCGCCAAGCCAAGCGACAATCCACGCGCCAAAAAAAACGCCAAGCCAATCGCTATGCCACGCGCCAAGCCAAGCGTTAAGCCACGCGCCAAAGAAAGTTCCAAGCCAAGCGATAAGCCACGCGCCAAGCCACGCGCTTAGAAAAGCGCCAAGCCAAGCGCCAAGCCACGCGCCAAGCCAAGCGCCACGCCAAGCGACAAGCCACACGCCAAGAAAAGCGCCAAGCCAAGCGCCAAGCCACGCGCCAAGAAAAGCGCCAAGCCAAGCGACAATCCAAGCCCCAAGCCAAGTGCCAAGCCAAGCAACAAGCCAAACGCTAAGCCACGCGCCAAGAAAAGCGCCAAGCTAAGCGGCAAGAAAATCGCCAAGCCAAGCGCCAAGAAAAGCGCCAAGCCATGTGCCAAGCCAAGCGAGAAGCTAAGCGGCAAGCCAAATGCCCAGCCAAGCGCCAAGCCACGCGCCACGCCAAGCGCCAAACCAAGTGCCAAGCCACCCGCCAAGAAAAGCGCCAAGCCAAGCGCAAGCCATTCGCCAAAAAATTGCCAAACCACGCGCTAAGAAAAGCGCACGCCATGCGCCAAGCCAAGCGACAAACCACGCGCCAAGCCAAGCGCCAAGCCACGCGCCAAGAAAAGCGCCAAGCCAAGCGCCAAGCCACGCGCCAAGCCAAGCGCCACGCCAAGCGACAAGCCACACGCCAAGAAAAGCGCCAAGCCAAGCGCCAAGCCACGCCCCAAGAAAAGCGCCAAGCCAAGCGACAATCCAAGCCCCAAGCCAAGTGCCAAGCCAAGCGATAAGCCACGCGCCAAGCCACGCGCTTAGAAAAGCGCCAAGCCAAGCGCCAAGCCACGCGCCAAGCCAAGCGCCACGCCAAGCGACAAGCCACACGCCAAGAAAAGCGTCAAGCCAAACGCTAAACCAAGCGCCAAGCCAAGCGCCCAGCCAAGCTCCAAACCACGCGCCAAGGAGAGCGTTAAGCCAAGCAAAAAGCCAAGCGCCAAGCCACGCGCCAAGAAAAGCACCAAGCCAAGCGACAAGCTACGCGCCAAGAAAAGCACCAAGCCAAGCGCCAAGCCACGCGCCAAGAAAAGCGCCAAGCCAAGCGACAATCCAAGCCCCAAGCCAAGTGCCAAGCCAAGCAACAAGCCAAACGCTAAGCCACGCGCCAAGAAAAGCGCCAAGCTAAGCGGCAAGAAAATCGCCAAGCCAAGCGCCAAGAAAAGCGCCAAGCCATGTGCCAAGCCAAGCGAGAAGCTAAGCGGCAAGCCAAATGCCCAGCCAAGCGCCAAGCCACGCGCCACGCCAAGCGCCAAACCAAGTGCCAAGCCACCCGCCAAGAAAAGCGCCAAGCCAAGCGCAAGCCATTCGCCAAGAAATTGCCAAACCACGCGCTAAGAAAAGCGCACGGCATGCGCCAAGCCAAGCGACAAACCACGCGCCAAGCCAAGCGCCAAGCCACGCGCCAAGAAAAGCGCCAAGCCAAGCGCCAAGCCACGCGCCAAGCCAAGCGCCACGCCAAGCGACAAGCCACACGCCAAGAAAAGCGCCAAGCCAAGCGCCAAGCCACGCCCCAAGAAAAGCGCCAAGCCAAGCGACAATCCAAGCCCCAAGCCAAGTGCCAAGCCAAGCGATAAGCCACGCGCCAAGCCACGCGCTTAGAAAAGCGCCAAGCCAAGCGCCAAGCCACGCGCCAAGAAAAGCGCCAAGCCAAGCGCCAAGCCACGCGCCAAGAAAAGCGCCAAGCCAAGCAACAATCCAAGCCCCAAGCCAAGTGCCAAGCCAAGCAACAAGCCAAACGCTAAGCCACGCGCCAAGAAAAGCGCCAAGCTAAGCGGCAAGAAAATCGCCAAGCCAAGCGCCAAGAAAAGCGCCAAGCCATGTGCCAAGCCAAGCGAGAAGCTAAGCGGCAAGCCAAATGCCCAGCCAAGCGCCAAGCCACGCGCCACGCCAAGCGCCAAACCAAGTGCCAAGTCGCCCGCCAAGAAAAGCGCCAAGCCAAGCGCAAGCCATTCGCCAAGAAATTGCCAAACCACGCGCTAAGAGAAGCGCACGCCATGCGCCAAGCCAAGCGACAAACCACGCGCCAAGCCAAGCGCCAAGCCACGCGCCAAGAAAAGCGCCAAGCCAAGCGCCAAGCCACGCGCCAAGCCAAGCGCCACGCCAAGCGACAAGCCACACGCCAAGAAAAGCGCCAAGCCAAGCGCCAAGCCACGCCCCAAGAAAAGCGCCAAGCCAAGCGACAATCCAAGCCCCAAGCCAAGTGCCAAGCCAAGCGATAAGCCACGCGCCAAGCTACGCGCTTAGAAAAGCGCCAAGCCAAGCGCCAAGCCACGCGCCAAGCCAAGCGCCACGCCAAGCGACAAGCCACACGCCAAGAAAAGCGCCAAGCCAAGCGCCAAGCCACGCGCCAAGAAAAGCGCCAAGCCAAGCGACAATCCAAGCCCCAAGCCAAGTGCCAAGCCAAGCAACAAGCCAAACGCTAAGCCACGCGCCAAGAAAAGCGCCAAGCTAAGCGGCAAGAAAATCGCCAAGCCAAGCGCCAAGAAAAGCGCCAAGCCATGTGCCAAGCCAAGCGAGAAGCTAAGCGGCAAGCCAAATGCCCAGCCAAGCGCCAAGCCACGCGCCACGCCAAGCGCCAAACCAAGTGCCAAGCCACCCGCCAAGAAAAGCGCCAAGCCAAGCGCAAGCCATTCGCCAAGAAATTGCCAAACCACGCGCTAAGAAAAGCGCACGCCATGCGCCAAGCCAAGCGACAAACCACGCGCCAAGCCAAGCGCCAAGCCACGCGCCAAGAAAAGCGCCAAGCCAAGCGCCAAGCCACGCGCCAAGCCAAGCGCCACGCCAAGCGACAAGCCACACGCCAAGAAAAGCGTCAAGCCAAGCGCCAAGCTACGCCCCAAGAAAAGCGCCAAGCCAAGCGACAATCCAAGCCCCAAGCCAAGTGCCAAGCCAAGCGATAAGCCACGCGCCAAGCCACGCGCTTAGAAAAGCGCCAAGCCAAGCGCCAAGCCACGCGCCAAGCCAAGCGCCACGCCAAGCGACAAGCCACACGCCAAGAAAAGCGCCAAGCCAAGCGCCAAGCCACGCGCCAAGAAAAGCGCCAAGCCAAGCGACAATCCAAGCCCCAAGCCAAGTGCCAAGCCAAGCAACAAGCCAAACGCTAAGCCACGCGCCAAGCCACGCGCCAAGAAAAGCGCCAAGCCAAGCGACAATCCAAGCCCCAAGCCAAGTGCCAAGCCAAGCAACAAGCCAAACGCTAAGCCACGCGCCAAGAAAAGCGCCAAGCTAAGCGGCAAGAAAATCGCCAAGCCAAGCGCCAAGAAAAGCGCCAAGCCATGTGCCAAGCCAAGCGAGAAGCTAAGCGGCAAGCCAAATGCCCAGCCAAGCGCCAAGCCACGCGCCACGCCAAGCGCCAAACCAAGTGCCAAGCCACCCGCCAAGAAAAGCGCCAAGCCAAGCGCAAGCCATTCGCCAAGAAATTGCCAAACCACGCGCTAAGAAAAGCGCACGCCATGCGCCAAGCCAAGCGACAAACCACGCGCCAAGCCAAGCGCCAAGCCACGCGCCAAGAAAAGCGCCAAGCCAAGCGCCAAGCCACGCGCCAAGACAAGCGCCACGCCAAGCGACAAGCCACACGCCAAGAAAAGCGCCAAGCCAAGCGCCAAGCCACGCCCCAAGAAAAGCGCCAAGCCAATCGACAATCCAAGCCCCAAGCCAAGTGCCAAGAAAAGCGATAAGCCACGCGCCAAGCCACGCGCTTAGAAAAGCGCCAAGCCAAGCGCCAAGCCAAGCGCCAAGCCACGCGCCAAGCCAAGCGCCACGCCAAGCGACAAGCCACACGCCAAGAAAAGCGCCAAGCCAAGCGCCAAGCCACGCGCCAAGAAAAGCGCCAAGCCAAGCGACAATCCAAGCCCCAAGCCAAGTGCCAAGCCAAGCAACAAGCCAAACGCTAAGCCACGCGCCAAGAAAAGCGCCAAGCTAAGCGGCAAGAAAATCGCCAAGCCAAGCGACAATCCAAGCCCCAAGCCAAGTGCCAAGCCAAGCAACAAGCCAAACGCTAAGCCACGCGCCAAGCCACGCGCCAAGCCAAGCGCCACGCCAAGCGACAAGCCACACGCCAAGAAAAGCGCCAAGCCAAGCGAAAAGCCACGCGCCAAGAAAAGCGCCAAGCCAAGCGACAATCCAAGCCCCAAGCCAAGTGCCAAGCCAAGCAACAAGCCAAACGCTAAGCCACGCGCCAAGCCACGCGCCAAGAAAAGCGCCAAGCCAAGCGACAATCCAAGCCCCAAGCCAAGTGCCAAGCCAAGCAACAAGCCAAACGCTAAGCCACGCGCCAAGTCAAGCGCCAAGCTAAGCGGCAAGAAAATCGCCAAGCCAAGCGCCAAGAAAAGCGCCAAGCCATGTGCCAAGCCAAGCGAGAAGCTAAGCGGCAAGCCAAATGCCCAGCCAAGCGCCAAGCCACGCGCCACGCCAAGCGCCAAACCAAGTGCCAAGCCACCCGCCAAGAAAAGCGCCAAGCCAAGCGCAAGCCATTCGCCAAGAAATTGCCAAACCACGCGCTAAGAAAAGCGCACGCCATGCGCCAAGCCAAGCGACAAACCACGCGCCAAGCCAAGCGCCAAGCCACGCGCCAAGAAAAGCGCCAAGCCAAGCGCCAAGCCACGCGCCAAGCCAAGCGCCACGCCAAGCGACAAGCCACACGCCAAGAAAAGCGCCAAGCCAAGCGCCAAGCCACGCCCCAAGAAAAGCGCCAAGCCAAGCGACAATCCAAGCCCCAAGCCAAGTGCCAAGCCAAGCAACAAGCCAAACGCTAAGCCACGCGCCAAGTAAAGCGCCAATCCAAACGCCAAGCCAAGCGCCAAGCTAAGCGGCAAGAAAAGCGCCAAGCCAAGCGCCAAGAAAAGCGCCAAGCCATGTGCCAAGCCAAGCGAGAAGCTAAGCGGCAAGCCAAATGGCCAGCCAAGCGCCAAGCCACGCGCCACGCCAAGCGCCAAACCAAGTGCCAAGCCACCCGCCAAGAAAAGCGCCAAGCCAAGCGCAAGCCATTCGCCAAGAAATTGCCAAGCCCAGCGCCAAGCCAAGCGCCAAGCCAAGCGCCCAGCCAAGCGCCAAGCCACGCACCAAGAAAAGCGTCAAGCCATGCGCCAAGCCAAACGCCAAGACAAGCGCCAAGCTAAGCGCCAAGCCACGCACCAAGGAAAGCGCCAAGCCATGCGCCAAGCCAAGCGCCAAGCTAAACGCCCAGCCAAGCGCCAATCCACGCACCAAGTCACGCGCCAGAAAAAGCGCTAAGGCAAGCGACAAGCCACGCGATAAGAAAACGCCAAGCCAAACGACAAGCCACGCGCCAAGAACGCGCCAAGCCTAGCGCCAAGCCACGCCCCAAGCCAAGCGTTAAGCCACGCGCCAAGAAGAGCGCCAAGCCAAGCGACAAACCACGCGCCAAGAAAAGCGCCATGCCAAGCGCCAAGGAGAGCGCCAAGCCAAGCGCCACGCCAAGCGCCAAGCCAAGCTCCAAGCCAAGCGCCAAGCCAAACGCCAAACCAAGCGCCAAGCCACTCGCTAAAAAAAGCGCCAAGCCATGAGCCAAGGAAAGCTCCAAGCCAAGCGCCAAGCCAAGCGACAAGCCAAACGCCAAGCCAAGCGCCAAGCCACGCGCCAAGAAAACCGCCAAACCATGCGCCAAGCCACGCGCCAAGGAAAGCGCCAAGCCAAGCGCCAAGCCATGCGCCAAGCCAAACGCCAAGCCAAGCGCCAAGCCACGCGCCAAGAAACGCGCCAAGCCACGCGCCAAGAAAAGCGCCAAACCACGCGCCAAGCCAAGCGTTAAGCCACGCGCCAAGGAGAGCGCCAAGCCAAGCGATAAGCCACGCGCCAAAAAAAGCTCCAAGCCATACGCCAAGCCAAACGCCAAGCCAAGCGCCAAGCCAAGCGCCAAGCCAAGCGCCAAGCCAAACGCCAAGCCAAGCGCCAAGCCAAGCGCCAAGAAAAGCGCCAAGCCATGCGCCACGCCACGCGCCAAGCCAAACGCCAAGCCAAGCGCCAAGCCACGCGCCAAGAAACGCGCCAAGCCATGCGCCAAGGAAAGCGCCAAGCCAAGCGCCAAGCCAAGCGCCAAGCCAAGCGCCAAGCCAAACGCCAAGCCAAGCGCCAAGCTACGCGAAAAGAAAAGCGCCAAGACATGCGCCAAGCCAAACGCCAGGCCAAGCGCCAAGCCAAGCGCCAAGCCAAGCGCCAAGCCAAACGCCAAGCCAAGCGCCAAGCCACGCGCCAAGAAAAGCGCCAACCCATGCGCCAAGCCACGCGCCAAGCCAAACGCCAAGCCAAGCGCCAAGCCACGCGCCAAGAAACGCGCCAAGCCACGCGCCAAGGAAAGCGCCAAGCCAAGCGCCAAGCCAAACGCCAAGCCAAGCGCCAAGCTACGCGAAAAGAAGAGCTCCAAGCCATGCGCCAAGCCACGCGCCAAGGAAAGCGCCAAGCCAAGCGCCAAGCCAAGCGCCAGGCCAAACGCCAGCCAAACGCCAAGCCACGCGCCAAGAAAAGCGCCAAGCCATGCGCCAAGCCAAACGCCAAGCCAAGCGCCAAGCCACGCGCCACGAAAAACGCCAAGCTAAGAGCCAAGCCACGCGCCAAGCCACGCGCCAAGCCACGCGCTAAGGAAAGCGCCAAGCCAAGCGCCAAGCCACGCGCCACGAAAAACACCAAGCCAAGAGCCAAGCCACGCGCCAAGCCAAGTGTTAAGCCACGCGCCAAGGAGAGCGCCAAGCCAAGCAATAAGCCACGCGCCAAGAAAAGCGCCAAGTTATGCGCCAAGCCAAACGCCAAGCCAAGCGCCAAGCCAAGCGCCAAGCCAAGCGCCAAGCCAAGCAATAAGCCACGCGCCAAGAAAAGCGCCAAGTTATGCGCCAAGCCAAACGCCAAGCCAAGCGCCAAGCCAAGCGCCAAGCCAAGCGCCAAGCCAAGCGCCAAACCAAGCGCCAAGCCAAGCGCCAAGCCACGCGCCAAGAAAGGCGCCAAGCCATGCGCCAAGCCACGCGTCAATGAAAGCGCCAAGCCAAGCGCCAAGCCAAGCCTCAAGCCAAACGCCAAGCCAAGCGCCAAGAAAAGCGCTAAGCCATGCTCCAAGCCAAGCGTCAAACCAAGCGTCCAGCCAACCGCCAAGCCACGCGCCAGCGCCAAGCCAAGCGCCAAGCCAAGCGCCAAGCCAAACGCCAAGTCAAGCGCCAAGCCACGCGCCAAGAAAAGCGCCAAGCCATGCGCCAAGCCAAGCGCCAAGCCAAGCGCCAAGCCACGCGCCAGGAAAAACGCCAAGCCAAGAGCCAAGCCACGCGCCAAGCCACGCGCTAAGGAAAGCGCCAAGCCAAGCGCCAAGCCACGCGCCACGAAAAACGCCAAGCCAAGAGAGAAGCCACGCGCCAAGCCAAGTGTTAAGCCAAGCGATAAGGAGAGCGCCAAGCCAAGCAATAAGCCACGCGCCAAGAAAAGCGCCAAGTTATGCGCCAAGCCAAACGCCAAGCCAAGCGCCAAGCCAAGCGCCAAGCCAAACGCCAAGCCAAACGCCAAGCCAAACGCCAAGCCACGCGCCAAGGAAAGCGCCAAGCCAAGCGTCAAGCCAAGCGCCAAGCCAAGCGCCAAACCAAGCGCCAAGCCAAGCGCCAAGCCAAACGCCAAGCCAAGCGCCAAGCCACGCGCCAAGAAAGGCGCTAAGCCATGCGCCAAGCCACGCGCCAATGAAAGCGCCAAGCCAAGCGCCAAGCCAAGCCCCAAGCCAAACGCCAAGGCAAGCGCCAAGCCACGCGGCAAGAAAAGCGCCAAGCCAAGCGCCAAGCCAAGCGTTAATCTACGTGCCAAGGAGAGCGCCAAACCATGCGCTAAGCCAAGCGCCAAGCCAAGAGGCCAGCCAAGCGCCAAGCCACGCGCTAAGCAGCGCCAAGCCATGCGCCAAGCCACACGCCAAAGAAAGCGCCAAGCCAAGCGCCAAGCCAAGCGCCAAGCCAAGCGTTAATCCACGTGCCAAGAAAAGCGCCAAGCCATGCGCCAAGCCAGGCGCCAAGCCAAGCGCCAAGCCACGCGCCACGAAAAACGCCAAGCCAAGAGCCAAGCCACGCGCCAAGCCACGCGCTAAGGAAAGCGCCAAGCCAAGCGCCAAGCCACGCGCCACGAAAAACGCCAAGCCAAGAGAGAAGCCACGCGCCAAGCCAAGTGTTAAGCCAAGCGATAAGGAGAGCGCCAAGCCAAGCAATAAGCCACGCGCCAAGAAAAGCGCCAAGTTATGCGCCAAGCCAAACGCCAAGCCAAGCGCCAAGCCAAGCGCCAAGCCAAACGCCAAGCCAAACGCCAAGCCAAACGCCAAGCCACGCGCCAAGGAAAGCGCCAAGCCAAGCGTCAAGCCAAGCGCCAAGCCAAGCGCCAAACCAAGCGCCAAGCCAAGCGCCAAGCCAAACGCCAAGCCAAGCGCCAAGCCACGCGCCAAGAAAGGCGCTAAGCCATGCGCCAAGCCACGCGCCAATGAAAGCGCCAAGCCAAGCGCCAAGCCAAGCCCCAAGCCAAACGCCAAGGCAAGCGCCAAGCCACGCGGCAAGAAAAGCGCCAAGCCAAGCGCCAAGCCAAGCGTTAATCTACGTGCCAAGGAGAGCGCCAAACCATGCGCTAAGCCAAGCGCCAAGCCAAGAGGCAAGCCAAGCGCCAAGCCACGCGCTAAGCAGCGCCAAGCCATGCGCCAAGCCACACGCCAAAGAAAACGCCAAGCCAAGCGCCAAGCCAAGCGCCAAGCCAAGCGTTAATCCACGTGCCAAGGAGAGCGCCAAACCATGCGCTAAGCCAAGCGCCAAGCCAAGAGTCAAGCCAAGCGCCAAGTCACGCGCCAAGACAGCGCTAAGCCAAGCGCCAAGCCAAGCGCCAAACCAAGCGCCAAGCCAAGCGCCAAGCCAAACGCCAAGCCAAGCGCCAAGCCACGCGCCAAGAAAGGCGCCAAGCCATGGGCCAAGCCACGCGCCAAGGAGAGCGCCAAACCATGCTCTAAACCAAGCGCCAAGCCAAAAGCCAAGCCACGCACCAAATCACTCGCCAAAAAAAGCGCCAAGCCATGGGCCAAGAAAAGCGCCAAGCCATGGGCCAAGAAAAGCGACAAGCCATGGGCCAAGCCACGCGTCAAGCCAAGCGCCAAGCCAAACGCCAAGCCACGCGCCAAGAAAAGCGCCAAGCCAAGCGCCAAGCCAAGCGCCAAGCTAAGCGGCAAGAAAAGCGCCAAGCCAAGCGCCAAGAAAAGCGCCAAGCCATGTGCCAAGCCAAGCGAGAAGCTAAGCGGCAAGCCAAATGCCCAGCCAAACGCCAAGCCACGCGCCACGCCAAGCGCCAAGCCACGCACCAAGAAGAGCGTCAAGCCATGCGCCAAGCCAAACGCCAGGACAAGCGCCAAGCTAAGCGTCAAGCCACGCACCAAGGAAAGCGCCAAGCCATGCGCCAAGCCAAGCGCTAAGCTAAACGCCCAGCCAAGCGCCAATCCACGCACCAAGTCACGCGCCAGAAAAAGCGCTAAGCCAAGCGACAAGCCACGCGATAAGAAAACGCCAAGCCAAACGACAAGCCACGCGCCAAGAACGCGCCAAGCCTAGCGCCAAGCCACGCCCCAAGCCAAGCGTTAAGCCACGCGCCAAGAAGAGCGCCAAGCCAAGCGACAAACCACGCGCCAAGAAAAGCGCCATGCCAAGCGCCAAGGAGAGCGCCAAGCCAAGCGATAAGCCAAGCGCCAAGCCAAGCGCCACGACAAGCGCCAAGCCAAGTGCCAATCCAAGCGCCAAGCCAAACGCCAAAAAAGCGCCAAGCCACTCGCTAAAAAAAGCGCCAAGCCATGAGCCAAGGAAAGCGCCAAGCCAAGCGCCAAGCCAAGCGACAAGCCAAACGCCAAGCCAAGCGCCAAGCCACGCGCCAAGAAAACCGCCAAACCATGCTCCAAGCCACGCGCCAAGGAAAGCGCCAAGCCAAGCGATAAGCCACGCGCCAAGAAAAGCTCCAAGCCATACGCCAAGCCAAACGCCAAGCCAAGCGCCAAGCCACGCGCCAAGAAAAGCGCCAAGCCACGCGTTAAGCCAAGCGTTAAGCCACGCGCCAAGGAGAGCGCCAAGCCAAGCGATAAGCCACGCGCCAAGAAAAGCTCCAAGCCATACGCCAAGCCAAACGCCAAGCCAAGCGCCAAGCCAAGCGCCAAACCAAGCGCCAAGCCAAACGCCAAGCCAAGCGCCAAGCCAAGCGCCAAGAAAAGCGCCAAGCCATGCGCCACGCCACGCGCCAAGCCAAACGCCAAGCCAAGCGCCAAGCCACGCGCCAAGAAACGCGCCTAGCCATGCGCCAAGGAAAGCGCCAAGCCAAGCGCCAAGCCAAGCGCCAAGCCAAACGCCAAGCCAAGCGCCAAGCTACGCGAAAAGAAAAGCGCCAAGCCATGCGCCAAGCCAAACGCCAGGCCAAGCGCCAAGCCAAGCGCCAAGCCAAGCGCCAAGCCAAGCGCCAAGCCAAACGCCAAGCCAAGCGCCAAGCCACGCGCCAAGAAAAGCGCCAAGCCATGCGCCAAGCCACGCGCCAATCCAAACGCCAAGCCAAGCGCCAAGCCACGCGCCAAGAAACGCGCCAAGCCACGCGCCAAGGAAAGCGCCAAGCCAAGCGCCAAGCCAAGCGCCAAGCCAAACGCCAAGCCAAGCGCCAAGCTACGCGAAAAGAAAAGCGCCAAGCAATGCGCCAAGCCACGCGCCAAGGAGAACGCCAAGCCACGCGCCAAGAAAAGCGCCAAGCCATGCGCCAAGCCAAACGCCAAGCCAAGCGCCAAGCCACGCGCCACGAAAAACGCCAAGCCAAGAGCCAAGCCACGCGCCAAGCCACGCGCTAAGGAAAGCGCCAAGCCAAGCGCCAAGCCACGCGCCACAAAAAACGCCAAGCCAAGAGCCAAGCCACGCGCCAAGCCAAGTGTTAAGCCACGCGCCAAGGAAAGCGCAAAGCCAAGCAATAAGCCACGCGCCAAGAAAAGCGCCAAGTTATGCGCCAAGCCAAACGCCAAGCCAAGCGCCAAGCCAAGCGCCAAGCCAAGCGCCAAGCCAAGCGCCAAGAAAAGCCCAAACCAAGCGCCAAGCCAAGCGCCAAGCCAAACGCCAAGCCAAGCGTTAAGCCACGCGCCAAGAAAGGCGCCAAGCCATGCGCCAAGCCACGCGCCAATGAAAGCGCCAAGCCAAGCGCCAAGCCAAGCCCCAAGCCAAACGCCAAGCCAAGCGCCAAGAAAAGCGCTAAGCCATGCTCCAAGCCAAGCGTCAAACCGAGCGTCTAGCCAACCGCCAAGCCACGCGCCAAGGAGAGCGCCAAGCTATGCGCCAAACGGAGCGCTAAGCCAAGCAACAAACCACGCGCCAAGAAAGCGCCAAGCCAAGCGACAGGCCACGCGCCAAAAGAGCGCCAAGTCAAGCGTCCAGCCAAGCGTAAAGCCACGCGCCAGGTAGTGCGCCAAGAGATGCGCCAAGCCAAAGGCCAAGCCAAGAGCTAAGCCAAGCGCCAGGCCACGCGCCAAGAAAGCGCCAAGCCAAGCGCCAAGCCAAGCACCAAGCCACGCGCCAAGACAAGCACCACGCCATGCGCCAAGGAGAGCGCCAAGCCAAGCGACAAGCCACACGCCAAGCCACGCGCCAAAAAAAGCGCCAAGCCAAGCGCCAAGCCACGAGCCAAGAAAAGCGCCAAGCCAAGCGACAAGCAACGCGCCAAGCCAAGCGTTAAGCCACGCGCCAAGGAGAGCGCCAAGACAAGCGATAAACCACGCGAGAAGCCACGCGCCAAAAAAAGCGCCAAGCAAAGCGCCAAGACAAGCATTAAGCCACGCGCCAAGGAGATCGCCAAGCCAAGCGATAAACCACGCGCCAAGCCACGCGCCAAAAAAAGCGCCAAGCCAAGCGCCAAGCCAAGCGCCAAGCCAAGCGCCAAGCCAAGCGCCAAGCCAAGCGCCAAGCCACGCGCCGAGGAAAGCGCCAAGCCATGCGCCAAGCCAAGCGCCAGGAAAGCGCCAAGCCGTGCGCCAAGCCAAGCGCCAGGTTAAGCGCCAAGCCGAATGCTAAGCCACATGCCAAGCCAAGAGCCAAGACAAGCGCCAAGCCAAGCGCCAAGCAACGCGCCAACATAAGCGGTAAGCCAAGCGCCAATCCAAACGCCAAGCCAAGTGCCAAGCCACGCGCCAAGAAAGCGCCAAGCCAAGCGTCTAGTCAAGCGACAAGCCAAGCGCCAAGCCAAGCAGCAAGCCAAACGGTAAGCCACGCGCCAAGAAAAGCGTTAAGCCAAACGTCAAGCCAAGCGCCAACCTAAGCGCCAAACCAAGCGCCAAGCCAAACGCCCAGCCAAGCGCCAAGCCACGCACCAAGCCAAACGCCAAACCAAGCGCCAAGCCACTCGCCAAAAAAAGCGCCAAGCCATGGGCCAAGCCACGCGCCAAGGAAAGCGTCAAGCCAAGCGCCAAGCCAAGCGCCAAACCAAGCGCCAAGCCAAGCGCCAAGCCAAACGCCAAGCCAAGCGCCAAGCCACGCGCCAAGAAAGGCGCTAAGCCATGCGCCAAGCCACGCGCCAATGAAAGCGCCAAGCCAAGCGCCAAGCCAAGCCCCAAGCCAAACGCCAAGGCAAGCGCCAAGCCACGCGGCAAGAAAAGCGCCAAGCCAAGCGCCAAGCCAAGCGTTAATCTACGTGCCAAGGAGAGCGCCAAACCATGCGCTAAGCCAAGCGCCAAGCCAAGAGGCAAGCCAAGCGCCAAGCCACGCGCTAAGCAGCGCCAAGCCACACGCCAAAGAAAGCGCCAAGCCAAGCGCCAAGCCAAGCGTTAATCCACGTGCCAAGGAGAGCGCCAAACCATGCGCTAAGCCAAGCGCCAAGCCAAGAGTCAAGCCAAGCGCCAAGTCACGCGCCAAGACAGCGCTAAGCCAAGCGCCAAGCCAAGCGCCAAGCCAAGCGCCAAGCCAAGCGCCAAGCCAAACGCCAAGCCAAGCGCCAAGCCACGCGCCAAGAAAAGCGCCAAGCCATGCGCCAAGCCACGCGCCAAGCCAAACGCCAAGCCAAGCGCCAAGCCACGCGCCAAGAAACGCGCCAAGCCACGCGCCAAGGAAAGCGCCAAGCCAAGCGCCAAGCCAAACGCCAAGCCAAGCGCCAAGCTACGCGAAAAGAAGAGCTCCAAGCCATGCGCCAAGCCACGCGCCAAGGAAAGCGCCAAGCCAAGCGCCAAGCCAAGCGCCAGGCCAAACGCCAGCCAAACGCCAAGCCACGCGCCAAGAAAAGCGCCAAGCCATGCGCCAAGTTAAACGCCAGGCCAAGCGCCAAGCCACGCGCCACGAAAAACGCCAAGCTAAGAGCCAAGCCACGCGCCAAGCCACGCGCCAAGCCACGCGCTAAGGAAAGCGCCAAGCAAAGCGCCAAGCCACGCGCCACGAAAAACACCAAGCCAAGAGCCAAGCCACGCGCCAAGCCAAGTGTTAAGCCACGCGCCAAGGAGAGCGCCAAGCCAAGCAATAAGCCACGCGCCAAGAAAAGCGCCAAGTTATGCGCCAAGCCAAACGCCAAGCCAAGCGCCAAGCCAAGCGCCAAGCCAAGCGCCAAGCCAAGCAATAAGCCACGCGCCAAGAAAAGCGCCAAGTTATGCGCCAAGCCAAACGCCAAGCCAAGCGCCAAGCCAAGCGCCAAGCCAAGCGCCAAGCCAAGCGCCAAACCAAGCGCCAAGCCAAGCGCCAAGCCACGCGCCAAGAAAGGCGCCAAGCCATGCGCCAAGCCACGCGTCAATGAAAGCGCCAAGCCAAGCGCCAAGCCAAGCCTCAAGCCAAACGCCAAGCCAAGCGCCAAGAAAAGCGCTAAGCCATGCTCCAAGCCAAGCGTCAAACCAAGCGTCCAGCCAACCGCCAAGCCACGCGCCAGCGCCAAGCCAAGCGCCAAGCCAAGCGCCAAGCCAAACGCCAAGTCAAGCGCCAAGCCACGCGCCAAGAAAAGCGCCAAGCCATGCGCCAAGCCAAGCGCCAAGCCAAGCGCCAAGCCACGCGCCACGAAAAACGCCAAGGCAAGAGCCAAGCCACGCGCCAAGCCACGCGCTAAGGAAAGCGCCAAGCCAAGCGCCAAGCCACGCGCCACGAAAAACGCCAAGCCAAGAGCCAAGCCACGCGCCAAGCCAAGTGTTAAGCCAAGCGATAAGGAGAGCGCCAAGCCAAGCAATAAGCCACGCGCCAAGAAAAGCGCCAAGTTATGCGCCAAGCCAAACGCCAAGCCAAGCGCCAAGCCAAGCGCCAAGCCAAACGCCAAGCCAAACGCCAAGCCAAACGCCAAGCCACGCGCCAAGGAAAGCGCCAAGCCAAGCGTCAAGCCAAGCGCCAAGCCAAGCGCCAAACCAAGCGCCAAGCCAAGCGCCAAGCCAAACGCCAAGCCAAGCGCCAAGCCACGCATCAAGAAATGCGCTAAGCCATGCGCCAAGCCACGCGCCAATGAAAGCGCCAAGCCAAGCGCCAAGCCAAGCCCCAAGCCAAACGCCAAGGCAAGCGCCAAGCCACGCGGCAAGAAAAGCGCCAAGCCAAGCGCCAAGCCAAGCGTTAATCTACGTGCCAAGGAATGCGCCAAACCATGCGCTAAGCCAAGCGCCAAGCCAAGAGGCAAGCCAAGCGCCAAGCCACGCGCTAAGCAGCGCCAAGCCATGCGCCAAGCCACACGCCAAAGAAAGCGCCAAGCCAAGCGCCAAGCCAAGCGCCAAGCCAAGCGTTAATCCACGTACCAAGGAGAGCGCCAAACCATGCGCTAAGCCAAGAGTCAAGCCAAGCGCCAAGTCACGCGCCAAGACAGCGCTAAGCCAAGCGCCAAGCCAAGCGCCAAACCAAGCGCCAAGCCAAGCGCCAAGCCAAACGCCAAGCCAAGCGCCAAGCCACGCGCCAAGAAAGGCGCCAAGCCATGGGCCAAGCCACGCGCCAAGGAGAGCGCCAAACCATGCTCTAAACCAAGCGCCAAGCCAAAAGCCAAGCCACGCACCAAATCACTCGCCAAAAAAAGCGCCAAGCCATGGGCCAAGAAAAGCGCCAAGCCATGGGCCAAGAAAAGCGACAAGCCATGGGCCAAGCCACGCGTCAAGCCAAGCGCCAAGCCAAACGCCAAGCCACGCGCCAAGAAAAGCGCCAAGCCAAGCGCCAAGCCAAGCGCCAAGCTAAGCGGCAAGAAAAGCGCCAAGCCAAGCGCCAAGAAAAGCGCCAAGCCATGTGCCAAGCCAAGCGAGAAGCTAAGCGGCAAGCCAAATGCCCAGCCAAACGCCAAGCCACGCGCCACGCCAAGCGCCAAGCCACGCACCAAGAAGAGCGTCAAGCCATGCGCCAAGCCAAACGCCAAGACAAGCGCCAAGCTAAGCGCCAAGCCACGCACCGAGGAAAGCGCCAAGCCATGCGCCAAGCCAAGCGCTAAGCTAAACGCCCAGCCAAGCGCCAATCCACGCACCAAGTCACGCGCCAGAAAAAGCGCTAAGCCAAGCGACAAGCCACGCGATAAGAAAACGCCAAGCCAAACAACAAGCCACTCGCCAAGAACGCGCCAAGCCTAGCGCCAAGCCACGCCCCAAGCCAAGCGTTAAGCCACGCGCCAAGAAGAGCGCCAAGCCAAGCGACAAACCACGCGCCAAGAAAAGCGCCATGCCAAGCGCCAAGGAGAGCGCCAAGCCAAGCGATAAGCCAAGCGCCAAGCCAAGCGCCACGACAAGCGCCAAGCCAAGCGCCAATCCAAGCGCCAAGCCAAACGCCAAAAAAGCGCCAAGCCACTCGCTAAAAAAAGCGCCAAGCCATGAGCCAAGGAAAGCGCCAAGCCAAGCGCCAAGCCAAGCGACAAGCCAAACGCCAAGCCAAGCGCCAAGCCACGCGCCAAGAAAACCGCCAAACCATGCTCCAAGCCACGCGCCAAGGAAAGCGCCAAGCCAAGCGGTAAGCCACGCGCCAAGAAAAGCTCCAAGCCATACGCCAAGTCAAACGCCAAGCCAAGCGCCAAGCCACGCGCCAAGAAAAGCGCCAAGCCACGCGCCAAGCCAAGCGTTAAGCCACGCGCGAAGGAGAGCGCCAAGCCAAGCGATAAGCCACGCGCCAAGAAAAGCTCCAAGCCATACGCCAAGCCAAACGCCAAGCCAAGCGCCAAGCCAAGCGCCAAGCCAAGCGCCAAGCCAAACGCCAAGCCAAGCGCCAAGCCAAGCGCCAAGAAAAGCGCCAAGCCATGCGCCACGCCACGCGCCAAGCCAAACGCCAAGCCAAGCACCAAGCCACGCGCCAAGAAACGCGCCTAGCCATGCGCCAAGGAAAGCGCCAAGCCAAGCGCCAAGCCAAGCGCCAAGCCAAACGCCGAGCCAAGCGCCAAGCTACGCGAAAAGAAAAGCGCCAAGCCATGCGCCAAGCCAAACACCAGGCCAAGCGCCAAGCCAAGCGCCAAGCCAAGCGCCAAGCCAAGCGCCAAGCCAAACGCCAAGCCAAGCGCCAAGCCACGCGCCAAGAAAAGCGCCAAGCCACGCGCCAAGGAAAGCGCCAAGCCAAGCGCCAAGCCAAGCGCCAAGCCAAACGCCAAGCCAAGCGCCAAGCTACGCGAAAAGAAAAGCGCCAAGCAATGCGCCAAGCCACGCGCCAAGGAGAACGCCAAGCCACGCGCCAAGAAAAGCGCCAAGCCATGCGCCAAGCCAAACGCCAAGCCAAGCGCCAAGCCACGCGCCACGAAAAACCCAAGCCAAGAGCCAAGCCACGCGCCAAGCCACGCGCTAAGGAAAGCGCCAAGCCAAGCGCCAAGCCACGCGCCACAAAAAACGCCAAGCCAAGAGCCAAGCCACGCGCCAAGCCAAGTGTTAAGCCACGCGCCAAGGAAAGCGCAAAGCCAAGCAATAAGCCACGCGCCAAGAAAAGCGCCAAGTTATGCGCCAAGCCAAACGCCAAGCCAAGCGCCAAGCCAAGCGCCAAGCCAAGCGCCAAGCCAAGCGCCAAGAAAAGCGCCAAACCAAGCGCCAAGCCAAGCGCCAAACCAAACGCCAAGCCAAGCGTTACGCCACGCGCCAAGAAAGGCGCCAAGCCATGCGCCAAGCAACGCGTCAATGAAAGCGCCAAGCCAAGCGCCAAGCCAAGCCCCAAGCCAAACGCCAAGCCAAGCGCCAAGAAAAGCGCTAAGCCATGCTCCAAGCCAAGCGTCAAACCGAGCGTCTAGCCAACCGCCAAGCCACGCGCCAAGGAGAGCGCCAAGCTATGCGCCAAACGGAGCGCTAAGCCAAGCAACAAACCACGCGCCAAGAAAGCGCCAAGCCAAGCGACAGGCCACGCGCCAAAAGAGCGCCAAGTCAAGCATCCAGCCAAGCGTAAAGCCACGCGCCAGGTAGTGCGCCAAGAGATGCGCCAAGCCAAAGGCCAAGCCAAGAGCTAAGCCAAGCGCCAGGCCACGCGCCAAGAAAGCGCCAAGCCAAGCGCCAAGCCAAGCACCAAGCCACGCGCCAAGACAAGCACCACGCCATGCGCCAAGGAGAGCGCCAAGCCAAGCGACAAGCCACACGCCAAGCCACGCGCCAAAAAAAGCGCCAAGCCAAGCGCCAAGCCACGAGCCAAGAAAAGCGCCAAGCCAAGCGACAAGCAACGCGCCAAGCCAAGCGTTAAGCCACGCGCCAAGGAGAGCGCCAAGACAAGCGATAAACCACGCGAGAAGCCACGCGCCAAAAAAAGCGCCAAGCACAGCGCCAAGACAAGCATTAAGCCACGCGCCAAGGAGATCGCCAAGCCAAGCGATAAACCACGCGTCAAGCCACGCGCCAAAAAAAGCGCCAAGCCAAGCGCCAAGCCAAGCGCCAAGCCAAGCGCCAAGCCAAGCGCCAAGCCAAGCGCCAAGCCACGCGCCGAGGAAAGCGCCAAGCCATGCGCCAAGCCAAGCGCCAGGAAAAGCGCCAAGCCGTGCGCCAAGCCAAGCGCCAGGTTAAGCGCCAAGCCGAATGCTAAGCCACATGCCAAGCCAAGAGCCAAGACAAGCGCCAAGCCAAGCGCCAAGCAACGCGCCAACATAAGCGGAAAGCCAAGCGCCACGCCACGCGCGAAGACAAGCGCCAAGCCAAACGCCAAGCAACGCGCCAACATAAGCGGTAAGCCAAGCGCCAATCCAAACGCCAAGCCAAGTGCCAAGCCACGCGCCAAGAAAGCGCCAAGCCAAGCGTCTAGTCAAGCGACAAGCCAAGCGCCAAGCCAAGCAGCAAGCCAAACGGTAAGCCACGCGCCAAGAAAAGCGTTAAGCCAAACGTCAAGCCAAGCGCCAAGCTAAGCGCCAAACCAAGCGCCAAGCCAAACGCCCAGCCAAGCGCCAAGCCACGCACCAAGCCAAACGCCAAACCAAGCGCCAAGCCACTCGCCAAAAAAAGCGCCAAGCCATGGGCCAAGCCACGCGCCAAGGAAAGCGTCAAGCCAAGCGCCAAGCCAAGCGCCAAACCAAGCGCCAAGCCAAGCGCCAAGCCAAACGCCAAGCCAAGCGCCAAGCCACGCGCCAAGAAAGGCGCTAAGCCATGCGCCAAGCCACGCGCCAATGAAAGCGCCAAGCCAAGCGCCAAGCCAAGCCCCAAGCCAAACGCCAAGGCAAGCGCCAAGCCACGCGGCAAGAAAAGCGCCAAGCCAAGCGCCAAGCCAAGCGTTAATCTACGTGCCAAGGAGAGCGCCAAACCATGCGCTAAGCCAAGCGCCAAGCCAAGAGGCAAGCCAAGCGCCAAGCCACGCGCTAAGCAGCGCCAAGCCACACGCCAAAGAAAGCGCCAAGCCAAGCGCCAAGCCAAGCGCCAAGCCAAGCGTTAATCCACGTGCCAAGGAGAGCGCCAAACCATGCGCTAAGCCAAGCGCCAAGCCAAGAGTCAAGCCAAGCGCCAAGTCACGCGCCAAGACAGCGCTAAGCCAAGCGCCAAGCCAAGCGCCAAACCAAGCGCCAAGCCAAGCGCCAAGCCAAACGCCAAGCCAAGCGCCAAGCCACGCGCCAAGAAAGGCGCCAAACCATGGGCCAAGCCACGCGCCAAGGAGAGCGCCAAACCATGCTCTAAACCAAGCGCCAAGCCAAAAGCCAAGCCACGCACCAAATCACTCGCCAAAAAAAGCGCCAAGCCATGGGCCAAGAAAAGCGCCAAGCCATGGGCCAAGAAAAGCGACAAGCCATGGGCCAAGCCACGCGTCAAGCCAAGCGCCAAGCCAAACGCCAAGCCACGCGCCAAGAAAAGCGCCAAGCCAAGCGCCAAGCCAAGCGCCAAGCTAAGCGGCAAGAAAAGCGCCAAGCCAAGCGCCAAGAAAAGCGCCAAGCCATGTACCAAGCCAAGCGAGAAGCTAAGCGGCAAGCCAAATGCTCAGCCAAACGCCAAGCCACGCGCCACGCCAAGCGCCAAGCCACGCACCAAGAAGAGCGTCAAGCCATGCGCCAAGCCAAACGCCAAGACAAGCGCCAAGCTAAGCGCCAAGCCACGCACCGAGGAAAGCGCCAAGCCATGCGCCAAGCCAAGCGCCAAGCTAAACGCCCAGCCAAGCGCCAATCCACGCACCAAGTCACGCGCCAGAAAAAGCGCTAAGCCAAGCGACAAGCCACGCGATAAGAAAACGCCAAGCCAAACGACAAGCCACGCGCCAAGAACGCGCCAAGCCTAGCGCCAAGCCACGCCCCAAGCCAAGCGTTAAGCCACGCGCCAAGAAGAGCGCCAAGCCAAGCGACAAACCACGCGCCAAGAAAGGCGCCATGCCAAGCGCCAAGGAGAGCGCCAAGCCAAGCGATAAGCCAAGCGCCAAGCCAAGCGCCACGACAAGCGCCAAGCCAAGCGCCAATCCAAGCGCCAAGCCAAACGCCAAAAAAGCGCCAAGCCACTCGCTAAAAAAAGCGCCAAGCCATGAGCCAAGGAAAGCGCCAAGCCAAGCGCCAAGCCAAGCGCCAAGCCAAGCGACAAGCCAAACGCCAAGCCAAGCGCCAAGCCACGAGCCAAGAAAACCGCTAAACCATGCTCCAAGCCACGCGCCAAGGAAAGCGCCAAGCCAAGCGATAAGCCACGCGCCAAGAAAAGCTCCAAGCCATACGCCAAGCCAAACGCCAAGCCAAGCGCCAAGCCACGCGCCAAGAAAAGCGCCAAGCCACGCGCCAAGCCAAGCGTTAAGCCACGCGCCAAGGAGAGCGCCAAGCCAAGCGATAAGCCACGCGCCAAGAAAAGCTCCAAGCCATACGCCAAGCCAAACGCCAAGCCAAGCGCCAAGCCAAGCGCCAAGCCAAGCGCCAAGCCAAACGCCAAGCCAAGCGCCAAGCCAAGCGCCAAGAAAAGCGCCAAGCCATGCGCCACGCCACTCGCCAAGCCAAACGCCAAGCCAAGCGACAAGCCACGCGCCAAGAAACGCGCTTAGCCATGCGCCAAGGAAAGCGCCAAGCCAAGCGCCAAGCCAAGCGCCAAGCCAAACGCCAAGCCAAGCGCCAAGCTACGCGAAAAGAAAAGCGCCAAGCCATGCGCCAAGCCAAACGCCAGGCCAAGCGCCAAGCCAAGCGCCAAGCCAAGCGCCAAGCCAAGCGCCAAGCCTAACGCCAAGCCAAGCGCCAAGCCACGCGCCAAGAAAAGCGCCAAGCCATGCGCCAAGCCACGCGCCAATCCAAACGCCAAGCCAAGCGCCAAGCCACGCGCCAAGAAACGCGCCAAGCCACGCGCCAAGGAAAGCGCCAAGCCAAGCGCCAAGCCAAGCGCCAAGCCAAACGCCAAGCCAAGCGCCAAGCTACGCGAAAAGAAAAGCGCCAAGCAATGCGCCAAGCCACGCGCCAAGGAGAACGCCAAGCCACGCGCCAAGAAAAGCGCCAAGCCCTGCGCCAAGCCAAACGCCAAGCCAAGCGCCAAGCCACGCGCCACAAAAAATGCCAAGCCAAGAGCCAAGCCACGCGCCAAGCCACGCGCTAAGGAAAGCGCCAAGCCAAGCGCCAAGCCACGCGCCACAAAAAACGCCAAGCCAAACGCCAAGCCAAGCGCCAAGCCAAGCGCCAAGCCAAGCGCCAAGCCAAGCGCCAAGAAAAGCGCCAAACCAAGCGCCAAGCCAAGCGCCAAGCCAAACGCCAAGTCAAGCGTTAAGCCACGCGCCAAGAAAGGCGCCAAGCCATGCGCCAAGCCACGCGCCAATGAAAGCGCCAAGCCAAGCGCCAAGCCAAGCCCCAAGCCAAACGCCAAGCCAAGCGCCAAGAAAAGCGCTAAGCCATGCTCCAAGCCAAGCGTCAAACCGAGCGTCTAGCCAACCGCCAAGCCACGCGCCAAGGAGAGCGCCAAGCTATGCGCCAAACGGAGCGCTAAGCCAAGCAACAAACCACGCGCCAAGAAAGCGCCAAGTCAAGCGTCCAGCCAAGCGTAAAGCCACGCGCCAGGTAGTGCGCCAAGAGATGCGCCAAGCCAAAGGCCAAGCCAAGAGCTAAGCCAAGCGCCAAGCCACGCGCCAAGAAAGCGCCAAGCCAAGCGCCAAGCCAAGCACCAAGCCACGCGCCAAGACAAGCACCACGCCATGCGCCAAGGAGAGCGCCAAGCCAAGCGACAAGCCACACGCCAAGCCACGCGCCAAAAAAAGCGCCAAGCCAAGCGCCAAGCCACAAGCCAAGAAACGCGCCAAGCCAAGCGACAAGCAACGCGCCAAGCCAAGCGTTAAGCCACGCGCCAAGGAGAGCGCCAAGACAAGCGATAAACCACGCGAGAAGCCACGCGCCAAAAAAAGCGCCAAGCAAAGCGCCAAAACAAGCATTAAGCCACGCGCCAAGGAGATCGCCAAGCCAAGCGATAAACCACGCGCCAAGCCACGCGCCAAAAAAAGCGCCAAGCCAAGCGCCAAGCCAAGCGCCAGGCCAAGCGCCAAGCCAAGCGCCAAGCCAAGCGCCAAGCCACGCGCCGAGGAAAGCGCCAAGCCATGCGCCAAGCCAAGCGCCAGGAAAAGCGCCAAGCCGTGCGCCAAGCCAAGCGCCAGGTTAAGCGCCAAGCCGAATGCTAAGCCACATGCCAAGCCAAGAGCCAAGACAAGCGCCAAGCCAAGCGCCAAGCAACGCGCCAACATAAGCGGAAAGCCAAGCGCCACGCCACGCGCGAAGACAAGCGCCAAGCCAAGCGCCAAGCAACGCGCCAACATAAGCGGTAAGCCAAGCGCCAATCCAAACGCCAAGCCAAGTGCCAAGCCACGCGCCAAGAAAGCGCCAAGCCAAGCGTCTAGTCAAGCGACAAGCCAAGCGCCAAGCCAAGCAGCAAGCCAAACGGTAAGCCACGCGCCAAGAAAAGCGTTAAGCCAAACGTCTAGCCAAGCGCCAAGCTAAGCGCCAAACCAAGCGCCAAGCCAAACGCCCAGCCAAGCGCCAAGCCACGCACCAAGCCAAACGCCAAACCAAGCGCCAAGCCACTCGCCAAAAAAAGCGCCAAGCCATGGGCCAAGCCACGCGCCAAGGAAAGCGTCAAGCCAAGCGCCAAGCCAAGCGCCAAACCTAGCGCCAAACCAAGCGCCAAGCCAAACGCCAAGCCAAGCGCCAAGCCACGCGCCAAGAAAGCGCCAAGCCAAGCGTCTAGTCAAGCGACAAGCCAAGCGCCAAGCCAAGCAGCAAGCCAAACGGTAAGCCACGCGCCAAGAAAAGCGTTAAGCCAAACGTCTAGCCAAGCGCCAAGCTAAGCGCCAAACCAAGCGCCAAGCCAAACGCCCAGCCAAGCGCCAAGCCACGCACCAAGCCAAACGCCAAACCAAGCGCCAAGCCACGCGCCAAGAAAGGCGCCAAGCCATGGGCCAAGCCACGCGCCAAGGAGAGCGCCAAACCATGCTCTAAACCAAGCGCCAAGCCAAAAGCCAAGCCACGCACCAAATCACTCGCCAAAAAAAGCGCCAAGCCATGGGCCAAGAAAAGCGCCAAGCCATGGGCCAAGAAAAGCGACAAGCCATGGGCCAAGCCACGCGTCAAGCCAAGCGCCAAGCCAAACGCCAAGCCACGCGCCAAGAAAAGCGCCAAGCCAAGCGCCAAGCCAAACGCCAAGCTAAGCGGCAAGAAAAGCGCCAAGCCAAGCGCCAAGAAAAGCGCCAAGCCATGTGCCAAGCCAAGCGAGAAGCTAAGCGGCAAGCCAAATGCCCAGCCAAACGCCAAGCCACGCGCCACGCCAAGCGCCAAGCCACGCACCAAGAAGAGCGTCAAGCCATGCGCCAAGCCAAACGCCAAGACAAGCGCCAAGCTAAGCGCCAAGCCACGCACCGAGGAAAGCGCCAAGCCATGCGCCAAGCCAAGCGCTAAGCTAAACGCCCAGCCAAGCGCCAATCCACGCACCAAGTCACGCGCCAGAAAAAGCGCTAAGCCAAGCGACAAGCCACGCGATAAGAAAACGCCAAGCCAAACAACAAGCCACGCGCCAAGAACGCGCCAAGCCTAGCGCCAAGCCACGCCCCAAGCCAAGCGTTAAGCCACGCGCCAAGAAGAGCGCCAAGCCAAGCGACAAACCACGCGCCAAGAAAAGCGCCATGCCAAGCGCCAAGGAGAGCGCCAAGCCAAGCGATAAGCCAAGCGCCAAGCCAAGCGCCACGACAAGCGCCAAGCCAAGCGCCAATCCAAGCGCCAAGCCAAACGCCAAAAAAGCGCCAAGCCACTCGCTAAAAAAAGCGCCAAGCCATGAGCCAAGGAAAGCGCCAAGCCAAGCGCCAAGCCAAGCGACAAGCCAAACGCCAAGCCAAGCGCCAAGCCACGCGCCAAGAAAACCGCCAAACCATGCTCCAAGCCACGCGCCAAGGAAAGCGCCAAGCCAAGCGGTAAGCCACGCGCCAAGAAAAGCTCCAAGCCATACGCCAAGTCAAACGCCAAGCCAAGCGCCAAGCCACGCGCCAAGAAAAGCGCCAAGCCACGCGCCAAGCCAAGCGTTAAGCCACGCGCGAAGGAGAGCGCCAAGCCAAGCGATAAGCCACGCGCCAAGAAAAGCTCCAAGCCATACGCCAAGCCAAACGCCAAGCCAAGCGCCAAGCCAAGCGCCAAGCCAAGCGCCAAGCCAAACGCCAAGCCAAGCGCCAAGCCAAGCGCCAAGAAAAGCGCCAAGCCATGCGCCACGCCACGCGCCAAGCCAAACGCCAAGCCAAGCACCAAGCCACGCGCCAAGAAACGCGCCTAGCCATGCGCCAAGGAAAGCGCCAAGCCAAGCGCCAAGCCAAGCGCCAAGCCAAACGCCGAGCCAAGCGCCAAGCTACGCGAAAAGAAAAGCGCCAAGCCATGCGCCAAGCCAAACACCAGGCCAAGCGCCAAGCCAAGCGCCAAGCCAAGCGCCAAGCCAAGCGCCAAGCCAAACGCCAAGCCAAGCGCCAAGCCACGCGCCAAGAAAAGCGCCAAGCCACGCGCCAAGGAAAGCGCCAAGCCAAGCGCCAAGCCAAGCGCCAAGCCAAACGCCAAGCCAAGCGCCAAGCTACGCGAAAAGAAAAGCGCCAAGCAATGCGCCAAGCCACGCGCCAAGGAGAACGCCAAGCCACGCGCCAAGAAAAGCGCCAAGCCATGCGCCAAGCCAAACGCCAAGCCAAGCGCCAAGCCACGCGCCACGAAAAACCCAAGCCAAGAGCCAAGCCACGCGCCAAGCCACGCGCTAAGGAAAGCGCCAAGCCAAGCGCCAAGCCACGCGCCACAAAAAACGCCAAGCCAAGAGCCAAGCCACGCGCCAAGCCAAGTGTTAAGCCACGCGCCAAGGAAAGCGCAAAGCCAAGCAATAAGCCACGCGCCAAGAAAAGCGCCAAGTTATGCGCCAAGCCAAACGCCAAGCCAAGCGCCAAGCCAAGCGCCAAGCCAAGCGCCAAGCCAAGCGCCAAGAAAAGCGCCAAACCAAGCGCCAAGCCAAGCGCCAAACCAAACGCCAAGCCAAGCGTTACGCCACGCGCCAAGAAAGGCGCCAAGCCATGCGCCAAGCAACGCGTCAATGAAAGCGCCAAGCCAAGCGCCAAGCCAAGCCCCAAGCCAAACGCCAAGCCAAGCGCCAAGAAAAGCGCTAAGCCATGCTCCAAGCCAAGCGTCAAACCGAGCGTCTAGCCAACCGCCAAGCCACGCGCCAAGGAGAGCGCCAAGCTATGCGCCAAACGGAGCGCTAAGCCAAGCAACAAACCACGCGCCAAGAAAGCGCCAAGCCAAGCGACAGGCCACGCGCCAAAAGAGCGCCAAGTCAAGCATCCAGCCAAGCGTAAAGCCACGCGCCAGGTAGTGCGCCAAGAGATGCGCCAAGCCAAAGGCCAAGCCAAGAGCTAAGCCAAGCGCCAGGCCACGCGCCAAGAAAGCGCCAAGCCAAGCGCCAAGCCAAGCACCAAGCCACGCGCCAAGACAAGCACCACGCCATGCGCCAAGGAGAGCGCCAAGCCAAGCGACAAGCCACACGCCAAGCCACGCGCCAAAAAAAGCGCCAAGCCAAGCGCCAAGCCACGAGCCAAGAAAAGCGCCAAGCCAAGCGACAAGCAACGCGCCAAGCCAAGCGTTAAGCCACGCGCCAAGGAGAGCGCCAAGACAAGCGATAAACCACGCGAGAAGCCACGCGCCAAAAAAAGCGCCAAGCACAGCGCCAAGACAAGCATTAAGCCACGCGCCAAGGAGATCGCCAAGCCAAGCGATAAACCACGCGTCAAGCCACGCGCCAAAAAAAGCGCCAAGCCAAGCGCCAAGCCAAGCGCCAAGCCAAGCGCCAAGCCAAGCGCCAAGCCAAGCGCCAAGCCACGCGCCGAGGAAAGCGCCAAGCCATGCGCCAAGCCAAGCGCCAGGAAAAGCGCCAAGCCGTGCGCCAAGCCAAGCGCCAGGTTAAGCGCCAAGCCGAATGCTAAGCCACATGCCAAGCCAAGAGCCAAGACAAGCGCCAAGCCAAGCGCCAAGCAACGCGCCAACATAAGCGGAAAGCCAAGCGCCACGCCACGCGCGAAGACAAGCGCCAAGCCAAACGCCAAGCAACGCGCCAACATAAGCGGTAAGCCAAGCGCCAATCCAAACGCCAAGCCAAGTGCCAAGCCACGCGCCAAGAAAGCGCCAAGCCAAGCGTCTAGTCAAGCGACAAGCCAAGCGCCAAGCCAAGCAGCAAGCCAAACGGTAAGCCACGCGCCAAGAAAAGCGTTAAGCCAAACGTCAAGCCAAGCGCCAAGCTAAGCGCCAAACCAAGCGCCAAGCCAAACGCCCAGCCAAGCGCCAAGCCACGCACCAAGCCAAACGCCAAACCAAGCGCCAAGCCACTCGCCAAAAAAAGCGCCAAGCCATGGGCCAAGCCACGCGCCAAGGAAAGCGTCAAGCCAAGCGCCAAGCCAAGCGCCAAACCAAGCGCCAAGCCAAGCGCCAAGCCAAACGCCAAGCCAAGCGCCAAGCCACGCGCCAAGAAAGGCGCTAAGCCATGCGCCAAGCCACGCGCCAATGAAAGCGCCAAGCCAAGCGCCAAGCCAAGCCCCAAGCCAAACGCCAAGGCAAGCGCCAAGCCACGCGGCAAGAAAAGCGCCAAGCCAAGCGCCAAGCCAAGCGTTAATCTACGTGCCAAGGAGAGCGCCAAACCATGCGCTAAGCCAAGCGCCAAGCCAAGAGGCAAGCCAAGCGCCAAGCCACGCGCTAAGCAGCGCCAAGCCACACGCCAAAGAAAGCGCCAAGCCAAGCGCCAAGCCAAGCGCCAAGCCAAGCGTTAATCCACGTGCCAAGGAGAGCGCCAAACCATGCGCTAAGCCAAGCGCCAAGCCAAGAGTCAAGCCAAGCGCCAAGTCACGCGCCAAGACAGCGCTAAGCCAAGCGCCAAGCCAAGCGCCAAACCAAGCGCCAAGCCAAGCGCCAAGCCAAACGCCAAGCCAAGCGCCAAGCCACGCGCCAAGAAAGGCGCCAAACCATGGGCCAAGCCACGCGCCAAGGAGAGCGCCAAACCATGCTCTAAACCAAGCGCCAAGCCAAAAGCCAAGCCACGCACCAAATCACTCGCCAAAAAAAGCGCCAAGCCATGGGCCAAGAAAAGCGCCAAGCCATGGGCCAAGAAAAGCGACAAGCCATGGGCCAAGCCACGCGTCAAGCCAAGCGCCAAGCCAAACGCCAAGCCACGCGCCAAGAAAAGCGCCAAGCCAAGCGCCAAGCCAAGCGCCAAGCTAAGCGGCAAGAAAAGCGCCAAGCCAAGCGCCAAGAAAAGCGCCAAGCCATGTACCAAGCCAAGCGAGAAGCTAAGCGGCAAGCCAAATGCTCAGCCAAACGCCAAGCCACGCGCCACGCCAAGCGCCAAGCCACGCACCAAGAAGAGCGTCAAGCCATGCGCCAAGCCAAACGCCAAGACAAGCGCCAAGCTAAGCGCCAAGCCACGCACCGAGGAAAGCGCCAAGCCATGCGCCAAGCCAAGCGCCAAGCTAAACGCCCAGCCAAGCGCCAATCCACGCACCAAGTCACGCGCCAGAAAAAGCGCTAAGCCAAGCGACAAGCCACGCGATAAGAAAACGCCAAGCCAAACGACAAGCCACGCGCCAAGAACGCGCCAAGCCTAGCGCCAAGCCACGCCCCAAGCCAAGCGTTAAGCCACGCGCCAAGAAGAGCGCCAAGCCAAGCGACAAACCACGCGCCAAGAAAAGCGCCATGCCAAGCGCCAAGGAGAGCGCCAAGCCAAGCGATAAGCCAAGCGCCAAGCCAAGCGCCACGACAAGCGCCAAGCCAAGCGCCAATCCAAGCGCCAAGCCAAACGCCAAAAAAGCGCCAAGCCACTCGCTAAAAAAAGCGCCAAGCCATGAGCCAAGGAAAGCGCCAAGCCAAGCGCCAAGCCAAGCGCCAAGCCAAGCGACAAGCCAAACGCCAAGCCAAGCGCCAAGCCACGAGCCAAGAAAACCGCTAAACCATGCTCCAAGCCACGCGCCAAGGAAAGCGCCAAGCCAAGCGATAAGCCACGCGCCAAGAAAAGCTCCAAGCCATACGCCAAGCCAAACGCCAAGCCAAGCGCCAAGCCACGCGCCAAGAAAAGCGCCAAGCCACGCGCCAAGCCAAGCGTTAAGCCACGCGCCAAGGAGAGCGCCAAGCCAAGCGATAAGCCACGCGCCAAGAAAAGCTCCAAGCCATACGCCAAGCCAAACGCCAAGCCAAGCGCCAAGCCAAGCGCCAAGCCAAGCGCCAAGCCAAACGCCAAGCCAAGCGCCAAGCCAAGCGCCAAGAAAAGCGCCAAGCCATGCGCCACGCCACTCGCCAAGCCAAACGCCAAGCCAAGCGACAAGCCACGCGCCAAGAAACGCGCTTAGCCATGCGCCAAGGAAAGCGCCAAGCCAAGCGCCAAGCCAAGCGCCAAGCCAAACGCCAAGCCAAGCGCCAAGCTACGCGAAAAGAAAAGCGCCAAGCCATGCGCCAAGCCAAACGCCAGGCCAAGCGCCAAGCCAAGCGCCAAGCCAAGCGCCAAGCCAAGCGCCAAGCCTAACGCCAAGCCAAGCGCCAAGCCACGCGCCAAGAAAAGCGCCAAGCCATGCGCCAAGCCACGCGCCAATCCAAACGCCAAGCCAAGCGCCAAGCCACGCGCCAAGAAACGCGCCAAGCCACGCGCCAAGGAAAGCGCCAAGCCAAGCGCCAAGCCAAGCGCCAAGCCAAACGCCAAGCCAAGCGCCAAGCTACGCGAAAAGAAAAGCGCCAAGCAATGCGCCAAGCCACGCGCCAAGGAGAACGCCAAGCCACGCGCCAAGAAAAGCGCCAAGCCCTGCGCCAAGCCAAACGCCAAGCCAAGCGCCAAGCCACGCGCCACAAAAAATGCCAAGCCAAGAGCCAAGCCACGCGCCAAGCCACGCGCTAAGGAAAGCGCCAAGCCAAGCGCCAAGCCACGCGCCACAAAAAACGCCAAGCCAAACGCCAAGCCAAGCGCCAAGCCAAGCGCCAAGCCAAGCGCCAAGCCAAGCGCCAAGAAAAGCGCCAAACCAAGCGCCAAGCCAAGCGCCAAGCCAAACGCCAAGTCAAGCGTTAAGCCACGCGCCAAGAAAGGCGCCAAGCCATGCGCCAAGCCACGCGCCAATGAAAGCGCCAAGCCAAGCGCCAAGCCAAGCCCCAAGCCAAACGCCAAGCCAAGCGCCAAGAAAAGCGCTAAGCCATGCTCCAAGCCAAGCGTCAAACCGAGCGTCTAGCCAACCGCCAAGCCACGCGCCAAGGAGAGCGCCAAGCTATGCGCCAAACGGAGCGCTAAGCCAAGCAACAAACCACGCGCCAAGAAAGCGCCAAGTCAAGCGTCCAGCCAAGCGTAAAGCCACGCGCCAGGTAGTGCGCCAAGAGATGCGCCAAGCCAAAGGCCAAGCCAAGAGCTAAGCCAAGCGCCAAGCCACGCGCCAAGAAAGCGCCAAGCCAAGCGCCAAGCCAAGCACCAAGCCACGCGCCAAGACAAGCACCACGCCATGCGCCAAGGAGAGCGCCAAGCCAAGCGACAAGCCACACGCCAAGCCACGCGCCAAAAAAAGCGCCAAGCCAAGCGCCAAGCCACAAGCCAAGAAACGCGCCAAGCCAAGCGACAAGCAACGCGCCAAGCCAAGCGTTAAGCCACGCGCCAAGGAGAGCGCCAAGACAAGCGATAAACCACGCGAGAAGCCACGCGCCAAAAAAAGCGCCAAGCAAAGCGCCAAAACAAGCATTAAGCCACGCGCCAAGGAGATCGCCAAGCCAAGCGATAAACCACGCGCCAAGCCACGCGCCAAAAAAAGCGCCAAGCCAAGCGCCAAGCCAAGCGCCAGGCCAAGCGCCAAGCCAAGCGCCAAGCCAAGCGCCAAGCCACGCGCCGAGGAAAGCGCCAAGCCATGCGCCAAGCCAAGCGCCAGGAAAAGCGCCAAGCCGTGCGCCAAGCCAAGCGCCAGGTTAAGCGCCAAGCCGAATGCTAAGCCACATGCCAAGCCAAGAGCCAAGACAAGCGCCAAGCCAAGCGCCAAGCAACGCGCCAACATAAGCGGAAAGCCAAGCGCCACGCCACGCGCGAAGACAAGCGCCAAGCCAAGCGCCAAGCAACGCGCCAACATAAGCGGTAAGCCAAGCGCCAATCCAAACGCCAAGCCAAGTGCCAAGCCACGCGCCAAGAAAGCGCCAAGCCAAGCGTCTAGTCAAGCGACAAGCCAAGCGCCAAGCCAAGCAGCAAGCCAAACGGTAAGCCACGCGCCAAGAAAAGCGTTAAGCCAAACGTCTAGCCAAGCGCCAAGCTAAGCGCCAAACCAAGCGCCAAGCCAAACGCCCAGCCAAGCGCCAAGCCACGCACCAAGCCAAACGCCAAACCAAGCGCCAAGCCACTCGCCAAAAAAAGCGCCAAGCCATGGGCCAAGCCACGCGCCAAGGAAAGCGTCAAGCCAAGCGCCAAGCCAAGCGCCAAACCTAGCGCCAAACCAAGCGCCAAGCCAAACGCCAAGCCAAGCGCCAAGCCACGCGCCAAGAAAGGCGCTAAGCCATGCGCCAAGCCACGCGCCAATGAAAGCGCCAAGCCAAGCGCCAAGCCAAGCCCCAAGCCAAACGCCAAGGCAAGTGCCAAGCCACGCGGCAAGAAAAGCGCCAAGCCAAGCGCCAAGCCAAGCGTTAATCTACGTGCCAAGGAGAGCGCCAAACCATGCGCTAAGCCAAGCGCCAAGCCAAGAGGCAAGCCAAGCGCCAAGCCACGCGCTAAGCAGCGCCAAGCCATGCGCCAAGCCACACGCCAAAGAAAGCGCCAAGCCAAGCGCCAAGCCAAGCGCCAAGCCAAGCGTTAATCCACGTGCCAAGGAGAGCGCCAAACCATGCGCTAAGCCAAGCGCCAAGCCAAGAGTCAAGCCAAGCGCCAAGTCACGCGCCAAGACAGCGCTAAGCCAAGCGCCAAGCCAAGCGCCAAACCAAGCGCCAAGCCAAGCGCCAAGCCAAACGCCAAGCCAAGCGCCAAGCCACGCGCCAAGAAAGGCGCCAAGCCATGGGCCAAGCCACGCGCCAAGGAGAGCGCCAAACCATGCTCTAAACCAAGCGCCAAGCCAAAAGCCAAGCCACGCACCAAATCACTCGCCAAAAAAAGCGCCAAGCCATGGGCCAAGAAAAGCGCCAAGCCATGGGCCAAGAAAAGCAACAAGCCATGGGCCAAGCCACGCGTCAAGCCAAGCGCCAAGCCAAACGCCAAGCCACGCGCCAAGAAAAGCGCCAAGCCAAGCGCCAAGCCAAGCGCCAAGCTAAGCGGCAAGAAAAGCGCCAAGCCAAGCGCCAAGAAAAGCGCCAAGCCATGTGCCAAGCCAAGCGAGAAGGTAAGCGGCAAGCCAAATGCCCAGCCAAACGCCAAGCCACGCGCCACGCCAAGCGCCAAGCCACGCACCAAGAAGAGCGTCAAGCCATGCGCCAAGCCAAGCGCCAAGCTAAACGCCCAGCCAAGCGCCAATCCACGCACCAAGTCACGCGCCAGAAAAAGCGCTAAGCCAAGCGACAAGCCACGCGATAAGAAAACGCCAAGCCAAACGACAAGCCACGCGCCAAGAACGCGCCAAGCCTAGCGCCAAGCCACGCCCCAAGCCAAGCGTTAAGCCACGCGCCAAGAAGAGCGCCAAGCCAAGCGACAAACCACGCGCCAAGAAAAGCGCCATGCCAAGCGCCAAGGAGAGCGCCAAGCCAAGCGATAAACCAAGCGCCAAGCCAAGCGCCACGACAAGCGCCAAGCCAAGCGCCAATCCAAGCGCCAAGCCAAACGCCAAAAAAGCGCCAAGCCACTCGCTAAAAAAAGCGCCAAGCCATGAGCCAAGGAAAGCGCCAAGCCAAGCGCCAAGCCAAGCGACAAGCCAAACGCCAAGCCAAGCGCCAAGCCACGCGCCAAGAAAACCGCCAAACCATGCTCCAAGCCACGCGCCAAGGAAAGCGCCAAGCCAAGCGATAAGCCACGCGCCAAGAAAAGCTCCAAGCCATACGCCAAGCCAAACGCCAAGCCAAGCGCCAAGCCACGCGCCAAGAAAAGCGCCAAGCCACGCGTCAAGCCAAGCGTTAAGCCACGCGCCAAGGAGAGCGCCAAGCCAAGCGATAAGCCACGCGCCAAGAAAAGCTCCAAGCCATACGCCAAGCCAAACGCCAAGCCAAGCGCCAAGCCAAGCGCCAAGCCAAGCGCCAAGCCAAACGCCAAGCCAAGCGCCAAGCCAAGCGCCAAGAAAAGCGCCAAGCCATGCGCCACGCCACGCGCCAAGCCAAACGCCAAGCCAAGCGCCAAGCCACGCGCCAAGAAACGCGCTTAGCCATGCGCCAAGGAAAGCGCCAAGCCAAGCGCCAAGCCAAGCGCCAAGCCAAACGCCAAGCCAAGCGCCAAGCTACGCGAAAAGAAAAGCGCCAAGCCATGCGCCAAGCCAAACGCCAGGCCAAGCGCCAAGCCAAGCGCCAAGCCAAGCGCCAAGCCAAGCGCCAAGCCAAACGCCAAGCCAAGCGCCAAGCCACGCGCCAAGAAAAGCGCCAAGCCATGCGCCAAGCCACGCGCCAATCCAAACGCCAAGCCAAGCGCCAAGCCACGCGCCAAGAAACGCGCCAAGCCACGCGCCAAGGAAAGCGCCAAGCCAAGCGCCAAGCCAAGCGTTAAGCCACGCGCCAAGGAGAGCGCCAAGCCAAGCGATAAGCCACGCGCCAAGAAAAGCTCCAAGCCATACGCCAAGCCAAACGCCAAGCCAAGCGCCAAGCCAAGCGCCAAGCCAAACGCCAAGCCAAGCGCCAAGCCAAGCGCCAAGAAAAGCGCCAAGCCATGCGCCACGCCACGCGCCAAGCCAAACGCCAAGCCAAGCGCCAAGCCACGCGCCAAGAAACGCGCCTAGCCATGCGCCAAGGAAAGCGCCAAGCCAAGCGCCAAGCCAAGCGCCAAGCCAAACGCCAAGCCAAGCGCCAAGCTACGCGAAAAGAAAAGCGCCAAGCCATGCGCCAAGCCAAACGCCAGGCCAAGCGCCAAGCCAAGCGCCAAGCCAAGCGCCAAGCCAAGCGCCAAGCCAAACGCCAAGCCAAGCGCCAAGCCACGCGCCAAGAAAAGCGCCAAGCCATGCGCCAAGCCACGCGCCAATCCAAACGCCAAGCCAAGCGCCAAGCCACGCGCCAAGAAACGCGCCAAGCCACGCGCCAAGGAAAGCGCCAAGCCAAGCGCCAAGCCAAGCGCCAAGCCAAACGCCAAGCCAAGCGCCAAGCTACGCGAAAAGAAAAGCGCCAAGCAATGCGCCAAGCCACGCGCCAAGGAGAACGCCAAGCCACGCGCCAAGAAAAGCGCCAAGCCATGCGCCAAGCCAAACGCCAAGCCAAGCGCCAGGCCACGCCCCACGAAAAACGCCAAGCCAAGAGCCAAGCCACGCGCCAAGCCACGCGCTAAGGAAAGCGCCAAGCCAAGCGCCAAGCCACGCGCCACAAAAAACGCCAAGCCAAGAGCCAAGCCACGCGCCAAGCCAAGTGTTAAGCCACGCGCCAAGGAAAGCGCAAAGCCAAGCAATAAGCCACGCGCCAAGAAAAGCGCCAAGTTATGCGCCAAGCCAAACGCCAAGCCAAGCGCCAAGCCAAGCGCCAAGCCAAGCGCCAAGCCAAGCGCCAAGAAAAGCGCCAAACCAAGCGCCAAGCCAAGCGCCAAGCCAAACGCCAAGCCAAGCGTTAAGCCACGCGCCAAGAAAGGCGCCAAGCCATGCGCCAAGCCACGCGCCAATGAAAGCGCCAAGCCAAGCGCCAAGCCAAGCCCCAAGCCAAACGCCAAGCCAAGCGCCAAGAAAAGCGCTAAGCCATGCTCCAAGCCAAGCGTCAAACCGAGCGTCTAGCCAACCGCCAAGCCACGCGCCAAGGAGAGCGCCAAGCTATGCGCCAAACGGAGCGCTAAGCCAAGCAACAAACCACGCGCCAAGAAAGCGCCAAGCCAAGCGACAGGCCACGCGCCAAAAGAGCGCCAAGTCAAGCGTCCAGCCAAGCGTAAAGCCACGCGCCAGGTAGTGCGCCAAGAGATGCGCCAAGCCAAAGGCCAAGCCAAGAGCTAAGCCAAGCGCCAAGCCACGCGCCAAGAAAGCGCCAAGCCAAGCGCCAAGCCAAGCACCAAGCCACGCGCCAAGACAAGCACCACGCCATGCGCCAAGGAGAGCGCCAAGCCAAGCGACAAGCCACACGCCAAGCCACGCGCCAAAAAAAGCGCCAAGCCAAGCGCCAAGCCACGAGCCAAGAAAAGCGCCAAGCCAAGCGACAAGCAACGCGCCAAGCCAAGCGTTAAGCCACGCGCCAAGGAGAGCGCCAAGACAAGCGATAAACCACGCGAGAAGCCACGCGCCAAAAAAAGCGCCAAGCAAAGCGCCAAGACAAGCATTAAGCCACGCGCCAAGGAGATCGCCAAGCCAAGCGATAAACCACGCGCCAAGCCACGCGCCAAAAAAAGCGCCAAGCCAAGCGCCAAGCCAAGCGCCAAGCCAAGCGCCAAGCCAAGCGCCAAGCCAAGCGCCAAGCCACGCGCCGAGGAAAGCGCCAAGCCATGCGCCAAGCCAAGCGCCAGGAAAAGCGCCAAGCCGTGCGCCAAGCCAAGCGCCAGGTTAAGCGCCAAGCCGAATGCTAAGCCACATGCCAAGCCAAGAGCCAAGACAAGCGCCAAGCCAAGCGCCAAGCAACGCGCCAACATAAGCGGAAAGCCAAGCGCCACGCCACGCGCGAAGACAAGCGCCAAGCCAAGCGCCAAGCAACGCGCCAACATAAGCGGTAAGCCAAGCGCCAATCCAAACGCCAAGCCAAGTGCCAAGCCACGCGCCAAGAAAGCGCCAAGCCAAGCGTCTAGTCAAGCGACAAGCCAAGCGCCAAGCCAAGCGCCAAGCCAAGCAGCAAGCCAAACGGTAAGCCACGCGCCAAGAAAAGCGTTAAGCCAAACGTCAAGCCAAGCGCCAAGCTAAGCGCCAAACCAAGCGCCAAGCCAAACGCCCAGCCAAGCGCCAAGCCACGCACCAAGCCAAACGCCAAACCAAGCGCCAAGCCACTCGCCAAAAAAAGCGCCAAGCCATGGGCCAAGCCACGCGCCAAGGAAAGCGTCAAGCCAAGCGCCAAGCCAAGCGCCAAACCAAGCGCCAAGCCAAGCGCCAAGCCAAACGCCAAGCCAAGCGCCAAGCCACGCGCCAAGAAAGGCGCTAAGCCATGCGCCAAGCCACGCGCCAATGAAAGCGCCAAGCCAAGCGCCAAGCCAAGCCCCAAGCCAAACGCCAAGGCAAGCGCCAAGCCAAGAGGCAAGCCAAGCGCCAAGCCACGCGCTAAGCAGCGCCAAGCCATGCGCCAAGCCACACGCCAAAGAAAGCGCCAAGCCAAGCGCCAAGCCAAGCGCCAAGCCAAGCGCCAAGCCAAGCGTTAATCCACGTGCCAAGGAGAGCGCCAAACCATGCGCTAAGCCAAGCGCCAAGCCAAGAGTCAAGCCAAGCGCCAAGTCACGCGCCAAGACAGCGCTAAGCCAAGCGCCAAGCCAAGCGCCAAACCAAGCGCCAAGCCAAGCGCCAAGCCAAACGCCAAGCCAAGCGCCAAGCCACGCGCCAAGAAAGGCGCCAAGCCATGGGCCAAGCCACGCGCCAAGGAGAGCGCCAAACCATGCTCTAAACCAAGCGCCAAACCAAAAGCAAAGCCACGCACCAAATCACTCGCCAAAAAAAGCGCCAAGCCATGGGCCAAGAAAAGCGCCAAGCCATGGGCCAAGAAAAGCGACAAGCCATGGGCCAAGCCGCGCGTCAAGCCAAGCGCCAAGCCAAACGCCAAGCCACGCGCCAAGAAAAGCGCCAAGCCAAGCGCCAAGCCAAGCGCCAAGCTAAGCGGCAAGAAAAGCGCCAAGCCAAGCGCCAAGAAAAGCGCCAAGCCATGTGCCAAGCCAAGCGAGAAGCTAAGCGGCAAGCCAAATGCCCAGCCAAACGCCAAGCCACGCGCCACGCCAAGCGCCAAGCCACGCACCAAGAAGAGCGTCAAGCCATGCGCCAAGCCAAACGCCAAGACAAGCGCCAAGCCACGCACCGAGGAAAGCGCCAAGCCATGCGCCAAGCCAAGCGCCAAGCTAAACGCCCAGCCAAGCGCCAATCCACGCACCAAGTCACGCGCCAGAAAAAGCGCTAAGCCAAGCGACAAGCCACGCGATAAGAAAACGCCAAGCCAAACGACAAGCCACGCGCCAAGAACGCGCCAAGCCTAGCGCCAAGCCACGCCCCAAGCCAAGCGTTAAGCCACGCGCCAAGAAGAGCGCCAAGCCAAGCGACAAACCACGCGCCAAGAAAAGCGCCATGCCAAGCGCCAAGGAGAGCGCCAAGCCAAGCGATAAGCCAAGCGCCAAGCCAAGCACCACGACAAGCGCCAAGCCAAGCGCCAATCCAAGCGCCAAGCCAAACGCCAAAAAAGCGCCAAGCCACTCGCTAAACAAGCGCCAAGCCATGAGCCAAGGAAAGCGCCAAGCCAAGCGCCAAGCCAAGCGACAAGCCAAACGCCAAGCCAAGCGCCAAGCCACGCGCCAAGAAAACCGCTAAACCATGCTCCAAGCCACGCGCCAAGGAAAGCGCCAAGCCAAGCGATAAGCCACGCGCCAAGAAAAGCTCCAAGCCATACGCCAAGCCAAACGCCAAACCAAGCGCCAAGCCACGCGCCAAGAAAAGCGCCAAGCCACGCGCCAAGCCAAGCGTTAAGCCACGCGCCAAGGAGAGCGCCAAGCCAAGCGATAATCCACGCGCCAAGAAAAGCTCCAAGCCATACGCCAAGCCAAACGCCAAGCCAAGCGCCAAGCCAAGCGCCAAGCCAAGCGCCAAGCCAAGCGCCAAGAAAAGCGCCAAGCCATGCGCCACGCCACGCGCCAAGCCAAACGCCAAGCCAAGCGCCAAGCCACGCGCCAAGAAACGCGCTTAGCCATGCGCCAAGGAAAGCGCCAAGCCAAGCGCCAAGCCAAGCGCCAAGCCAAACGCCAAGCCAAGCGCCAAGCTACGCGAAAAGAAATGCGCCAAGCCATGCGCCAAGCCAAACGCCAGGCCAAGCGCCAAGCCAAGCGCCAAGCCAAGCGCCAAGCCAAGCGCCAAGCCAAACGCCAAGCCAAGCGCCAAGCCACGCGCCAAGAAAAGCGCCAAGCCATGCGCCAAGCCACGCGCCAATCCAAACGCCAAGCCAAGCGCCAAGCCACGCGCCAAGAAACGCGCCAAGCCACGCGCCAAGAAAAGCGCCAAGCCAAGCGCCAAGCCAAGCGCCAAGCCAAACGCCAAACCAAGCGCCAAGCTACGCGAAAAGAAAAGCGCCAAGCAATGCGCCAAGCCACGCGCCAAGGAGAACGCCAAGCCACGCGCCAAGAAAAGCGCCAAGCCCTGCGCCAAGCCAAACGCCAAGCCAAGCGCCAAGCCACGCGCCACGAAAAACGCCAAGCCAAGAGCCAAGCCACGCGCCAAGCCACGCGCCAAGCCACGCGCTAAGGAAAGCGCCAAGCCAAGCGCCAAGCCACGCGCCACAAAAAACGCCAATCCAAGAGCCAAGCCACGCGCCAAACCAAGTGTTAAGCCACGCGCCAAGGAAAGCGCAAAGCCAAGCAATAAGCCACGCGCCAAGAAAAGCGCCAAGTTATGCGCCAAGCCAAACGCCAAGCCAAGCGCCAAGCCAAGCGCCAAGCCAAGCGCCAAGCCAAGCGCCAAGAAAAGCGCCAAACCAAGCGCCAAACCAAGCGCCAAGCCAAACGCCAAGCCAAGCGTTAAGCCACGCGCCAAGAAAGGCGCCAAGCCATGCGCCAAGCCACGCGCCAATGAAAGCGCCAAGCCAAGCGCCAAGCCAAGCCCCAAGCCAAACGCCAAGCCAAGCGCCAAAAAAAGCGCTAAGCCATGCTCCAAGCCAAGCGTCAAACCGAGCGTCTAGCCAACCGCCAAGCCACGCGCCAAGGAGAGCGCCAAGCTATGCGCCAAACGGAGCGGTAAGCCAAGCAACAAACCACGCGCCAAGAAAGCGCCAAGTCAAGCGTCCAGCCAAGCGTAAAGCCACGCGCCAGGTAGTGCGCCAAGAGATGCGCCAAGCCAAAGGCCAAGCCAAGAGCTAAGCCAAGCGCCAAGCCACGCGCCAAGAAAGCGCCAAGCCAAGCGCCAAGCCAAGCACCAAGCCACGCGCCAAGACAAGCACCACGCCATGCGCCAAGGAGAGCGCCAAGCCAAGCGACAAGCCACACGCCAAGCCACGCGCCAAAAAAAGCGCCAAGCCAAGCGCCAAGCAACGAGCCAAGAAAAGCGCCAAGCCAAGCGACAAGCAACGCGCCAAGCCAAGCGTTAAGCCACGCGCCAAGGAGAGCGCCAAGACAAGCGATAAACCACGCGAGAAGCCACGCGCCAAAAAAAGCGCCAAGCAAAGCGCCAAGACAAGCATTAAGCCACGCGCCAAGGAGATCGCCAAGCCAAGCGATAAACCACGCGCCAAGCCACGCGCCAAAAAAAGCGCCAAGCCAAGCGCCAAGCCAAGCGCCAGGCCAAGCGCCAAGCCAAACGCCAAGCCAAGCGCCAAGCCACGCGCCGAGGAAAGCGCCAAGCCATGCGCCAAGCCAAGCGCCAGGAAAAGCGCCAAGCCGTGCGCCAAGCCAAGCGCCAGGTTAAGCGCCAAGCCGAATGCTAAGCCACATGCCAAGCCAAGAGCCAAGACAAGCGCCAAGCCAAGCGCCAAGCAACGCGCCAACATAAGCGGAAAGCCAAGCGCCACGCCACGCGCGAAGACAAGCGCCAAGCCAAGCGCCAAGCAACGCGCCAACATAAGCGGTAAGCCAAGCGCCAATCCAAACGCCAAGCCAAGTGCCAAGCCACGCGCCAAGAAAGCGCCAAGCCAAGCGTCTAGTCAAGCGACAAGCCAAGCGCCAACCCAAGCAGCAAGCCAAACGGTAAGGCACGCGCCAAGAAAAGCGTTAAGCCAAACGTCAAGCCAAGCGCCAAGCTAAGCGCCAAACCAAGCGCCAAGCCAAACGCCCAGCCAAGCGCCAAGCCACGCACCAAGCCAAACGCCAAACCAAGCGCCCAGCCACTCGCCAAAAAAAGCGCCAAGCCATGGGCCAAGCCACGCGCCAAGGAAAGCGTCAAGCCAAGCGCCAAGCCAAGCGCCAAACCAAGCGCCAAGCCAAGCGCCAAGCCAAACGCCAAGCCAAGCGCCAAGCCACGCGCCAAGAAAGGCGCTAAGCCATGCGCCAAGCCACGCGCCAATGAAAGCGCCAAGCCAAGCGCCAAGCCAAGCCCCAAGCCAAACGCCAAGGCAAGCGCCAAGCCACGCGGCAAGAAAAGCGCCAAGCCAAGCGCCAAGCCAAGCGTTAATCTACGTGCCAAGGAGAGCGCCAAACCATGCGCTAAGCCAAGCGCCAAGCCAAGAGGCAAGCCAAGCGCCAAGCCACGCGCTAAGCAGCGCCAAGCCATGCGCCAAGCCACACGCCAAAGAAAGCGCCAAGCCAAGCGCCAAGCCAAGCGCCAAGCCAAGCGTTAATCCACGTGCCAAGGAGAGCGCCAAACCATGCGCTAAGCCAAGCGCCAAGCCAAGAGTCAAGCCAAGCGCCAAGTCACGCGCCAAGACAGCGCTAAGCCAAGCGCCAAGCCAAGCGCCAAACCAAGCGCCAAGCCAAGCGCCAAGCCAAACGCCAAGCCAAGCGCCAAGCCACGCGCCAAGAAAGGCGCCAAGCCATGGGCCAAGCCACGCGCCAAGGAGAGCGCCAAACCATGCTCTAAACCAAGCGCCAAGCCAAAAGCCAAGCCACGCACCAAATCATTCGCCAAAAAAAGCGCCAAGCCATGGGCCAAGAAAAGCGCCAAGCCATGGGCCAAGAAAAGCGACAAGCCATGGGCCAAGCCACGCGTCAAGCCAAGCGCCAAGCCAAACGCCAAGCCACGCGCCAAGAAAAGCGCCAAGCCAAGCGCCAAGCCAAGCGCCAAGCTAAGCGGCAAGAAAAGCGCCAAGCCAAGCGCCAAGAAAAGCGCCAAGCCATGTGCCAAGCCAAGCGAGAAGCTAAGCGGCAAGCCAAATGCCCAGCCAAACGCCAAGCCACGCGCCACGCCAAGCGCCAAGCCACGCACCAAGAAGAGCGTCAAGCCATGCGCCAAGCCAAACGCCAAGACAAGCGCCAAGCTAAGCGCCAAGCCACGCACCGAGGAAAGCGCCAAGCCATGCGCCAAGCCAAGCGCCAAGCTAAACGCCCAGCCAAGCGCCAATCCACGCACCAAGTCACGCGCCAGAAAAAGCGCTAAGCCAAGCGACAAGCCACGCGATAAGAAAACGCCAAGCCAAACGACAAGCCACGCGCCAAGAACGCGCCAAGCCTAGCGCCAAGCCACGCCCCAAGCCAAGCGTTAAGCCACGCGCCAAGAAGAGCGCCAAGCCAAGCGACAAACCACGCGCCAAGAAAAGCGCCATGCCAAGCGCCAAGGAGAACGCCAAGCCAAGCGATAAGCCAAGCGCCAAGCCAAGCGCCACGACAAGCGCCAAGCCAAGCGCCAATCCAAGCGCCAAGCCAAACGCCAAAAAAGCGCCAAGCCACTCGCTAAAAAAAGCGCCAAGCCATGAGCCAAGGAAAGCGCCAAGCCAAGCGCCAAGCCAAGCGACAAGCCAAACGCCAAGCCAAGCGCCAAGCCACGCGCCAAGAAAACCGCCAAACCATGCTCCAAGCCACGCGCCAAGGAAAGCGCCAAGCCAAGCGATAAGCCACGCGCCAAGAAAAGCTCCAAGCCATACGCCAAGCCAAACGCCAAGCCAAGCGCCAAGCCACGCGCCAAGAAAAGCGCCAAGCCACGCGCCACGAAAAACGCCAAGCCAAGAGCCAAGCCACGCGCCAAGCCACGCGCTAAGGAAAGCGCCAAGCCAAGCGCTAAGCCACGCGCCACAAAAAACGCCAAGCCAAGAGCCAAGCCACGCGCCAAGCCGAGTGTTAAGCCACGCGCCAAGGAAAGCGCAAAGCCAAGCAATAAGCCACGCGCCAAGAAAAGATCCAAGTTATGCGCCAAGCCAAACGCCAAGCCAAGCGCCAAGCCAAGCGCCAAGCCAAGCGCCAAGCCAAGCGCCAAGAAAAGCGCCAAACCAAGCGCCAAGCCAAGCGCCAAGCCAAACGCCAAGCCAAGCGTTAAGCCACGCGCCAAGAAAGGCGCCAAGCCATGCGCCAAGCCACGCGCCAATGAAAGCGCCAAGCCAAGCGCCAAGCCAAGCCCCAAGCCAAAAGCCAAGCCAAGCGCCAAGAAAAGCGCTAAGCCATGCTCCAAGCCAAGCGTCAAACCGAGCGTCTAGCCAACCGCCAAGCCACGCGCCAAGGAGAGCGCCAAGCTATGCGCCAAACGGAGCGCTAAGCCAAGCAACAAACCACGCGCCAAGAAAGCGCCAAGTCAAGCGTCCAGCCAAGCGTAAAGCCACGCGCCAGGTAGTGCGCCAAGAGATGCGCCAAGCCAAAGGCCAAGCCAAGAGCTAAGCCAAGCGCCAAGCCACGCGCCAAGAAAGCGCCAAGCCAAGCGCCAAGCCAAGCACCAAGCCACGCGCCAAGACAAGCACCACGCCATGCGCCAAGGAGAGCGCCAAGCCAAGCGACAAGCCACACGCCAAGCCACGCGCCAAAAAAAGCGCCAAGCCAAGCGCCAAGCCACGAGCCAAGAAAAGCGCCAAGCCAAGCGACAAGCAACGCGCCAAGCCAAGCGTTAAGCCACGCGCCAAGGAGAGCGCCAAGACAAGCGATAAACCACGCGAGAAGCCACGCGCCAAAAAAAGCGCCAAGCAAAGCGCCAAGACAAGCATTAAGCCACGCGCCAAGGAGATCGCCAAGCCAAGCGATAAACCACGCGCCAAGCCACGCGCCAAAAAAAGCGCCAAGCCAAGCGCCAAGCCAAGCGCCAAGCCAAGCGCCAAGCCAAGCGCCAAGCCACGCGCCGAGGAAAGCGCCAAGCCATGCGCCAAGCCAAGCGCCAGGAAAAGCGCCAAGCCGTGCGCCAAGCCAAGCGCCAGGTTAAGCGCCAAGCCGAATGCTAAGCCACATGCCAAGCCAAGAGCCAAGACAAGCGCCAAGCCAAGCGCCAGGCAACGCGCCAACATAAGCGGTAAGCCAAGCGCCAATCCAAACGCCAAGCCAAGTGCCAAGCCACGCGCCAAGAAAGCGCCAAGCCAAGCGTCTAGTCAAGCGACAAGCCAAGCGCCAAGCCAAGCAGCAAGCCAAACGGTAAGCCACGCGCCAAGAAAAGCGTTAAGCCAAACGTCAAGCCAAGCGCCAAGCTAAGCGCCAAACCAAGCGCCAAGCCAAACGCCCAGCCAAGCGCCAAGCCACGCACCAAGCCAAACGCCAAACCAAGCGCCAAGCCACTCGCCAAAAAAAGCGCCAAGCCATGGGCCAAGCCACGCGCCAAGGAAAGCGCCAAGCCAAGCGCCAAGCCAAGCGCCAAGCCAAACGCCAAGCCAAACGCCAAGCCACGCGCCAAGAAAAGCGCCAAGCCATGCGCCAAGCCAAGCGCCAAGCCAAGCGCCAAGCCACGCGCCACGAAAAACGCCAAGCCAAGAGCCAAGCTAAGCGCCAAGCCAAGCGCCAAGCCAAACGCCCAGCCAAGCGCCAAGCCACGCACTAAGCCAAACGCCAAACCAAGCGCCAAGCCACGCGCCAAGGAAAGCGCCAAACCAAGCGCCAAGCCAAGCGCCAAGCCAAACGCTAAGCCAAGCGCCAAGCCACGCGCCAAGAAAAGCGCCAAGCCATGCGCCAAGCCAAGCGCCAAGCCAAACGCCAAGCCACGCGCCACGAAAAACGCCAAGCCAAGAGCCAAGCCACGCGCCAAGCCACGCGCTAAGGAAAGCGCCAAGCCAAGCGCCAGGCCACGCGCCACGAAAAACGCCAAGCCAAGAGCCAAGCCACGCGCCAAGCCAAGTGTTAAGCCAAGCGCCATGGAGAGCGCCAAGCCAAGCAATAAGCCACGCGCCAAGAAAAGCGCCAAGTTATGCGCCAAGCCAAACGCCAAGCCAAGCGCCAAGCCAAGCGCCAAGCCAAGCGCCAAGCCAAACGCCAAGCCAAACGCCAAGCCAAACGCCAAGCCACGCGCCAAGGAAAGCGCCAAGCCAAGCGCCAAGCCAAGCGCCAAACCAAGCGCCAAGCCAAGCGCCAAGTCAAACGCCAAGCCAAGCGCCAAGCCACGCGCCAAGAAAGGCGCTAAGCCATGCGCCAAGCCACGCGCCAATGAAAGCGCCAAGCCAAGCGCCAAGCCAAGCCCCAAGCCAAACACCAAGCCAAGCGCCAAGCCACGCCCCAAGAAAAGCACCAAGCCATGCGCCAAGCCACGCGCAAAGGAAAGCGCCAAGCCGAGCGTTAATCTACGTGCCAAGGAGAGCGCCAAACCATGCGCTAAGCCAAGCGCCAAGCCAAGAGGCAAGCCAAGCGCCAAGCCACGCGCCAAGACAGCGCCAAGCCATGCATCAAGCCACGCGCCAAAGAAAGCGCCAAGCCAAGCGCCAAGCCAAGCGCCAAGCCAAGCGTTAATCCACGTGCCAAGGAGAGCGCCAAACCATGCGCTAAGCCAAGCGCCAAGCCAAGAGTCAAGCCAAGCGCCAAGTCACGCGCCAAGACAGCGCTAAGCCAAGCGCCAAGCCAAGCGCCAAACCAAGCGCCAAGCCAAGCGCCAAGCCAAACGCCAAGCCAAACGCCAAGCCACGCGCCAAAAAAGGCGCCAAGCCATGGGCCAAGCCACGCGCCAAGGAGAGCGCCAAACCATGCTCTAAACCAAGCGCCAAGCCAAAAGCCAAGCCACGCACCAAATCACGCGCCAAAAAAAGCGCCAAGCCATGGGCCAAGTCACGCGTCAAGCCAAACGCCAAGCCAAGCGCAAAGCCAAAAGCCAAGCCACGCGCCAAGAAAAGCGCCAAGCCATGCGCCAAGCCACGCGCCAAGGAAAGCGCCTAGCCAAGCGCCAAGCTAAGCGCCAAGGAAAGCGCCAAGCCAAGCGCCAAGCCAAGCACCAAATCACGCGCCAAAAAAAGCGCCAAGCCATGGGCCAAGCCACGCGTCAAGCCAAACGCCAAGCCAAGCGCCAAGCCACGCGCCAAGAAAAGCGCCAAGCCATGCGCCAAGCCACGCGCCAAGGAAAGCGCCAAGCCAAGCGCCAAGCCAAATGCCAAGCCAAACGCCAAGCCAAGCGCCAAGCCACGCGCGAAGAAAACCGCCAAACCATGCGCCAAACCACGCGCCAAGGAAAGCGACAAGCCAAGCGCCAAGCCAAGCGCCAAGCCACGCGCCAAGAAAAACGCCAAGCCATGGGCCAAGCCACGCGTCAAGCCAAGCGCCAAGCCAAACGCCAAGCCACGCGCCAAGAAAAGCGCCAAGCCATGCGCCAAGCCACGCGCCAAGGAAAGCGACTAGCCAAGCGCCAAGCTAAGCGCCAAGGAAAGCGCCAAGCCAAGCGCCAAGCCAAGCACCAAATCACGCGCCAAAAAAAGCGCCAAGCCATGGGCCAAGCCACGCGTCAAGCCAAACGCCAAGCCAAGCGCCAAGCCACGCGCCAAGAAAAGCGCCAAGCCATGCGCCAAGCCACGCGCCAAGAAAAGCACCAAGCCAAGCGCCAAACCAAATGCCAAACCAAACGCCAAGCCAAGCGCCAAGCCACGCGCCAAGAAAACCGCGAAACCATGCGCCAAGCCACGCGCCAAGGAAAGCGCCAAGCCAAGCGCCAAGCCAAGCGCCAAGCCACGCGCCAAGAAAAGCGCCAAGCCACGCGCCAAGCCAAGCGTTAGGCCACGCGCCAAAGAGAGCGCCAAGCCAAGCGATAAGCCACCCGCCAAGAAAAGCGCCAAGCCATGCGCCAAACCACGCGCCAAAGAAAGCGCCAAGCCAAGCGCCAAGCCAAGCGTTAATCCACGTGCCAAGGAGAGCGCCAAACCATGCGCTAAGCCAAGCGCCAAGCCAAACGCCAAGCCAAGCGCCAAGCCACGCGCCAAGCCAAACGCCAAGCCAAGCGCCAAGCCACGCGCCAAGAAAAACGCCAAGCCATGGGCCAAGAAAAGCGCCAAGCCATGGGCCAATCCACGCGTCAAGCCAAGCGCCAAGCCAAACGCCAAGCCACGCGCCAAGAAAAGCGCCAAGCCATGCGCCAAGCCACGCGCCAAGGAAAGCGACTAGCCAAGCGCCAAGCTAAGCGCCAAGGAAAGCGCCAAGCCAAGCGCCAAGCCAAGCACCAAATCACGCGCCAAAAAAAGCGCCAAGCCATGGGCCAAGCCACGCGTCAAGCCAAACGCCAAGCCAAGCGCCAAGCCACGCGCCAAGAAAAGCGCCAAGCCATGCGCCAAGCCACGCGCCAAGGAAAGCGCCAAGCCAAGCGCCAAGCCAAATGCCAAGCCAAACGCCAAGCCACGCGCCAGGAAAAGCGAAAAACCATGCGCCAAGCCAAACGCAAAGCCAAGCGCCATGCCAAGCGCCAACCCACGCACCAAAGAGAGCGCCAAGCCATGCGCCAAGCCAAGCGCCAAGCCAAGCGCCTAGCCAAGCACTACGCCTCGCACCAAGTCACACGCCAAGCAAAGCGCTAAGCCAAGCGATAAACCACTCTCCAAAAAAGCGGCAAGCCAAGCGACAAGCCACGCGCCAAGAAAGCGCTAAGCCAAGCGTCCAGCCAAGCGCTAAGCCAAGCGCCAAAGAGAGCGCCAAGCTATGCGCCAAGCCAAGCGCCAAGTCAAGAGCCAAGCCAAGCGCCAAGCTACGCGCCAAGAAAGCGCCAAGCCAAGCGTTAAGAAGAGCGCGAAGCCACGCGCCAAGTTAAGCGCCAAGCCACGCGCTAAGCCACGCGCCAGGATAAGCGCCAACCCAAGCGATAAGCCACGCGCCAAGCCACGCTCCAGGAAAAGCGCCAACCCAAGCGATAAGCCAAGCGCCAAGCCACGCGCCAAGCCAGGCGGCAAGAGAAGCGTTAAGCCACGCGCCAAGGAAAGCGCCAACCCAAGCGATAAGCCACGCGCCAAGCCACGCGCCAAGAAAGGCGCTAAGCCAAGCGACAAACCACGCGCCAAAAAAAGCGCCAAGCCAAGCGTTAAGCCAAGCGTTGAGCTAAACGCCAAGAAAAGCTAGAAACCAAGCGCCAAACCTAGCGACTAGCCACGTGCCAAGAAAAGCGTCAAACCAAGCGCCAAGTTACGCGCCAAGGAGAGCGCCACGCCATGCGCCAAACCAAGCGCCAAGCCAAGTGCCAAGCCAAGCGCCAAACCGCGCGCCAAGAAAAGAGCCAACAAAAGCGCCAAGCCAAGCGCCAAATCAAACAGCAAGCCAAACGCCAAGCCACGCGCAAAAAAAAGGGCCAAGCCAAGCGCCAATCCAAGCGCCAAGCCAAGCGCCAGGCCAAGCGCCAAGCCAAGCGCCAAGCCACGCGCCAAAGAGAGCGCTAAGCCGTGCGCCAAGCCAAGCGCCAAGTTACGCGCCAAACGAAGCGCCAAGCCAAGCGCCAAGTCAAGTGCCAAGCCACGCGCCAAGAAAAACACCAAGCCAAGCGACAAGCTACGCGCCAAGAAAAGCGCCAAGCCAAGCGCCAAGCCAAGCGCCAAGCCAAGTGCCAAGCCACCCGCCAAAAAAACGCCAAGGAAAGCGCCAAGCCAAACGTCAAGCCAAGCGCAAAGCGCCCAGCCGAGCGCCAAGCCACGCGCCAAGCCACGCGTCAAGAAAAGCGTCAAGCCACGCGCCAAGCCAAGCGCCAAGCCACGCGCCAAGAAAACGCCAAGCCAAGCGACAAGCCACGCGCCAAGAAACGCGCCAAGCCACGCGCCAAGGAAAGCGCCAAGCCAAGCGCCAAGCCAAGCGCCAAGCCAAACGCCAAGCCAAGCGCCAAGCTACGCGAAAAGAAAAGCGCCAAGCAATGCGCCAAGCCACGCGCCAAGGAGAACGCCAAGCCACGCGCCAAGAAAAGCGCCAAGCCATGCGCCAAGCCAAACGCCAAGCCAAGCGCCAAGCCACGCGCTAAGCAGCGCCAAGCCATGCGCCAAGCCACACGCCAAAGAAAGCGCCAAGCCAAGCGCCAAGCCAAGCGCCAAGCCAAGCGTTAATCCACGTGCCAAGGAGAGCGCCAAACCATGCGCTAAGCCAAGCGCCAAGCCAAGAGTCAAGCCAAGCGCCAAGTCACGCGCCAAGACAGCGCTAAGCCAAGCGCCAAGCCAAGCGCCAAACCAAGCGCCAAGCCAAGCGCCAAGCCAAACGCCAAGCCAAGCGCCAAGCCACGCGCCAAGAAAGGCGCCAAGCCATGGGCCAAGCCACGCGCCAAGGAGAGCGCCAAACCATGCTCTAAACCAAGCGCCAAGCCAAAAGCCAAGCCACGCACCAAATCACTCGCCAAAAAAAGCGCCAAGCCATGGGCCAAGAAAAGCGCCAAGCCATGGGCCAAGAAAAGCGACAAGCCATGGGCCAAGCCACGCGTCAAGCCAAGCGCCAAGCCAAACGCCAAGCCACGCGCCAAGAAAAGCGCCAAGCCAAGCGCCAAGCCAAGCGCCAAGCTAAGCGGCAAGAAAAGCGCCAAGCCAAGCGCCAAGAAAAGCGCCAAGCCATGTGCCAAGCCAAGCGAGAAGCTAAGCGGCAAGCCAAATGCCCAGCCAAACGCCAAGCCACGCGCCACGCCAAGCGCCAAGCCACGCACCAAGAAGAGCGTCAAGCCATGCGCCAAGCCAAACGCCAAGACAAGCGCCAAGCTAAGCGCCAAGCCACGCACCGAGGAAAGCGCCAAGCCATGCGCCAAGCCAAGCGCCAAGCTAAACGCCCAGCCAAGCGCCAATCCACGCACCAAGTCACGCGCCAGAAAAAGCGCTAAGCCAAGCGACAAGCCACGCGATAAGAAAACGCCAAGCCAAACGACAAGCCACGCGCCAAGAACGCGCCAAGCCTAGCGCCAAGCCACGCCCCAAGCCAAGCGTTAAGCCACGCGCCAAGAAGAGCGCCAAGCCAAGCGACAAACCACGCGCCAAGAAAAGCGCCATGCCAAGCGCCAAGGAGAACGCCAAGCCAAGCGATAAGCCAAGCGCCAAGCCAAGCGCCACGACAAGCGCCAAGCCAAGCGCCAATCCAAGCGCCAAGCCAAACGCCAAAAAAGCGCCAAGCCACTCGCTAAAAAAAGCGCCAAGCCATGAGCCAAGGAAAGCGCCAAGCCAAGCGCCAAGCCAAGCGACAAGCCAAACGCCAAGCCAAGCGCCAAGCCACGCGCCAAGAAAACCGCCAAACCATGCTCCAAGCCACGCGCCAAGGAAAGCGCCAAGCCAAGCGATAAGCCACGCGCCAAGAAAAGCTCCAAGCCATACGCCAAGCCAAACGCCAAGCCAAGCGCCAAGCCACGCGCCAAGAAAAGCGCCAAGCCACGCGCCAAGCCAAGCGTTAAGCCACGCGCCAAGGAGAGCGCCAAGCCAAGCGATAAGCCACGCGCCAAGAAAAGCTCCAAGCCATACGCCGAGCCAAACGCCAAGCCAAGCGCCAAGCCAAGCGCCAAGCCAAACGCCAAGCCAAGCGCCAAGCCAAGCGCCAAGAAAAGCGCCAAGCCATGCGCCACGCCACGCGCCAAGCCAAACGCCAAGCCAAGCGCCAAGCCACGCGCCAAGAAACGCGCTTAGCCATGCGCCAAGGAAAGCGCCAAGCCAAGCGCCAAGCCAAGCGCCAAGCCAAACGCCAAGCCAAGCGCCAAGCCAAGCGCCAAGCCAAACGCCAAGCCAAGCGCCAAGCCACGCGCCAAGAAAAGCGCCAAGCCATGCGCCAAGCCACGCGCCAATCCAAACGCCAAGCCAAGCGCCAAGCCACGCGCCAAGAAACGCGCCAAGCCACGCGCCAAGGAAAGCGCCAAGCCAAGCGCCAAGCCAAGCGCCAGGCCAAGCGCCAAGCCAAGCGCCAAGCCAAGCGCCAAGCCACGCGCCAATCCAAACGCCAAGCCAAGCGCCAAGCCACGCGCCAAGAAACGCGCCAAGCTACGCGAAAAGAAAAGCGCCAAGCCATGCGCCAAGCCAAACGCCAGGCCAAGCGCCAAGCCAAGCGCCAAGCCAAGCGCCAAGCCAAGCGCCAAGCCAAACGCCAAGCCAAGCGCCAAGCCACGCGCCAAGAAAAGCGCCAAGCCATGCGCCAAGCCACGCGCCAATCCAAACGCCAAGCCAAGCGCCAAGCCACGCGCCAAGAAACGCGCCAAGCCACGCGCCAAGGAAAGCGCCAAGCCAAGCGCCAAGCCAAGCGCCAAGCCAAACGCCAAGCCAAGCGCCAAGCTACGCGAAAAGAAAAGCGCCAAGCAATGCGCCAAGCCACGCGCCAAGGAGAACGCCAAGCCACGCGCCAAGAAAAGCGCCAAGCCATGCGCCAAGCCAAACGCCAAGCCAAGCGCCAAGCCACGCGCCACGAAAAACGCCAAGCCAAGAGCCAAGCCACGCGCCAAGCCACGCGCTAAGGAAAGCGCCAAGCCAAGCGCCAAGCCACGCGCCACAAAAAACGCCAAGCCAAGAGCCAAGCCACGCGCCAAGCCAAGTGTTAAGCCACGCGCCAAGGAAAGCGCAAAGCCAAGCAATAAGCCACGCGCCAAGAAAAGAGCCAAGTTATGCGCCAAGCCAAACGCCAAGCCAAGCGCCAAGCCAAGCGCCAAGCCAAGCGCCAAGCCAAGCGCCAAGAAAAGCGCCAAACCAAGCGCCAAGCCAAGCGCCAAGCCAAACGCCAAGCCAAGCGTTAAGCCACGCGCCAAGAAAGGCGCCAAGCCATGCGCCAAGCCACGCGCCAATGAAAGCGCCAAGCCAAGCGCCAAGCCAAGCCCCAAGCCAAAAGCCAAGCCAAGCGCCAAGAAAAGCGCTAAGCCATGCTCCAAGCCAAGCGTCAAACCGAGCGTCTAGCCAACCGCCAAGCCACGCGCCAAGGAGAGCGCCAAGCTATGCGCCAAACGGAGCGCTAAGCCAAGCAACAAACCACGCGCCAAGAAAGCGCCAAGTCAAGCGTCCAGCCAAGCGTAAAGCCACGCGCCAGGTAGTGCGCCAAGAGATGCGCCAAGCCAAAGGCCAAGCCAAGAGCTAAGCCAAGCGCCAAGCCACGCGCCAAGAAAAGCGCCAAACCAAGCGCCAAGCCAAGCGCCAAGCCAAGCGTCCAGCCAAGCGCCATGCCACGCGCCAAGCCACGCGCCAAGGAGAGCGCCAAGCTATGCGCCAGGCCAAGCGCCAAGATAAGCGCCAAGCCAAGAGCCAAGCCACGCGCCAAGAAAAGCGCGAAGCCAAGCGACAAGCCACGCGTGGTTTGGCGCTTGGCTTTGCTTTTTTCTTAGCGCGTGGTTTGGCGCGTGGCTTTGCGCTTGGCTGGGAGCTTGGCTTGGCGCTTGGCTGGACGCTTGGCTTTGCGCTGTTCTTATTGCGCGGCTTGGCGCTTGGCTGGACGCTTAGCTTGGCGCTTTCTTTGCGCTTGGCTTGTCGCTTGGCTTAACGCATAGCTTGGCACTCTTCTTGGCGCGTGGCTTGGCGCTTGGCTGGGCGCTTGGCTTGGCGTTTGGCTTGGCGCTGGGCATGGCGCTTTCTTGGCGCATGGCTTGTCGCTTGGCTTGGCGTTTTCTTGGCGCGTGGGTTGGCGCTTGGCTTGGCGCGTGGCTTGGCGCTTTTCTTGACGCGTGGCTTGGCGCGTGGCTTGGCGCTCGGCTGGGCGCTTTGCGCTTGGCCTGACGTTTGGCTTGGCGCTTTCTGTGGCGTTTTTTTTGGCGGTTGGCTTGGCACTTGGCTTGGCGCTTGGCTTGGTGCTTGGCTTGGCGCTTGGCTTGGCGCTTGCCCTGGCGCTTGGTTTGGAGCTTTTCTTGGCGCGTGGCTTGGCATGTGGCTAGGCGCTTGGCTTTGCGCTTTTCTTATTGCGTGGCTTGGCGCTTGGCTGGACGCTTGGCTGGACGCTTGGCTTAGCGCTTTTTTTGCGCATGGCTTGTCGCTTGTCTTGGCGCATAGCTTTGCGCTCTCCTTGGTGCGTGGCTTGGCGCTTATCTTGGCACTTGGCTTGGCATGTGGCTAGGCGCTTGGCTTTGCGCTTTTCTTATTGCGTGGCTTGGCGCGTGGCTTGGCGCTTGGCTTGGCGCTTGGCTTGGCGCTTGCCTTGGCGCTTGGTTTGGAGCTTTTCTTGGCGCGTGGCTTGGCATGTGGCTAGGCGCTTGGCTTTGCGCTTTTCTTATTGCGCGGCTTGGCGCTTGGCTGGACGCTTGGCTTTGCGCTTTTCTTATTGCGCGGCTTGGCGCTTGGCTGGACGCTTGGCTTGGCGCTTTCTTTGCGCTTTTCTTGTCGCTTGGCTTGGCGCATAGCTTGGCGCTCTTCTTGGCGCGTGGCTTGGCGCTTGGCTGGGCGCTTGGCTTGGCGTCTGGCTTGGCGCTGGGCATGGCGCTTTCTTGGCGCGTGGCTTGTCGCTTGGCTTGGCGTTTTCTTGGCGCGTGGCTTGGCGCTTGGCTTGGCGCGTGGCTTGGCGCTTTTCTTGACGCGTGGCTTGGCGCTCGGCTGGGCACTTTGCGCTTGGCTTGACGTTTGGCTTGGCGCTTTCCTTGGCGTTTTTTTTGGCGGGTGGCTTGGCACTTGGCTTGGCGCTTGGCTTGGTGCTTGGTTTGGCGCTTGGCTTGGCCCTTTTTTTTGCGCGTGGCTTGGCGTTTGGCTTGCTGTTTGATTTGGCGCTTGGCTTGGCGCTTTTGTTGGCTCTTTTCTTGGCGCGCGGTTTGGCGCTTGGCTTGGCACTTGGCTTGGCGCTTGGTTTGGCGCATGGCGTGGCGCTCTCCTTGGCGCGTGGCTTGGCGCTTGGTTTGACGCTTTTCTTGGCACGTGGCTAGTCGCTAGGTTTGGCGCTTGGTTTCTAGCTTTTCTTGGCGTTTAGCTCAACGCTTGGCTTAACGCTTGGCTTGGCGCTTTTTTTGGCGCGTGGTTTGTCGCTTGGCTTAGCGCTTTTTTTGGCGCGTGGCTTGGCGCGTGGCTTATCGCTGGGGTTGGCGCTTTCCGTGGCGCGTGGCTTAACGCTTCTCTTGCCGCCTGGCTTGGCGCGTGGCTTGGCGCTTGGCTTATCGCTTGGGTTGGCGCTTTTCCTGGCGCGTGGCTTGGCGCGTGGCTTATCGCTTGGGTTGGCGCTTTTCCTAGCGCGTGGCTTGGCGCGTGGCTTGTCGCTTAGCTTGGCGCTTTCCTTGGCGCATGTCGTGGCGCTCTTCTTGGCGCGTGGCTTGGCGCTTGGCTTGGCGCGTGGCTTGGCGCTCTTCTTAACGCTTGGCTTGGCGCTTTCTTCACGCGTGGCTTTTGCCTTGGCTTGGCGCTTTCTTGGCGCGTAGCTTGGCGCTTGGCTTGGCTCTTGGCTTGGCGCTTGGCTTGGCGCACGGCTTGGCGCTCTCTTTGGCGCTTGGCTTAGCGCTTGGCTGGACGCTTGGCTTAGCGCTTTCTAGGCGCGTGGCTTGTCGCTTGGCTTGCCGCTTTTTTGGAGCGTGGTTTATCGCTTGGCTTAGCGCTTTTCTTGGCGCGTGACTTGGTGCGAGGCGTAGTGCTTGGCTAGGCGCTTGGCTTGGCGCTTGGCTTGGCGCATGGCTTGGCGTTCTGTTTGGTGCGTGGGTTGGCGCTTGGCATGGCGCTTGGCTTTGCGTTTGGCTTGGCGCATGGTTTTTCGCTTTTCTTGGCGCGTGGCTTGGCGCTTGGCTGGGCGCATATCTTGGCGCTTGGCTTGGCGCTTGGTTTGGCGCTTAGCTTAGCGCTTGGCTTGGCACTTGGCTTAGCGTGTGGCTTGGTGCTTGGGTTATCGCCTATTTTGGCGCTTGGCTTGGCGCTTGGCTTGTTGCTTGGCTTGACGCTTGGCCTGGCGCTTGGCTCGGCGCTTGGCTTAGCGCTTGTCTTGGCACTTGGCTTGGCGTGTGGCTTGGTGCTTGGTTTGGCGTGTGGCTTGGTGCTTAGGTTAGCGCCTATTTTGGCGCTTGGCTTGGCGCTTGGCTTTGCGCTTGGTTTGGAGCTTGACTTGGCGCTTTGCTTGGCGCTTGGCTGGCCGTTTGGTTTGGCTTCTGGCTTCACGCTTGGCGTGGCGCTGGGCTTGGCGATTGGCTTGGCACGTGGCTTGGCTCTTGGTTTGGCGCTTGGCTTGGGGCTTTTTTTTTTTTTTTTTTTTTCTTGATTGAAGGAGGTGGAAATCTTCAAAAGACTCTTAGGTAATAGTCCCTAAGGAGTGTCGGATTCGATTAGTAAAATGGTTCAATCGCCTACCGACTAAAACCCCCCCCTTCGCTTCGTATGTCTCAACGGAATCGCCATTCAGCATTGCTTCATTGAGACTTACTCCGTTCGTCTTTTAGTGTTGTTCCTGTTGTCTCGCCCTTTCTTCGTCTTCTTTTGTTTTCATGATGGCCTTTACTGCGGTCTCTATCGTGGTCCACTTTTCTTCGCTATCGAGCATAATGTTTATTATGTTTCCCGTTGTCATTTCCTCTCCAATTCCACGTGTCGCTCTATTTCTTATTTCTTGCCATCTGTTGCACTCCAGTATGGTATGTTGTGGAGTGTCCCGTTCACCGCAGTACACGCAGCTCTCCGTGTTCGAGAGTTTCATTCTGTAGAGGTACGTTTGGAAGCTTCCATGTCCAGTTAGAAATTGCGTTAAGTAGTAGCTCACTTCTCCGTGCTCTCTTGTCACCCAGGATTTTACGTCTACTATTAACTTCCTTGTCCACTCGGCCGTTTGTCCTTGCTGTCTCCATTCTTCTTGCCATTTACGGAAAGTTTCCTCTCTCGCTTCTTTTTTCTGTTGCCTTCGGTTTGCCCCGTTTGCGTATGATCGTTCGGCCACTAATAAGTGGATGGGGATCACTCCAGCTACTACCTGAATCGCTCTCGCAGACGCAGTTCGGTAAGCGCTTGCGATTCTTATTGCTAATTTCCTCTGTACTCTTTCCAGCATTTTCCTGTATTTATTCATTAACGCAAAATTGGCCCATACTGGAGCTGCATATAGTAGAATAGAGCTCACAGCCGAGGCTATCACTTTTCTGCGTCCTGCCCTTGCTCCTCCTTTATTTGGCATTAATCGGGCGAGAGCTGCTGCGGCCCCCTCCGCCTTTTTAACTATCTTTTGTATGTGGCACCCCATGTTCATATTTCTGCCGAGAACCACGCCCAAGTACTTAAGACATTGTTGGCTTGTAATTTCAATGTTTCCCATATTTATTTCTACTTGTTTTAAGGTATTTTTTCCAGATAGCACCACTATTTCGGTTTTGTGCGAGGCAAGTTGAAGGCCTTTCTTCTCCATCCACTGTTCAACCTTGAATATAGCCCACTCTATGTTCTCTTCAATTTCTGTTTTATTTTTTCCGCACACCACCAGCGCCAGATCGTCGGCGTAACCCACGAGCGATGTTCCGTTAGGTAGTTCCTGCCTTAGTACTTCGTCATAGTACAGGTTCCACAATGTTGGGCCGAGGACGGATCCCTGGGGGACTCCACATGTCATGTCCAGACTGGAACTCTCTCCTACCTGTATCCTTCTGTTTTGGAGGTACCTGCATATTACGTTTACTAAGTAAGGAGCCACTTGTTTTTTTTAATTCTTCTATTATTCCCTCCCATGGTACCGTATTGAATGCGTTCCGAACGTCTAATGTTACCAATACAGCATATTCATTTTTGCGTTGTCTATTGGCCTCCATTCCTATATTCAGTACTTTTGCTATTGCGTCTACCGTGGATCTTCCTTCTCTAAACCCATATTGCATTTCTGCTAGTCCGCCATTTCTCTCTATTTCATCCAGAAGTCTTCTGTTTAGCAACTGTTCAAATAGCTTTCCCATAGTATTTAGGAGACAGAGAGGTCTGTACGTCTTTCTTTCTCCTGGTTGATTCGGCTTTTCGATTAGTATCAATCTGCCTACTTTCCATTCTGTTGGAAAGTTACCTTCCTTCAGCAGCGAATCCATAACCTTACAGCACAGTTCTGGTCTTCTCTCTGTTATTGCCTTGACCACTTCTGGTGGTATTCCGTCTGGGCCCGCCGCTTTGCCCGGTTTCATTTTTCTTCCTGCTTCTCTAATTTTATCGGTTGTGCACGTGGGTATTTCATCGGGCTTTACTTGCATTGCTGGTCATACCTTTCTTCTGTAACTTGGAAATAATTCCTGTGCCACCTGCTGTTGTTCTTCATCTGTCATGGTAAGCGGCGTGCGTAGGCCCAGCACTCCAGTTACTATTTTATATCCTGTGCCCCATAAATCTTTGTCTATATCTTCGCAGAGGGTGCACCATGCCTGCTTCTTGGCATTCTTGATAGTTTTTTTAAGAGCTAGCTTTCTTTCTCTATAGTTTTGTTGTTTTTCTAATTTCAGATCCTCGTCCGCATTATCGTCTCTGTTGATTCTTGTTACTAGTCGTTTTGCTCTTAGGCAGGCACGTCGCAGCTCGTTAATTTCGTTATTCCACCAATATGCCTGTTGTCTCTTGGTATTTAAGCCTTTCTTTCGAAAGGTGTTATTGCATGCGCTTTCGATGGTGTTCATGAGATTTTTAACTGTGTACTCATAGTTTTCTTTTTCTATTTCTTCATCTATCTTTCCTATGAGAGCTTCGATCATTTCCCTCTTGAAGATCCAGCCCTTCCTGACATCATGCTGTTGCCTGAGGCTTGTTAGCTCGTCTCCGACTTCTATGTGTATGTTCTTATGGTCGCTTAGGTTTTCTTCGTCCCCCACGTGCCATCCTTTGATGTTTCCCACTATACCTTCAGAACACATAGTCACATCGATATAGGAAGTGCTGTTGTTTCTTTCAAAAGTCGGCGTATTGCCCTGGTTTAATACGCAGAATTCATATTGGTCTATCCATTCGGTCAATATGGCACCCTTATGGTTTTCTCTTGGGGATCCCCATCTGTATGCTTTCGCATTGAAGTCTCCCCCGATTATGATTTTCTTCTTCTCATCTCCGGTGTTTAGTCCCAGTTCAGTCAGGTATTGCTCAAACTGTTCTACATTCACATTTGGGGATATGTAACAGGAGTATATAGTTAATTCGTCTGTTTTAACCCATATGTATCCGTTGCCACCCCCAGTTTTTGATATTTTGATTCTTTTATTTGGTATGTATACCGCTGCATCCTCATTTTTGTCCAAGATCCATCTTCTAGAACTTTTTGCCATATTTCGATTTGGTTCCGACACTAGGGCTAGGTCCACGTCTTCCATGGCACAGTTATGTCTAAACAGGTCCGTCGCTCTTTTGCTCCTGTTTAGATTTACTTGCATTATTTTCATTTTATCTGCTTGTTGAGGTCGCACCCTTCGTCCTCAACTCCTGTACCATTTTATGATATACAGGGCATCTCATTGTCTCGGATTTGTGGCCCTTTTCCTTGCATAGATAGCAGGCTGGTTCATTGTTACAGGTTTTAATTTTGTGTCCTGTTTCTCCACATTTGTGACAAAGTTCTTTCCCTTCCTTTTCTTTGCAGCTTTTGGCGGTGTGTCCAATTTTATGGCATTTATAGCATCTTGGAGGCATCATTACTTCCTTTACCCTCCATCTATTCCATCCTTCTCCAATTCTCTTTTTTGCCAGTAGTTGTGTTGCCTTATTCTGGTTTGTTGTAAGGAAGGCATACTTCATTCCCATTTTGTTAGCTTTGTCCGATATCTTTAACGTGCTGGTGCCTATCTCATTACCTGTCTCTTTGTTTAGGACCTCCCAGATTTCAGGTTCTGTTACCGCTTCATCGATATCCAGTATTATTATTGTTCGCTTTCTTTCTTTTGTCACGATTTCCGCCATGTTTTCCATTTTTTTTGTCAGTAGTTCTTTGAACGCTTTCGTGGTGTCTTCCTTCTTCCCTTTGATTTTAAGTTGTATACTTCCATTTTCGGTTTTGCTTATGCTATTCACCAATACGTCTTTTGCATCCACCTGCCTTTTCATATTTTTTATTATGTCAGCGTAAGAGGTACCTGTTGTCGGCTTTAAGATGATTGTTTCCGTATTTTTACGATTTGTTACCATCGTCATTTCTTGGTTACCGTCTTTGTCGCTATATTTGGTCAGTTGTTTTCCATTACTATAGATGTTTAACTGTGGGCCATCTCTCCTAAAGACATATTCCGCCATCTTTCTTGTGGCTGTTTCATTTACTGCATTGGTAATGATGCATGTTATCTCGTCATTTCCTTTTCCTTTATTTATCTCTTGTATCCTTTGGAAGGAGGCACGTAGGCCTGCCATGTCGTTAATGTTTCCTCCTTCCTCAACCACCACTGCATATAGGTGCCTTTCCTTACCATCACGAAATTGTCCGTTTCCCATTATGAGTCCATTTCTGGTCACACTACACACAGGTTTTCCTGGTTCTATTTCCTTCTCCCTTAGCTCAGCCTCTAGTTGTGGGTGCGCTTCCATGGCTCTTTTAATGTGCCGGTTGTTGTCAAAGTCTTCTCCCTTATTCATAATTATTATGAGATCTTTTTGAGACTTTTGTTCCGTGTCCCATTTGACAAGTTTACTCTTCTTGAAGGTTTCCTCTGGCCACTTCAGCTGCAATATCTCTCGCAGACATTGTTCATCGGGTTCGCCCTCTAGCGTCTCTTCAATTTTCTTTATTAAAGCGTGTTTCTCCTGTGCTTGCTTACTTTCTGTTTGGGTACTCATTTCTTTTGTTGTTTCTTCCAACCGCCTTCCTGTGTCTTTTATCACTGCATCTTTAATTTCCTCAAACAATTTTTCGGCAGATGTTAGGGCAGCTAACGTTTTCATCTTTTTAGAGTATCCGCTTAGTCTTTGTCCCGCTTCCTTTATCTCTTTTTTGGTGTTCGCGTTATCTGCTATTAGTTTGTTCAGCTTTTCTATGTCTTTCATCATTTTTTCCAAGCATACCATATGCATTTCGTATTCCTTTTTCCTTTCCTTCACTATTTTCTCCACTTGCTCCTCCATTTCTGTTCTTGTCGGGGTCTCCATTCTCTTCCTTTTGTTTTCCCTCTTCCCCCCAGTTTCATTTGTGTCCATATCATATGGGAATTCTGGTAGGGAAGAAGTCCTTCTTCCTTCTCTTGCTGGTGTTCTGCTTGTTATTCTAGCTCTTCCAGACACATATTCCTGCTGTTCCAACACGGTTGTTGCCTTTTTTGCTTCTATATCGGTTCTTCTCACAATTTCACCATCCGACCCTGTTGTGCATGATGGTGGCGATCTTGTTATGCTGTCCCTTCTTTTAAATGGGTCTGCAATTGCAAAAATTCCAGTAGCAAGTTTTGTAATCCCGGCCTGGTCACCCACCAGGGATACTATGGGTTCTTCGTTGCAGTTGTTGGCTGACGGTCGGGGGAAGCCTGCTTCATCACTTCCAGATCCGACCGGTACTGGGGATCCGAGCCCATGCACCGTAAACTGTTTACTCTCATTGTAATCTTCCATAGTCATATCCGGGGTCTTTGCCTGCATTTTAGAGCTAGCTGCCAGCTTTTCCGTCTCTCCACTAGGATTGGTTACCCAGTCTCGGAACAGGATTTATTATCGAGGTTTACTCCTCTAGATATGTCGTGTTTTGCACCCCTAAGGGCACCAGGGCAAACCTCGTGGAGGATGTGGCTCTTCACCACGCACGACACTCTTGGGTAGAGAGAGGCTTTTGGCTAAATAAGTGACGCATCATCTACCCCTGCGTGTATACACACCATGCCCCTGGCTTAGGGCTAGGCTTGGCGCTTGGCGCTTAACTTGGCGCTTGGGTTACTGCTTGACATGGCGTTTGGCTTGGCGCGTGGCTTGGCGCTTGGCTTGGCGCTTGGCTTGGCGCTTGGTTTGGCGCTTGACCTAACGCTTGGCTTGGCGCCTGGCTTAGCGCCTGGCTTGGCGCTCCCCTTGACGCTTGGCTTTGCGCTTGGTATAGCGGTTGGCTTAACGTTTGGCTTGGCGGTTGCCTTGGCGCTTGGCTTTGCGCTTGGTTTGCAGCTTGGCTTGGCGCTTGGCTTGGCGCGTTGCTTGTCGCTTGGCTTGGCGCTTTCCTTAAAGCGTGGTTTGGCGCTTGGCTTGGCGCTTGGCTTGGCGCTTTTTTTGGCGCGTGGCTTGGCACTTGGTTTGGCGCTTGGCTTGGCGCTTGGCTTGGCGCTTTTGTTGGCGCGTTGCTTGGCGCTTGGCTTGCCGCTTGGCTTGGGGCTTGGCTTGGCGCTTTTCTTGGTGGTCTTGTTGGCGCGTAGCTTGGCGCTAGGTTTAGCGGTTAATTTAGCGCCTATTTTTGCGCTTGGCTTGGCGCTTGGCTTGTCGCTTGGCTTGACGCTTGGCTTGGCGCTTGGCTCGGCGCTTGGCTTAGCGCTTGGCTTGGCACTTGGCTTGGCGTGTGGCTTGGTGCTTGGTTTGGCGTGTGGCTTGGTGCTTAGGTTAGCGCCTATTTTGGCGCTTGGCTTGGCGCTTGGCTTGGCGCTTGGCTTTGCGCTTGGTTTGGAGCTTGACTTGGCGCTTCGCTTGGCGCTTGGCTGGCCGTTTGGTTTGGCTCCTGGCTTCACGCTTGGCGTGGCGCTGGGCTTGGCGATTGGCTTGGCACGTGGCTTGGCGCTTGGTTTGGCGCTTGGCTTGGGGCTAGGCTTGGCGCTTGGCGCTTAACTTGGCGCTTGGGTTACTGCTTGACATCGCGTTTGGCTTGGCGCGTGGCTTGGCGCTTGGCTTGGCGCTTGGCTTGGCGCTTGGTTTGGCGCTTGACCTAGCGCTTGGCTTGGCGCCTAGCTTAGCGCCTGGCTTGGCGCTCGCCTTGACGCTTGGCTTTGCGCTTGGTATAGCGCTTGGCTTAACGTTTGGCTTAGCGCTTGGCTTGGCACTTGGCTTGGCGTGTGGCTTGGTGCTTGGGTTATCGCCTATTTTGGCGCTTGGCTTGGCGCTTGGTTTGGCGCTTAGCTTAGCGCTTGGCTTGGCACTTGGCTTGGCGTGTGGCTAGGTGCTTGGGCTATCGCCTATTTTGGCGCTTGGCTTGGCGCTTGGCTTGTCGCTTGGCTTGACGCTTGGCATGGCGCTTGGCTTGGCGCTTGGCTTAGCGATTGTCTTGGCACTTGGCTTGGCGTGTGGCTTGGTGCTTGGTTTGGCGTGTGGCTTGGTGCTTAGGTTAGCGCCTATTTTGGCGCTTGGCTTGGCGCTTGGCTTTGCGCTTGGTTTGGAGCTTGACTTGGCGCTTTGCTTGGCGCTTGGCTGGCCGTTTGGTTTGGCTCCTGGCTTCACGCTTGGCGTGGCGCTGGGCTTGGCGATTGGCTTGGCACGTGGCTTGGCGCTTGGTTTGGCGCTTGGCTTGGGGCTAGGCTTGGCGCTTGGCGCTTAACTTGGCGCTTGGGTTACTGCTTGACATTGCGTTTGGCTTAGCGTGGCTTGGCGCTTGGCTTGGCGCTTGGCTTGGCGCTTGGTTTGGCGCTTGACCTAGCGCTTGGCTTGGCGCCTGGCTTAGCGCCTGGCTTGGCGCTCGCCTTGACGCTTGGCTTAGCGCTTGGCAGGACGCTTGGCTTAGCGCTTTCTAGGCGCGTGGTTTGTCGCTTGGCTTGCCGCTTTTTTGGAGCGTGGTTTATCGCTTGGCTTAGCGCTTTTCTTGGCGCGTGACTTGGTGCGAGGCGTAGTGCTTGGCTAGGCGCCTGGCTTGGCGCTTGGCTTGGCGCATGGCTTGGCGCTCTCTTTGGTGCGTGGGTTGGCGCTTGGCATGGCGCTTGGCTTTGCGTTTGGCTTGGCGCATGGTTTTTCGCTTTTCTTGGCGCGTGGCTTGGCGCTTGGCTGGGCGCATGGCTTGGCGCTTGGCTTGGCGCTTGGTTTGGAGCTTAGCTTAGCGCTTGGTTTGGCACTTGGCTTAGCGTGTGGCTTGGTGCTTGGGTTATCGCCTATTTTGGCGCTTGGGTTGGCGCTTGGCTTGTCGCTTGGCTTGACGCTTGGCCTGGCGCTTGGCTCGGCGCTTGGCTTAGCGCTTGGCTTGGCACTTGGCTTGGCGTGTGGCTTGGTGCTTGGTTTGGCGTGTGGCTTGGTGCTTAGGTTAGCGCCTATTTTGGCGCTTGGCTTGGCGCTTGGCTTTGCGCTTGGTTTGGAGCTTGACTTGGCGCTTTTCTTGGCGCTTGGCTGGCCGTTTGGTTTGGCTTCTGGCTTCACGCTTGGCGTGGCGCTGGGCTTGGCGATTGGCTTGGCACGTGGCTTGGCGCTTGGTTTGGCGCTTGGCTTGGGGCTAGGCTTGGCGCTTGGCGCTTAACTTGGCGCTTGGGTTACTGCTTGACATCGCGTTTGGCTTGGCGCGTGGCTTGGCGCTTGGCTTTGCGCTTGGTATAGCGCTTGGCTTAACGTTTGGCTTAGCGCTTGGCTTGGCACTTGGCTTGGCGTGTGGCTTGGTGCTTGGGCTATCGCCTATTTTGGCGCTTGGCTTGGCGCTTGGTTTGGCGCTTAGCTTAGCGCTTGGCTTGGCACTTGGCTTGGCGTGTGGCTTAGTGCTTGGGTTATCGCCTATTTTGGCGCTTGGCTTGGCGCTTGGCTTGTCGCTTGGCTTGACGCTTGGCTTGGCGCTTGGCTCGGCGCTTGGCTTAGCGATTGTCTTGGCACTTGGCTTGGCGTGTGGCTTGGTGCTTGGTTTGGCGTGTGGCTTGGTGCTTAGGTTAGCGCCTATTTTGGCGCTTGGCTTGGCGCTTGGCTTTGCGCTTGGTTTGGAGCTTGACTTGGCGCTTTGCTTGGCGCTTGGCTGGCCGTTTGGTTTGGCTCCTGGCTTCACGCTTGGCGTGGCGCTGGGTTCGGCGATTGGCTTGGCACGTGGCTTGGTGCTTGGTTTGGCGCTTGGCTTGGGGCTAGGCTTGGCGCTTGGCGCTTAACTTGGCGCTTGGGTTACTGCTTGACATTGCGTTTGGCTTGGCGCGTGGCTTGGCGCTTGGCTTGGCGCTTGGCTTGGCGCTTGGTTTGGCGCTTGACCTAGCGCTTGGCTTGGCGCCTGGCTTAGCGCCTGGCTTGGCGCTCGCCTTGACGCTTGGCTTTGCGCTTGGTATAGCGCTTGGCTTAACGTTTGGCTTGGCGCTTGGCTCGGCGCTTGGCTTAGCGCTTGGCTTGGCACTTGGCTTGGCGTGTGGCTTGGTGCTTGGTTTGGCGTGTGGCTTTTTGCTTAGGTTAGCGCCTATTTTGGCGCTTGGCTTGGCGCTTGGCTTTGCGCTTGGTTTGGAGCTTGACTTGGCGCTTCGCTTGGCGCTTAGCTGGCCGTTTGGTTTGGCTCCTGGCTTCACGCTTGGCGTGGCGCTGGGATTGGCGATTGGCTTGGCACGTGGGTTGGCGCTTGGTTTGGCGCTTGGCCTGGGGCTAGGCTTGGCGCTAGGCGCTTAACTTGGCGCTTGGGTTACTGCTTGACATGGCGTTTGGCTTGGCGCGTGGCTTGGCGCTTGGCTTGGCGCTTGGCTTGGCGCTTGGTTTGGCGCTTGACCTAGCGCTTGGCTTGGCGCCTGGCTTAGCGCCTGGCTTGGCGCTCGCCTTGACGCTTGGCTTTGCGCTTGGTATAGCGCTTGGCTTAACGTTTAACTTGGCACTTGGCTTGGCGCTTGGCTTGACGCTTGACTTGAAGCATGCTTCGGCGTTCTCCTTGGCGTGTGGCTTGGCGCTTGGCTTGGCGCTTTTATTGGCGCGTGGCTTGGCGCGTGGCTTGGCTTTTGGCTGGGCGTTTGGCTTATCGCTTGGCTTAACGCTTGGCTTGGCATTTGGCTTGGCACTTGGCTTAACGCTTGATTTGAAGCATGCCTTGGCGTTCTCCTTGGCGTGTGGCTTGGCGCTTGGCTTGGCGGTTGGCTTGGCGCTCTTCTTGGTGCGTGGCTTGGCGCTTGTCTGGGCGCTAGGCTTGGCGCTTGGCTTGGCTCTTGGCTTGGCGCTTGGCTTGGCGCTTTCTTGACGCGTAGCTTGTCGCTTAACTTGGCGCTTTTTTTGGCGGGTGGCTTGGCACTTGGGTTGGCGCTTGGCTTGTCGGGTGGCTTGGCGCTTTTCTTGGCGCGTGGTTTGGCGCGTAGCTTGGCGCTTGGCTGGCTAAGCGCTTGGTTTAGCGCTTGGCTTGACGCTTGGCTTGGCGCTTGGCTTTTTGCTTTTCTTGGCGCTTTTCTTGGGGCGTGGTTTGGCGCTTAGCTTGGCGCTTGGTTTGGTGCTTGTCCTGGCGCATGGCTTAAAGCTTTCCTTGGCGCGTGGCTTGGCGTTTGACTGGGCGCTTGTCTTGGCGCTTTTTCCGCGCGTAGCTTGTCGCTTGGCTTGACGTTTTTTTTGGCGCGTAGCTTGGCGCGTGGTTTGGCGGTTGGTTGGGCGCTTGGTTTGGTGATTGGCTTGGCGCTTGGCTTGACGCTTTTCTTGGCGCGTGGCTTGGCGTTCGGCTTGTTGCCGGCTGCTGGCCAAGCGCCAAGCCAAGTGCCAAGCCAAGCGTTAAGCCAAGCGATAAACCAAACGCCCAGCCAAAAACCAAGCCGCGCTTTAAGCCACGCGCCAACCCACACGCCAATAGAAGCGCCAATCCAAGCGCCGAGACAAGCGCCAAGCCAAACGCCCAGCCAAACGGCAAGCCACGCGCCAAGGAGAGCGCCAAGGCATGCGCCAAGCCAAACGTCAAGCCTAGCGCCAAGCCAAGTGCCAAGCCAAGCCTCAAGCCAAGCGCCAAGCCAACCGCTCAGCCAAGCGCCAAGCCAAGCTCCTAGCCAAGCGCTAAGGAGAGCGTTAAGCAATGCGCCAGGAGATCCACCAAGCCAAGCGCCAAGCCAAGCGCCAAGCCAAGCTCTTAGCCAAGCGCTAAGCCAAGCGCCAAGCCTAGTGCCAAGTCACGCGCCAAGAAAAGCACCAAGCCAAGCGACAAGCTACGCGCCAAGAAAACATCAAACCAAGCGCCAAGCCAAGAGCCAAGCCAAGCGCCAAGCCTAGATCTTAGCCAAGCGCTAAGCCAAACGACAAGCTACGCGCCAAGGAGAGCGCTAAGCCATGCGCCAAGCCAAGCGCCAAGCCAAGCTCCTAGCCAAGCGCTAAGCCAAGCGCCAAGCCTAGTGCCAAGTCACGCGCCAAGAAAAGCACCAAGCCAAGCGACAAGCCAAGCGCCAAGCCAAGCGCCCAGCCAAGCACCAAGCCACGCGCCAAGGAGAGCGCTAAGCCATGCGCCAAGCCAAACGCCAAGCCAAGCTCCTAGCCAAGCGCTAAGCAGAGCGCCAAACCATGCGCCAAACCAAGCGCCAAGAGAAGCATCAAGCCAAGCGATAAGCCAAGCGCCAAGGCAAGCGCCCAGCCAAGCACCAAGCCACGCGCCAAGGAGAGCGCTAAGCCATGCGCTAAGCCAAGCGCCAAGCCAAGCTCCTAGCCAAGCGCTAAGCCAAGCGCCAAGCCTAGTGCCAAGTCACGCGCCAAGAAAAGCACCAAGCCAAGCGACAAGCTACGCGCCAGAAAAAGCGCAAAGCCACGCGCTAAGGAGAGCGTTAAGCAATGCGCCAGGACATCCACCAAGCCAAGCGCCAAGCCAATCGCCAAGCCAAGCGCCAAGCCAAGTGCCAAACCAAGTGCCAAGCCAGGCGCCAAGCCAAGCGCCAAGCCAAGCGCCAAGCCAAGCGCCAAGCCAAGCACCAAACCAAGCGCCCAACCAACCGCCAAACCAAGCGTAAAGCCACGCGCCAAAAAAAACGTCAAGCCAAGCGACAAGCTACGCGCCAGAAAAAGCGCCAAGACAAGCGCCAAGCCAAGCGCCCAGCCAATTGCCAAGCCACGCGCCAAGGAAAGCTTTAAGCCATGCGCCAGGAGAAGCACCAAGCCAAGCGCCAAGCTAAGCGCCAAACCACGCTCCAAGAAAAGCGCCAAGAAAAGCGAAAAACCAAGCGCCAAGCCAACCGCCAAGCCAAGCGTCAAGCCAAGCGCTAAACCAAGCGCTTAGCCAGCCAAGCGCCAAGCTACGCGCCAAACCACGCGCCAAGAAAAGCGCCAAGCCACCCGACAAGCAAAGCGCCAATCCAAGTGCCAAGCCACCCGCCAAGAAAAGCGCCAAGTTAAGCGACAAGCTACGCGCCAAGAAAGCGCCAAGCCAAGCGCCAAGCCAAGAGCTAAGCCAAGCGCCAAACCTAGCGCCCGGAAAAGCGCCAAGCCACGCGCCAGGAGGAGTGCCAAGCCAACCGCCAAGCCAAGCGCCAAGCCACACGCCAAGGAGAACGCCAAGGCATGCTTCAAGTCAAGCGTCAAGCCAAGTGCCAATCCAAGTGCCAAGCCAAGCGTTAAGCCAAGCGTTAAGCCAAACGCCCAGCTAAAAGCCAAGCCACGCGCCAAGCCACGCGCCAAGCCACGCGCCAATAAAAGCGCCAAGGCAAACGCCAAACCACACGCCAAGGAGAACGCCAAGGCATGCTTCAAGTCAAGCGTCAAGCTAAGCGCCAAGCCAAGTGCCAAGCCAAACGTTAAGCCAAGCGCCAAGCCAAGCGCCAAGCCACGCGCCAAGCCAAACGCCATGTCAAGCAGTAACCCAAACGCCAAGTTAAGCGCCAAGCGCCAAGCCTAGACCCAAGCCAAGCGCCAAACCAAGCGCCAAGCCACGTGCCAAGCCAATCGCCAAGCCCAGCGCCACGCCAAGCGTGAAGCCAGGAGCCAAACCAAACGGCCAGCCAAGCGCCAAGCGAAGCGCCAAGTCAAGCTCCAAACCAAGCGCAAAGCCAAGTGCCAAGCCAAGCGCTAAAATAGGCGCTAACCTAAGCATTAAGCCACACGCCAAACCAAGCACCAAGCCACACGCCAAGCCAAGTGCCAAGCCAAGCGCTAAGCCAAGCGCCGAGCCAAGCGCCAAGCCAAGCGTCAAGCCAAGCGACAATCCAAGCGCCAAGCCAAGCGCAAAAATAGGTTCTAAATTAACCGCTAAGCCTAGCGCCAAGCCACGCGCCAAGAAGAGCACCAAGAAAAGCGCCAAGCCAAGCCCCAAGCCAAGCGGCAAGCCAAGCGCCAAGCAACGCGCCAACAAAAGCGCCAAGCCAAGCGCCAAGCCAAGCGCCAAACCACGCGCCAAAAAAAGCGCCAAGCCAAGCGCCAAGCCAAGCGCCAAACCACGCTTTAAGGAAAGCGCCAAGCCAAGCGACAAGCAACGCGCCAAGCCAAGCGCCAAGCCAAGCCCAAGCCAAACGTTAAGCCAAGCGCTATACCAAGCGCAATGCCAAGCGTCAAAGCGAGCGCCAAGCCACTCGCTAAGCCAGGCGCCAAACCAAGCGCCAAGCCAAGCGCCAAGCCTAGCGCCAAGCCACGCGCCAAGCCAAACGCCATGTCAAGCAGTAACCCAAGCGCCAAGTTAAGCGCCAAGCGCCAAGCCTAGCCCCAAGCCAAGCGCCAAACCAAGCGCCAAGCCACGTGCCAAGCCAATCGCCAAGCCCAGCGCCACGCCAAGCGTGAAGCCAGGAGCCAAACCAAACGGCCAGCCAAGCGCCAAGCAAAGCGCCAAGTCAAGCGCCAAGCCAAGCGCCAAAATAGGCACTAACCTAAGCACCAAGCCACACGCCAAACCAAGCACAAAGCCACACGCCAAGCCAAGTGCCAAGACAAGCGCTAAGCCAAGCGCCGAGCCAAGCGCCAAGCCAAGCGTCAAGCCAAGCGACAAGCCAAGCGCCAAGCCAAGCGCCAAAATAGGCGATAACCCAAGCACCAAGCCACATGCCAAGCCAAGTGCCAAGCCAAGCGCTAAGCTAAGCGGCAAGCTAAGCGCCAAGCAACGCGCCAACAAAAGCGCCAAGCCAAGCGCCAAGCCAAGCGCTAAACCAAGTGCCAAGCCACGCGCCAAAAAAAGCGCCAAGCCAAGCGCCAAGCCACGCTTTAAGGAAAGCGCCAAGCCAAGCGACAAGCAACGCGCCAAGCCACGCGCCAAGAAAAGCGTCAAGCCAAACGTTAAGGCAAGCGCTCAGCCAAGCGACAAGCCACGCGCCAAGCCACGCCCCAAGCCACGCGCCAAGAAAAGCGCCAAGCCACGCGCCAAGAAAAGCGCCAAGCCAAGCGCCAAGCCAAGCGCCACACCACGCGCCAAAGAAAAGTGGATCCCCATGCACCAAGGAGAGCTCCAAACCAAACGCCAAGTCACGCGCCGAACCAAGCGCTAAGCCACGCTCCAAGGAGAGCGCCAACCCAAGCGACAAGCTACGCGCCAAGCCACGCGCCAAGACAAGCGCCTAGCCAAGTGCCAAGTCAAGCGCCAAGCCACGCGGCAAACCAATCGCGTTTGGCGCATTTCTTCGCGCGTGGCTTGCCGCTTGGCTCGGCGCTCTCCTTGCCGCGTGGCTTGGCGCTTGGCTTGGCGCTTGGCTTGGCGCGTGGCTTGTCGCTTGGCTTGGCGCTCTCCTTGGCGCGTGGTTTGGCGCTTAGCTTGGCGCGTGGCTTGTCGCTTGGCTTGGCGCCCTCCTTGGCGCGTGGCTTAACGCTCTCCTTCTAGCGTGGCTTGGCGCTTGGCTTGGCGCTTTTTTTGGCGCGTGGCTTGTTGCTTGGCTTAGCGCTTTTCTTGGCGCTCTCCTTAGCGTTCGGCTTGGCGCTTGGCTTGGCGCTTGGCTTGGCGCGTGGCTTGTCGCTTGGCTTGGCGCTCTCCTTGGCGCGTGGTTTGGCGCTTAGTTTGGCGCGTGGTTTGTCGCTTGGCTTGGCGCCCTCTTTGGCGCGTGGCTTAGCGCTCTCCTTGGAGCGTGGCTTGGCGCTTGGCTTGGCGCTTTTCTTGGCGTGTGGCTTGTTGCTTGGCTTAGCGCTTTTCTTGGCGCGTGGCTTGGCACTTAGCTTAGCGCGTGGCTTCACGCTTGACTGGGCGTTTGGCTTAGCGTTTGTTTCGGCGCTTGGCTTGGCGCTTTTCTTGGCGCGTGCCTTGGCGCTTGGCTTGGCGCTTGGTTTGGCGCTTTTTTTAGCGCGTCGCTAGGCGCTTGGCTTAGCGCTTGGCTTGGCGCTTGGCTTGGCGCTTGGCTTGGCGCTTTTTTTAGCGCGTGGCTGCACGCTTGACTTGGCGCTTTCCTTCGCGCCTTTCTTGGCGCTTTTCTTGGCGCTTTTCTTGGCGCGTGGCTTGGTGCTTGGCTTGCCGGTTGGCTTGGCACCCTTCTTGGCACGTGGCTTAGCGCTTGGCTGGGCGCTCGGCTTGGCGTTTGGTTTCGCGCTTTTTTTGGCGCGTGGTCTGTAGCTTTTCTTGGCGTGTGGCTTGGCACTTGGCTTCGCGCTTTCTTTGCGCGTGGCTCTTTGTTTGGTTTGGCGCTTTCTTGGCGCTTGGCTTGGCTCTTGGCTTAGCGTTTGGCTTGGCACATGGCTTGGCGCACTCCTTAGCGAGTGGCTTGGCGCTTGGCTAGACGCTTGGCTTGACGCTTTCTTGGTGCGTGGCTTGGCGCTTGGCTGGGCGCTTGGCTTGGCGCTTGGCGTGGCGCTTTTCTTGGCGCGTGGCTTGGCGCTTGGCTAGACGCTTGGCTTGACGCTTTCTTGGTGCGTGGCTTGGCGCTTGGCTGGGCGTTTGTCTTAGCGCTTGGCTTAACGTTTTTCTTAGCGCGTGGTTTGTCGCTTGGTTTGGCGCATGGCTTGGCGCATGGCTTGGCGCTTTTCTTGGCGCGTGGCTTGGCGCTTGGCTTGGCGCATGGCTTGGCGCATGGCTTAGCGCTTTACTTGGCGCGTGGCCTGTCGCTTGGCTTGGCGCATGGCGTGTTGCTTTTCTTGGCGCGTAACTTTGCGCTTGGCTTCGCGCTTTTCTTGGCGCGCGGCATGGCCCTTGGCTTGGCACTTGGCTTGGCGCTTGGCATGGTGCATAGCTTGACGTTCTCTTTAGATTGTGGCTTGGCGTTTGGCTAAACCCTTGGCTTGGCGCTTGGCTGGACGCTTGGTTTGGCGCTTGGCTTGGCGCTTGGCTTGGCGCTTGGCTTGGCGTGCATCTTGCCGCGTGGCTTGTTGCTTGGCTTCTCGCTTTTCTTGGCGCGTGGGTTGGCACTTGGCTTGGAACTTGGCTTAGCGCCTGTCCTGGCGCATAGCTTGACGCTCTCCTTAGCGTTTGGCTTGGCGCTTGGCTGGGCGCTTGGCTTGGCGCTCGGCTTGGCGCTTTTGTTGGCGCGTGGCTTGACGCTTGGTTTGGCGCTTCTCTTGGCGCGTAGCTTGGCACTTGGCTTGACGCTTAGCATGGCGCTTGGCTTGGCGCTTTTCTTGGCGCGTGGCCTGTCGCTTGGCTTGGCGCATGGCGTGGCGCTCTTCTTGGCGCGTGGCTTGGCGCTTGGCTTGGCGTTTGGTTTGGCGCTTGGCTTCGCGCTTTTCTTGGCGCGTGGATTGGCGCGTGGCTTGTCGCTTGGCTTGGTGTTCTCCTTGGCGCTTAGCTTGAAATTTGGTTTGGCGGTTGGCTTGGCGTTTTTCTTGGCGCGTGGCTTGCGCTTGGCTGGGCACTTGGCTTGGCAGTTGGCTTGGCGTGGCGCGTTTTTTGCCGCGTGGCTTGTTACTTGTCTTGGCGCTCTCCTTGGCGTTTGGCTTGGCGCTTGGCTTGGTGCTTGGCTTGGCGCGTGGCTTGTCCCTTGGCTTGGCGCTCTCCTTTACGCGTGGTTTGGCGCTTAGCTTGGAGCGTGGCTTGGCGCTTGGCTTGGCGCTTGGCTTGGCGCTTGGCTTGGCACATTTCTTGGCGCGTGGCTTGGCGCGTGGCTTGTCGCTTGGCTTGGCGCTCTCCTTGGCGCGTGGGTTGGCGCTTAGCTTGGCGCGTGGCTTGTCGCTTGGCTTGGCGCCCTCCTTGGGGCGTGGCTTAACGCTCTCCTTAGAGCGTGGCTTGGCGCTTGGCTTGGCGCTTGGCTTGGCGCTTTTCTTGGCGCGTGGCTTGGCGCGTAACTTGGCGCTTGGCTGGGCGCTTGGCTTAGCGCTTGGCTTGGCGCTTGGCTTGGCGTTTTTCTTAGCGCGTGGTTTGTCGCTTGGCTTGAAGCATGGTTTGGCGCTTTTCTTGGCGCGTGGCTTGGCGCTTGGCTTGGCGTTTGGCTTGGCGTTTGGCTTGGCGCTTTACTTGGCGCGTGGCCTGTCGCTTGGCTTGGCGCATGGCGTGGCGCTTTTCCTGGCGCGTGGCTTGGCGCTTGGCTTGGCGCTTGGCTTGGCGCATGGCTTGGCGCTTTTCTTGTAATGACCCGCCTTTATTAGGAATATTTTAATTAGCCTTATTGCCTCGGATATGCTCTAAGTCGGAGAATACGTTCAAATTGCTCGGATATAGCGTAGATCAATAAATAGCACTGGGTAAATATTCGAAATGAGATATACTGTTTTTAACTATATACATTGAAAAAAGAAATAATATTGCACACCACGCGTTACTGCCAAAGGGGGTAGTTGCATCAACAGGGGTTGCTCCTGGTCACCGGTGGGGCTGCTGCGCGGAGACGGAGCGGTCTGGTAGAATGCCCCGGCCTAACGCAGGTTACGCCTCTGGGCGATGTCCCGGAGTGGGTCGTCCGCGCATCAGCTGCTTCGCGCGTCGACTTCGGAGCAAAGGTCGTCGGCCGCACGCACCAGGTGAGATTTGTTTACAATGGCTAGCTGCTGCGAACACTTCGGATTAGAAATGGTGTTTTAAGAACATACCTGCCGGCGTAAGAAGCTGCGGGAGTTCGCGCTCGGTGAGCCGAACTGGACCGGGGGCCGCCAGACGATTTGCCGGCGTTCGCGGCTCGAAACGATGCAGCGGTCGGACTCTCGGGAAATTCGCTGTTCAAGCGAATTTGCGGCTTCGACTGGATTGCGGCAGTGTGGAGATCTCTTTCGGAGGGCTTCAGGAATGCTCATAGGATGCTGGCGGTGACTCTCACAGGCAGGTCACTTATCGCATAATCTCTGTACGCGTCCAGCCTGGCGGCGGCGGGCTGTTGATGACTTCCTGGTGCCTCACAATTCGGGCGAGTTAATACAGATGAAATATGTTAGTTACAAATTCCGGTTTTTCGGCCTTTAACTAACAGCGGTTCCGTTACACAGGATACGGGGAAAACTAATTAGTAGCCACGGTTTGGCCTTTAAATTAATGACGGTTCGGAAACGGGTTCGATAAGGATCTCCAGGTTATCGGGGTGTTGTTGCAGGCAGACAGTAACCATACCAAACCCGCAAGAACTTTTATTTAGGCGATTTCTCCCTTATTAAGACAGTAACCACACCAAAGCAAGGGAGTGATCGCTCCGGGTGGACCAGGAGGAGTTCGGGAGAGGACTCGGGAATAGAATCTGTCAAGGAGCTGTCGGGTGTTCCTTTTTATACTTTTCAGAGGCTCCTGGTCGGTGCACGCGGCCTCCCCACTTAGATAGCGGGAAAAACACTCCTGCGCGCAAACGTGGCTGCCTGCTCATCGGCTACCGGCCCGCGCTATAGCTTCTTAGCGCGGTCTTAAGATGCAAACGTTTGATAAGCCGGCGAATTAAATTCCCAATACGTTTCAAGTATCTTCAGAATTTAGATTCACAAGCGAAACGTTACATTCTTAGCGCGTGGCTTGTTGCTTGGCTTGGCGCATGTCGTGGCGCTTTTCTTGGCGCGTGGCTTGTCGCTTGGCTTGGCGCTTTTCTTGGCGCGTAGTTTTACACTTGGCTTGACGTTTAGCATGGCGCTTGGCTTGGCGCATGGCTTGGCGCTCTCCTTGGCGCGTGGCTTAGAGCTTGGCTGAACGCTTGGCTTGGCGCTTGGTTTGGCACTTGGCTTGGCGCTTGGCTTTGCGCTATTCTTAGCGCGTGGTTTGGTGCTTGGCTTGGCGCTTGGCTTGGCGCTTGGCTTGGTGCTCTACTTGGCGCTTAGCTTGGCGTTTGGCTTGGCGCTTGTCTTGGCGTTTTTCTTGGCGCTTTTCTTGGCGCGAGGCTTGGCGCTTGGCTTGGCGCTTGGCTTCGCGCTTTTCTTGGCGCGTGGCTTGTCGCTTGGCTTCGCGCTTTTCTTGGCGCGTGGCTTGGCGCGTGGATTGGCGCTTGGCTTGGTGCTCTCCTTGGCGCTTAGCTTGGCGTTTGGCTTGGCGCTTGGCTTGGCGTTTTTCTTGGCGCTTCTCTTGGCGCGAGGCTTGGCGCTTGGCTTGGCGCTTGGCTTGGCGCTTGGCTTGGCGCTTGGCTTGGCGCTTGGCTTGGCGCTGTTCTTGGCGCGTGGCTTGGCGCTTGGCTGGGCACTTGGCTTGGCACTTGACTTGGCGTGGCGCTTTTTTGTCGTGTGGCTTGGCACTTGGCTTGCCGCTTGGCTTGGCGCTTGGCTTGGCGCTTGGCTTGGCGTTTTTCTTGGCGCTTCTCTTGGCGCGAGGCTTGGCGCTTGGCTTGGCGCTTGGCTTGGCGCTTGGCTTGGCGCTTGGCTTGGCGCTTGGCTTGGCGCTGTTCTTGGCGCGTGGCTTGGCGCTTGGCTGGGCACTTGGCTTGGCACTTGACTTGGCGTGGCGCTTTTTTGTCGTGTGGCTTGGCACTTGGCTTGCCGCTTGGCTTGGCGCTTGGCGTGGCGCCTGTCTTGGCGCATGGCTTGTCGCTTGGCTTAGCGCTCTCCTTGGCGCGTGGTTTGGCGTTTAGCTTGGAGCGTGGCTTAGCGTTTGGCTTGGCGCTTGGCTTGGCGCTTTTCTTGGCGCGTGGCTTGGCGCGTGGCTTGTCGCTTGGCTTGGCGCTCTCCTTGGCGGGTGGCTTGGCGCTTAGCATGGCGCGTGGCTTGGCGCTTGGCTTGGCGCTTGGTTTGGCGCTTTTTTTAGCGCGTGGCTGGGCGTTTGGCTTGTCGCTTGGCTTGGCGCTCTCCTTGGCGGGTGGCTTGGCGCTTAACTTGGCGCGTAACTTGGCGCTTGACGTGGCGCTTGGTTTGGCGCTTTTTTTAACGTGTGGCTTGGCGCTTGGCTTGGCGCTTGGCTTGGCGCTTGGTTTGGCGCTTTTTTTAGCGCGTGGCTGGGCGCTTGGCTTGGCGCTTGGCTTGGCTTGGCGCCAGGCTTGGCGCTTGGCTTGGCCCTTTTGTTCGCGCGTTGCTTGGCGCTTGGCTTTGCGCTTGGCTTGGGGCTTGGCTTGGCGTTTTTCTTGTCGCTTTTCTTTGCGCGTGGCTTAGCGCTTGGCTGTACGCTCGGCTTGGGGTCTGGCTTGGCGCTTTTCTTGGCGCGTGGTCTGTTGCTTGGCGTGGCGCCTTCCTTGGCGTGTGGCTTGGCACTTGGCTTGACGCTTAACTTGGCGCTTGGCTTGGCGCACGGCTTGGCGCTTGATTTGGCGCTTGGCTGGGGGTTTGGCTTGGCGCTTGGCTTGGCGAATGGCTTGTAGCTTCCCTTGGCGATTGGCTCTTTGCTTGGCTGGGCGCTTAGCTTGACGCTTGGCTTGGCGCTTTTCTTGGCGCGTAGCTTGTCGTTTGGCTTGGCGCTTTTCTTGGCGCGTGATCTGTTGCTTGGCTTGGCGTCTTTATTGGCGTGTGGCTTGGCACTTGGCTTGGCGCTTAACTTGGCGGTTGGCTTGGCGCACGGTTTGGCGCTTGACTTGGCGCTTGGCTGGGGGCTTGGCTTGGCGCTTGGCTGGGGGCTTGGCTTTTCGCTTGGCTTGGCGCTTGGGTTGGCGAATGGCTTGGCGCTTCCCTTGGCGAGTGGCTTTTTGCTTGGCCGGGCGCTTAGCTTGACGCTTGGCTTGGCGCTTTTCTTGGCGCGTGGCTTGTTGCTTGGCTTCGCGCTTTTCTTGGCGCGTGGCTTGGCGCTTGGCTGGACGCTTGGCATGGCGCTTTTCTTAGCGCGTGGTTTGGTGCTTGGCTTGCCGCTTGGCTTGGCGCTTGGCTTGGCGCTTTTCTTGGCGCTTTTCTTGGCGCGTAACTTGGCGCTTGGCTTGGCGTTTGGCTTGGCGCTTGCCTTTGCGCATGGCTTGGAGCTCTCCTTGGCGCTTGGCTTGTCGCTTGGCTTCGCGCTTTTCTTGGCGCGTGGCTAGGCACTTGGCTTGGCGCTTGGCATGGCGCATAACTTGACGTTCTCCTTGGCGCGTGGCTTGGCGCTTGGCTGGACGCTTGGCTTGGCGCTTGGCTTGGCGCTTGGCTTGGCGCTTGGCTTGGCGCTTGGCTTGGCGCTTGGCTTGGCGCTTGGCTTGGCGCTTTTCTTGGCGCGTGGCTTAGCGCGTGGCTTGGCGCTTGGAGCTTGGCTTTGCGCTTTCCTTAGCACGTAATTTGGCGCGTGGCTTGGCGTTTGGCTTAATGCTTTTCTTGGCGCTTTTCTTGGCGCGTAACTTGGCGCTTGGCTTCGCGCTTTTCTTGGCGCGCGGCTTGGCACTTGGCTTGGCGCTTGGCTTGGCGCTTGGCATGGTGCATAGCTTGACGTTCTCTTTGGCGCGTGGCTTGGCGTTTGGCTAAAAGCTTGGCTTGGCGCTTGGCTGGACGCTTGCCTTGGCGCTTGGCTTGGCGCTTGGCTTGGCGCTTGGCTTGGCGTGTTTCTTGGCGCGTCGCTTGGCGCTTTGCTGGGCACTTGGCTTGGCGCTTGGCTTGGCGCTTGGCTTGGCGCATGGCTTGGCGCTTTTCTTGGCGCGTGGCTTGTTGCTTGATTTCGCGCTTTTCTTGGCGCGTGGCTTGGCACTTGGTTTGGCACTTGGCTTAGCGCCTGTCCTAAAGCATAGCTTGACGCTCTCCTTGGCGCGTGGATTGGCGCTTGGTTGGACGCGTGGTTTGGCGCTTGGCTTGGCGAATGGCTTGGCGCTTGTCTTGGCGTATGTTTTTTCGCTCTCCTTAGCGTTTGGCTTGGCGCTTTTCCTGGCGCGTGGCTTAGCGCGTGGCTTGGCGCTTGGCTTTGCGCTTTTCTTATTCCGTAATTTAACGCGTGGCTTGGCGCTTGGCTTAATGCTTTTCTTGGCGCGTAACTTGGCGCCTGGCTTCGCGCTTTTTTTGGCGCGCGGCTTGGCACTTGGCTGGACGCTTGGCATGGCGCTTTTCTTAGCGCGTGGTTTGGTGCTTGGCTTGCCGCTTGGCTTGGCGCTTGGCTTGGCGCTTTTCTTGGCGCTTTTCTTGGCGCGTAACTTGGCGCTTGGCTTGGCGCTTTCCTTTGCGCATGGCTTGGAGCTCTCCTTGGCGCGTGGCTTGTCGCTTGGCTTCGCGCTTTTCTTGGCGCGTGGCTAGGCACTTGGCTTGGCGCTTGGCTTGGCGCTTGGCATGGCGCATAACTTGACGTTTTCCTTGGCGCGTGGCTTGGCGCTTGGCTGGACGCTTGGCTTGGCGCTTGGCTTGGCGCTTGGCTTGGCGCTTGGCTTTGCGCTTTTCTTGGCGCGTGGTTTAGCGCGTGGCTTGGCGCTTGGCGCTTGGCTTTGCGCTTTTCTTAGCACGTAATTTGGCGCGTGGCTTGGCGTTTGGCTTAATGCTTTTCTTGGCGCTTTTCTTGGCGCGTCACTTGGCACTTGGCTTGGCGCTTGGCTTGGCGCTTGGCATGGTGCATAGCTTGACGTTCTCCTTGGCGCGTGGCTTGGCGTTTGGCTAAAAGCTTGGCTTGGCGCTTGGCTGGACGCTTGGCTTGGCGCTTGGCTTGGCGCTTAGCTTGGCGCTTGGCTTGGCGTGTTTCTTGGCGCGTCGCTTGGCGCTTTGCTGGGCACTTGGCTTGGCGCTTGGCTTGGCGCTTGGCTTGGCGCATGGCTTGGCGCTTTTCTTGGCGCGTGGTTTGTTGCTTGACTTCGCGCTTTTCTTGGCGCGTGGCTTGGCACTTGGTTTGGCACTTGGCTTAGCGCCTGTCCTAAAGCATAGCTTGACGCTCTCCTTGGCGCGTGGATTGGCGCTTGGTTGGACGCGTGGTTTGGCGCTTGGCTTGGCGCCTGGCTTGGCGCTTGTCTTGGCGTATGTTTTTTCGCTCTCCTTAGCGTTTGGCTTAGCGCTTTTCCCGGCGCGTAATTTAGAGCGTGGCTTGGCGCTTGGCTTTGCGCTTTTCTTAGCCCGTAATTTGGCGCGTGGCTTGGCGCTTGGCTTAATGCTTTTCTTGGCGCTTTTCTTGGCGCGTAACTTGGCGCTTGGATTCGCGCTTTTCTTGGCGCGCGGCTTGGCACTTGGCTTCGCGCTTGGCTTGGCGCTTGGCATGGTGCATAGCTTGACGTTCTCCTTTGCGCGTGGCTTGGCGTTTGGTTAAACGCTTGGCTTGGCGCTTGGCTGGACGCTTGGCTTGGCGCTTGGCTTGGCGCTTGGCTTGGCGCATGGCTTGGCGCTCTCCTTGGCGCATAACTTGACGCTCTCCTTGGCGCGTGGATTGGCGCTTGGATGGATGCGTGGTTTGGCATTTGGCTTGGCGCTCGGCTTGGCGCTTTTCTTAACGCGTGGCTTGACGCTTGGTTTGACGCTTAGCATGGCGCTTGGCGTGGCGCTTTTCTTGGCGCGTGGCCTGTCGCTTGGCTTGACGCATGGCGTGGCGCTCTTCTTGGCGCGTGGCTTGGCGCTTGGCTTAATACTGCGTGTATGTACTGCTACTGCATTTAAAGGGTGTTTGTTGGCCATAGTCTGAGCGCGTGCTCTTCTCTTTTTTTTTCTCTTTCCGCCTGCAGGGTTTGCTGGACAGTTTGAGTGCACTTAATTTTTGTTTCAATTTTTTGAGAAATGTTTGCAGGACTGGTGGGAGAACAGCTGGTTGCCTTTTGTGACCAAGCTAAACCAGTTCCTTTTGCCTACTAACATGTTGTTTTGTTAAGGAATATGTTTTTTTTTAAATTATTTTTATTATTGCATTGTTATCATATTTATTTACATACATGTACAATACATATATATATATATATATAAAGATAGTCCTTCTCACAGCTTGTGTGGTTACATACACAGTAAAATGTTTGACTGGGATAGGGTTTGGAAAAACTCCAATCTCAGTGCTACGCACAGGTACCAAGCTTTAATGGTTAGATTGAATTAAAACCACTTGTATGTTTCGCCTGACGTTTCGTTTTTATTCAAAACTTTATCAAAAGCTAACACCTTGTGGACCAAAACACATGTTTTATTAAAAGCATGTGTAGATATTCAAATTTGAACAAATTCATAAACAGGGGCAGTAGGCCACCAAGATTACAGACCTGGGCTGCACATGATATAAATACACTTAGTCATACATCTAGTCAATTACACATTAAAAATTACTAGCACATTTAAAATTTGATTTACAATAATTTTATTAGCTATTTGGCCAACATGGCCGTCAAATTTGACGGCCATGTTGGCCAAATAGCTAATAAAATTATTGTAAATCAAATTTTAAATGTGCTAGTAATTTTTAATGTGTAATTGACTAGATGTATGACTAAGTGTATTTATATCATGTGCAGCCCAGGTCTGTAATCTTGGTGGCCTACTGCCCTTTATATCATGTGCAGCCCAGGTCTGTAATCTTGGTGGCCTACTGCCCCTGTTTATGAATTTGTTCAAATTTGAATATCTACACATGCTTTTAATAAAACATGTGTTTTGGTCCACAAGGTGTTAGCTTTTGATAAAGTTTTGAATAAAAACGAAACGTCAGGCGAAACATACAAGTGGTTTTAATTCAATCTAACCATTAAAGCTTGGTACCTGTGCGTAGCACTGAGATTGGAGTTTTTCCAAACCCTATCCCAGTCAAACATTTTACTGTGTATATATATATATATATATCTTTTTTTAGTTAAATAATTCAACAGTTGTTAGGCAATAAATGAATTTTTATTTATTATTTTTATTTTAATACTTTTCTTGGTGCTTTTCTTGGCGCGTAACTTGGCGCTTGGCTTCGCGCTTTTCTTGGCGCGCGGCTTGGCACTTGGCTTGGCGCGTTGCTTGGCTCTTGGCATGGTGCATAGCTTGACGTTCTCCTTGGCGCGTGGCTTGGCGTTTGGCTAAACCCTTGGCTTGGCGCTTGGCTGGACGCTTGGCTTCGCGCTTTTCTTGGCGCGTGGCTTGTTGCTTGGCTTCGCGCTTTTCTTGGCGCGTGGCTTGGCACTTGGTTTGGCACTTGGCTTAGCGCCTGTGCTGGCGCATAGCTTGACGCTCTCCTTGGCGCGTGGATTGGCGCTTGGATGGACGCGTGGTTTAGCATTTGGCTTGGCGCTCGGCTTGGCGCTTTTCTTGGCGCGTGGCTTGACGCTTTGTTTGGCGCTTTTCTTGGCGCGTAGCTTGGCACTTGGCTTGACGCTTAGCATGGCGCTTGGCTTGGCGCTTTTCTTGGCGCGTGGCCTGTCGCTTGGTTTGGCGCATGGCGTGGCGCTCTTCTTGGCGCGTGGCTTGGCACTTGGCTTGACGTTTGGTTTGGCGCTTGGCTTGGCGCTTTTCTTGGCGCGTGGCTTGGCGCGTGGGTTGTCGCTTGGCTTGGCGCTCTCCTTGGCGCTTAGCTTGGCGCTTGGCTTAGCGCTTGGTTTGGCGCTTTTCTTGGTGTTTTTCTTGGCGCGTAACATGGAGCTTGGCTTGTCGCTTGGCTTGGCGCTCTCTTTGCCGCTTAGCTCGGCGCTTGGCTTAGCGCTTGGCTTGAAGCTTTTCTTGGTGTTTTTCTTGGCGCGTAACATGGAGCTTGGGGTTGGCGCTTGGCTTGGCGTGTGGCTTGGCGCTTAGCTTGGCGCGTGGCTTGTCGCTTGGCTTGGCGCTCTTCTTGGCGCTTAGCTCGGCGCTTGGCTTAGCGCTTGGCTTGGCGCTTTTCTTGGTGTTTTTCTTGGCGCGTAACATGGAGCTTGGCTTGGCGCTTGGCTTGGCGCTTGGTTTGGGGCTTGGCTTGGCGCTTGGCTTTGCGCTGTTCTTAGCGCGTGGTTTAGTGCTTGGCTTGCCGCTTGCCTGGCGCTTGGTTTGGCGCTTTTCTTTGCGCTTTTCTTGGCGTGTAACTTGGTGTTTAACTTGGCGTTTGGCTTAGCGCTTGGTTTGGCGCATGACTTGGGGCTCTCCTTGGCGCGTGGTTTGGCGCTTGGCTTGGCGCTTGAGTTGGCGCATGGCTTGGCGCTTTTCTTGGCGCGTGACTTGCCGCGTGGCGTAACGCTTGGCTTTGCACTTTTTTTAGCGCGTGGTTTGGCGCGTGGCTTAGCGCTTGGCTGGGCGCTTGGCTTGGAGCTTGGCCTGGCGCATAGCTTGACGCTCTCTTTCGCGCCTGGCTTGGCGCTTGGGTGGACGCTTGGTTTGGCGCTTGGCTTAGTGCTTGGCTTGGCGCTTGACTTGGCGCTTGGCTTGGCGCTTGGCTTAACGTTCTTCTTGGCGCGTGGCTGGGCGCTTGGCTGGGCGCTTGGCTTGGCGCTTGGCTTGGCGCATGGCTTGGCGCTCTCCTTAACGCGTGGCTTAGCGCTTGGCTGGGCGCTTGGCTTAACGCCTTTCTTGGCGCGTGGCTTGTCGCTTGGCTTCGCGCTTTACTTGGCGCGTAGCTTGGCACTTGGCTTGGCGCTTGGCTGGGCGTTTGGCTTGGCGCTTGGTTTGGCGCTTGGCTTAGCGCATGGCTTGGCGCCCTCCTTGGCGCGTAACTTGGCGCTTGGCTAGGCGCTTGACCTGGTGCATAGCTTGACGCTCCCCTTGGCGCGTGGCTTGGCGCTTGGCTGGGCACTTGGCTTGGCACTTGGCTTGGCGTTTAACTTGGCGCTCGGCTTGGCGTTTTTCTTGGCGCGTGGTTTGGCACTTGGCTTGCCGCTTGGCTTGGCGCTTGGCTTGGTGCTTTTCTTGGCGATTTACTTGATGCGTAGCTTGGCGCTTGGCTTGGCGCTTGGCTTGGCGCTGTTCTTGGCGCGTGGCTTGGCGCTTGGCTGGGCACTTGGCTTGGCACTTGGCTTGGCGTTTAACTTGGCGCTCGGCTTGGCGCTTTTCTTGGCGCGTGGTTTGGCACTTGGCTTGCCGCTTGGCTTGGCGCTTGGCTTGGCGCTTTTCTTGGCGATTTTTTTGGCGCGTAGTTTGGCGCTTGGCTGGCGCTTGGCTTGGCGCTTTTCTTTTCGATATTCTTGGCGCGTGGCTTGGCGCTTGGCCGGACGCGTGGTTTGGTGCTTGGCTTGGCGCTTGGCTTGGCGCTTGGCTTGGCGCTTTTCTTGGCGATTTTCTTGGCGCTTGGTTTGGCGCTTGGCCTGGCGCAAAGCTTGACGCTCTCCATGGCGCGTATCTTCGCGCAAGGCTGGACGCTTGGCTTGGCGCTTGGCTTGGCGCTTGGCTTGGCGTTTGGCTTGGCGCGTGGCTTGGCGCTTGGCTTTGCGCTTTTCTTAGCGCGTGGTTTGGCGCGCGGCTTGGCGCTTACCAGGGCGCTTGGCTTGGCGCTTGGCTGGGCGCTTGGCTTGGCGCTTGGCTTGGCGAATGGCTTGACGCTCTCCTTGGCGCGTGGCTTGGCGCGTGGCTTGGCGCTTGGCTTTGCGCTTTTCTTAGCGCGTGGTTTGTTGCGCGGCTTGGCGCTTGCCAGGGCGCTTGGCTTGGCGCTTGGCTGGACGCTTGGCTTGGCGCTTGGCTTGGCGCTTGGCTTGGCGAATGGCTTGCCGCTCTCCTTGGCGCTTGGCGTGGCGCTTTTCTTGGTGCGTGGCTTGTCGCTTGGCTTCGCGCTTTTCTTGGCGCGTGGTTTGGTGCTTGGCTTGCCGCTTGGCTGGGCGCTTGGCTTGGCGCTTTTCTTGGCGTGTGGCTTGGCGCTTGGCTTAGCACTTTTCTTAGCGCGTGGTTTAGTGCTTGGCTTGCCGTTTGGCTTGGCGCTTGGCTTGGCGCTTTTCTTGGCGTTTTTCTTGGCGCGTAACATGGAGCTTGTCTTGTCGCTTGGCTTGGCGCTCTCTTTGCCGCTTAGCTCGGCGCTTGGCTTAGCGCTTGGCTTGGCGCTTGGCTTGGCGCTTTTCTTGGCGTGTGGCTTGGCGCTTGGCTTAGCACTTTTCTTAGCGCGTGGTTTAGTGCTTGGCTTGCCGTTTGGCTTGGCGCTTGGCTTGGCGCTTTTCTTGGCGTTTTTCTTGGCGCGTAACTTGGCGCTTGGCTTAACGTTTGGCTTGGCGCTTGGCTTGGCGCTTGGCTTGGCGTTTTTCTTGGCGCTTTTCTTTGCGTTTGGCTTGACGCTTGGGTTGGCGCTTGGCTTGGCGGTTGGCTTGGCGCTTTGCTTGGCGCTTGGCTTGGCGCTTGGCTTGGCGCTTTTCTTGGCGCGTGGCTTAGCGCGTGGCTTGGCGCTTGGCTTTGCGCTTTTCTTTGCCCGTAATTTGGCGCGTGGCTTGGCGTTTGGCTTAATGCTTTTCTTGGCGCTTTTCTTAGCGCGTAACTTGGCGCTTGGCTTCGCGCTTTTCTTGGCCCGCGGCTTGGCACTTGGTTTGGCGCTTGGCTTGGCGCTTGGCATGGTGCATAGCTAGACGTTCTCCTTGGCGCGTGGCTTGGCGTTTGGCTAAAAGCTTGACTTGGCGCTTGGCTGGGCGTTTGGCTTGGCGCTTGGCTTGGCGCTTGGCTTGGCGCTTGGCTTGGCGTGTTTCTTGGCGCTTGGCTTGGCGCTTGGCTTGGCGCTTTTCTTGGCGCGTGGCTTAGCGCGTGGCTTGGCGCTTGGCTTTGCGCTTTTCTTAGCCCGTAATTTGGCGCGTGGCTTGGCGTTTGGCTAAAAGCTCGGCTTGGCGCTTGGCTGGGCGCTTGGCTTGGCGCTTGGCTTCGCGCTTTTCTTGGCCCGTGGCTTGGCACTTGGCTTGGCGCTTGGCTTGGCGCCTGGCATGGTGCATAGCTAGACGTTCTCCTTGGCGCGTGGCTAGGCGTTTGGCTAAAAGCTTGGCTTGGCGCTTGGCTGGGAGCTTGGCTTGGCGCTTGGCTTGGCGCTTGGCTTGGCGCATGGCTTGGTGCTCTCCTTGGCGCGTAGCTTATTGCTTGGCTGCGCGCTTGGCTTGGCGCTTTTCTTCGCGCGTGGCTTGTAGCTTGGCTTCGCGCTTTTCTTAGCGCGTGGCTTGGCACTTGGTTTGGCACTTGGCTTAGCGCCTGTCCTGGCGCATAGCTTGACGCTTTCTTTGGCGCGTAGATTGGCGCTTGGATAGACGCGCGGTTTGGCGCTTGACTTGGCGCCTGGCTTGGCGCTTGTCTTGGCGCATGTCTTTTCGCTCTCCTTAGCGTTTGGCTTGGCGCTTTTCCTGGCGCGTTGCTTAGCGCGTGGCTTGGCGCTTGGCTTAATGCTTTTCTTAACGCTTTTCTTGGCGCGTAACTTGGCGCTTGGCTTTGCGTTTTTCTTGGCGTGCGGCTTGGCACTTGGCTTGGCGCTTGGCTTGGCGCTTGGCATGGCGCATAGCTTGACGTTCTCCTTGGCGCTTGGCTTGGCGTTTGGCTAAACGCTTGGATTGGCGCTTGGCTGGATGCTTGGCTTGGCGCTTGGCTTGGCGCTTGGCATGGGGCTTGGCTTGGCGTGTTTCTTGGCGCGTCGCTTGGCGCTTGGCTGGGCGCTTGGCTTGGCGCTTGGCTTGGCGCTTGGCTTGGCGCATGGCTTGGCGTTCTCCTTGGCGCGTAGCTTAACGCTTGGCTGGGCGCTTGGCTTGGCGCCTGGCTTGGCGCGTGGCTTGTTGCTTGGCTTCGCGCTTTTTTTGGCGCGTGGCTTGGCACTTGGTTTGGCACTTGGCTTAGCGCCTGTCCTGGCGCATAGCTTGACGCTCTCCTTGGCGCGTGGATTGGCGCTTGGATGGACGCGTGGTTTGGCGCTTGGCTTGGCGCTCGGCTTGGCGCTTTTCTTGGCGCGTGGCTTGACGCTTGGTTTGGCGCTTTTCTTGGCGCGTAGGTTGGCACTTGGCTTGACGCTTAGCATGGCGCGTGGCTTGGCGCGTGGCTTGGCGCGTGGCTTGTCGCTTGGCTTGGCGCTCACTTTGGCGCGTGGCTTGGCGCTTATTTTGGCGCGTGGCTTGGCGCTCGGCTTGGCGCATTTCTTAGCGCGTGGCTTGGCGCGTGGCTTGTCGCTTGGCTTGGTGTTCTCCTTGGCGCATAGCTTGGCGTTTGGCTTGGCGGTTGGCTTGGCGTTTTTCTTGGCACGTGGCTTGGCGCTTGGCTTTTTCGCTTGGCTTGGCGCTTGGCTTGGCGCTTGGCTGGGCACTTGGCTGGGCAGTTGGCTTGGCGTGGCGCTTTTCTTGGCGTGTGGCTTGGCACTTGGCTTGCCGCTTGGCTTGGCGCTTGGCTTGACGCTTGGCTTGGCGCTTGGCTTGGCGCTTTTTTTGGCGCTTTTTCTGGCGCGTGGCTTAGCGCTTGGCTTGGCGCTTTGCTTGGCGCCTGTCGTGGCGCATGGCTTGGCGCTTTCCTTGGCGTTTGGCTTGGCGCTTGGCTTGGCGCTTGGCTTGGCACGTGGCTTGTCGCTTAGCTTGGCGCTCTCCTTGGCGCGTGGTTTGGCGCTTAGCTTGGAGCGTGGCTAGGCGCTTGGCTTGGCGCATTTCTTGGCGCGTGGCTTGGCGCGTGGCTTGTCGCTTGGCTTAACGCCCTCCTTGGCGCGTAGATTAACGCTCTACATGGAGCGTGGCTTGGCCGTTGGCTTGGCGCTTGGCTTGGCGCTTGGCTTGGCGCATGGCTTGGCGCTCTCCTTGGCGCGTGGCTTAGTGCTTGGCTGGGCGCTTGGCTTGGCGCTCTTCTTGGTGCGTGGCTTGTCGCTTGGCTTCGCGCTTTTCTTGGCGCGTGGCTTGGCACTTGGCTGGACGCTTGGCTTGGCGCTGGCTTGGCGCTTGGCTTGGTGCTTAGCTTGGCGCTTTTTGTGGCGCGTGGCTTAGCGTGGTTTGGCGCTTGGCTTGGCGCTTTTTTTAGGGCGTGGTTTGGCGCGTGGCTTGGCGCTTGGCTGGACGCTTGGGTTGGCGCTTGGCTTGGCGCTGGCTTGGCGCTTGGCTGGACGCTTGGCTTTGTGTTTGGCTTGGTGCTTTTCTTGGCGCGTGGCTTGGCGCTTAGCTTGTCGCTTAGCTTGGCGTGTGGCTTGGCGCTTAGCTTGGCGCGTGGTTTGTCGCTTGGCTTGGCGCTCTCCTTGGCGCTTAGCTTGGCGCTTGGCTTAGCGCTTGGCTTAGCGCTTTTTTTGGTGTTTTTCTTGGCGCGTAACATGGAGCTTGGCTTGGCGCTTGGCTCCTCGCTTGGCTTGGCGCTTGGCTTGGCGCTTGGCTTGGCGCTTTTTTTGGCGCGTGGCTTGGCGCGTGGCTTGGCGCTTGGCTTGGCGTTTGGCTTGGAGCTTTGCTTGGCTCTTTTCTTGGCGCGTGGCCTGTCGCTTGGCTTGGAGCATGGCGTGGCGCTTTTCTTGAATCGTGGCTTGGCGCTTGGCTTGGCGCATAGCGTGGCGCTTTTTTTGGCGCGTGGCTTGGCGCTTGGCTTGGCGTTTGGCTTGGCGCTTGGCTTGGCGCTCTCCTTGGCGCGTGGCTTGGCGCGTGGCTTGTCGCTTGGCTTGGCGCTCTCCTTGGTGCATGGGGTGGCGCTTTTCTTGGCGCATGGCTTGGCACTTGGCCTGGTGCTTGGCTTGACGTTTGGCTTGGCGCATGCCTTGGCGCTTTCCTTGGCGCGTGGCTTGGAGCTTGGTTGGGCGTTTGGCTTGGCGCTTTTCTTAACGTGTGGTTGGCGCGTAGCTTGGCACTTGGCTTGACGCTTAGAATGGCGCTTGGCTTGCCGCTTGGCTTGGCGCTCTCCTTGGCTCGTGGCTTGGCGCTTGGCTTGGCGCTTTTTTTGGCGCTTGGCTTGGCGCTTAGCTTTGCGCGTGGATTGGCGCTTGGCTTGGCGCTTTTCTTGGCGCGTAGCCTGACGCGTGGCTTGTCGCTTGGCTTGGCGCTCTCTTTGGCGCCTGGCTTGGCGCTTGGCTTGGCGCATGGATTGGCGCTTGGCTTCGCGCACTCCTTGGCGCGTGGATTGGCGCTTGGATGGACGCGTGGTTTGGCGCTTGGCTTGGCGCTCGGCTTGGCGCTTTTCTTGGCGCGTGGCTTGACGCTTGGATTGGCGCTTTTCTTGGCGCGTAGCTTGGCACTGGGCTTGACGCTTAGCATGGCGCTTGGCTTGGCGCTTTTCTTGGCGCGTGGCTTGGAGCGTGGCTTGTCGCTTGCCTTGGTGTTCTCCTTGGCGCTTATCTTGGCGTTTGGCTTGGCGGTTGGCTTGGCGCTGTTCTTGGCGCGTGGCTTGGCGCTTGGTTGGGCACTTGGCTTGGCAGTTGGCTTGGCGTGGCGCTTTTCTTGGCGCGTGGCTTGGCACTTGGCTTTTTCGCTTGGCTTGGCGCTTGGCTTGGCGCTGTTCTTGGCGCGTGGCTTGGCGCTTGGTTGGGCACTTGGCTTGGCAGTTGGCTTGGCGTGGCGCTTTTCTTGGCGCGTGGCTTGGCACTTGGCCTGCCGCTTGGCTTGGCGCTTTTTTTGGCGCTTTTTCTGGCGCGTGGCTTAGCGCTTGGCTTGGCCGTTGGCTTGGCGCTTGGCTTGGCGCTTGGCTTGGCGCATGGCTTGGCGCTCTCCTTGGCGCGTGGCTTAGCGCTTGGCTGGGCGCTTGGCTTGGCAATTGGCTTGGCGCTTGGCTTGGTGCTTGGCTTGGCGCTTGGCTTGGCGCTGGCTTGGCGCTTGGCTTGGTGCTTGGCTTGGCGCTTTTTGTGGCGCGTGGCTTTGCGCGTGGTTTGGCGCTTGGCTTGGCGATTGGCATGGCGCTCTTCTTGGCGCGTGGCTTGTCGCTTGGCTGGACGCTTGGCTTGGCGCTTGGCTTGGCGCTGGCTTGGCGTTTGGCTTGGTGCTTGGCTTGGCGCTTTTTGTGGCGCGTGGCTTTGCGCGTGGTTTGGCGCGTGGCTTGGCGCTTGGCTGGACGCTTGGCTTGGCGCTTGGCTTGGCGCTGGCTTGGCGCTTGGCTGGACGCTTGGCTTGGCGCTTGGCTTGGCGCTGGCTTGGCGCTTGGCTTGGTGCTTGGCTTGGTGCTCTCCTTGGCGCGTGGCTTAGTGCTTGGCTGGGCGCTTGGCTTGGCGCTCTTCTTGGTGCGTGGCTTGTCGCTTGGCTTCGCGCTTTTCTTGGCGCGTGGCTTGGCCGTTAATTTGGCGCTTGGCTTGGCGCTTGGCTTGGCGCATGGCTTGGCGCTCTCCTTGGCGCGTGGCTTAGTGCTTGGCTGGGCGCTTGGCTTGGCGCTCTTCTTGGTGCGTGGCTTGTCGCTTGGCTTCGCGCTTTTCTTGGCGCGTGGCTTGGCACTTGGCTGGACGCTTGGCTTGGCGCTGGCTTGGCGCTTGGCTTGGTGCTTAGCTTGGCGCTTTTTGTGGCGCGTGGCTTAGCGTGGTTTGGCGCTTGGCTTGGCGCTTTTTTTAGGGCGTGGTTTGGCGCGTGGCTTGGCGCTTGGCTGGACGCTTGGGTTGGCGCTTGGCTTGGCGCTGGCTTGGCGCTTGGCTGGACGCTTGGCTTTGTGTTTGGCTTGGTGCTTTTCTTGGCGCGTGGCTTGGCGCTTAGCTTGTCGCTTAGCTTGGCGTGTGGCTTGGCGCTTAGCTTGGCGCGTGGTTTGTCGCTTGGCTTGGCGCTCTCCTTGGCGCTTAGCTTGGCGCTTGGCTTAGCGCTTGGCTTAGCGCTTTTTTTGGTGTTTTTCTTGGCGCGTAACATGGAGCTTGGCTTGGCGCTTGGCTCCTCGCTTGGCTTGGCGCTTGGCTTGGCGCTTGGCTTGGCGCTTTTTTTGGCGCGTGGCTTGGCGCGTGGCTTGTCGCTTGGCATGGCGCCCTCCTTGGCGCGTGGCTTGGCGCTTGGCTTGGCGTTTGGCTTGGAGCTTTGCTTGGCTCTTTTCTTGGCGCGTGGCCTGTCGCTTGGCTTGGAGCATGGCGTGGCGCTTTTCTTGAATCGTGGCTTGGCGCTTGGCTTGGCGCATAGCGTGGCGCTTTTTTTGGCGCGTGGCTTGGCGCTTGGCTTGGCGTTTGGCTTGGCGCTTGGCTTGGCGCTCTCCTTGGCGCGTGGCTTGGCGCGTGGCTTGTCGCTTGGCTTGGCGCTCTCCTTGGTGCATGGGGTGGCGCTTTTCTTGGCGCATGGCTTGGCACTTGGCCTGGTGCTTGGCTTGACGTTTGGCTTGGCACTGGGCTTGACGCTTAGCATGGCGCTTGGCTTGGCGCATGGCTTGGCGCTCTCCTTGGCGCGTGGCTTAGAGCTTGGCTGAACGCTTGGCTTGGCGCTTGGTTTGGCACTTGGCTTGGCGCTTGGCTTTGCGCTATTCTTAGCGCGTGGTTTGGTGCTTGGCTTGGCGCTTGGCTTGGCGCTTGGCTTGGTGCTCTACTTGGCGCTTAGCTTGGCGTTTGGCTTGGCGCTTGTCTTGGCGTTTTTCTTGGCGCTTTTCTTGGCGCGAGGCTTGGCGCTTGGCTTGGCGCTTGGCTTCGCGCTTTTCTTGGCGCGTGGCTTGTCGCTTGGCTTCGCGCTTTTCTTGGCGCGTGGCTTGGCGCGTGGATTGGCGCTTGGCTTGGTGCTCTCCTTGGCGCTTAGCTTGGCGTTTGGCTTGGCGCTTGGCTTGGCGTTTTTCTTGGCGCTTCTCTTGGCGCGAGGCTTGGCGCTTGGCTTGGCGCTTGGCTTGGCGCTTGGCTTGGCGCTTGGCTTGGCGCTTGGCTTGGCGCTGTTCTTGGCGCGTGGCTTGGCGCTTGGCTGGGCACTTGGCTTGGCACTTGACTTGGCGTGGCGCTTTTTTGTCGTGTGGCTTGGCACTTGGCTTGCCGCTTGGCTTGGCGCTTGGCTTGGCGCTTGGCTTGGCGTTTTTCTTGGCGCTTCTCTTGGCGCGAGGCTTGGCGCTTGGCTTGGCGCTTGGCTTGGCGCTTGGCTTGGCGCTTGGCTTGGCGCTTGGCTTGGCGCTGTTCTTGGCGCGTGGCTTGGCGCTTGGCTGGGCACTTGGCTTGGCACTTGACTTGGCGTGGCGCTTTTTTGTCGTGTGGCTTGGCACTTGGCTTGCCGCTTGGCTTGGCGCTTGGCGTGGCGCCTGTCTTGGCGCATGGCTTGTCGCTTGGCTTAGCGCTCTCCTTGGCGCGTGGTTTGGCGTTTAGCTTGGAGCGTGGCTTAGCGTTTGGCTTGGCGCTTGGCTTGGCGCTTTTCTTGGCGCGTGGCTTGGCGCGTGGCTTGTCGCTTGGCTTGGCGCTCTCCTTGGCGGGTGGCTTGGCGCTTAGCATGGCGCGTGGCTTGGCGCTTGGCTTGGCGCTTGGTTTGGCGCTTTTTTTAGCGCGTGGCTGGGCGTTTGGCTTGTCGCTTGGCTTGGCGCTCTCCTTGGCGGGTGGCTTGGCGCTTAACTTGGCGCGTAACTTGGCGCTTGACGTGGCGCTTGGTTTGGCGCTTTTTTTAACGTGTGGCTTGGCGCTTGGCTTGGCGCTTGGCTTGGCGCTTGGTTTGGCGCTTTTTTTAGCGCGTGGCTGGGCGCTTGGCTTGGCGCTTGGCTTGGCTTGGCGCCAGGCTTGGCGCTTGGCTTGGCCCTTTTGTTCGCGCGTTGCTTGGCGCTTGGCTTAGCGCTTGGCTTGGGGCTTGGCTTGGCGTTTTTCTTGTCGCTTTTCTTTGCGCGTGGCTTAGCGCTTGGCTGTACGCTCGGCTTGGGGTCTGGCTTGGCGCTTTTCTTGGCGCGTGGTCTGTTGCTTGGCGTGGCGCCTTCCTTGGCGTGTGGCTTGGCACTTGGCTTGACGCTTAACTTGGCGCTTGGCTTGGCGCACGGCTTGGCGCTTGATTTGGCGCTTGGCTGGGGGTTTGGCTTGGCGCTTGGCTTGGCGAATGGCTTGTAGCTTCCCTTGGCGATTGGCTCTTTGCTTGGCTGGGCGCTTAGCTTGACGCTTGGCTTGGCGCTTTTCTTGGCGCGTAGCTTGTCGTTTGGCTTGGCGCTTTTCTTGGCGCGTGATCTGTTGCTTGGCTTGGCGTCTTTATTGGCGTGTGGCTTGGCACTTGGCTTGGCGCTTAACTTGGCGGTTGGCTTGGCGCACGGTTTGGCGCTTGACTTGGCGCTTGGCTGGGGGCTTGGCTTGGCGCTTGGCTGGGGGCTTGGCTTTTCGCTTGGCTTGGCGCTTGGGTTGGCGAATGGCTTGGCGCTTCCCTTGGCGAGTGGCTTTTTGCTTGGCCGGGCGCTTAGCTTGACGCTTGGCTTGGCGCTTTTCTTGGCGCGTGGCTTGTTGCTTGGCTTCGCGCTTTTCTTGGCGCGTGGCTTGGCGCTTGGCTGGACGCTTGGCATGGCGCTTTTCTTAGCGCGTGGTTTGGTGCTTGGCTTGCCGCTTGGCTTGGCGCTTGGCTTGGCGCTTTTCTTGGCGCTTTTCTTGGCGCGTAACTTGGCGCTTGGCTTGGCGTTTGGCTTGGCGCTTGCCTTTGCGCATGGCTTGGAGCTCTCCTTGGCGCTTGGCTTGTCGCTTGGCTTCGCGCTTTTCTTGGCGCGTGGCTAGGCACTTGGCTTGGCGCTTGGCATGGCGCATAACTTGACGTTCTCCTTGGCGCGTGGCTTGGCGCTTGGCTGGACGCTTGGCTTGGCGCTTGGCTTGGCGCTTGGCTTGGCGCTTGGCTTGGCGCTTGGCTTGGCGCTTGGCTTGGCGCTTGGCTTGGCGCTTTTCTTGGCGCGTGGCTTAGCGCGTGGCTTGGCGCTTGGAGCTTGGCTTTGCGCTTTCCTCAGCACGTAATTTGGCGCGTGGCTTGGCGTTTGGCTTAATGCTTTTCTTGGCGCTTTTCTTGGCGCGTAACTTGGCGCTTGGCTTCGCGCTTTTCTTGGCGCGCGGCTTGGCACTTGGCTTGGCGCTTGGCTTGGCGCTTGGCATGGTGCATAGCTTGACGTTCTCTTTGGCGCGTGGCTTGGCGTTTGGCTAAAAGCTTGGCTTGGCGCTTGGCTGGACGCTTGCCTTGGCGCTTGGCTTGGCGCTTGGCTTGGCGCTTTTCTTGGCGTGTGGCTTGGCGCTTGGCTTAGCACTTTTCTTAGCGCGTGGTTTAGTGCTTGGCTTGCCGTTTGGCTTGGCGCTTGGCTTGGCGCTTTTCTTGGCGTTTTTCTTGGCGCGTAACTTGGCGCTTGGCTTAACGTTTGGCTTGGCGCTTGGCTTGGCGCTTGGCTTGGCGTTTTTCTTGGCGCTTTTCTTTGCGTTTGGCTTGACGCTTGGGTTGGCGCTTGGCTTGGCGGTTGGCTTGGCGCTTGGCTTGGCGCTTGGCTTGGCGCTTGGCTTGGCGCTTGGCTTGGCGCTTTTCTTGGCGCGTGGCTTAGCGCGTGGCTTGGCGCTTGGCTTTGCGCTTTTCTTTGTCCGTAATTTGGCGCGTGGCTTGGCGTTTGGCTTAATGCTTTTCTTGGCGCTTTTCTTAGCGCGTAACTTGGCGCTTGGCTTCGCGCTTTTCTTGGCCCGCGGCTTGGCACTTGGTTTGGCGCTTGGCTTGGCGCTTGGCATGGTGCATAGCTAGACGTTCTCCTTGGCGCGTGGCTTGGCGTTTGGCTAAAAGCTTGACTTGGCGCTTGGCTGGGCGTTTGGCTTGGCGCTTGGCTTGGCGCTTGGCTTGGCGCTTGGCTTGGCGTGTTTCTTGGCGCTTGGCTTGGCGCTTGGCTTGGCGCTTTTCTTGGCGCGTGGCTTAGCGCGTGGCTTGGCGCTTGGCTTTGCGCTTTTCTTAGCCCGTAATTTGGCGCGTGGCTTGGCGTTTGGCTAAAAGCTCGGCTTGGCGCTTGGCTGGGCGCTTGGCTTGGCGCTTGGCTTCGCGCTTTTCTTGGCCCGTGGCTTGGCACTTGGCTTGGCGCTTGGCTTGGCGCCTGGCATGGTGCATAGCTAGACGTTCTCCTTGGCGCGTGGCTAGGCGTTTGGCTAAAAGCTTGGCTTGGCGCTTGGCTGGGAGCTTGGCTTGGCGCTTGGCTTGGCGCTTGGCTTGGCGCATGGCTTGGTGCTCTCCTTGGCGCGTAGCTTATTGCTTGGCTGGGCGCTTGGCTTGGCGCTTTTCTTCGCGCGTGGCTTGTAGCTTGGCTTCGCGCTTTTCTTAGCGCGTGGCTTGGCACTTGGTTTGGCACTTGGCTTAGCGCCTGTCCTGGCGCATAGCTTGACGCTTTCTTTGGCGCGTAGATTGGCGCTTGGATAGACGCGTGGTTTGGCGCTTGACTTGGCGCCTGGCTTGGCGCTTGTCTTGGCGCATGTCTTTTCGCTCTCCTTAGCGTTTGGCTTGGCGCTTTTCCTGGCGCGTTGCTTAGCGCGTGGCTTGGCGCTTGGCTTAATGCTTTTCTTAACGCTTTTCTTGGCGCGTAACTTGGCGCTTGGCTTTGCGCTTTTCTTGGCGTGCGGCTTGGCACTTGGCTTGGCGCTTGGCTTGGCGCTTGGCATGGCGCATAGCTTGACGTTCTCCTTGGCGCTTGGCTTGGCGTTTGGCTAAACGCTTGGATTGGCGCTTGGCTGGATGCTTGGCTTGGCGCTTGGCTTGGCGCTTGGCATGGGGCTTGGCTTGGCGTGTTTCTTGGCGCGTCGCTTGGCGCTTGGCTGGGCGCTTGGCTTGGCGCTTGGCTTGGCGCTTGGCTTGGCGCATGGCTTGGCGTTCTCCTTGGCGCGTAGCTTAACGCTTGGCTGGGCGCTTGGCTTGGCGCCTGGCTTGGCGCGTGGCTTGTTGCTTGGCTTCGCGCTTTTCTTGGCGCGTGGCTTGGCACTTGGTTTGGCACTTGGCTTAGCGCCTGTCCTGGCGCATAGCTTGACGCTCTCCTTGGCGCGTGGATTGGCGCTTGGATGGACGCGTGGGTTGGCGCTTGGCTTGGCGCTCGGCTTGGCGCTTTTCTTGGCGCGTGGCTTGACGCTTGGTTTGGCGCTTTTCTTGGAGCGTAGGTTGGCACTTGACTTGACGCTTAGCATGGCGCGTGGCTTGGCGCGTGGCTTGTCGCTTGGCTTGGCGCTCACTTTGGCGCGTGGCTTGGCGCTTATTTTGGCGCGTGGCTTGGCGCTCGGCTTGGCGCATTTCTTAGCGCGTGGCTTGGCGCGTGGCTTGTCGCTTGGCTTGGTGTTCTCCTTGGCGCATAGCTTGGCGTTTGGCTTGGCGGTTGGCTTGGCGTTTTTCTTGGCACGTGGCTTGGCGCTTGGCTTTTTCGCTTGGCTTGGCGCTTGGCTTGGCGCTTGGCTGGGCACTTGGCTGGGCAGTTGGCTTGGCGTGGCGCTTTTCTTGGCGTGTGGCTTGGCACTTGGCTTGCCGCTTGGCTTGGCGCTTGGCTTGACGCTTGGCTTGGCGCTTGGCTTGGCGCTTTTTTTGGCGCTTTTTCTGGCGCGTGGCTTAGCGCTTGGCTTGGCGCTTTGCTTGGCGCCTGTCGTGGCGCATGGCTTGGCGCTTTCCTTGGCGTTTGGCTTGGCGCTTGGCTTGGCGCTTGGCTTGGCACGTGGCTTGTCGCTTAGCTTGGCGCTCTCCTTGGCGCGTGGTTTGGCGCTTAGCTTGGAGCGTGGCTAGGCGCTTGGCTTGGCGCATTTCTTGGCGCGTGGCTTGGCGCGTGGCTTGGCGCGTGGCTTGTCGCTTGGCTTAACGCCCTCCTTGGCGCGTAGATTAACGCTCTACATGGAGCGTGGCTTGGCCGTTGGCTTGGCGCTTGGATTGGCGCTTGGCTTGGCGCATGGCTTGGCGCTCTCCTTGGCGCGTGGCTTAGTGCTTGGCTGGGCGCTTGGCTTGGCGCTCTTCTTGGTGCGTGGCTTGTCGCTTGGCTTCGCGCTTTTCTTGGCGCGTGGCTTGGCACTTGGCTGGACGCTTGGCTTGGCGCTTGGCTTGGTGCTTAGCTTGGCGCTTTTTGTGGCGCGTGGCTTAGCGTGGTTTGGCGCTTGGCTTGGCGCTTTTTTTAGGGCGTGGTTTGGCGCGTGGCTTGGCGCTTGGCTGGACGCTTGGGTTGGCGCTTGGCTTGGCGCTGGCTTGGCGCTTGGCTGGACGCTTGGCTTTGTGTTTGGCTTGGTGCTTTTCTTGGCGCGTGGCTTGGCGCTTAGCTTGTCGCTTAGCTTGGCGTGTGGCTTGGCGCTTAGCTTGGCGCGTGGTTTGTCGCTTGGCTTGGCGCTCTCCTTGGCGCTTAGCTTGGCGCTTGGCTTAGCGCTTGGCTTAGCGCTTTTTTTGGTGTTTTTCTTGGCGCGTAACATGGAGCTTGGCTTGGCGCTTGGCTCCTCGCTTGGCTTGGCGCTTGGCTTGGCGCTTGGCTTGGCGCTTTTTTTGGCGCGTGGCTTGGCGCGTGGCTTGTCGCTTGGCATGGCGCCCTCCTTGGCGCGTGGCTTGGCGCTTGGCTTGGCGTTTGGCTTGGAGCTTTGCTTGGCTCTTTTCTTGGCGCGTGGCCTGTCGCTTGGCTTGGAGCATGGCGTGGCGCTTTTCTTGAATCGTGGCTTGGCGCTTGGCTTGGCGCATAGCGTGGCGCTTTTTTTGGCGCGTGGCTTGGCGCTTGGCTTGGCGTTTGGCTTGGCGCTTGGCTTGGCGCTCTCCTTGGCGCGTGGCTTGGCGCGTGGCTTGTCGCTTGGCTTGGCGCTCTCCTTGGTGCATGGGGTGGCGCTTTTCTTGGCGCATGGCTTGGCACATGGCCTGGTGCTTGGCTTGACGTTTGGCTTGGCGCATGCCTTGGCGCTTTCCTTGGCGCGTGGCTTGGAGCTTGGCTTGGCGCTTTTCTTAACGTGTGGTTGGCGCGTAGCTTGGCACTTGGCTTGACGCTTAGAATGGCGCTTGGCTTGCCGCTTGGCTTGGCGCTCTCCTTGGCTCGTGGCTTGGCGCTTGGCTTGGCGCTTTTTTTGGCGCTTGGCTTGGCGCTTAGCTTTGCGCGTGGATTGGCGCTTGGCTTGGCGCTTTTCTTGGCGCGTAGCCTGACGCGTGGCTTGTCGCTTGGCTTGGCGCTCTTTTTGGCGCCTGGCTTGGCGCTTGGCTTGGCGCATGGATTGGCGCTTGGCTTCGCGCACTCCTTGGCGCGTGGATTGGCGCTTGGATGGACGCGTGGTTTGGCGCTTGGCTTGGCGCTCGGCTTGGCGCTTTTCTTGGCGCGAGGCTTGACGCATGGATTGGCGCTTTTCTTGGCGCGTAGCTTGGCACTGGGCTTGACGCTTAGCATGGCGCTTGGCTTGGCGCTTTTCTTGGCGCGTGGCTTGGAGCGTGGCTTGTCGCTTGCCTTGGTGTTCTCCTTGGCGCTTATCTTGGCGTTTGGCTTGGCGGTTGGCTTGGCGCTGTTCTTGGCGCGTGGCTTGGCGCTTGGTTGGGCACTTGGCTTGGCAGTTAACTTGGCATGGCGCTTTTCTTGGCGCGTGGCTTGGCACTTGGCTTTTTCGCTTGGCTTGGCGCTTGGCTTGGCGCTGTTCTTGGCGCGTGGCTTGGCGCTTGGTTGGGCACTTGGCTTGGCAGTTGGCTTGGCGTGGCGCTTTTCTTGGCGCGTGGCTTGGCACTTGGCCTGCCGCTTGGCTTGGCGCTTTTTTTGGCGCTTTTTCTGGCGCGTGGCTTAGCGCTTGGCTTGGCGCTTGGCTTGGCGCATGGCTTGGCGCTCTCCTTGGCGCGTGGCTTAGCGCTTGGCTGGGCGCTTGGCTTGGCGATTGGCTTGGCGCTTGGCTTGGTGCTTGGCTTGGCGCTTGGCTTGGCGCTGGCTTGGCGCTTGGCTTGGTGCTTAGCTTGGCGCTTTTTGTGGCGCGTGGCTTTGCGCGTGGTTTGGCGCTTGGCTTGGCGATTGGCATGGCGCTCTTCTTGGCGCGTGGCTTGTCGCTTGGCTGGACGCTTGGCTTGGCGCTTGGCTTGGCGCTGGCTTGGCGTTTGGTTTGGTGCTTGGCTTGGCGCTTTTTGTGGCGCGTGGCTTTGCGCGTGGTTTGGCGCGTGGCTTGGCGCTTGGCTGGACGCTTGGCTTGGCGCTTGGCTTGGCGCTGGCTTGGCGCTTGGCTGGACGCTTGGCTTGGCGCTTGGCTTGGCGCTGGCTTGGCGCTTGGCTTGGTGCTTGGCTTGGTGCTCTCCTTGGCGCGTGGCTTAGTGCTTAACTGGGCGCTTGGCTTGGCGCTCTTCTTGGTGCGTGGCTTGTCGCTTGGCTTCGCGCTTTTCTTGGCGCGTGGCTTGGCCGTTAATTTGGCGCTTGGCTTGGCGCTTGGCTTGGCGCATGGCTTGGCGCTCTCCTTGGCGCGTGGCTTAGTGCTTGGCTGGGCGCTTGGCTTGGCGCTCTTCTTGGTGCGTGGCTTGTCGCTTGGCTTCGCGCTTTTCTTGGCGCGTGGCTTGGCACTTGGCTGGACGCTTGGCTTGGCGCTGGCTTGGCGCTTGGCTTGGTGCTTAGCTTGGCGCTTTTTGTGGCGCGTGGCTTAGCGTGGTTTGGCGCTTGGCTTGGCGCTTTTTTTAGGGCGTGGTTTGGCGCGTGGCTTGGCGCTTGGCTGGACGCTTGGGTTGGCGCTTGGCTTGGCGCTGGCTTGGCGCTTGGCTGGACGCTTGGCTTTGTGTTTGGCTTGGTGCTTTTCTTGGCGCGTGGCTTGGCGCTTAGCTTGTCGCTTAGCTTGGCGTGTGGCTTGGCGCTTAGCTTGGCGCGTGGTTTGTCGCTTGGCTTGGCGCTTTCCTTGGCGCTTAGCTTGGCGCTTGGCTTAGCGCTTGGCTTAGCGCTTTTTTTGGTGTTTTTCTTGGCGCGTAACATGGAGCTTGGCTTGGCGCTTGGCTCCTCGCTTGGCTTGGCGCTTGGCTTGGCGCTTGGCTTGGCGCTTTTTTTGGCGCGTGGCTTGGCGCGTGGCTTGTCGCTTGGCATGGCGCCCTCCTTGGCGCGTGGCTTGGCGCTTGGCTTGGCGTTTGGCTTGGAGCTTTGCTTGGCTCTTTTCTTGGCGCGTGGCCTGTCGCTTGGCTTGGAGCATGGCGTAGCGCTTTTCTTGAATCGTGGCTTGGCGCTTGGCTTGGCGCATAGCGTGGCGCTTTTTTTGGCGCGTGGCTTGGCGCTTGGCTTGGCGTTTGGCTTGGCGCTTGGCTTGGCGCTCTCCTTGGCGCGTGGCTTGGCGCGTGGCTTGTCGCTTGGCTTGGCGCTCTCCTTGGTGCATGGGGTGGCGCTTTTCTTGGCGCATGGCTTGGCACTTGGCCTGGTGCTTGGCTTGACGTTTGGCTTGGCACTGGGCTTGACGCTTAACATGGCGCTTGGCTTGGCGCTTTTCTTGGCGCGTGGCTTGTCGCTTGCCTTGGTGTTCTCCTTGGCGCTTATCTTGGCGTTTGGCTTGGCCGTTGGCTTGGCGCTGTTCTTGGGGCGTGGCTTGGCGCTTGGTTGGGCACTTGGCCTGGCAGTTGGCTTGGCGTGGCGCTTTTCTTGGCGCGTGGCTTGGCACTTGGCTTTTTCGCTTGGCTTGGCGCTTGGCTTGGCGCTGTTCTTGGCGCGTGGCTTGGCGCTTGGTTGGGCACTTGGCTTGGCAGTTGGCTTGGCGTGGCGCTTTTCTTGGCGCGTGGCTTGGCACTTGGCCTGCCGCTTGGCTTGGCGCTTTTTTTGGCGCTTTTTCTGGCGCGTGGCTTAGCGCTTGGCTTGGCCGTTATCTTGGCGCTTGGCTTGGCGCTTGGCTTGGCGCATGGCTTGGCGCTCTCCTTGGCGCGTGGCTTAGCGCTTGGCTGGGCGCTTGGCTTGGCGATTGGCTTGGCGCTTGGCTTGGTGCTTGGCTTGGCGCTTGGCTTGGCGCTGGCTTGGCGCTTGGCTTGGTGCTTGGCTTGGCGCTTTTTGTGGCGCGTGGCTTTGCGCGTGGTTTGGCGCTTGGCTTGGCGATTGGCATGGCGCTCTTCTTGGCGCGTGGCTTGTCGCTTGGCTGGACGCTTGGCTTGGCGCTTGGCTTGGCGCTGGCTTGGCGTTTGGCTTGGTGCTTGGCTTGGCGCTTTTTGTGGCGCGTGGCTTTGCGCGTGGTTTGGCGCGTGGCTTGGCGCTTGGCTGGACGCTTGGCTTGGCGCTTAGCTTGGCGCTGGCTTGGCGCTTGGCTGGACGCTTGGCTTGGCGCTTGGCTTGGCGCTGGCTTGGCGCTTGGCTTGGTGCTTGGCTTGGTGCTCTCCTTGGCGCGTGGCTTAGTGCTTGGCTGGGCGCTTGGCTTGGCGCTCTTCTTGGTGCGTGGCTTGTCGCTTGGCTTCGCGCTTTTCTTGGCGCGTGGCTTGGCCGTTAATTTGGCGCTTGGCTTGGCGCTTGGCTTGGCGCATGGCTTGGCGCTCTCCTTGGCGCGTGGCTTAGTGCTTGGCTGGGCGCTTGGCTTGGCGCTCTTCTTGGTGCGTGGCTTGTCGCTTGGCTTCGCGCTTTTCTTGGCGCGTGGCTTGGCACTTGGCTGGACGTTTGGCTTGGCGCTGGCTTGGCGCTTGGCTTGGTGCTTAGCTTGGAGCTTTTTGTGGCGCGTGGCTTAGCGTGGTTTGGCGCTTGGCTTGGCGCTTTTTTTAGGGCGTGGTTTGGCGCGTGGCTTGGCGCTTGGCTGGACGCTTGGGTTGGCGCTTGGCTTGGCGCTGGCTTGGCGCTTGGCTGGACGCTTGGCTTTGTGTTTGGCTTGGTGCTTTTCTTGGCGCGTGGCTTGGCGCTTAGCTTGTCGCTTAGCTTGGCGTGTGGCTTGGCGCTTAGCTTGGCGCGTGGTTTGTCGCTTGGCTTGGCGCTCTCCTTGGCGCTTAGCTTGGCGCTTGGCTCAGCGCTTGGCTTAGCGCTTTTTTTGGTGTTTTTCTTGGCGCGTAACATGGAGCTTGGCTTGGCGCTTGGCTCCACGCTTGGCTTGGCGCTTGGCTTGGCGCTTGGCTTGGCGCTTTTTTTGGCGCGTGGCTTGGCGCGTGGCTTGTCGCTTGGCATAACGCCCTCCTTGGCGCGTGGCTTGGCGCTTGGCTTGGCGTCTGGCTTGGAGCTTTGCTTGGCTCTTTTCTTGGCGCGTGGCCTGTCGCTTGGCTTGGAGCATGGCGTGGCGCTTTTCTTGAATCGTGGCTTGGCGCTTGGCTTGGCGCATAGCGTGGCGCTTTTTTTGGCGCGTGGCTTGCCGCTTGGCTTGGCGTTTGGCTTGGCGCTTGGCTTGGCGCATGCCTTGGCGCTTTCCTTGGCGCGTGGCTTGGAGCTTGGTTGGGCGTTTGGCTTGGCGCTTTTCTTAACGTGTGGTTGGCGCGTAGCTTGGCACTTGGCTTGACGCTTAGAATGGCGCTTGGCTTGCCGCTTGGCTTGGCGCTCTCCTTGGCTCGTGGCTTGGCGCTTGGCTTGGCGCTTTTTTTGGCGCTTGGCTTGGCGCTTAGCTTTGCGCGTGGATTGGCGCTTGGCTTGGCGCTTTTCTTGGCGCGTAGCCTGACGCGTGGCTTGTCGCTTGGCTTGGCGCTCTCTTTGGCGCCTGGCTTGGCGCTTGGCTTGGCGCATGGATTTGCGCTTGGCTTCGCGCACTCCTTGGCGCGTGGATTGGCGCTTGGATGGACGCGTGGTTTGGCGCTTGGCTTGGCGCTCGGCTTGGCGCTTTTCTTGGCGCGTGGCTTGACGCTTGGATTGGCGCTTTTCTTGGCGCGTAGCTTGGCACTGGGCTTGACGCTTAGCATGGCGCTTGGCTTGGCGCTTTTCTTGGCGCGTGGCTTGGAGCGTGGCTTGTCGCTTGCCTTGGTGTTCTCCTTGGCGCTTATCTTGGCGTTTGGCTTGGCGGTTGGCTTGGCGCTGTTCTTGGCGCGTGGCTTGGCGCTTGGTTGGGCACTTGGCTTGGCAGTTGGCTTGGCGTGGCGCTTTTCTTGGCGCGTGGCTTGGCACTTGGCTTTTTCGCTTGGCTTGGCGCTTGGCTTGGCGCTGTTCTTGGCGCGTGGCTTGGCGCTTGGTTGGGCACTTGGCTTGGCAGTTGGCTTGGCGTGGCGCTTTTCTTGGCGCGTGGCTTGGCACTTGGCCTGCCGCTTGGCTTGGCGCTTTTTTTGGCGCTTTTTCTGGCGCGTGGCTTAGCGCTTGGCTTGGCCGTTGGCTTGGCGCTTGGCTTGGCGCTTGGCTTGGCGCATGGCTTGGCGCTCTCCTTGGCGCGTGGCTTAGCGCTTGGCTGGGCGCTTGGCTTGGCGATTGGCTTGGCGCTTGGCTTGGTGCTTGGCTTGGCGCTTGGCTTGGCGCTGGCTTGGCGCTTGGCTTGGTGCTTGGCTTGGCGCTTTTTGTGGCGCGTGGCTTTGCACGTGGTTTGGCGCTTGGCTTGGCGATTGGCATGGCGCTCTTCTTGGCGCGTGACTTGCCGCGTGGCTTAACGCTTGGCTTTGCACTTTTCTTAGCGAGTGGTTTGGCGCGTGGCTTGGCGCTTGGCTGTGCGCTTGGCTTGGCGCTTGTCCTGGCGCATAGCTTGACGCTCTCTTTGGCGCGTGGCTTGGCACTTGGGTGGACGCGTGGTTTGGCGCTTGGCTTAGTGCTTGGCTTGGCGCTTGACTTGGCGCTTGGCTTGGCGCTTGGGTTAACGTTTTTCTTGGCGCGCGGTTTGGCGCGTGGCTTGGCGCTTGGCTTTGCGCTTTTTTTAGCGCGTGGTTTGGCGCGTGGCTTGGCGCTTGGCTGGGCGCTTGGCTTGGCGCTTGGCTTGGCGCTTGGCTTGGCGCTTGGCTTGGCGCTTGGCTGGGCGTTTGGCTTGGCGCTTGGCTTGGCGCTTGGCTTGGCGCATGGCTTGGCGCCCTCTTTGGCGCGTGGCTTGGCGCTTGGCTAGGCGCTTGGCTTGGCGTTTGGTTTGGCGCTTTTCTTGGCGGGTGGCTTGACACTTGGCTTGGCGCTTGGCTGGGCGCTTGGCCTGGCGCATAGCTTGACGCTCTCCTTGGCGCGTGGCTTGGCGCTTGGCCGGACGCGTGGTTTGGTGCTTGGCTTGGCGCTTGGCTTGGCGCCTGGCTTGGCGCTTGGCTTGGCGCTGTTCTTGGCGCGTGGCTTGGCGCTTGGCTGGGCACTTGGCTTGGCACTTGGCTTTGCGTTTAACTTGGCGCTCGGCTTGGCGCTTTTCTTGGCTCGTGGTTTGGCACTTGGCTTGCCGCTTGGCTTGGCGCTTGGCTTGGCGCTTTTCTTGGCGATTTTCTTGGCGCGTGGCTTGGCGCTTGGCTTGGCGCTTGGCTTGGCGCTTGGCTTGGCGCTTTTCTTTTAGATTTTCTTGGCGCGTGGCTCGTCGCTTGGCTGGGCACTTGGCTTGGCGCCTGGCTTGGCGCTTGGCTTGGCGCTTGGCTTGGTGCTTTTCTTTTCGATTTTCTTGGCGCGTGGCTCGTCGCTTGGCTTGGCGCTTGGCTTAGCGCCTGGCTTGGCGCTTGGCTTGGCGCTGTTCTTGGCGCGTGGCTTGGCGCTTGGCTGGGCACTTGGCTTGGCACTTGGCTTTGCGTTTAACTTGGCGCTCGGCTTGGCGCTTTTCTTGGCGCGTGGTTTGGCACTTGGCTTGCCGCTTGGCTTGGAGCTTGGCTTGGCGCTTTTCTTGGCGATTTTCTTGGCGCGTGGCTTGGCGCTTGGCTGGGCACTTGGCTTGGCACTTGGCCTTGCGTTTAACTTGGCGCTCGGCTTGGGGCTTTTCTTGGCGCGTGGTTTGGCACTTGGCTTGCCGCTTGGCTTGGCGCTTGGCTTGGCGCTTTTCTTGGCAATTTTCTTGGCGCGTGGCTTGGCACTTGGCTTGGCGCTTGGCTTGGCGCTTGGCCTGGCGCATAGCTTGACGCTCTCCATGGCGCGTGGCTTAGCGCATGGCTGGACGCTTGGCTTGGCGCTTGGCTTGGCACTTGGCTTCGCGTTTGGCTTGGCGCTTGGCTTGGCGCATGGCTTGGCGCTCTTCTTGGCGCGTGACTTGGCGCGTGGCTTAACGCTTGGCTTTGCACTTTTTTTAGCGCGTGCTTTGGCGGGTGGCTTGGCGCTTGGCTGGGCGCTTGGCTTGGCGCTTGGCCTGGCGCATAGCTTGACGCTCTCCTTGGCGCGTGGCTTGGCGCTTGGGTGGACGTTTGCCTTGGCGCTTGGCTTAGTGCTTGGCTTGGCGCTTGGCTTGGCGCTTGGCTTGGCGCTTGGCTTGGCTCTTGGCTTAACGTTTTTCTTGGCGCGTGGCTTAGCGCGTGGCTTGGCGCTTGGCTTTGCGCTTTTCTTAGCGCGTGGTTTGGCGCGTGGCTTGCCGCTTGGCTGGGTGCTTGGCTTGGCGCTTGGCTTGGCGCTTGGCTTGACGCTTGACTGGGCGTTTGGCTTAGCGTTTGTCTCGGCGCTTGGCTTGGCGCTTTTCTTTTCGCGTGGCTTGGCGCGTAACTTGGCGCTTGGCTGGGCGCTTGGCTTGGCGCTTCGCTTGGCGCTTGGTTTGACGCTTTTTTTTGGCGAGTGGCTTAACGCATGGCTTGGCGCTCTCCTTGGCGCGTGACTTGGCGCGTGGCTTAACGCTTGGCTTTGCACTTTTTTTAGCGCGTGTTTTGGCGGGTGGCTTGGCGCTTGGCTGGGCGCTTGGCTTGGCGCTTGGCCTGGCGCATAGCTTGACGCTCTCCTTGGCGCGTGGCTTGGCGCTTGGGTGGACGTTTGCCTTGGCGCGTGGCTTAGCGCGTGGCTTGGCGCTTGGCTTGGCGCTTGGCTTTGCGCTTTTCTTAGCGCGTGGTTTGGCGCGTGGCTTGGCGCTTGGCTTGGCGCTGGGCTTGGCGCATGGCGTGGCGCTTTTTTTGGTGCGTGGCTTGGCGCTTCTTTTGGCGCGTGGCCTGTCGCTTGGCTTGGCGCAAGGCGTGGCGCTTTTTTTGGCGCGTGGCTTGGCGCTTGGCTTGGCGCTTGGCTCCTTGCTTGGCTTGGCGCTTGACTTGGCGCTTGGCTTGGCGCTTGGCTTGGCGCTTGGCTTGGCGCTTGGCTTGGCGCTTTTCTTGGCGCGTGGCTTGGCGCGTGGTTTGTCGATTGGCTTGGCGCCCTCCTTGGCGCGTGGCTTGGAGCTTGGATTGGCGTTTCGCATGGAGCTTGGCTTGGCTTTTTTCTTGGCGCTTGGCATGGCGCTTGGCTTGGCGCATGGCGTGGCGCTTTTCTTGAATCGTGGCTTGGCGCTTGGTTTGGCGCATAGCGTGGCGCTTTCCTTGGCGCGTGGCTTGGCGCTTGGCTTGGCGTTTGGCTTGGCGCTTGGCTTGGCGCTCTCCTTGGCGCGTGGCTTGGCGCTTGGCTTGGCGCTTGGCTTGGCGCTTTTCTTGACGCGTGGTTTGGCACGTATCTTGTCGCTTGGCTTGGCGCTCTCCTTGGTGCATGGGGTGGCGCTTTTCTTGGCGCGTGGCTTGGCACTTGGCCTATTGATTGGCTTGACGTTTGGCTTCTCGCATGCCATGGCGCTTTCCTTGGCGCGTGGCTTGGAACTTGGTTGGGCGTTTGGCTTGGCGCTTTTCTTAAGGTGTGGTTGGCGCGTAGCTTGGCACTTGGCTTGACGCTTAGAATGGCGCTTGGCCTGCCGCTTGGTTTGGTGCTCTCTTTGGCTCGCGGCTTAGCGCATGGCGTGGCGTTTTTTTTGCGCGTGGCTTGGCGCTTAGATTGGCGCTTGGCTTGGCGCTTTTCTTGGCGCGTGGCCTGACGCGTGGCTTGTCGCTTGGCTTGGTGCTCTTCTTGGCGCTTAGCTTGGCGTTTGGCTTGGCGCTTGGCTTGGCGTTTTTCTTGGCGCTGTTCTTGGCGCGTTGCTTGGCGCTTGGCTTGGCGCTTAGCTTGACGCTTAGCTTGGCGCTGTTCTTGGCGCGTGGCTTGGCGCTTGGCTGGGCACTTAGCTTGGCACTTGACTTGGCGTGGCGCTTTTTTGGCGTGTGGCTTGGCACTTGGCTTGCCGCTTGGCTTGGCGCTTGGCTTGGCGCTTGGCGTGGCGCCTGTCCTGGCGCATGGCTTGGCGCTTTCCTTGGCGTTTGGCTAGGTGCTTGGCTTGGCGCTTGGCTTGGCGCTTGGCTTGGCGCGTAGCTTGTCGCTTGGCTTGGCGCTCTTCTTGGCGCGTGGTTTGGCGCTTAGCTTGGAGCGTGGCTTGGCGTTTGGCTTGGCGCTTGGCTTGGCTTTTTTTTTGGCGAGTGGCTTAACGCGTGGCTTTTCGCTTAACTTGGCGTTCTCTTTTTCGCGTGGCTTGGCGCTTAGCTTGGCGCGTGGCTTGGCGCTTGGCTTGGCGCTTGCTTTGGCGCTTTTTTTAGCTCGTGGCTGGGCGCTTGGGTTGGCGTTTTTCTTGGCGCGTGGCTTGGCGCGTGGCTTGTCGCTTGGCTTGGCGCTCTCCTTGCCGCGTGGCTTGGCGCTTAGCTTGGCGCGTGGCTTGGCGCTTGGCTTGGCGCTTGGTTTGGCGCTTTCTTTAGCGCGTGGCTGGGCGCTTGGTTTGGCGCTTGGCTTGGCGCCTGGCTTGGCGCTTGGCTTGGCGCTTGGGTTGGCGAATGGCTTGGCGCTTCCCTTGGCAAGTGGCTTTTTGCTTGGCCGGGCGCTTAGCTTGACGCTTGGCTTGGCGCTTTTCTTGGCGCGTGGCTTGTCGCTTGGCTTCGCGCTTTTCTTGGCGCGTGGCTTGGCGCTTGGCTGGACGCTTGGCATGGCGCTTTTCTTAGCGCGTGGTTTGGTGTTTGGCTAGCAGCTTGGCTTGGCGCTTGGCTTGGCGCTTTTCTTGGCGCTTTTCTTGGCGCGTAACTTAGTGCTTGGCTTGGCGTTTGGCTTGGCGCTTGCCTTGGCGCTTGGCTTGGAGCTCTCCTTGGCGTGTGGCTTGTCGCTTGGCTTCGCGATTTTCTTGGCGCGTGGCTTGGCACTTGGCTTGGCGCTTGGCTTGGCGCTTGGCATGGCGCATAACTTGACGTTCTCCTTGGCGCGTGGCTTGGCGCTTGGCTGGACGCTTGGATTCTCGCTTGGCTTGGCGCTTGGCTTGGCGCTTGGCTTGTCGCTTGGCTTGGCGCTTCGCTTGGCGCTTTTCTTGGCGCGTGGCTTAGCGCGTGGCTTGGCGCTTGGCTTAATGCTTTTGTAACGTTTCGCTTGTGATTCTAAATTCTAAAAATACTTGAAACGTATTGGGAATTTAATTCGCCCCTTTATCAAGCGTTTGCATCTCAAGACCGCGCTAGGAAGCGATAGCGCGGGCCGGTAGCCGATGCGCAGGAAGCCACATTTGCACGTAGGAGTGTTTCCCCCGCTATCTAAGTGGGGAGCACGAGCGCCGACAAGGAGCCGCTGAAACGTATAAAAAGGAACGCCCGACAGCTCCTAAACAGATTCTGTCCCGAGTCCTCTCCTGAACTCCTCCTAATCTACCCGGAGCGATCACTCGTTTGCTTTGGTATGGTTACTGTCTTAGCAAGGGAGAAATCGCCTAAATAAGAGTTCTTGCGGGTTTGGTATGGTTACTGTCTGCCTGCAAGAACACCCGATAACCTAGAGATCCTTATCTAGCCCGTCCGCTGTCCGAGAATTGAGCGCGCATAACATTTGCGTCCTCGAAGGCCGTATTTCGAACGTATTAATTTTCCTGAATTTTAAAGCACTAAGAAGCCGTCAACATCCCGTCACCACCAGGTTGAAGATCGTGTGATAAGAGACCTACCTGCAGACGTCGCCGCCAACACTCCGGAGCTATCCCAGAAGCTTCTCGAAATAAATCTCCGCGCTGCTACGATCCGGATAGAGCCGCCTATTTGCCCGAATATCGAAATATTTGGGAGTCCAACTACGGCACATTTCCGAGCTACGGACGCCGCCAAATCGTTCGGCGGCCCCGGTCTAATTCAGCACACCGGACGCGAACTTCTACCGTTTTTTTTTCGTCGTCAGGTACCTCTTTAAAACACAATAAATAATCCGAAGTGTTCGCAGCGTTTGTTACAAACAAACAATCGCTTATCACGACTGGGGCATTCGATCAACGACCTCCGCCGACCGATAAGGGGCCGCTGCGCGGACAGTCGACTCCGCGGCATCTCCGTGGACGACGACGCGCGCTTCGAAGGCGTCCCCAACGTGCCTGCCTTTCACCTGGACAATTTGGGTTGCGGTGCTGCCGGCGAGCCCGAGCAACCCCCTGTTGGCGCGACAACCCTATATAATGTAACCTGCAGTATGCAATATTATTTCCATTTTTAATGTACATAGTTAAAGACAGTATATTTTATTTTCATCATTTATCCTGTGTTATTTATTGATCTATGCATTATTCGAGCAATCTGGACGTAATCTCCGATTTTGAGCATATCCGAGGCAATAAGGCCATTTAAAATATTCCAAATAAAGGCGGGCCGTTACACTTTTCTTGGCGCTTTTCTTGGCGCATAACTTGGCGCTTGGTTTCGCGCTTTTCTTGGCGCGCGGCTTGGCACTTGGCTTGGCGCTTGGCTTGGCGCTTGGCATGGTGAATAGCTTGACGTTCTCCTTGGCGCGTAGCTTGGCGTTTGGCTAAACGCTTGGCTTGGCGCTTGGCTGAACGCTTGGCTTGGAGCTTGGCTTGGCACTTGGCTTAGCGCTTGGCTTGGCGTGTTTCTTGGCGCGTCGCTTGGCGCTTGGCTGGGCGCTTGGCTTGGCGCTTGGCTTGGCGCTTGGCTGGGCGCTTGGCTTGGCGCATGGCTTGGCGCTCTCCTTGGCGCGTAGCTTAACGCTTGGTTGGGCGCTTGGCCTGGCGCCTGGCTTGGCGCTTTTCTTGGCGCGTGGCTTGGCGCTTGGTTTGGCACTTGGCTTACCGTCTGTCCTGGCGCATAGCTTGACGCTCTCCTTGGCGCGTGGATTGGCGCTTGGATGGACGCGTGGTTTGGCGCTTGATTTGGCGCCTGGCTTGGCGCTTTTCTTGGCGCGTGGCTTAGCGCGTGGCTTGGCGCTTGGATTTGCGCTTTTCTTAGCCCGTAGTTTGGCACGTGGCTTGGCGCTTGGCTTAATGCTTTTCTTGGCGCTTTTCTTGGCGCGTAACTAGGCGCTTGGCTTCGCGCTTTTCTTGGCGCGCGGCTTGGCACTTGGCTTGGCGCTTGGCTTAGCGCTTGGCATGGTGCATAGCTTGACGTTCTTCTTGGCGCGTGGCTTGGCGTTTGGCTAAACGCTTGGCTTGGCGCTTGGCTGGACGCTTGGCTTGGCGCTTGGCTTGGCGCTTGGCTTGGCGCTTGGCTTGGCGCTTGGCTTGGCGTGTTTCTTGGCGCGTCGCTTGGCGCTTGGCTGGGCGCTTGACTTGGCGTTTGGCTTGGCGCTTGGCTTGGCGCATGGCTTGGCGCTCTCCTTGGCGCGTAGCTTAACGTTTGGCTGGGCGCTTGGCTTGGCGCCTGGCTTGGCGCCTTTCTTAGCGCGTGGCTTGGCGCTTGGCTTGACGCTTGGTTTGGCGCTTTCTATAGCGCGTGGCTGGGCGCTTGGCTTGGCGCTTGACTTGGCGCCTGGCTTGGCGCTTGGCTTGGCGCTTGGGTTGGCGAATGGCTTGGCGCTTTCCTTGGCGAGTGGCTTTTTGCTTGGCCGGGCGCTTAGCTTGACGCTTGGCTTGGCGCTTTTCTTGGCGCGTGGCTTGTCGCTTGGCTTTGCGCTTTTCTTGGCGCGTGGCTTGGCGCTTGGATGGACGCTTGGCATGGCGCTTTTCTTAACGCGTGGTTTGGTGCTTGGCTTGCCGCTTGGCTTGGCGCTTAGCTTGGCGCTTAGCTTGGCGCTTTGCTTGGCGCTTTTCTTGGCGCGTAACTTAGTGCTTGGCTTGGCGTTTGGCTTGGCGCTTGCCTTGGCGCATGGCTTGGAGCTCTCCTTGGCGCTTGGCTTGTCGCTTGGCTTTGCGATTTTCTTGGCGCGTGGCTTGGCACTTGGCTTGGCGCTTGGCTTGGCGCTTGGCATGGCGCATAACTTGACGTTCTCCTTGGCGCGTGGCTTGGCGCTTGGCTGGACGCTTGGCTTGGCGCTTGGCTTGGCGCTTGGCTTGGCGCTTGGCTTGGCGCTTGGCTTGGCGCTTGGCTTGGCGCTTTTCTTGGCGCGTGGCTTAGCGCGTGGCTTGGCGCTTGGCTTAATGCTTTTGTAACGTTTCGCTTGTGAATCTAAATTCTAAAAATACTTGAAACGTATTGGGAATTTAATTCGCCCCTCTATCAAACGTTTGCATCTCAAGACCGCGCTAGGAAGCGATAGCGCGGGCCGGTAGCCGATGCGCAGAAAGCCACATTTGCACTTAGGAGTGTTTCCCCCGCTATCTAAGTGGGGAGCACGAGCGCCGACAAGGAGCCGCTGAAACGTATAAAAAGGAACGCCCGACAGCTCCTAAACAGATTCTGTCCCGAGTCCTCTCCTGAACTTCTCCTAATCTACCCGGAGCGATCACTCGTTTGCTTTGGTGTGGTTACTGTCTTAGCAAAGGAGAAATCGCCTAAATAAGAGTTCTTGCGGGTTTGGTATGGTTACTGTCTGCCTGCAAGAACACCCGATAACCTAGAGATCCTTATCTAGCCCGTCCGCCGTCCGAGAATTGAGCGCGCATAACATTTGCGTCCTCGAAGGCCGTATTTCGAACGTATTAATTTTCCTGAATTTTAAAGCACTAAGAAGCCGTCAACATCCCGTCACCACCAGGTTGAAGATCGTGTGATAAGAGACCTACCTGCAGACGTCGCCGCCAACACTCCGGAGCTATCCCAGAAGCTTCTCGAAATAAATCTCCGCGCTGCTACGATCCGGATAGAGCCGCCTATTTGCCCGAACATCAAAATATTTGGGAGTCCGACTACGGCACATTTCCGAGCTACGGACGCCGCCAAATCGTTCGGCGGCCCCGGTCTAATTCAGCACACCGGACGCAAACTTCTACCGTTTTTTTTTTCGTCGTCAGGTACCTCTTTAAAACACAATAAATAATCCGAAGTGTTCGCAGCGTTTGTTACAAACAAACAATCGCTTATCACGACTGGGGCATTCGATCAACGACCTCCGCCGACCGATAAGGGGCCGCTGCGCGGACAGTCGACTCCGCGACATCTCCGTGGACGACGACGCGCGCTTCGAAGGCGTCCTCAACGTGCCTGCCCTTCACCTGGACAATTTGGGTTGCGGTGCTGCCGGCGAGCCCGAGCAACCCCCTGTTGGCGCGACAACCCTATATAATGTAACCTGCAGTATGCAATATTATTTCCATTTTTAATGTACATAGTTAAAGACAGTATATTTTATTTTCATCATTTATCCTGTGTTATTTATTGATCTATGCATTATTCGAGCAATCTGGACGTAATCTCCGACTTTGAGCATATCCGAGGCAATAAGGCCATTTAAAATATTCCAAATAAAGGCGGGCCGTTACACTTTTCTTGGCGCTTTTCTTGGCGCGTAACTTGGCGCTTGGCTTGGCGCTTGGCTTGGCGCTTGGCATGGTGCATAGCTTGACGTTCTCCTTGGCGCGTGGCTTGGCGTTTGGCTAAACGCTTGGCTTGGCGCTTGGCTGGACGCTTGGCTTGGCGCTTGGCTTGGCGTTTGGCTTAGCGCTTGGCTTGGCGTGTTTCTTGGCGCTTGGCTGGGCGCTTGGCTTGGCGCTTGGCTTGGAGCTTGGCTTGGCGCTTGGCTTGTTGCTTGGCTTGGCGTGTTTCTTGGCGCGTCGCTTGGCGCTTGGCTGGACGCTTGGCTTGGCGCTTGGCTTGGCGTTTGGCTTAGCGCTTGGCTTGGCGTGTTTCTTGGCGCGTCGCTTGGCGATTGGCTGGGCGCTTGGCTTGGCGCTCTCCTTGGCGCGTAGCTTAACGCTAGGCTGGGCGCTTGGCTTGGCGCATGGCTTGGCGCCTGGCTTGGCGCTTTTCTTGGCGCGTGGCTTGCTGCTTGGCTTCCCGCTTTTCTTGACGCGTGGCTTGGCGCTTGGTTTGGCACTTGGCTAAGCGTGTGTCCTGGCGCATAGCTTGACGCTCTCCTTGGCGCGTGGATTGGCGCTTGGATGGACGCGTGGTTTGGCGCTTGATTAGGCGCCTGGTTTGGCGCTTGTCTTGGCGCATGTCTTTTCGCTCTCCTTAGCGTTTGGCTTGGCGCTTTTCTTGGCGCGTGGTTTAGTGCGTGGCTTGGCGCTTGGATTTGCGCTTCTCTTATCCCGTAATTTGGCGCGTGGCTTGGCGTTTGGCTAAACGCTTGGCTTGGCGCTTGGCTGGACGCTTGGCTTGGCGCTTGGCTTGGCGCTTGGCTTGGCGCTTGGCTTGGCGTGTTTCTTGGCGCGTCGCTTGGCGCTTGGCTGGGCGCTCGACTTGGCGCTTGGCTTGGCGCTTGGCTTGGCGCTTGGCTTGGCGCATGGCTTGGCGCTTTTCTTGGCGCGTTGCTTGTTGCTTATCTTCGCGCTTTTCTTGGCGCGTGGCTTGGCACTTGGTTTGGCACTTGGCTTAGCGCATGTCCTGGCGCATAGCTTGACGCTCTCGTTGGCGCGTGGATTGGCGCTTGGATGGACGCGTGGTTTGGCGCTTGGCTTGGCGCTTTTCTTGGCGCATTGCTTGTTGCTTGGCTTCGCGCTTTTCTTGGCGCGTGGCTTGGCACTTGGTTTGGCACTTGGCTTGGCGCATGGCTTGGCGCTTTTCTTGGCGCGTTGCTTGTTGCTTATCTTCGCGCTTTTCTTGGCGCGTGGCTTGGCACTTGGTTTGGCACTTGGCTTAGCGCATGTCCTGGCGCATAGCTTGACGCTCTCCTTGGCGCGTGGATTTGCGCTTGGATGGACGCGTGGTTTGGCGCTTGGCTTGGCGCTCGGCTTGGCGCTTTTCTTGGCGCGTGGCTTGACGTTTGGTTTGGCGCTTTTCTTGGCGCGTAGCTTGGCACTTGGCTTGACGCTTAGCATGGCGCTTGGCTTGGCGCTTTTCTTGGCGCGTGGCCTGTCGCTTGGCTTGGCGCATGGCGTGGCGCTCTTCTTGGCGCGTGGCTTGGCGCTTGGCTTGGCGTTTGGTTTGGGGCTTGGCTTGGCGCTTTTCTTGGCGCGTGGCTTGGCGCGTGGTTTGTCGCTTGGCTTGGCGCTCACTTTGGCGGGTGGCTTGGCGCTTATTTTAGCGCGTGGTTTGGCGCTTGGCTTGGCGCATTTCTTGGCGCGTGACTTGGAGCGCGGCTTGTCGCTTGGCTTGGTGTTCCCCTTGGCGCTTAGCTTGGCGTTTGGCTTGGCGGTTGGCTTGGCGTTTTTCTTGGCACGTGGCTTGGCGCTTGGCTTTTTCGCTTGGCTTGGCGCTTGGCTTGGCGCTTGGCTTGGCGCTGTGCTTGGCGCGTGGCTTGGCGCTTGGCTTGGCACTTGGCTTGCCGCTCGGTTTGGCGCTTGGCTTGGCGCTGTTCTTGGCGCGTGGCTTGGCGCCTGTCGTGGAGCATGGCTTGGCGCTCTCCTTGGCGTTTGGCTTGTCGCTTGGCTTGGCGCTCTCCTTGGCGCGTGGTTTGGCGCTTAGCTTGGAGCGTGTCTTGGCGCTTGGCTTGGCGCTTAGCCTGGGGCATTTCTTGGCGCGTGGCTTGGCGCGTGGCTTGTCGCTTGGCGCTCTCCTTAGCGCGTGGCTTGGCGCTTAGCTTGGCGCGTGGCTTGTCGCTTGGCTTTGCGCCCTCCTTGGCGCGTGGCTTAACGTTCTCCATGGAGCGTGGATTGGCCGTTGGCTTGGCGCTTGGCTTGGCGCTTTTCTTGGCGCGTGGCTTGTTGCTTGGCTTAGCGCAGTTTTTGGCGCGTGGCTTGGCACTTAGCTTGGCGCGTGGCTTGACGCTTGACTGGGCGTTTGGTTTAGCGTTTGTGTCGGCGCTTGGCTTGGCGCTTCGCTTGGCGCTTCGCTTGGCGCTTGGCTTGGCGCTTGGCTTCGTGCTTTTCTTGGCGCGTGGCTTGGCGCTTGGCTGGACGCTTGGCATGGCGCTTTTCTTAGCGCGTGGTTTAGTGCTTGGCTTGCCGCTTGGCTTGGCGCTTGGCTTGGTGCTTTCCTTGGCGCTTTCCTTGGCGCGTAACTTGGCGCTTGGCTGGACGCTTGGCTTGTCGCTTGGCTTGGCGCTTGGCTGGGCGTTTGGCTTAGCGTTTGTCTCGGCGCTTGGCTTGGCGCTTTTCTTGGCGCCTGGCTTGGCACTTGGCTTGGCGTTTGGCTTGGCGCTTGGCTGGACGCTTGGCATGGCGCTTTTCTTAGCGCGTGGTTTAGTGCTTGGCTTGCCGCTTGGCTTGGCGCTTGGTTTGGTGCTTTCCTTGGCGCTTTCCTTGGCGCGTAACTTGGCGCTTGGCTGAACGCTTGGCTTGTCGCTTGGCTTGGCGCTTGGCTGGGCGTTTGGCTTAGCGTTTGTCTCGGCGCTTGGCTTGGCGCTTTTCTTGGCGCCTGGCTTGGCACTTGGCTTGGCGTTTGGCTTGGCGCTTGGCTTGGCGCGTGGCTTGGCGCTTGGCTTGGCGCATCTTTTGGCGCGTGGTTTGGCGCGTGGCTTGTCGCTTGGCTTGGCGCTCTCTTTTGGCGCGTGACTTGGCGCTTAGCTTAACGCTGTTCTTGGCGCGTGGTTTGGCGTTTGGCTGGGCGCTTGGCTTGGCGCTTGGCTTAGCGCTTTTCTTGTCGCGTGGCTTGTCGCTTGGCTTCGCGCTCTCCTTGGCGCGTGGCTTGGTGCTTGGCTTGGCGCATGGCGTGGCGCTTTTCTTGGCGCGTGGCTTGGCACTTGGCTTGGCGTTTGGCTTGGCGCTTGGCTTGGCGCTTTTCATGGCGCGTGGCCTGTCGTTTGGCGTGGCGCATGGCGTGGCGCTTTTCTTGGCGCGTGGCTTGGCGCTTGGCTTGGCGTTTGGCTTGGCGCTTGGCTTGGCGCGTGGCTTGTCGTTTGGCTTGGCGCTCTCCTTGGCGTGTAGTTTGGTGCTTGGCTTGGCGCATGGCGTGGCGCTTTTCTTGGCGCGTGGCTTGGCACTTGGCTTGGCGTTTGGCTTGGCGCTTGGCTTGGCGCTTTTCTTGGCGCGTGGCCTGTCGCTTGGCTTGGCGCATGGCGTGGCGCTTTTCTTGGCGCGTGGCTTGGCGCTTGGTTTGGCGTTTGGCTTGGCGCGTGGCTTGGCGCGTGGCTTGTTGTTTGGCTTGGCGCTCTCCTTGGCGCGTGGCTTGGCGCTTGGCTTAGCGCTTTCCTTGGCGCGTGGCTTGGCGCTTGGTTGGGCGTTTGGCTTGGCGCTTTTCTTAACGTGTGGTTGGCGCGTAGCTTGGCACTTGGCTTGACGCTTAGAATGGCGCTTGGCTTGGCGCTTGGCTGGTCGCTTGGCTTGGCGCTTGGCTTGTCTCTTGGCTTCGCGCTTTTCTTGGCGCGTGGCTTGGCACTTGGCTTGGCGCTTGGCTTGGCGCTTGGCCTGGCGCATAGCTTGACGCTCTCCTTGGCGCGTGGCTTGGCGCTTTTTTTGGCGCGTGGTTTGGCACTTGGCTTGCCGCTTGGCTTGGCGCTTGGTTTGGCGCTTGGTTTGGCGCTTGTCTTGGCGCATGCCTTGGCGCTCTCTTTAGCGTTTGGCTTGGCGCTTGGCTAGGCGCTTGGCTTGGCGCTCGGTCTGGCGCTTTTCTTGGCGCGTGGCTTGTCGCTTGGCTTGGCGCTTTTCTTGGCGCGTAGCTTGGCACTTGGCTTGACGCTTAGTATGGCGCTTGGCTTGGCGCATGGCTTGGCGCTCTCCTTAGCGCGTGGCTTGGCGCTTGACTTGGCGCTTTTCTTGGCGCGTGGCTTGGCGCTTGTAATATAAAGGCCTCACGTTGCGGGTCAATTGTAATATTAAGCCTCAGTTGAGGTGTCAATTGTAATATAATGGCCCCAGTTGCGGTGCCAATTACTTATTTTTATTACAAATTAAAATGATATAACTTACCTCACAAACGTCAATATTTGACATACAAATATTGTTCAGTTATATCTTTCTAATTATTCTAAAGATTGCTCCGTTTAGTCAGTACAGCTAAAAGAATACTCTTTATACTCAGCTGAATGGTGCTTCTTAATAACAAGTATAACTGATTGTTTAACTATTTGATTAATATAAAGTAATTTTATAGTCATTTTCAGGTCTTTTACTGATATTCTAAATATCTTAATGACATTCAGATATGTTTATTGACTTTTCAATGACGTAAGGATAGTCAAGTATGTTTAGGATAACTTTTAATCAATATTTAAAACCCAAAATCCCTAATTTACATTCCCAATCTTAAATTAAATCAAATGTTAGAATTTCTAAATATAATGGCCTAAAATCGCCGAGTACTCAGAACACTATTATAATTTAGATAATTAATAGTAATTCTTAGTTCTAAATTGAACAGAGATGCCTGAGAGGCTGCTTCAGGATTCCGTTACTTTGCGCTGATTCTATCCGTCAAGCACGTAAACAAGACTGTGTTTACGTTTTAAACCAATGTAGTCAATGGTACTTGAACGGACGACAGTAAAAACCACCCTTGGAGCACAGCCTCATGCCCCATAAATATTATGGCTTAGAAAGGGTAGTGAATGAATCAAACATTAAATGCAGATTAATTTTATTATGAAAATAGACTAGTATTTATACAAATTAAAAATGCTTAACGCAGTAACAATATCAAAGTTCATATATACAATTTAATAGGACAAAGTGTTTAAATTACAAAACAGCAGATAAGCAATTTGTGCAGTTTTTATTTCCTGATAGAGCGAAGGTCGCCCGTTGAACTTACTACTGTAGGTCGCAATTATGCAAGGAGTGCAGAATTGCATTTTCCTGGTCTTTAACTCGTATGATTGCGTAATAACACTGGCTTTTAAATTACGAATACTGTTTCGTAAATTTGAACTGAAATATATAGTTTTTAATCTAATTTAAACATATTAAATTTAGTAATTATGATTGCAACATTAAATAAATGGGAATTGCATTTAAAAGATATGCAACTGGATTTCGTAAATTTTAGAAAATTTATGTGTGTTTAAATCAAGTTTAAACATATTGCCAATTTTAAGCCGAAGAAAAAGAAAAGGAAAACTATATTGTTTCTTCCACATTAAGGGTTTTTAAAGGATATTCTTCTACGGATGACTGGCGTTGTTTGGATTGAGGCTTTCTTCGATTGATCCTTTTCCGAATGTAGTAGAAGGCTCCTATTAGAATAGCCCCTCCTAATAGGCTGCCTGTGATCCCGCTGGATAGATAGGAGTGGTGGCGGATGGTTTTCCAAGTTATGTCTTTTAGGTGCTGCTGTGAAGTTTGTAGATCCTCGAAGTGGTCTGACTGTTTTAAAACTGGCTCCTCTGCAATTTCTGAAAAGGAGTTGGGTGTTATTGTGTTGGTAAAGTTGATGCTGACGGCCTTGGAATATCCTGCGAGGATGTTGAATTTCTTGCTATGCCTGGGGGTTAACGTATTCTTTGTAGTTTGTATGATGCAGTCTGACGAGATCTGAATCACACCTGTTGTGTTGACAGTGACTTCTTCCCTATTGCCACTACAAGTGATAGCTATTCGGGTTGGCTTGTTGACTACAAACATCCAGGTGTTTTCCATGTATAGTTGTTTCCAAATAATGGACTGGATCTGATGTCTTCGTAGACTGCACTGACTAATTTCTGTTCGATGATATATGTCATCAATGATGCAATTTGGGTTATTTTCAATTCCTTTCACGACTGTTGGACTGCAGATATACGTGTTTGGAGTAATTTGGAGATTTTCTTTGAATTCCTCATCTGTCTCTTGGAAGTACATTTGTAAGTTGTAATCCACAGCGAAGATCCCTTTTGGTACGTCGATCACCCAATAGGACCCATTGTTAATTTGGAGAGGAATTGGAGTCACCTTGATTAAGGTATATTCGGTTTTTTCGACTATGATGAAGTATCCTTGGACGTTGATGTATATGTCATCATGTCCGATGTCGACCTTCAGGATTGGAGTCGGTAAAATTTCTAAATTTGGCGAGAGTTTACTGGTTGCATTTGCGAGGATTTGCTTGATTTGGGCAGGTGTTATTAACTCGTAAAAATTACCTTGTTGGAAATGAACGTTCAAAATGTTTGTGTGGTAATTGCACAGTTCACTAATAACATTTGTGGCGACTTGATAGACACTGATGATGTGGATATTTAATCGGTTGGAGTCGGTTGCCTTATACCACTTGTCCATGTTGTTGATCGCCCTGATTCCTTGGTTCAGCTTCTCTTGGAAATGTTCCAGCTTCTGATCGATTCGTTCTTCGGTCTCATTAAATCTTGAAAGTGCTGACAGCAAGAATTTGGATTGTTGACTGTCCATTTTTATTAACTCCTGTTGATTTTTGTCGAGTCTATCAATATCTTGATAGACTTCGTCATTTACTCCGAAAATTGACGTAAGTACAGTCCCAAGCACTCCTCGTTTTTTCTCTTCTTGTTATGATATCTTCCATGCCAGTTTTAATCCATTCCATATGCCTTTTTTGTTCCAGAAGATGATGCACCAATGTCTTGCATAACGTGTCTTCGGACAGTTCTTTCGCAGAGTTGCAGAGGTCGTCGAATTTGTCCACCATGTCGGTAACTGTTTCGAAGTCTTCTTCGATCTTCCCTCTCTCGAACTGGATTTCGATCCTGAATGTTCCTCGTTCAATCTTCCCGTGTCCAATATGCTCTACATAGTACCCGCTGTCTGGTTTTTGTATGTTGAATTCTGCCTTACTCAGTGTATTGTGGTAAGGAGAGTAAATATGAGTAGAAGCATTTTCCATTTGGACCGGGTAGGTGCCTTTGGTACTGGGAATGATTGTGTGTGGGTGTTGTTGGCCGAAATTTTCTCTTCAGGCTCTGGTTCCTGCGATTCTTCGTTAGTTGGTAATGGAATGATACTGCCTATGGAACGTTTTAATTGATGTCCTCCTGATTTCTGGATGGTTACTACTCGTACTGATCCATCGGTTGCAGGATGAATGTCGGTAACTCTCGCTAAGGGCCATTTACTAGGATTAATGTTTTCTTCTTTGATTAGCACTAGGTCACCAACTTTGATATTCTCCACCGGTTTCTTCCATTTGTTTCTTTGCTGTAATCCATGAAGGTAGTCTGAACTCCATGATTTCCAAAAATCTTGCTTGATTTTTTGGATCAATCTCCAGCGATTTGACAAATTTGTTGATATTGGTGTGCTGATTGGGTCCGGTGGTGAGATTATCTCTCTTCCTATCAGGAAATGGCCTGGTGTCAATGCAGTGGTATCTTCAATATTGTTGCCTTGTGGGCACAGAGGACGTGAGTTTAAGCAGGCTTCTATTTGGCAAAGCAAAGTTGTTAATTCTTCAAACGTTAGAGTAGCGTTGCCAATGGTTCTCTTCAGATGATGCTTCATTGATTTTACTCCTGCTTCCCAGATTCCTCCGAAGTGTGGGGCTACTGGGGGGATGAAGTGCCATTGAGTACCAATGGTGGATAAATTTTCTTGGATAACTGGGCCTTCCATTGCTTGACGGATTTCCTTGTCCAAGACCCTTCTTGCTCCAACGAAATTCGTTCCGTTGTCGCTATAAAGATGTGCACAGCGTCCTCTTCGGGCGATGAACCTCCTGAAGACTGCTAGGAAGCTGTTAGTTGTCATGTCGCTGACGGCTTCTAAGTGTATTGCTTTGGTTGACAGACAGACAAAAACAGCAATGTATCCCTTGGATGAAGAATGCCCTCTTCCTTTAGATGTTCGGATTTGTATTGGACCGGCATAGTCCACTCCGGAATGGAAGAATGGCGGGGTTGAATTAACTCTTGTTGGTGGAAGATTCCCCATTAATTGCTGGGCTGCCTCTGCCTTGAATCGGATGCATCGAAAGCATTTCTTGATGCTGGAACTGACGGCTTTCTTTGCGTTGATGATCCAATATTTTCTTCGGACATAGGACAGTGTGAGTTGAGCGCCACCGTGTAAGGTGCGTAAATGTGCCTCATGGATTATTAATTTGGAAATATGATTGGAATAAGGAAGGATAATTGGGTGTTTTTCGTGGTAGGATAAGTTGGAATTTTCTAGCCTTGCTCCAACACGTATGATTCCATGTTGATTGATGAATGGATTGAGATTTGCGAGTTTGTTGTTGGAGTCCACACATTTTCTCTTTTGGATTTGAGATCCTGTTGCCTTCAAAATAGGATCACTTCTTTGGACGGCCTTGATGAGTGTGAGGATGGTGTCTTCCATTTCTTTAACTGATAGACATCCTGGTTGAATGGGAAGACGCCTACATTTGTTGATGAATCTTCGGCAGTATGACACGACTCGTACCATTCTTGTCAGAGACGAGAAGCGATGAATAATCTCGTTCTCGTCTTGATGAACTGTAGCTTGATGCACAGTGTAACTTTTTGCTTCTTCATTGGTTGTGGCGGTGTCTGGTTGACACGGCCATAACTCTTTGTTAATTAACCAGCTTGGTCCCTCCCACCATAGTGTATGTTCCTTTAATTTTCCTGGACTAGTACCGCTGGAGATGACGTCTGCAGGATTTTCTTCTGACTTGACGTGGTTCCAATGTTGAGCCGGAATCAGGTGGTTGATTTCGGCTACGCGATTTGCGACGAATGTCTTCCATCTTACTGGATCTCCCTTTATCCATCCTAGTGTGACCATGGAATCGGTCCAGGCGAAGATAGATACCTTCGGAATGTCCAGTGCCGTGATTACCCGTTGTAATAGATTAGAAAGTAGTACTGCTGCGCAGAGTTCTAGTCTGGGTAGGGTTGCCTTTGCTCGAGCTGGTGCCACCTTGGATTTGGCTATTAATAATGATACCTTGGATTGGCCTGATGACGTGATGACTCTAGTGTAGACCACGGCTCCAATAGCTCTTTCGGAGGCGTCACAGAATCCGTTCAGTTCTAATTGAGCTTCCTTTTTGGTAAAAAGCCACCTTGGTAAAGTAATTTCTTCTACTGATTTGAGTTGAGATTTAAATGCTTCCCATTTACCTTGGATACTTTCTGAGACTGGGTCGTCCCACTTGACGTTTTTGAGCCATAGCTCTTGGAAGAGCAGTTTAGCAGTGATGATGATGGGTGCTAACCAACCCAAAGGGTCGAAAATTTTAGCGACTTCGGATAATATGCTGCGTTTTGTGGATCCCTTTTGCTTCACATCCACCTTGAAGCAAAACACGTCTTCATATGGAGACCAGTGAACGCCCAATGACTTCTTTAAGCCGTCCTCACTTATTTCGCGGTAGGTTTGCTCCTTCAATTCTTCGGGTAGTTCTTGTATGATGGCTAATTCATTACTGCACCATTTATGTAGGGTAAAACCTCCACGTTTTAATAAGGAAATTAACTGACCTTGCTGCTTGATTGCTTCTTCTAAAGTGTCGGCTCCGGAGAGTACATCGTCCACATAGAAATCTCTCTTCACAACTTCCGCTGCTAATGGAAAGGAAGATTTTTCGTCCTCTGCTAATTGGTGCAAGGTTCGGATGGCCAGATAGGGAGCTGATGCGGTTCCATAAGTGACGGTGCATAACCTGTATTCCCTGATTGGCTGTGATTGATCGAATCTCCATAAGATTCGTTGATACTCCTGGTCTTGGCTGTCCATCTTGATTTGTCGGTACATTTTCTCAATGTCCGCAGAGAAGACGACCTTGTGAGTTCTCCATCGGAGTAGAATGTCGACCAGTTCTTGCTGAAGTTTCGGTCCAGCATACATGACTTCGTTTAAGGATTTTCCATAAGATGCCTTGTTCGAAGCGTCGAAGACGACACGGAGCTTCGTTGATGAACTTGCTTCTCGAATTACACCGTGGTGTGGGATATAATACTTGCCATTGTTTTCTTGTTTTTCTTCTACTCTTTCCATATGTCCTAGATCCAGATATTCTTGCATGAATTCCTTGTATTGGATTTCTAGATCTTGGTCTTGTCTCAGCTTCTTTTCCAGATGTAGTAATCTTGCCAATGCCGAGGGTTTGGATTTTCCCATGCTCACTGGAGTTTGCTTAAATGGAATCTTGACTATGTATCTTCCATCCTGGTCTCGCTGCACTGTGTCTGTGAATTTATTTTCACATACCTGGTCGTTTGGGGAAATTTTCCGTTGAGTGAGGACTTCTTCTATGTTCCAGAATTTTTGTAACTGCTCATCTTCTTCGATTTTGGCAACCATGGTGTTGACTTTAATGATTTCGTTATGTTGTCTTCCAATGGTTCCAGATAAGATCCAGCCCAGCTCAGTATTTTGTCCTAAGATGCCATCCTTTGTTTTAGTGATTCCTTCTAGGATTAATTTTGAATATTCTTCGGCTCCTAGAATTATGTCTATGGGGTCAGGTTGGTTGAAGGTTGGATCGGCGATAAAAATATTGCTCCAGGAATTGATATTTATGTTTGGGATAGGGGATGAAGGCATGGCTTTGGTAAGTTTGGGAAGTATTAGTAAATTTACAGGTAGGGAAAAGTTACTTGAAAATCTAGGTGTGATCAAACCTGGGATTTTCCATTTGGCAATTTTTGGCTCGCTGTTCCCAATTCCTGTGATTTCAGCTCGAACTTTGGTCCTGGGTAACCCCAATAATTCGGCTGATGCTTCCGTGATAAACGACCCCTGAGACCCGGGATCTATTAATACTCGTAGTAGATGAGTCATCCCGGATGCTGCCTTTACTTGAACCATTGCTGTGGCAAGTAGAACTTGGCTCTCCTGTGCGCCTACATTGGCGGTGATGATGTCCGACTTCGGCTTCTTTTCTGGAGCGTTGGAAGTCTTCATAGCTGCTGCATGAGCTGACGTCCTCATCCTTTGGGCAGGGAGCGGCCTTGATGGTGGCTGCGCCTTATGAAGCAGTGTATGATGCGGGAAGCGACAGATCCTACAATTAAAATAGGCACGACATGGTATATTTGAATCGTGCCGCAAGCATCGATAGCACAATCGATTGGTTTTTACTGCTTCTAGTTTTTCATGGGTAGATAGCTTCTGGAATTGGCCACAGTTGTCGATGTAATGATCTCCATGGCACAGCTTGCAATTTAGGGATGCGGAAGCGTAATTCTTCTGTGGTCTTTCCTGCGTGGGCTTTCGAGCTCCATCTATGGATTCTAGAGATTGGAACCGCACTTGCAGGAAAGCCATTAAATTTTGGTGATCCTGGACTTCATTTGGACATTGAAGCGACTGTTCATATAATTTGTTGGTTTCAGGATCCCATTTTCGAGCGATAGCTCTGTTAATCCACGGACCCCAACTGTCCGTGGAGATGCCTAAATTTTTGATTGCCTCCACACATTCCTTGATGGAGTCGTGCAATCTTTTTAACTCTTGGGCTGACTCTTTGGAGAGGACTGGCAGATCGAGTATGGTATCTAGCAATTTAGTTAAAATAAGGCGATTATTTTGGTACCTTTGTTGCAGCAGATTCCAGGCGGTGTTGTAGTTTGCTTGGGTAACAGCTAGATGCTGGATCAGTCGGCTTGGCTTTCTCTTGACATGCGTCTTTAAATATTGCATCTTGATGACATCGTCCATATTCTGGTTGTCATCTACTAATTTGGTGAACAGGTCCTTGAAAGTGGCCCATTCCTCATAATTTCCCTCGTATATGGGAATTTTGACTTGAGGAAGCGAGATGGCTGCTGCTTGCTCGTTCCTTGTCGGCGCTTGCAATAAGATAATTAAATTTCTATACCTGTCTTCCAACGTAGTATATTCAGGACTGAAGTGCATTTGTTCTGAAGCCATGTCGTTTGACATAACTTCTTCGTCCATCTCGACCACACGATCCCATTTTTCTCTTAATTCCCTTGTCGTGATGGCGGGCCTCCCTAATTCTTGTGTTAGTTCGGCGTCGTCCATCGCTTGCTTAAAATTCTGGATCCGAATCTGCAGTTTTCGGATACGAACCTTTTGCTCGGGGTTGGCCACCATTCCCTCTGGAGTTCTGCTTACGGAGGGGTTGGAAATTTCCGTTGATTTTGAACAGCTCTGCAAGTAACTTTTTGCTTCGCCGTATTTGGCTTTAATTTGGTCGTAATACCCTGTTTTAAAATAATTATGAGTTGAAATACTTAGCTGCCCCAATTCTGCATGATTTTTAGTTGCAGTGTTCCAAAGTTCGTCCAGCGTTTTGTTGCGACTGGCGATGTAGGCTTCGTTTTTTCGGCTGGCAGATCCTTTTTGCTGTTGGATAATATTTGCTTTATCTTCTGCGCGAGCTCTTCTTGGGCGATAGCTAAGTTGTTGAATTCCTCCATGTTGTTGGCCATTTTCTGGGAACTGGGTGGTTGGCAGATGTTGTCTTCTTCTCGGGATGTGTTTTTTCGTTAGTTGGAGACAGATCCGGCTCGAAGGACCATGAACAGAGATGCCTGAGAGGCTGCTTCAGGATTCCGTTACTTTGCGCTGATTCTATCCGTCAAGCACGTAAACAAGACTGTGTTTACGTTTTAAACCAATGTAGTCAATGGTACTTGAACGGACGACAGTAAAAACCACCCTTGGAGCACAGCCCCATGCCCTATAAATATTATGGCTTAGAAAGGGTAGTGAATGAATCAAACATTAAATGCAGATTAATTTTATTATGAAAATAGACTAGTATTTATACAAATTAAAAATGCTTAACGCAGTAACAATATCAAAGTTCATATATACAGTTTAATAGGACAAAGTGTTTAAATTACAAAACAGCAGATAAGCAATTTGTGCAGTTTTTATTTCCTGATAGAGCGAAGGTCGCCCGTTGAACTTACTACTGTAGGTTGCAATTATGCAAGGAGTGCAGAATTGCATTTTCCTGGTCTTTAACTCGTATGATTACGTAATAACACTGGCTTTTAAATTACGAATACTGTTTCGTAAATTTGAACTGAAATATATAGTTTTTAATCTAATTTAAACATATTAAATTTAGTAATTATGATTGCAACATTAAATAAATGGGAATTGCATTTAAAAGATATGCAACTGGATTTCGTAAATTTTAGAAAATTTGTGTGTTTAAATCAAGTTTAAACAAAATACAAGTTCACTAATATTAAACACACAATTTAAACATTCTTGAAGTATTCCAAAAATTGTTCGTAAAAGTTATGAAACAAACACTGACCTTAGCGTCGCTTTAGCGTAACCTGATCAGCAACCTATAGAATTCCCTCTGCAAATAAAGCAGGGCAGCTAACAGTAACTGGCTGGTTGAGATCTCCACTCCCTTCAAAAAGCTTTTTGGATGTGTTGCTATCTTCCAGATAGCACTTCTCAATTGAATGCACAACACACACGTGAACACTGGCTCTACGTTAATTATATTGTAAGTTATTTACTTGATAATATAACTTCAATATGAAATTGCAAACACTTCAATTATGTCGACTTGATAGACGGTTTGATTTGCTGAATTTACTTTGTATCATTACCAGATACTTTCTGTGTAATGATCTTTTAATTAAATTCAATTAAAAATACCAATTGGTTGTGATTGAACCACCATCGTTTTTAATATGACCGCCTCGAGTCGAGTTTCAAGTTGAACTTTTTTATCATTCTGTTTATTTACTTTTCTTTGGTTACCCGTAACCATTCACAACACATCGACTGTACATAAACTTTTTAAATTAACTATCTGCATATATAATAAATGTGACATGCAGACTGCATGTAACATTACACGCTTGGCTTGGCGCTTTTTTTGGGGCGTGGCCTGTCGCTTGGCTTGGCGCATGGCGTGGCGCTTTTCTTGGCGCTTGGCTTGGCGCTTGGCTTCTCGCTTGGCTTGGCGCTTGGCTTGGCGCGTGGCTTGTCGCTTGGCTTGGCGTTCTCCTTGGCGCGTGGCTTTGCGCTTGGCTTGGCGTTTGGCTTGGCGCTTGGCTTGGCGCTTTTCTTGGGGCGTAGCCTGTCACTTGGCTTGGCGCATGGCGTAACGCTTTTCTTGGCGCGTGGGTTGGCGCTTTTTTTGGCGCGTGGTTTGGCACTTGGCTTGCCGCTTGGCTAGGCACTTGGCTTACCTTGGCGCATGTCTTGGCGCTCTCCTTAGCGTTTGGCTTGGCGCTTGGCTGGGCGCTTGGCTTGGCGGTTGGTTTGGCGCTTTTCTTGGTGCGTGGCTTGTCGCTTGGCTTGGCGCTTTTCTTGGCGCGTAGCTTGGCACTTGTCTTGACGCTTAGCATGGCGCTTGGCTTGGCGCATGGCGTAGCGCTCTCCTTGGTGCGTGGCTTGGCGCTTGGCTTGGCGCTTTTCTTGGCGCGCGGCCTGTCGCTTGGCTTGGCGCATGGCGTGGTGCTTTTTTTAGCGCGTGGCTTGGCGCTTGGCTTGGCGCTTGGCTTGGCGTTTGGCTTGGCGCTTGGCTTGGCGCTTTTTTTGGCGCGTGGCCTGTCGCTTGGCTTGGCGCATAGCGTGGCGTTTTTCTTGGCGCGTGGCTTGGCGCTTGGTTTGGAGTTTGGCTTGGCGCTTAACTTGGCGCTTTTTTTGGCGCATGGCCTGTCGCTTGGCTTGCCGCATGGCGTGGCGCTTTTCTTGGCGCGTGGCTTGGCGCTTGGTTTGGCGTTTGGCTTGGCGTTTGGCTTGGCGCTTTTTTTGGCGCGTGGCCTGTCGCTTGGTTTGGCGCATGGCTTGGCGCTCTCTTTGGCGCTTGGCTTGGCGATTGGCTTAACGTTTTTCTTAGCGCGTGGTTTGTCGCTTGGCTTGGCGCATGACGTGGAGCTTTTCTTGGTGCGTGGCTTGGCGCTTGGCCTGGCGTTTGGCTTGGCGCTTGGCTTGGCGCTTTTTTTGGCGCGTGGCCTGTCGCTTGGCTTGGCGCATAGCGTGGCGCTTTTCTTGGCGCGTGGATTGGCGCTTGGCTAGGCGCTTGGCTCCTCGCTTGGCTTGGCGCTTGGCTTGGCGCTTGGCTTGGCGCTTGGCTTGGCGCTTTTCTTGGCGCGTGGCCTGGCGCATGGCTTGTCGCTTGGCATGGCGCCTTCCTTGGCGCGTGGCTTGGAGCTTTGCTTGGCTCTTTTCTCGGCGCGTGGCCTGTCGCTTGGCTTGGAGCATGGCGTTTCGCTTTTCTTGAATCGTGGCTTGGCGCTTGGCTTGGCGTTTGGCTTGGCGCTTGGCTTGGCGCTCTCCTTGGCGCGTGGCTTGGCGCTTGGCTTGGCGCATAGCGTGGCGCTTTTTTTGGCGCGTGGCTTGGCGCTTGGCTTGGCGTTTGGCTTGGCGCTTGGCTTGGCGCCCTCCTTGGCGCGTGGCTTGGCGCGTGGCTTGGCGTTTGGCTTGGAGCTTTGCTTGGCTCTTTTCTCGGCGCGTGGCCTGTCGCTTGGCTTGGAGCATGGCGTTTCGCTTTTCTTGAATCGTGGCTTGGCGCTTGGCTTGGCGCATAGCGTGGCGCTTTTTTTGGCGCGTGGCTTGGCGCTTGGCTTGGCGTTTGGCTTGGCGCTTGGCTTGGCGCTCTCCTTGGCGCGTGGCTTGTCGCTTGGCTTGGCGCTCTCCTTGGTGCATGGGGTGGCGCTTTTCTTGACGTTTGGCTTGGCGCATGCCTTGGCTCTTTCCTTGGCGCGTGGCTTGGAGCTTGGTTGGGCGTTTGGCTTGGCGCTTTTCTTAACGTGTGGTTGGCGCGTAGCTTGGCACTTGGCTTGACGCTTAAAACGGCGCTTGGCTTGCCGCTTGGCTTGGCGCTCTCCTTGGCTCGTGGCTTGGCGCTTGGCTTGGCGCTTTTTTTGGCGCTTGGCTTGGCGCCTGGCTTGGCGCGTGGATTGGCGCTTGGCTTGGCGCTTTTCTTGGCGCGTAGCCTGACGCGTGGCTTGTCGCTTGGCTTGGCGCTCTCTTTGGCGCTTGGCTTGGCGCTGGCTTGGCGCTTGGCTTGGCGTTTTTTTGGCGCGTGACCTGTCGCTTGGCTTGGCGCATAGCGTGGCGTTTTTCTTGGCGCGTGGCTTGGCGCTTGGGTTGGAGTTTGGCTTGGCGCTTAACTTGGCGCTTTTTTTGGCGCATGGCCTGTCGCTTGGCTTGCCGCATGGCGTGGCGCTTTTCTTGGCGCGTGGCTTGGCGCTTGGTTTGGCGTTTGGCTTGGCGTTTGGCTTGGCGCTTTTTTTTGCGCGTGGCCTGTCGCTTGGCTTGGCGCACGGCGTGGCGCTTTTCTTGGCGCGTGGCTTGGCGCTGGCTTGGCGCTTGGCTTGGCGCTTTTTTTGGCGCGTGACCTGTCGCTTGGCTTGGCGCATAGCGTGGCGTTTTTCTTGGCGCGTGGCTTGGCGCTTGGTTTGGAGTTTGGCTTGGCGCTTAACTTGGCGCTTTTTTTGGCGCATGGCCTGTCGCTTGGCTTGCCGCATGGCGTGGCGCTTTTCTTGACGTTTGGCTTGGCGCATGCCTTGGCTCTTTCCTTGGCGCGTGGCTTGGAGCTTGGTTGGGCGTTTGGCTTGGCGCTTTTCTTAACGTGTGGTTGGCGCGTAGCTTGGCACTTGGCTTGACGCTTAAAACGGCGCTTGGCTTGCCGCTTGGCTTGGCGCTCTCCTTGGCTCGTGGCTTGGCGCTTGGCTTGGCGCTTTTTTTGGCGCTTGGCTTGGCGCCTAGCTTGGCGCGTGGATTGGCGCTTGGCTTGGCGCTTTTCTTGGCGCGTAGCCTGACGCGTGGCTTGTCGCTTGGCTTGGCGCTCTCTTTGGCGCTTGGCTTGGCGCTGGCTTGGCGCTTGGCTTGGCGCTTTTTTTGGCGCGTGACCTGTCGCTTGGCTTGGCGCATAGCGTGGCGTTTTTCTTGGCGCGTGGCTTGGCGCTTGGTTTGGAGTTTGGCTTGGCGCTTAACTTGGCGCTTTTTTTGGCGCATGGCCTGTCGCTTGGCTTGCCGCATGGCGTGGCGCTTTTCTTGGCGCGTGGCTTGGCGCTTGGTTTGGCGTTTGGCTTGGCGTTTGGCTTGGCGCTTTTTTTTGCGCGTGGCCTGTCGCTTGGCTTGGCGCATGGCGTGGCGCTTTTCTTGGCGCGTGGCTTGGCGCTGGCTTGGCGCTTGGCTTGGCGCTTTTTTTGGCGCGTGACCTGTCGCTTGGCTTGGCGCATAGCGTGGCGTTTTTCTTGGCGCGTGGCTTGGCGCTTGGTTTGGAGTTTGGCTTGGCGCTTAACTTGGCGCTTTTTTTGGCGCATGGCCTGTCGCTTGGCTTGCCGCATGGCGTGGCGCTTTTCTTGGCGCGTGGCTTGGCGCTTGGTTTGGCGTTTGGCTTGGCGTTTGGCTTGGCGCTTTTTTTGGCGCGTGGCCTGTCGCTTGGCTTGGCGCATGGCTTGGCGCTCTCTTTGGCACTTGGCTTGGCGATTGGCTTAACGTTTTTCTTAGCGTGTGGTTTGTCGCTTGGCTTGGCGCATGACGTGGAGCTTTTCTTGGTGCGTGGCTTGGCGCTTGGCCTGGCGTTTGGCTTGGCGCTTGGCTTGGCGCTTTTTTTGGCGCGTGGCCTGTCGCTTGGCTTGGCGCATAGCGTGGCGCTTTTCTTGGCGCGTGGATTGGCGCTTGGCTTGGCGCTTGGCTTGGCGCTTGGCCCCTCGCTTGGCTTGGCGCTTGGCTTGGCGCTTGGCTTGGCGCTTGGCTTGGCGCTTGGCTTGGCGCTTGGCTTGGCGCTTTTCTTGGCGCGTGGCTTGGCGCATGGCTTGTCGCTTGGCATGGCGCCCTCCTTGGCGCGTGGCTTGGCGCGTGGCTTGGCGCGTGATTTGGCGTTTGGCTTGGAGCTTTGCTTGGCTCTTTTCTCGGCGCGTGGCCTGTCGTTTGGCTTGGAGCATGGCGTTTCGCTTTTCTTGAATCGTGGCTTGGCGCTAGGCTTGGCGCATAGCGTGGCGCTTTTTTTGGCGCGTGGCTTGGCGCTTGGCTTGGCGTTTGGCTTGGCGCTTGGCTTGGCGCTCTCCTTGGCGCGTGGCTTGGCGCGTGGCTTGTCGCTTGGCTTGGCGCTCTCCTTGGTGCATGGGGTGGCGCTTTTCTTGACGTTTGGCTTGGCGCATGATTTGGCTCTTTCCTTGGCGCGTGGCTTGGAGCTTGGTTGGGCGTTTGGCTTGGCGCTTTTCTTAACGTGTGGTTGGCGCGTAGCTTGGCACTTGGCTTGACGCTTAAAACGGCGCTTGGCTTGCCGCTTGGCTTGGCGCTCTCCTTGGCTCGTGGCTTGGCGCTTGGCTTGGCGCTTTTTTTGGCGCTTGGCTTGGCGCCTAGCTTGGCGCGTGGTTTGTCGCTTGGCTTGGCGCTCTCCTTGGCTCGTGGCTTGGCGCTTGGATTGGCGCTTGGCTTGGCGCTTGGCTTGGCGCTTGGCTTAACGCTTGGCTGGGCGCTTGGCTTGGCGCCTGGCTTGGCGCCTGGCTTGGCGCTTTTCTTGGCGCGTGGTTTCGCGCTTGGATGGACGCGTGGTTTGGCGCTTGGCTTGGCGCTCGGCTTGGCGCTTTTCTTGGCGCGTGGCTTGACGCTTGGATTGGCGCTTTTCTTGGCGCGTAGTTTGGCACTGGGCTTGACGCTTAGCATGGCGCTTGGCTTGGCGCTTTTCTTGGCGCGTGGCCTGTCGCTTGGCTTGGCGCATGGCGCGGCGCTTTTCTTGACGCGTGGCTTGGCGCTTGGCTTGACGTTTGGTTTGGGGCTTGGCTTGGCGCTGTTCTTGGCGCGTGGCTTGGCGCTTGGATGGGCACTTGGCTTGGCGTGGCGCTTTTCTTGGCGCGTGGCTTGGCACTTGGCTTGCCGCTTGGCTTGGCGCTTTCTTTGGCGCTTTTTCTGGCGCGTGGCTTAGCGCTTGGCTTGGCCGTTGGCTTGGCGCTTGGCTTGGCGCTTGGCTTGGCGCATGGCTTGGCGCTTTCCTTGGCGCGTGGCTTAGCGCTTGGCTTGGCCGTTGGCTTGGCGCTTGGCTTGGCGCTTGGCTTGGCGCATGGCTTGGCGCTTTCCTTGGCGCGTGGCTTAGCGCTTGGCTGGGCGCTTGGCTTGGCGATTGGCTTGGCGCTCTTCTTGGCGCGTGGCTTGTCGCTTGGCTTCGCGCTTTTCTTGGCGCGCTGCTTGGCGCTTGGCTGGACGCTTGGCTTGGCGCTTGGCTTGGCGCTGGCTTGGCGCTTGGCTTGGTGCTTGGATTGGCGCTTTTTGTGGCGCGTGGCTTTGCGCGTGGTTTGGCGCTTGGCTTGGCGCTTTTTTTGGGGCGTGGTTTGGCGCGTGGCTTGGCGCTTGACTGGACGCTTGGCTTGGCGTTTGGCTTGGCGCTGGCTTGGCGCTTGGCTGGACGCTTGGCTTGGCGCTTGGCTTGGCTCTGGCTTGGCGCTTGGCTTGGTGCTTTTCTTGGCGCGTGGCTTGGCGCTTGGCTTGTCGCTTGGCTTGGCGTGTGGCTTGGCGCTTAGCTTGGAGCGTGGCTTGTCGCTTGGCTTGGCGCTCTCCTTGGCGCTTAGCTTGGCGCTTGGCTTAGCGCTTGGCTTGGCGCTTTTCTTGGTGTTTTTCTTGGCGCGTAACATGGAGCTTGGCTTGGCGCTTGGCTTGGCGCTGGCTTGGCGCTTTTCTTGGCGCGTGGCTTGTCGCTTGGCTTGGCGCTCTCCTTGGCGCTTAGCTCGGCGCTTGGCTTAGCGCTTGGCTTAGCGCTTGGCTTGGAGCTTTTCTTGGTGTTTTTCTTGGCGCGTAACATGGAGCATGGCTTGGCGCTTGGCTTGGCGTGTGGCTTGGCGCTTAGATTGGCGCGTGGCTTGTCGCTTGGCTTGGCGCTCTCCTTGGCGCTTAGCTCGGCGCTTGGCTTAGCGCTTGGCTTGGCGCTTTTCTTGGTGTTTTTCTTGGCGCGTAACATGGAGCTTGGCTTGGCGCTTGGCTTTGCGCTGTTCTTAGCGCGTGGTTTGGTGCTTAACTTTCCGCTTAGCCTGGCGCTTGGCTTGGCGCTTTTCTTTGCGCTTTTCTTGGCGTGGAACTTGGTGCTTAACTTGGCGTTTGGATTGGCGCTTGGTTTGGCGCTTGGCTTGGCGCTCGGCTTGGCGCTTTTCTTGGCGCGTGACTTGCCGCGTGGCTTAACGCTTGGCTTTGCACTTTTCTTAGCGCGTGGTTTGGCGCTTGACTTGGCGCTTGGCTGGGCGCTTGGCTTGGCGCTTGGCCTGGCGCATAGCTTGACGCTCTCTTTGGCGCGTGGCTTGGCGCTTGGGTGGACGCTTGGTTTGGCGCTTTGCTTAGTGCTTGGCTTGGCGCTTGACTTGGCGCTTGGCTTGGCGCTTGGCTTAACGTTTTTCTTGGCGCGCGGTTTGGCGCGTGGCTTGGCGCTTGGCTTTGCGCTTTTCTTAGCGCGTGGTTTGGCGCGTGGCTTAGCGCTTGGCTGGGTGCTTGGCTTAACGCCCTTCTTGGCGTGTGGCTTGTCGCTTGGCTTTGCGCTTTACTTGGCGCGTAGCATGGCACTTGGCTTGGCGCTTGGCTGGGCGTTTGGCTTAGCGCTTGGCTTGGCGCTTGGCTTGGCGCATGGCTTGGCGCCCTCCTTGGCGCTTGGCTGGGCGTTTGGCTTGGCGCTTGGCTTGGCGCTTTTCTTGGCGCGTGGCTTGACACTTGGCTTGGCGCTTGGCTTGGCGCTTGGCCTGGTGCATAGCTTGACGCTCTCCATGGCGCGTGGCTTGGCGCTTGGCCGGACGCGTGGTTTGGTGCTTGGCTTGGCGCTTGGCTTGGCGATTAACTTGGCGCTCGGCTTGGCACTTTTCTTGGCGATTTTCTTGGCGATTTTCTTGGGCGTGGCTTGGCACTTGGCTTGGCGCATAGCGTGGCGCTTTTTTTGGCGCGTGGCTTGGCGCTTGGCTTGGCGCTTGGCTTGGCGTTTGGCTTGGCGCTTGGCTTGGCGCCCTCCTTGTCGCGTGGCTTGGCGCGTGGCTTGGCGTTTGGCTTGGAGCTTTGCTTGGCTCTTTTCTCGGCGCGTGGCCTGTCGCTTGGCTTGGAGCATGACGTTTCGCTTTTCTTGAATCGTGGCGTGGCGCTTTTTTTGGCGCGTGGATTGGCGCTTGGCTTGGCGTTTGGCTTGGCGCTTGGCTTGGCGCTCTCCTTGGCGCGTGGCTTGGCGCGTGGCTTGTCGCTTGGCTTGGCGCTCTCCTTGGTGCATGGGGTGGCGCTTTTCTTGACGTTTGGCTTGGCGCATGCCTTGGCTCTTTCCTTGGCGCGTGGCTTGGAGCTTGGTTGGGCGTTTGGCTTGGCGCTTTTCTTAACGTGTGGTTGGCGCGTAGCTTGGCACTTGGCTTGACGCTTAAAACGGCGCTTGGCTTGCCGCTTGGCTTGGCGCTCTCCTTGGCTCGTGGCTTGGCGCTTGGCTTGGCGCTTTTTTTGGCGCTTGGCTTGGCGCCTAGCTTGGCGCGTGGATTGGCGCTTGGCTTGGCGCTTTTCTTGGCGCGTAGCCTGACGCGTGGCTTGTCGCTTGGCTTGGCGCTCTCTTTGGCGCGTGGATTGGCGCTTAGATTGGCGCGTGGATTGGCGCCTGGCTTGGCGCCTGGCTTGGCACTTTTCTTGGCGCTCGGCATGGCGCTTTTCTTGGCGCGTGGCTTGACGCTTGGATTGGCGCTTTTCTTGGCGCGTAGCTTGGCACTGGGCTTGACGCTTAGCATGGCGCTTGGCTTGGCGCTTGGCTTGGCGCTTTTCTTAGCGCGTGGCCTGTCGCTTGGCTTGGCGCATGGCGCGGCGCTCTTCTTGACGCGTGGCTTGGCGCTTGGCTTGACGTTTGGTTTGGGGCTTGGCTTGGCGCTTTTCTTGACGCGTGGCGTGGTGCTTTTTTTAGCGCGTGGCTTGGCGCTTGGCTTGGCGTTTGGCTTGGCGCTTGGCTTGGCGCTTTTTTTTGCGCGTGGCCTGTCGCTTGGCTTGGCGCATGGAGTGGCGCTTTTCTTGGCGCGTGGCTTGGCGCTGGCTTGGCGCTTGGCTTGGCGCTTTTTTTGGCGCGTGACCTGTCGCTTGGCTTGGCGCATAGCGTGGCGTTTTTCTTGGCGCGTGGCTTGGCGCTTGGTTTGGAGTTTGGCTTGGCGCTTAACTTGGCGCTTTTTTTGGCGCATGGCCTGTCGCTTGGCTTGCCGCATGGTGTGGCGCTTTTCTTGGCGCGTGGCTTGGCGCTTGGTTTGGCGTTTGACTTGGCGTTTGGCTTGGCGCTTTTTTTGGCGCGTGGCCTGTCGCTTGGCTTGGCGCATGGCTTGGCGCTCTCTTTGGCGCTTGGCTTGGCGATTGGCTTAACGTTTTTCTTAGCGCGTGGTTTGTCGCTTGGCTTGGCGCATGACGTGGAGCTTTTCTTGGTGCGTGGCTTGGCGCTTGGCCTGGCGTTTGGCTTGGCGCTTGGCTTGGCGCTTTTTTTGGCGCGTGGCCTGTCGCTTGGCTTGGCGCATAGCGTGCCGCTTTTCTTGGCGCGTGGATTGGCGCTTGGCCCCTCGCTTGGCTTGGCGCTTGGCTTGGCGCTTGGCTTGGCGCTTGGCTTGGCGCTTGGCTTGGCGCTTTTCTTGGCGCGTGGCTTGGCGCATGGCTTGTCGCTTGGCATGGCGCCCTCCTTGGCGCGTGGCCTGGCGCGTGGCTTGGCGTTTGGCTTGGAGCTTTGCTCGGCTCTTTTCTCGGCGCGTGGCCTGTCGCTTGGCTTGGAGCATGGCGTTTCGCTTTTCTTGAATCGTGGCTTGGCGCTTGGCTTGGCGCATAGCGTGGCGCTTTTTTTGGCGCGTGGCTTGGCGCTTGGCTTAGCGTTTGGCTTGGCGCTTGGCTTGGCGCTCTCCTTGGCGCGTGGCTTGGCGCATAGCGTGGCGCTTTTTTTGGCGCGTGGCTTGGCGCTTGGCTTGGCGTTTGGCTTGGCGCTTGGCTTGGCGCTCTCCTTGGCGCGTGGCTTGTCGCTTGGCTTGGCGCTCTCCTTGGTGCATGGGGTGGCGCTTTTCTTGACGTTTGGCTTGGCGCATGCCTTGGCTCTTTCCTTGGCGCGTGGCTTGGAGCTTGGTTGGGCGTTTGGCTTGGCGCTTTTCTTAACGTGTGGTTGGCGCGTAGCTTGGCACTTGGCTTGACGCTTAAAACGGCGCTTGGCTTGCCGCTTGGCTTGGCGCTCTTCTTGGCTCGTGGCTTGGTGCTTGGCTTGGCGCTTTTTTTGGCGCGTGGCTTGGCGCTTGGCTTAGCGTTTGGCTTGGCGCTTGGCTTGGCGCTCTCCTTGGCTCGTGGCTTGGGGCTTGGCTTGGCGCTTTTCTTGACGCGTGGCTTGGCGCGTGCCTTGTCGCTTGGCTTGGCGCTTGGCTTGGCGCTTGGCTTGGCGCTTTTCTTGACGCGTGGCTTGGCGCGTGCCTTGTCGCTTGGCTTGGCGCTTGGCTTGGCGCTCTCCTTGGCTCGTGGCTTGGGGCTTGGCTTGGCGCTTTTCTTGGCGCGTGGCTTGGCGCGTGGCTTGTCGCTTGGCTTGGCACTTGGCTTGGCAGTTGGCTTGGCGTGGCGCTTTTCTTGGCGCGTGGCTTGGCACTTGGCTTGCCGCTTGGCTTGGCGCTTTCTTTGGCGCATTTTCTGGCGCGTGGCTTAGCGCTTGGCTTGGCCGTTGGCTTGGCGCTTGGCTTGGCGCTTGGCTTGGCGCATGGCTTGGCGCTCTCCTTGGCGCGTGGCTTAGCGCTTGGCTGGGCGCTTGGCTTGGCGATTGGCTTGGCGTTCTTCTTGGCGCGTGGCTTGTCGCTTGGCTTCGCGCTTTTCTTGGCGCGTGGCTTGGCGCTTGGCTGGACGCTTGGCTTGGCGCTTGGCTTGGCGCTGGCTTGGCGCTTGGCTTGGTGCTTGGCTTGGCGCTTTTTGTGGCGCGTGGCTTTGCGCGTGGTTTGGCGCTTGGCTTGGCGCTTTTTTTGGGGCGTGGTTTGGCGCGTGGCTTGGCGCTTGACTGGACGCTTGGCTTGGCGTTTGGCTTGGCGCTGGCTTGGCGCTTGGCTGGACGCTTGGCTTGGCGCTTGGCTTGGCTCTGGCTTGGCGCTTGGCTTGGTGCTTTTCTTGGCGCGTGGCTTGGCGCTTGGCTTGTCGCTTGGCTTGGCGTGTGGCTTGGCGCTTAGCTTGGAGCGTGGCTTGTCGCTTGGCTTGGCGCTCTCCTTGGCGCTTAGCTTGGCGCTTGGCTTAGCGCTTGGCTTGGCGCTTTTCTTGGTGTTTTTCTTGGCGCGTAACATGGAGCTTGGCTTGGCGCTTGGCTTGGCGCTGGCTTGGCGCTTTTCTTGGCGCGTGGCTTGTCGCTTGGCTTGGCGCTCTCCTTGGCGCTTAGCTCGGCGCTTGGCTTAGCGCTTGGCTTGGAGCTTTTCTTGGTGTTTTTCTTGGCGCGTAACATGGAGCATGGCTTGGCGCTTGGCTTGGCGTGTGGCTTGGCGCTTAGATTGGCGCGTGGCTTGTCGCTTGGCTTGGCGCTCTCCTTGGCGCTTAGCTCGGCGCTTGGCTTAGCGCTTGGCTTGGCGCTTTTCTTGGTGTTTTTCTTGGCGCGTAACATAAAGCTTGGCTTGGCGCTTGGCTTTGCGCTGTTCTTAGCGCGTGGTTTGGTGCTTGGCTTTCCGCTTAGCCTGGTGCTTGGCTTGGCGCTTTTCTTTGCACTTTTCTTGGCGTGGAACTTGGTGCTTAACTTGGCGTTTGGATTGGCGCTTGGTTTGGCGCTTGGCTTGGCGCTCGGCTTGGCGCTTTTCTTGGCGCGTGACTTGCCGCGTGGCTTAACGCTTGGCTTTGCACTTTTCTTAGCGCGTGGTTTGGCGCGTGACTTGGCGCTTGGCTGGGCGCTTGGCTTGGCGCTTGGCCTGGCGCATAGCTTGACGCTCTCTTTGGCGCGTGGCTTGGCGCTTGGGTGGACGCTTGGTTTGGCGCTTGGCTTAGTGCTTGGCTTGGCGCTTGACTCGGCGCTTGGATTGGCGCTTGGCTTAACGTTTTTCTTGGCGCGCGGTTTGGCGCGTGACTTGGCGCTTGGCTGGGCGCTTGGCTTGGCGCTTGGCCTGGCGCATAGCTTGACGCTCTCTTTGGCGCGTGGCTTGGCGCTTGGCTGGGCGCTTGGCTTAACGCCCTTCTTGGCGCGTGGCTTGTCGCTTGGCTTTGCGCTTTACTTGGCGCGTAGCATGGCACTTGGCTTGGCGCTTGGCTGGGCGTTTGGCTTGGCGCTTGGCTTGGCGCTTGGCTTGGCGCATGGCTTGGCGCCCTCCTTGGCGCTTGGCTGGGCGTTATCTTGGCGCTTGGCTTGGCGCTTTTCTTGGCGCGTGGCTTGACACTTGGCTTGGCGCTTGGCTTGGCGCTTGGCCTGGTGCATCGCTTGACGCTCTCCATGGCGCGTGGCTTGGCGCTTGGCCGGACGCGTGGTTTGGTGCTTGGCTTGGCGCTTGGCTTGGCGTCTGGCTTGGCGCTTGGCTTGGCGCTGTTCTTGGCGCGTGGCTTGGCGCTTGGCTGGGCACTTGGCTTGGCACTTGGCTTTGCGTTTAACTTGGCGCTCGGCTTGGCACTTTTCTTGGCGCGTGGTTTGGCACTTAACTTGCCGCTTGGCTTGGCGCTTGGCTTGGCGCTTTTCTTGGCGATTTTCTTGGCGCGTGGCTTGGCGCTTGGCTTGGCGCTTGGCTTGGCGCTTGGCTTGGCGCTTGGCTTGGCGCTTTTCTTTTCGATTTTCTTGGCGCGTGGCTCGTCGCTTGGCTAGGCGCATGGCGTGGCGCTTTTCTTGGCTTGTGGCTTTACGCTTGGCTTAGCGTTTGGCTTGGCGCTTGGCTTGGCACTTGGCTTGGCGCTTGGCTTGGCGCTTGGCTTGGCGTTTTTCTTGGCGCTTGGCTTGGCGCTTTTTTTATCGCGTGGCTTGGCACTTGGCTTGGCGCTTGGCTTGGCGCTTGGCCTGGCGCATAGTTTGACGCTCTCCATGGCGCGTGGCTTGGCGCATGGCTGGACGCTTGGCTTGGCGCTTGGCTTGGCACTTGGCTTGGCGTTTGGCTTGGCGCTTGGCTTGGCGCTTAGCTTGGCGCTTTTTTTGGCGCGTGGCTTGACGCGTGGCTTGGCGCGTGGCTTGGCGCTTGGCTTTGCGCTTTTCTTATCGCGTGGTTTGGCGCGTGCCTTGGTGCTTGGCTGGGCGCTTGTCTTGGCGCTTGGCTGGGCGCTTGGCTTGGCGCTTGGCTTGGCGAATGGCTTGACGCACTTCTTGGTGCGTGGCTTGGCGCTTGGCTGGGCGCTTTTCTTGGCGCGTGGTTTGGTGCTTGGCTTGCCGCTTGGCCTGGCGCTTGGCTTGGCGCTTGGCTTGGCGCTTGGCTTGGCGCTTGGCTTGGTGCTTTTCTTGGCGCGTGGCTTGGCGCTTGGCTTGTTGCTTGGCTTGGCGTGTGGCTTGGCGCTTAGCATGGCGCTTGGCTTAGCGCTTGGCTTGGCGCTTTTCTTGGTGTTTTTCTTGGCGCGTAACATGGAGCTTGGCTTGGCGCTTGGATTGGCGCTGGCTTGGCGCTTTTCTTGGCGCGTGGCTTGTCGCTTGGCTTGGCGCTCTCCTTGGCGCTTAGCTCGGCGCTTGGCTTAGCGCTTGGCTTGGCGCTTTTCTTGGTGTTTTTCTTGGCGCGTAACATGGAGCTTGGCTTGGCGCTTGGCTTGGCGCTTGGTTTGGCGCTTGGCTTGGCGCTTGGTTTGGCGCTTGGCTTAGCGCTTGGCTTGGAGCTTTTCTTGGTGTTTTTCTTGGCGCGTAACATGGAGCATGGCTTGGCGCTTGGCTTGGCGTGTGGCTTGGCGCTTAGCTTGGCGCGTGGCTTGTCGCTTGGCTTGGCGCTCTCCTTGGCGCTTAGCTCGGCGCTTGGCTTAGCGCTTGGCTTGGCGCTTTTCTTGGTGTTTTTCTTGATGCGTAACATGGAGCTTGGCTTGGCGCTTGGCTTGGCGCTTGGTTTGGCGCTTGGCTTGGCGCTTGGTTTGGCGCTTGGCTTGGCGCTTGGCTTTGCGCTGTTCTTAGCGCGTGGTTTGGTGCTTGGCTTGCCGCTTAGCTTGGCGCTTGCCTTGGCGCTTTTCTTTGCGCTTCTCTTGGCGTGTAACTTGGTGCTTAACTTGGCGTTTGGCTTGGCGCTTGGTTTGGTGCATGACTTGGCGCTCTCCTTGGCGCGTGGCTTGGCGCTTGATTTGGCGCTTATCTTGGCGCGTGACTTGCCGCGTGGCTTAACGCTTGGCTTTGCACTTTTCTTAGCGCGTGGTTTGGCACGTGGCTTGGCGCTTGGCTGGGCGCTTGGCTTTTCGCTTGGCCTGTCGCATAGCTTGACGCTCTTTTTGGCGCGCGGCTTGGCGCTTGGGTGGACGCTTGGTTTGGCGCTTGGCTTAGTGCTTGGCTTGGCGCTTGACTTGGCGCTTGGATTGGCGCTTGGCCGGACGCGTGGTTTGGTGCTTGGCTTGGCGCTTGGCTTGGCGCTGTTCTTGGCGCGTGGCTTGGCGCTTGGCTTGGCGCCTTTCTTTTCGATTTTCTTGGCGCGTGGCTCGTCGCTTGGCTAGGCGCATGGCGTGGCGCTTTTCTTGGCTTCTGGCTTTACGCTTGGCTTAGCGTTTGGCTTGGCGCTTGGCTTGGCACTTGGCTGGGCGCTTGGCTTTTCGCTTGGCCTGTCGCATAGCTTGACGCTCTTTTTGGCGCGCGGCTTGGCGCTTGGGTGGACGCTTGGTTTGGCGCTTGGCTTAGTGCTTGGCTTGGCGCTTGACTTGGCGCTTGGATTGGCGCTTGGCCGGACGCGTGGTTTGGTGCTTGGCTTGGCGCTTGGCTTGGCGCTGTTCTTGGCGCGTGGCTTGGCGCTTGGCTGGGCACTTGGCTTGGCACTTGGCTTTGCGTTTAACTTGGCGTCCGGCTTGGCGCTTTTCTTGGCGCTTGGTTTGGCACTTGACTTGCCGCTTGGCTTGGCGCTTTTCTTGGCGATTTTCTTGGCGCGTGGCTTGGCGCTTGGCTTGGCGCTTGGCTTGGCGCCTTTCTTTTCGATTTTCTTGGCGCGTGGCTCGTCGCTTGGCTAGGCGCATGGCGTGGCGCTTTTCTTGGCTTCTGGCTTTACGCTTGGCTTAGCGTTTGGCTTGGCGCTTGGCTTGGCACTTGGCTTGGCGCTTGGCTTGGCGCTTGGCTTGGCGTTTGGCTTGGCGCTTGGCTTGGCGCTTTTTTTTATCGCGTGGCTTGGCGCTTGGCTTGGCGCCTGGCCTGGCGCATAGCTTGACGCTCTCCATGGCGCGTGGTTTGGCGCATGGCTTGGCACTTGGCTTGGCGTTTGGCTGGACGCTTGGCTTGGCGCTTGGCTTGGCACTTGGCTTGGCGTTTGGCTTGGCGCTTGGCTTGGCGCTTGGCTTGGCGCTTTTTTTGGCGCGTGGCTTGGCGCGTGGCTTGGAGCTTGGCTTTGCGCTTTTCTTAGCGCGTGGTTTGGTGCGTGGCTTGGCCCTTGGCTGGGCGCTTGGCTTGGCGCTTGGCTGGGCGCTTGGCTTGGCGCTTGGCTTGGCAAATGGCTTCGCGCTTTTCTTGGCGCGTGGTTTGGTGCTTGGCTTGCCGCTTGGCTGGGCGCTTGGCTTGGCGCTGGGCTTGGCTTTTGGCTTCGCGCTTTTCTTGGCGCGTGGTTTGGTGCTTGGCTTGCCGCTTGGCTGGGCGCTTGGCTTGGCGCTGGGCTTGGCGCTTTTCTTGGCGCGTGGCTTGGCGCTTGGCTTAGCGCTTTTCTTAGCGCGTGGTTTAGTGCTTGGCCTGCCGTTTTGCTTGGCGCTTGGCTTGGCGCTTTTCTTGGCGTTTTTCTTGGCGCGTAACTTGGCGCTTGGCTTAACGTTTGGCTTGGCGCTTGGCTTGGCGCATGGCTTGACGTTCTCCTTGGCGCGTGGCTTGGCGCTTGGCTTTGCGTTTTTTTTAGCGCGTGGTTTGGTGCTTGGCTTGCCGCTTGGTTTGGCGCATGCCTTGGCGCTCTTCTTGGCGCTTAGCTTGGCGCTTGGCTTAGCGCTTGGCTTGACGCTTTTCTTGGTGCTTTTGTTGGCGCGTAACATGGAACTTGGCTTGGCGTTAGGCTTGGCGCTGGGCTTTGCGCTTTTCTTGGTGCTTTTCTTGGCGCGTAACATGGATCTTGGCTTGGCGCTAGGCTTGGCGCATGGCATGGCGCTTGGCTTGGCGCTTGGCTTTGCGCTTTTCTTAACGCGTGGTTTGGTGCTTGGCTTGCCGCTTGGTGTGACGCTTGGCTTAACGCTTTTCTTTGCGTTTTTCTTGGCGCGAAACTTGGTGCTTGGCTTGGCGTTTTGCTTGGCACTTGGCTTGGCGCATGGCTTGGCGCTCTCCTTGGCGCGTGACTCTGCGCTTGGTTGGACGCTTGGCTTGGCGCTTGGCTTAGTGCTTGGCTTGGCGCTTGGCTTGGCGCTTGGCTTGGCGCTTGGCTTTTCTCTTGGCTTAATGTTTTTTTTGGCGCTTGGCTTGGCGCTTGGCTTGGCGCATGGCTTGGCGCTCTCCTTGGCGCGTGGCTTAGCGCTTGGCTGGGCGCTTGGCTTAACGCCCTTCTTGGCGAGTGGCTTGTCGCTTGGCTATGCGCTTGGCTTGGCGCTTGGCTTGGCGCATGGCTTGGCGCTTGGCTGGGCGTTTGGCTTGGCGCTTGGCTTGGCGCTTGGCTTGGCGAATGGCTTGGCGCCCTTATTGGCGCGTGGCTTGGCACTTGGCTTGGCGCTTTTCTTGGCGCGTGGCTTGGCACTTGGCTTGGCGCTTGGCGTGGTGCATAGCTTGACGCTCTCCTTGGCGCGTGGCTTGGCGCTTGGCCGGACGCGTGGCTTGGTGCTTGGCTTGGCGCTTGGCTTGACGCTTGGCTTGGCGCTTGGCTTGGCGCTGTTCTTGGCGCGTGGCTAGGCCCTTGGCTGGGCACTTGGCTTGGCACTTGGCTTGGCGTTTAACTTGGCGCTCGGCTTGACGCTTTTCTTGGCGCGTGGTTTGGCACTTGGCTTGCCGCTTGGCTTGGCGCTTTTCTTCGCGATTTTCTTGGCGTGTGGCTTGGCGCTTGGCTTGGCGCTTTTCTTGGCGATTTTCTTGGGGCGTGGCTTGTCGCTTGGCTAGGCGCATGGCGGGGCGCTTTTCTTATCTTGTGGCTTTGCGCTTGGCTTAGCGTTTGGCTTGGCGCTTGGCTTGGCGCTTGGCTTGGCGCTTGGCTTGGCGTTTGGCTTGGCGCTTGGCTTGGCGCTTTTTTTATCGCGTGGCTTGACACCTGGCTTGGCGCTTGGCTTGTAGCTTGGCCTGGCGCATAGCTTGACGCTCTCAATGGCGCGTGGCTTGGCGCATGGCTTGGCGCTTGGCTTGGCGCTTGGATTGGCGCTTGGCTTGGCGCTTGGCTTGGCGCTTTTTTTGGAGCGTGGCTTAGCGTGGCTTGGGGCTTGGCTTAGCGCTTTTCTTAGCGCGTGGTTTGGCGCGTGGCTTGGCGCTTGGCTGGGCGCTTGGCTTGGCGCTTGGCTTGGCGAATGGCTTGACGTTCTCCTTGGCGCGTGGCTTGGCGCTTGGCTGGGCGCTTGGCTTGGCGCTTGGCTTGGCGCTTTTTTGGCGTGTGGCTTGTCGCTTGGCATCGCGCTTTTCTTGGCGCGTGGCTTGGCGCTTGGTTTTGCTTTTTTTTTAGCGCGTGGTTTGGTGCTTGGCTTGCCGCTTGGCTTGGCGCTTGGCTTGGCGCTTTTCTTGGCGTTTCTCTTGGCGCGTAACTTGGCGCTTGGCTTAACGTTTGGCTTGGCGCTTGGCTTGGCGCATGGCTTGACGCTCTCCTTGGCGCGTGGCTTGGCGCTTGGCTGGACGCTTGGCTTGGCACTTTCTTCGCGCTTGGCTTTGCGTTTTTTTTTAACGCGTGGTTTGGTGCTTGGCTTGCCGCTTGGTTTGGCGCATGCCTTGGCGCTCTCCTTGGCGCTTAGCTTGGCGCGTGGCTTGTCGCTTGGCTCGGCGCTCTCCTTGGCGCTTAGCTTGGCGCTTGGCTTAGCGCTTGGCTTGGCGCTTTTCTTGGTGGTTTTCTTGGCGCGTAACATGGATCTTGGCTTGGCGCTAGGCTTGGCGCATGGCTTGGCGCTTGGCTTGGCGCTTGGCTTTGCGCTTTTCTTAGCGCGTGGTTTGGTGCTTGGCTTGCCGCTTGGTGTGACGCTTGGCTTAACGCTTTTCTTTGCGCTTTTCGTGGCGCGAAACTTGGTGCTTGGCTTGGCGTTTTGCTTGGCACTTGGCTTGGCGCATGGCTTGGCGCTCTCCTTATCGCGTGACTTGGCGCGTGGCTTAACGCTTGGCTTTGCGTTTTTCTTAGCGCGTGGTTTGGCAAGTGGATAGGCGTTTGGCTGGGCACTTGGCTTGGCGCTTGGCCTGGCGCATAGCTTGACGCTCTCCTTGTCGCTTGGCTTGGCGCCCTCCTTGGCGCGTGGCTTGGCGCTTGGCTTGGCGCGTGGTTTGGCACTTGGCCTGGTGATTGGCTTGACGTTTGGCTTGGCGCATGCCTTGGCGCTTTCCTTGGCGCGTGGCTTGGAGCTTGTTTGGGCGTTTGGCTTGGCGCTTTTCTTAAGGTGTGGTTGGCGCGTAGCTTGGCACTTGGCTTGACGCTTAGAATGGCGCTTGGCTTGCCGCTTGGCTTGGTGCTCTCTTTGGCTCGCGGCTTAGCGCATGGCGTGGCGTTTTTCTTGGCGCGTGGCTTGGCGTTCTCTTTGGCGCGTGGCTTGGCGCTTAGCTTGGCGCGTGGATTGGCGCTTGGCTTGGCGCTTGGCTTGGTGCTCTCCTTGGCGCTTAGCTTGGCGTTTGGCTTGGCGCTTGGCTTGCCGTTTTTCTTGGCGCTTTTCTTGTCGCGTGGCTTGGCGCTTGGCTTGGCGCTTGGCTTGGCGCTTGGCTTGGCGCTGTTCTTGGCGCGTGGCTTGGCGCTTGGCTGGACACTTGGCTTGGCACTTGACTTGGCGTGGCGCTTTTTTGGCTTGTGGCTTGGCACTTGGCTTGCCGCTTGGCTTGGCGCTTGGCTTGGCGCTTGGCGTGGCGCCTGTCTTGGCGCATGGCTTGGCGCTCTCCTTGGCGTTTGGCTAGGCGCTTGGCTTGGCGCTTGGCTTGGCACGTGGCTTGTCGCTTGGCTTGGCGCTCTTCTTGGCGCGTGGTTTGGCGCTTAGCTTAGAGCGTAGCTTGGCGTTTGGCTTGGCGCTTGGCTTGGCGCGTGGTTTTGCGCTTAGCTTGGAGCGTGGCTTGGCGTTTGGCTTGGCGCTTGGCTTGGCGCTTTTCTTGGCGCGTGGCTTGTCGCTTAACTTGGCGTTCTCCTTGGCGCGTAGCTTGGCGTTTAGCTTGGCGCGTGGCTTGGCGCTTGGCTTGGCGCTTAGTTTGGCGCTTTTTTTAGCGCGTGGCTGGGCGCTTGGTTTGGCGCTTTTCTTGGCGCGTGGCTTGGCGCTTGGCTTGGCGCTTGGGATAACGAATGGCTTGGCGCTTCCCTTGGCGAGTGGCTTTTTGCTTGGCCGGGCGCTTAGCTTGACGCTTGGCTTTACGCTTTTCTAGGCGCGTGGCTTGTCGCTTGGCTTGGCGCTTTTCTTGGCGCGTGGCTTGCCGCTTAGCTTGGCGCGTGGCTTGGCGCTTGGCTTGGCGCTTGGTTTGGCGCTTTCTTTAGCGCGTGGCTGGGCGCTTGGTTTGGCGCTTGGCTTGGCGCCTGGCTTGGCGCTTGGCTTGGCGCTTGGGATGGCGAATGGCTTGGCGCTTCCCTTGGCGAGTGGCTTTTTGCTTGGCCGGGCGCTTAGCTTGACGCTTGGCTTTACGCTTTTCTAGGCGCGTGGCTTGTCGCTTGGCTTAGCGCTCTCCTTGCCGCGTGGTTTGCCGCTTAGCTTGGCGCGTGGCTTGGCGCGTGGCTTGGCGCTTGGCTTGGCGCTTGGTTTGGCGCTTTCTTTAGCGCGTGGCTGGGCGCTTGGTTTGGCGCTTGGCTTGGCGCCTGGCTTGGCGCTTGGCTTGGCGCTTGGGATGGCGAATGGCTTGGCGTTTCCCTTGGCGAGTGGCTTTTTGCTTGGCCGGGCGCTTAGCTTGACGCTTGGCTTTACGCTTTTCTAGGCGCGTGGCTTGTCGCTTGGCTTGGCGCTTTTCTTGGCGCGTGGCTTGGCGCTTGGCTGGACGCTTGGCATGGCGCTTTTCTTAGCGCGTGGTTTGGTGCTTGGCTTGCCGCTTGGCTTGGCGCTTGGCATGGCGCTTTTCTTGGCGCTTTTCTTGGCGCGTAACTTAGTGCTTGGCTTGGCGTTTGGCTTTTCGCTTGCCTTGGCGCGTGGCTTGGAGCTCTCCTTGGCGCGTGGCTTGTCGCTTGGCTTCGCGCTTTATTGGCGCGTGGCTTGGCACTTGGCTTGGCGCTTGGCTTAGCGCTTGGCATGGCGCATAACTTGACGTTCTCCTTAGCGCGTGGCTTGGCGCTTGGCAGGACGCTTGGCTTGGCGCTTGGCTTGGCGCTTGGCTTGGCGCTTGGCTTGGCGCTTGGCTTGGCGCTTGGCTTGGCGCTTTTCTTGGCGCGTGGCTTAGCGCGTGGCTTGGCGCTTGGCTTAATGCTTTTGTAACGTTTCGCTTGTGAATCTAAATTCTAAAAATACTTGAAACGTATTGGGAATTTAATTCGCCCCTTTATCAAACGTTTGCATCTCAAGACCGCGCTAGGAAGCGATAGCGCGGGCCGGTAGCCGATGCGCAGGAAGCCACATTTGTACGTAGGAGTGTTTCCCTTGCTATCTAAGTGGGGAGCACGAGCGCCGACAGTAGGTTAGAATGGACAGTTGTAGAACCTCCCCCCACCACTTTTCCTTGAAACCGAGGCCACACTTCAAGGTCACATCTTCAAGCCAATTTTCAAAGCCACAGCTCAAGGCTAAACTTCGAGACCACATGGACAGTTCTAGAACCTCCCCCCACCACTTGGCCTCCAATTCAAGGTTAAGTCGTGAGAAGCTGGAACACTCATTGTTCAGCCTTGATTTCAAGGTCGGACTTTAGTTCAGAGCTAGGACAGCTTCCCCACAGTTGGCTTTTAGTTCAAGGTTGCTTGCTGGTGCCTCTCCACCAGTTGGCCTTGAGTTCAAGGCCAAAGCCAACTCCACAACCACATGAAAGCAGGAACCCAAGGTCACATCTTCAAGCCTATTTTCAAAGCTACAGCTCAAGGCTTAACTTCGAGACCACATGGACAGTTCTAGAACCTCCCCCCACCACGTTTTTTTGAAACCGACGCTACACTTCAAGTTAAGGCCAAATTTCAAGGCCACAGCTCACAGCTAAACTTCAAGGCCACATCTCAATTCTGGAACTACCCCCAAACACTTGGCTTTGAAACCGAGGCCAAACTTCACGGCCAAAGTTGCTGCTACTCCCCCCGCCACTTATATTTTTATTCAAGGTTATGGTTAGTGTTCTCATCAAATTACATTTGAACCCTAGCTTAGACCATTCGGCCAACCTGACACTTCCAACAAGTTTAATGAAATGTTACATCAACAATTGCCGATGGTAAATCGGAACATGCTCGCACTAACTCAGGAGAAGGGTCGTGGGCAACTTACCTTCCAAAAAAACTAAAGATCGAACGGATAAGGGCGCCAAGAGGTTTCTACAGCCTATGTTCCACTTGTTCGTTTAAGCAACAAACCTACTAAAATTCGCTCAAGATAGCAATGCAACGTAAACAATAAAACAAAACCCACAGAGTAATAAATCGTATAATATTTCTAATAAATGATGGATCGGATAACAGGGAGGCATGAAATTGTTTTGTAATTACTGGCATAAAGTACACAGACAAGACTAGCACAAAATAAATATGTATCACAGTATGCAAATATATATCACATTGTTACTTATTTCACAAATTCAATCGGGTGCATCCGAAATCGCAGCTAGGCTGACGGCCTCGTAACTAATTTCTAAATGGACTTACTTTCAGCACTAAATTTGGCCAAAACACATTGATTAATAGCAACCCGAAGGCTAAGAGAATGTCACCGTTGTACTGCGTTCCACTTTTTAATATGTATCAAGTTAATAGTTTACGAATACCCACGTAAGCAATCAGATCTGTCTGCCCTATGGAAATAAGCACTGCTGGCTGAATACTGTTCCAGCTATTATAATTAATCCAAAGGAGCATGGAACTATCGCAACTAGGTTTGCCACTCGCTCAGCGAAATTTCAATCCAAAATGAGCTTCGGCGAGATTACTTTAAAATAAGCACAGCGTAAGCTCGCACTTCGTGTGACACCTGATTACAACAATTACTTGCGGTGAAGCCGCTAATAAAAGAACACTATATGAATTGCTAAACAAGATAACGCAGGCAATTAAAAATTCCAGTGCATCCTAGCAGTTAACGAACATAATACTATGCCGCACAACTAAATCGTTTGAGAGTTCGTATAACAAAATGCAAAATAATCGAGGTAGGTTTCAAACCAGACTCGGCATCACGAGGTCACTCCAAACACCAGGGGGCTGTTCCTCAGGGAAGCTGTGAGCCACCGCAAACAGGACTCTGCTTCAAATCTCTCCTAGGGGTGTGCGAAGAACTACAGCCATCGACTTTGGGATGATCTCAGCCCGAAGCAAGGAGGATCTCAGCCCGAAGCAAGGAGGATCTCAGCCCGAAGCAAGGAGCTGAGCAAACACACTACCAAAATTAGTGGTCGAATAAGAAAATAGAAGCGTGCTTACCCAGGAAAGCCTGATAATCGCCTAACAGAAAAATGTGCTTTTACACTAACAGAGGTATTGGTAATCTTTCCTGGCCCATCGACGGAAAGGATGCTAAAATAACGACTGCCACAACCACTAGGTTCTTTGGGCGTCCTTTACGAACCCTTCTTTCAGTTCAGCTTCCTACATGGGAGACGATGCACCTCGAAGATTGTCCAAAAACAATTTAGCGGGCGGACATTTTAGCAAGCAACTTTTCACGAAAAACGGACGCTTCCCTAACGCCATCTCACGACAACGGCGGAAGTTGTTGGTGCCGATAATACAGAGCCCTGAACCGGTATTTTAAATACGAACTTTCCAAAGAGAAAATAGAAACCTGTATTTCCACTAGAACTGTTTCAATTGCGGATTGTATTGTTCGAGAAACAACGAAGGTTGCCTGCTATCAGGCGGAGAGTACTGCATAATTACGAGAAAACAATTCATTGGTTTCAGAAAGAGGCAAATATTTTCATAAATTGTTTTAATAACATCTAAAGATATATACAGATAAACAATTAACACTAATGCTATAATCACTTATCAGCTGCATGTACAGTAATGCTATTGTCTACTCCTTCGGCTTTGTCCTCCTCCTCCGCGAAGTTGAAGGCCGTTCCGATTCTGGGTAACTGCCTCCTGGAGTATTTTCGTGGTGGCAATCACCGCGTCCTTACCCACCAGAAGTCGACTTGTGCGAAAACGGAGGTGCGTTGCAATAATTAGAAATGGTGACCTTGAAGTCAGTAGTAGGAGCTGGCAACCTTGACTGTAAAATTGAGTTTGTATTAGTTTGCGTGCAGCATTTTACTTGATTTTGTTCATAGGTTTATAGGTAACAGAGAGAGTAACAAGGAGCGTAAATGGGTTGACATGTATGTGATGCGATGTCATAACAACATCAAGCGAGAATAAAAAATCACCGTCATGAACACAACCGCGAGGGTTGCAATCTCGTCTAACCATTGTGCCTCGGGTGATTTTAAACCCTTCGTAAAGGGCTCTCAACGTGAAGTCGGTAAAAACCTGCTGTTATTTTAATTTTCAAAATACCATTCAAAATTGTCCAACCTCGTCTCCTTAAAACACATTCGCCTAAGTGTGTTGGTTAATGGCATGCAAGCAGTTAACAGAATTTAAAAGTTAATAATATAGAATCTTAATAAGAAATTGTAGTGATTAAATATAAAATAACTAGCTCACAGTTTGGCAGGATCCAGCAGCTCCAAAAGAAGTTCTTGCAGATCTTAACGAAAGGAAAAAAAAGGAAATTAGACCGTGTTCTTTTATAAAATTGTTGTAAAGTGTGCTCGTTAATTGTAACCAGTGCATGACATTGAAAAATAGTATCCGAACTTTATTAAAAATGATTAAAACTGGTCACTTATTTACAGCAGCATCGAGGGGAGAATGCATAATTTTCTAAAGCATTCTTTTCCCCGACAGTTTTCGTAAATAAAGAAATTTTGTTACGATGTGTTTAATATAGAAACTACTTTTGAAATCCCGAACTTTATTAAAACTGGTCACTTATTTACAGCAGCATCGAGGGGAGAATGCATAATTTTCTGAAGCATTGTTTTCCACGACAGTTTTCGTAAATAAAGAAATTTTGTTAAGATGTGTTTAATATAGAAACTACTTTTGAAATCCCGGTTGTGAAAAAATAATATTCATGCCGCCTGCGAGCTATTAAATTTCGCAAAACAACATTTATTGACAAACGATTTAGAATAGTATACTCCTATATAGTATTAAAATGATTATGTTTAATAAAAGGCTTGTAGATAAATCATGTATGCGATACGTTAAAGAATAGAGTACGAGCGATTCAATTTGTTTCTAATGAATAGTTAAAATTTAAGATATAGGTATCTAAGATAACTTACCAGGGGGTTGTGAACACAGAACAAACGGATCGCAACTGAGTGTTGAACTACGAGAGCAATGCCGTTTGCAGCTAAAAAAACTTGTTTATATGCTATCCTTGTTCTACAGTCTAGACAAAAAAATGCAGTTTGGAATGTTTTCTTGCCGCCCAATGTGTAAAGTTAATAAATTGAAACCTGCGCTGCGAACCAAATTTTATTTTACTGGATTTATTTCGTTGGCTATTTAAATATTCTGATCCTGTATTTTCTAAATTAAAAAGTACATGTGTGCATAACTCTGAATTTAGGTTATCAAAGACAGTATGTAAGCGCGTTTAGATTATTAACATTCCGTTTTCATATAAAGCTTATGTGTCGTTTATAACGTTGCATGCATTTTCTACTTAAACAGCTCATTTTTTCGTTTGTATATCAGTTGTTTACAGTAATCTGAAAATAATAATGAATGTTCGTTAGACTGCAACGTGGTTACATAATTGTGTGTCGGTTTTATAATTACGATTCTGCAGCAGGCGCGTTATACAACATAAACAGCTTTCAGCTTTCAATAATTAGAAATGTAAATTTCTACAAGATATCTCAGGAACTTTGTTTATTGCATTCTAAGTAACTAATATTTATAAATAGAAAGATATTAACGAAATATAGACACTGTAAAGATAATTTCAACGCACAAATACAAAAGTTGTGAGAAATTAGAATAGTTCTGCTGTGAAAGTTGGGTTGAGAAATGTAATAATTGGCACCGTATCTACCATCCCACCTAGAGACAAGTGCTATGCTGTCTAACAGTTTCTATAGTTTTTCCAAAACATGCATTATTCATTAATTTATATAAATTTTTTTTAAATGTGTTAGTTGACTGGGCTCGTAATTTTGTATTTAGGTTTATACAGTGAGAATAATGTAAGACTGTACATGGCTGAATTATGCAAAATTAGACATAGGGAACTTACTTAATGTTACCATGGTATTAGTAAACAAAATAACAACACAGTGACTACTGAAACTAATTGAAACTGGATTATTTCATTGTAATTTCAAAACCGACAATTGTTACTAGCATGGGCAAATTGATTAATGCGAATAATGTATATGTAAGACTGTACATGGCTGAATTATGCAAAATTAGACATACCATGGTGTTAGTAAACAAAATAATAACACAGTGACTCCAGAAACTAATTGAAACTGGATTATTTCATTGTAATTTTAAAACCGACAATTGTTACTAGCATGGCTAAATTGATTAATGCTAAAATAAAGTTGCTAATGTATAGGCTTACATTATTCACACGGTATAGTTTTTCAACCAAAAGGATTGGTTAAAACTCAATACTCTATGAAATTTTAGCACTATAAGACCAGCTTGATTTAGATTTATATAATGAATGACATACCGCGTCTTAGGTTCCAAAGTTGTAAGTAGTTTCTTTTGTGTGCCTCCAGGAGGGACTTTATGTTCTGCACAAAATGGAAAATATTTATGCAGATCATGCAAATGTTGCGGACAATCTACATCCACTTCTAAAATTATACCTTCTTCAGCATCATCCGAAATATCAAGAATAGATTGCAAAGTTATGGAGTTTACTTGTTTTTCACTAAACCATTTAAAATTTTTCAAAGCTAAATACTGACTCGTAGACCAACCATGCAAATTTACTTTATCTAGAAGGTGTTTAGAAGGTTTATTGCAGTTATAATTTTTTAGAAATTTATTATTTGCTTTACTATATTTGGTACAGCATTGACTTATACCACCTCTAATACCTCTTTCAATAAAAAAGCAACATGTCTATATCAGTTAACAATTCTAATTTAACTTATGTATATTTGAGCATACCCTGGAACGTAAAACCGGAGGTTGTGTAGAAGTGACTGGGATCTAACCCATATGTTTCTATAGATTAAGTCTTAAAATTCTTAAAATTATCTGCCAAAAGTAAAACATCACATTTCAGATAAAGATCACTGTATTCTCCTAAATTTTTAATTTTAAATGATTTCCAAATCATCTATGCATGTTTGTAGTCTTGTTAGGAAATATCAGCTTGTTTCAATTTATTATAAAATTTTGACTTTTCCGGAAGAATCGTTTCATTAAACTTTTCCCAACTATCCATGTACTCGTAAGGAATAATTCCTTTTCTCATTAAAATATTTAGCTCTTCCATATTTAAATGGCTTAATGTATGATGTAAAATTTTAAAATCTTGAAATTCTAAATAAGATGCTAATTTATCTGATGACTCGCTCAAAAACGATATGAGTCTAAAAATCTACATTTATTACTTGCATTTGGAATATATTTAGTAAGCGAAATATATCTTTCTTTATTTTTCGGTAAAAATACCACCCTAGGATACATCATTTCGGTTCAAATAAGCGAAGTGGGTAAGACGTTTATTTTTGTATTCTAAACAGTATACATTTATTAAAACAAGTTTACTCTAAGATTACACTAACTTGCTCGTTTCTAAAATCTATTAGTTCACCCTTCTGATTCGCGAGCCGGATCTCGATGTTATAAATGGTTTCGACATTAACCTCTAAATAAATAGGTGCATTTGGAACATTTTCCATACAGAACCCAGGCGCCACGGAAATACTAAACCCATACAGAATATGCGCAGGTAAATTATTACGATAAGAACCTCGTGTGATGTTGCATTCAATGTAAACATTCGTGCGTTTACTTATCTGTATATCCAATTCAGATATGTGAGTGTGGTTAGGTTTGTATTCGATTGGTTTGAATCCGAGCATTCGACCAATAGAATCGGGTTTTGAAAAATCCACAGTGTACATCGATTTAATTTCGCATTTTTGCGTATTATTGTTTGCGCTTAGTATAGTGCTTTCTACGTGTTTTTCTAAATATGAACTTAGCTGATCGATTTCATATGAACCATGTGGAATAGTGAGTACATGGAGATCCTTATCTCTATAATAAAACTTATCGTTACCGGTATGGATATTTTTAATCAAATTGCAGCCGTAGAATCCCCTTAAAGCGAGCTCATACCTATGTCTAGGATTTAATCTTATAGACTCGGCATACGCGGCATGCAATACATTACCCACATCTTCAACTACCAATAGTATAGACATGAGTATGATGTGCGTTATCGTTTACATTCATTTATATAGAAAATTAAGACAAAGGTGGCCACATATCACGGTGTTATAGTTCTGGTCTCTAGAGTAATTATATTAAATTTTACAATCCCGAAAGTATTCAACGACCGCCAACGGTGGCGGTAAATTCCCAAAACCTCCACCGCAGCCAACAGAGGTGACCACCGGTCCCCAAGACAACAAAACCTAAAGCAGCTACCAACACCCAAACATCACCAGTAGGCTGCACAACAGCTATGTGATTCACGATCCACTTGGACAAACTATTTCAGTGGATCAACAAAATAAGTGTCAATAAGTGATATTATAACACAAGACGGTTAATACACCAGTAAACTCACAACTAAACATCGTCCACTGGAACGCTAACGGCATTCAGTGCAAAATGCAAGAAATGCGAAACCTCAATAAAACACTCAACGTCAACGTGATGATGATCAACGAGACACATCTCACACCAAAAGTTTCACTAAAGTTAGCTAACTACCAAACCTATAAAACGGACAGACCGCAGATAGCAGGAATTCCAACTAGAAGAGGGACCTATATTCTAGTGACAGGCAAACTCGCACAGCAGCAGGTTACACTACAAGCAAACGAGTTGGAGACCACGAGGGTCCAAGCAAGAGTAGCCGGAAGAGATCTAAAACTAATATCAGCCTACCGACAACCAAAGACCTCCAGCAACGCAAAATCTACAGCGGCCCGCATCCTGTTAATTATCGAAAAGGCCCGGAGTATCAAGCTGAGTTAAAGAAAAAGAAACTCGCAAGAGCCCCACTACTAGCAGAACCAACAGGATCACAGCCAATCACAGAGAGGAACGAAGATGGTTTCCAAACACAAGGCGGGAAACGAATTAAAAACAAACAGCCTGCTCCGCTCAACAGCGCAAAAGATCTCCTCAACAACAGTATCCACCAGCAGCAATGCAATTGCGATCCCTGACGCCTCAGTTGTAACAGCCAACGCTCGTACGGCTTCCGCATCTGTTTCCACCCAAGGACGCCAGGCTCGCCCAAGAATGCCACTACACCCAAACACGCCACCGCCACCTACAAGGCTGTTGCATCTTGCAAAACCGCTACCGCCGTCAACACAGCAGTCACCGGCTTTAAGGTGCCCATCGACCCCAGGATAGCAAAACCGAAAGCAGCTACCAGCACCCAAACAACACCAGTAGGCTGTATAGAAGCTATGGGATTCACGATTCACTTGGATAACCTCACTCAGTGGATCAGCAAAATAACTGTCAATAAGTGACCTTATAACACAAGATGTATAATACCCCAGTAGACGTACAACTAAACATTGTCCACTGGAACGCCGACGGTATTAAGTGCAAAATGCAAGAAATGCTAAACCTCATTAAACCACTCAACATCGACGTGATGATGATCAAAATCGCACCAAAAGTCTCACTAAAGGTATCTTAACTGTCAAACCTATCGAACGGACAGACCGCAGATAGCAGGAATTCCAGCTAGTGGCTGGCTCGATATTATAGTAAAAGATAAAATCGCACAGTACCAAGTTACGCTGCAAGCAAACGAGTTGGAGGTCACGGGGGTCCAAATAAGAGTAGCCGCCAGATATCTAAGACTAATATCAACCTAGCAACAACCAAGGACGCCCCTAGCAACGCAATAATCTGGATGATTTTATGGCACGCAATCTCCCTACGCCGATTTCAGGAGAGTCTAAACACAAAACATCAAGCGGGAGAATCCCGAGTCAATAACACTGAAGGGCACAGACTTTTCAACCACACAGCAGGAAAGAACTACGAGGTCATAGATCCAGGGGAGCACCGACGCATGTCCCAAGCAATCATCAAGACCAACCCGATGTGCTAGACATTATATTAGCCAAGGATCTGCCATTCCACTACTCCTAGGAAACAGTGAAAGACAGCTCTGATCATCTCCCACTACTGCTCATGGTGAACGTAGGTCCGAGGCAGGATGGACCTCGAAGTACAACCAGACGCATCACGAACTGGCGTCAGTACAATGAAAACCTACAAAGAAAAATAGAGGATTTGCAACCCCAACATCATCATCACTGACGATATTGACAACTGCGTCCAAAACCTAACGCAGGGCCCTCTAGAATGCGATGCAAATTCTTGACTGCAACCGCCATGCTCGAAAACTGTCCCAAAAGAAAAAACGGAGGCTGGTGTGAAGATGAAAAATCATCAGGAACCCGGCCATCAAACGCCCTCTTAATAATAAACAAGAATGTCTGAAACAAGCAATAAAGGAATTCTACAATGAAGGCTGGAACCAACACATCAGCAACGAGCCGGAAAATGCCAACTTAACAGGGCTCTAACACGTAAGAGCGGCCTCCTCACGTCCGATCCAAGGACCAAATCGACCCTCTTACGATCCGCAAGAACAGGCCGACATCTTCACCTCCACCCTCTACAACAACTTCATGTCCAACAACGCCGATGACGAAGAACACGTACGGGGAGCAAATACCCGACTACAAGGGATATTGACCGTTGAACTAGGCGAATATGCGCCGTTCGCCTCACCAAACGAGGGGAAGAACATTATCCTACATCAAAGTCGCCATAAACCCCTCACGAATAGATGGAATTTCGTATGCAATGCTTCAGAATATTCCGAAGAAGGCGCCGGCAAACATAACACGAATATTCAGCGGGGTTACCACACACCGCCACGTTCCTGTTCCATGGAATCGTACCGTCATAATTATGCTTTCTAAGTCAGGATAACGAAAAAAAACAGAACCCAACAACTATAGGCTAGTTCCGGCCAGAGAAATTTGACTTCAGGCCAGTACACGCAACGTCGCTACAGCTCGTTAAAGTAATAGACGATGTAGCTGAGAAATTTCAAGAGAGGGAAAACCACCGTCGTCGTCTTCCTTGATACAGAAAAGGCGTTTGATAAAGTATAGATTCAGGGACTCCTCATCAAGCTATCGAACAAGTACGCATTACCAGCGACCTACACCCAGCTTCTAAACAGCTACCTGACAAACAAAACCTCCGTCGTCAGGGTTCAAAACAAGTTATCCCAAGTTACCACCACAGAAGCAGGAACTCCCACAGGGTGGCTGCTGACCGCCCAATACTATCCAACATCTACATCAATGACATCTTCTGTGCACAAAAGCCCAATACGCAATATGTAAGGATGACGTCATGCTCTACAGCAAGTCGAGAGTGCTAGGAGTTACAGTCAGGAAGATGCAGGGGTAGCTGGATCAGCACCAGGCTGATTCGGAAAACGGGGTCCGAAATTAAACACAAACGGAAGCCATAACCTTCACAAGAGGCAAACAACCAATCTACCGACGATACAAGTCTATCAACGGAACGTACCTTGAAACAACACAGTCAATTACCTGGAAGCAACCATCGGCCAGCAGCTGACTTCCACAACACAATCGTCAAAACACGCCAGACAAATAAAATGTCATATCCCATCCTTGCTTGCCACAAGGGCCTCCCACTAAAGACCAAACTCAACGCCTACAACCAATGCATAATGCCAACTATGATATACGCAGCGTCAGCAAGGATGACATACATATCAGCTTCAAACAGGAAACGTCTGGAAAGCACCCAATCGACCACCCTCAAAAAACTTAACGGGACGCGATGGTTCGTACGCAATGAAACCATCTACAACGACCTAGGCATTGACTCCATACAAGCACACGTCCGAATACTAGCAGAAAATATCTGTTGTGGTATTGATCAATCGAATCTGACCGCGTTCCGAGAAATCGCGCCAGTTGTTGAAACGCAACAGCAACGAAAAACGCCCAAAGTATATTCTAACCGACTAATTACAACCAGACTACAAAGCCAGAAACCTGTAAGCAGTAAAAGCCAAACGGCCACCGCTGTTTTATCTAAGAACCCTGAGAAGCTCCAGTTCGACAGCATTGAAAAAAGTTTCATATTAACACGAAGACCCACGCCAGCAGCAGAGAAGAGCAGGCGTATTTAGCCAGTCAGCTCTAGCACCTGCAACAATTCGAAGTCCAAGAGCACGTGTTGAGTTTAAGCTCTCGGGTTGCCGGTTTTACATGTTCCGCATAGGCGGAGAATGGTGCAACAAGACGTGTATGCAAAAAGAATCGCTTAACAAGCGTTTCAATCACCGATTCCGTGGATAGACCTCAGCGACCATTATGATGGACTCCCGCAAGAAGATGTCGACGAAATAAAAGTACAACTCATTTCTTATTAAGCCACCATCAATGATCATATGGACAAAGTTTTAAGGAAAAGATATCTCGGTGTAGTCAATCCGATCCGAATCCGTCTGACAGTAGAAAATTTGACAGGAATGGAAAGCGCGATAGACCAAGGTAAAGCACAAAAGTGACCTCATCGCCACCTCACGAATGAAGGCAGCTGCCAAACCAGTAGGCATCGGACCCGCCGGGGGCAGGCCGCCTCAACGTCTCCCACCAGCTGAGGTCACCGACTCCTAACGTTGCCCTCACAGACGGAGCAAATGGAGACAAACTTCGTGGAAGTCGCCCGCATGCGGAAGAAGCCCACAAAACCACTACAGCCAGCCAAGAAGCCCCACATCCGATGACTACAGAGCCATGACGGCCTTCCTCAGCAAAAAAGGAGTCCCCTATTACACCTACCAAGTGACGGAGAATAAATCCCCGAACATGGTCATCAGGAACATTCTGGAACCCCCTCGACGTCACTCACGTCACAGAAGTTCTCTGTGCGAAAGTATTCGGGATCGCTTTCGTCACCCAGATGTACATCGACAGGGTCAGTAAGCAAATCCCGCTCGTTTTGGTGCAGCTTGCGAAGTCGGCCGCAACAAAGAAATTCTTCGACACAAGGAGATGCTGCATCTGCGGGTCTCCACCAAATATCCGCGACCCAGTACCGTCGTCGAAAAGTCGCATGAGGGTAGTGTGACAGTAGCGTTGAGCGTGCTCGAACCTTTGGCAGCGGTGCGACTTTTCGACGACGGTACTGGGTCGCGGATATTTGGTGGAGACCCGCAGATGCAGCATCTCCTTGTGTCGAAGAATTTCTTTGTTGCGGCCGACTTCGCAAGCTGCACCAAAACGAGCGGGATTTGCTTACTGACCCTGTCGATGTACATCTGGGTGACGAAAGCGATCCCGAATACTTTCGCACAGAGAACTTCTGTGACGTGAGTGACGTCGAGGGGGTTCCAGAATGTTCCTGATGACCATGTTCGGGGATTTATTCTCCGTCACTTGGTAGGTGTAATAGGGGACTCCTTTTTTGCTGAGGAAGGCCGTCATGGCTCTGTAGTCATCGGATGTGGGGCTTCTTGGCTGGCTGTAGTGGTTTTGTGGGCTTCTTCCGCATGCGGGCGACTTCCACGAAGTTTGTCTCCATTTGCTCCGTCTGTGAGGGCAACGTTAGGAGTCGGTGACCTCAGCTGGTGGGAGACGTTGAGGCGGCCTGCCCCCGGCGGGTCCGATGCCTACTGGTTTGGCAGCTGCCTTCATTCGTGAGGTGGCGATGAGGTCACTTTTGTGCTTTACCTTGGTCTATCGCGCTTTCCATTCCTGTCAAATTTTCTACTGTCAGACGGATTCGGATCGGATTGACTACACCGAGATATCTTTTCCTTAAAACTTTGTCCATATGATCATTGATGGTGGCTTAATAAGAAATGAGTTGTACTTTTATTTCGTCGACATCTTCTTGCGGGAGTCCATCATAATGGTCGCTGAGGTCTATCCACGGAATCGGTGATTGAAACGCTTGTTAAGCGATTCTTTTTGCATACACGTCTTGTTGCACCATTCTCCGCCTATGCGGAACATGTAAAACCGGCAACCCGAGAGCTTAAACTCAACACGTGCTCTTGGACTTCGAATTGTTGCAGGTGCTAGAGCTGACTGGCTAAATACGCCTGCTCTCCTCTGCTGCTGGCGTGGGTCTTCGTGTTAATATGAAACTTTTTTCAATGCTGTCGAACTGGAGCTTCTCAGGGTTCTTAGATAAAACAGCGGTGGCCGTTTGGCTTTTACTGCTTACAGGTTTCTGGCTTTGTAGTCTGGTTGTAATTAGTCGGTTAGAATATACTTTGGGCGTTTTTCGTTGCTGTTGCGTTTCAACAACTGGCGCGATTTCTCGGAACGCGGTCAGATTCGATTGATCAATACCACAACAGATATTTTCTGCTAGTATTCGGACGTGTGCTTGTATGGAGTCAATGCCTAGGTCGTTGTAGATGGTTTCATTGCGTACGAACCATCGCGTCCCGTTAAGTTTTTTGAGGGTGGTCGATTGGGTGCTTTCCAGACGTTTCCTGTTTGAAGCTGATATGTATGTCATCCTTGCTGACGCTGCGTATATCATAGTTGGCATTATGCATTGGTTGTAGGCGTTGAGTTTGGTCTTTAGTGGGAGGCCCTTCTGGCAAGCAAGGATGGGATATGACATTTTATTTGTCTGGCGTGTTTTGACGATTGTGTTGTGGAAGTCAGCTGCTGGCCGATGGTTGCTTCCAGGTAATTGACTGTGTTGTTTCAAGGTACGTTCCGTTGATAGACTTGTATCGTCGGTAGATTGGTTGTTTGCCTCTTGTGAAGGTTATGGCTTCCGTTTGTGTTTAATTTCGGACCCCGTTTTCCGAATCAGCCTGGTGCTGATCCAGCTACCCCTGCATCTTCCTGACTGTAACTCCTAGCACTCTCGACTTGCTGTAGAGCATGACGTCATCCTTACATATTGCGTATTGGGCTTTTGTGCACAGAAGATGTCATTGATGTAGATGTTGGATAGTATTGGGCGGTCAGCAGCCACCCTGTGGGAGTTCCTGCTTCTGTGGTGGTAACTTGGGATAACTTGTTTTGAACCCTGACGACGGAGGTTTTGTTTGTCAGGTAGCTGTTTAGAAGCTGGGTGTAGGTCGCTGGTAATGCGTACTTGTTCGATAGCTTGATGAGGAGTCCCTGAATCTATACTTCATCAAACGCCTTTTCTGTATCAAGGAAGACGACGACGGTGGTTTTCCCTCTCTTGAAATTTCTCAGCTACATCGTCTATTACTTTAACGAGCTGTAGCGACGTTGCGTGTACTGGCCTGAAGTCAAATTTCTCTGGCCGGAACTAGCCTATAGTTGTTGGGTTCTGTTTTTTTTCGTTATCCTGACTTAGAAAGCATAATTATGACGGTACGATTCCATGGAACAGGAACGTGGCGGTGTGTGGTAACCCCGCTGAATATTCGTGTTATGTTTGCCGGCGCCTTCTTCGGAATATTCTGAAGCATTGCATACGAAATTCCATCTATTCGTGAGGGGTTTATGGCGACTTTGATGTAGGATAATGTTCTTCCCCTCGTTTGGTGAGGCGAACGGCGCATATTCGCCTAGTTCAACGGTCAATATCCCTTGTAGTCGGGTATTTGCTCCCCGTACGTGTTCTTCGTCATCGGCGTTGTTGGACATGAAGTTGTTGTAGAGGGTGGAGGTGAAGATGTCGGCCTGTTCTTGCGGATCGTAAGAGGGTCGATTTGGTCCTTGGATCGGACGTGAGGAGGCCGCTCTTACGTGTTAGAGCCCTGTTAAGTTGGCATTTTCCGGCTCGTTGCTGATGTGTTGGTTCCAGCCTTCATTGTAGAATTCCTTTATTGCTTGTTTCAGACATTCTTGTTTATTATTAAGAGGGCGTTTGATGGCCGGGTTCCTGATGATTTTCCATCTTCACACCAGTTTTCGTTTTTTCTTTTGGGACCGTTTTCGAGCATGGCGGTTGCAGTCAAGAATTTGCATCGCATTCTAGAGGGCCCTGCGTTAGGTTTTGGACGCAGTTGTCAATATCGTCAGTGATGATGATGTTGGGGTTGCAAATCTTGTATTTTTCTTTGTAGGTTTTCATTGTACTGACGCCAGTTCGTGATGCGTCTGGTTGTACTTCGAGGTCCATCCTGCCTCGGACCTACGTTCACCATGAGCAGTAGTGGGAGATGATCAGAGCTGTCTTTCACTGTTTCCTAGGAGTAGTGGAATGGCAGATCCTTGGCTAATATTATGTCTAGCACATCGGGTTGGTCTTGATGATTGCTTGGGACATGCGTCGGTGCTCCCCTGGATCTATGACCTCGTAGTTCTTTCCTGCTGTGTGGTTGAAAAGTCTGTGCCCTTCAGTGTTATTGACTCGGGATTCTCCCGCTTGATGTTTTGTGTTTAGACTCTCCTGAAATCGGCGTAGGGAGATTGCGTGCCATAAAATCATCCAGATTATTGCGTTGCTAGGGGCGTCCTTGGTTGTTGCTAGGTTGATATTAGTCTTAGATATCTGGCGGCTACTCTTATTTGGACCCCCGTGACCTCCAACTCGTTTGCTTGCAGCGTAACTTGGTACTGTGCGATTTTATCTTTTACTATAATATCGAGCCAGCCACTAGCTGGAATTCCTGCTATCTGCGGTCTGTCCGTTCGATAGGTTTGACAGTTAAGATACCTTTAGTGAGACTTTTGGTGCGATTTTGATCATCATCACGTCGATGTTGAGTGGTTTAATGAGGTTTAGCATTTCTTGCATTTTGCACTTAATACCGTCGGCGTTCCAGTGGACAATGTTTAGTTGTACGTCTACTGGGGTATTATACATCTTGTGTTATAAGGTCACTTATTGACAGTTATTTTGCTGATCCACTGAGTGAGGTTATCCAAGTGAATCGTGAATCCCATAGCTTCTATACAGCCTACTGGTGTTGTTTGGGTGCTGGTAGCTGCTTTCGGTTTTGCTATCCTGGGGTCGATGGGCACCTTAAAGCCGGTGACTGCTGTGTTGACGGCGGTAGCGGTTTTGCAAGGTGCAACAGCCTTGTAGGTGGCGGTGGCGTGTTTGGGTGTAGTGGCATTCTTGGGCGAGCCTGGCGTCCTTGGGTGGAAACAGATGCGGAAGCCGTACGAGCGTTGGCTGTTACAACTGAGGCGTCAGGGATCGCAATTGCATTGCTGCTGGTGGATACTGTTGTTGAGGAGATCTTTTGCGCTGTTGAGCGGAGCAGGCTGTTTGTTTTTAATTCGTTTCCCGCCTTGTGTTTGGAAACCATCTTCGTTCCTCTCTGTGATTGGCTGTGATCCTGTTGGTTCTGCTAGTAGTGGGGCTCTTGCGAGTTTCTTTTTCTTTAACTCAGCTTGATACTCCGGGCCTTTTCGATAATTAACAGGATGCGGGCCGCTGTAGATTTTGCGTTGCTGGAGGTCTTTGGTTGTCGGTAGGCTGATATTAGTTTTAGATCTCTTCCGGCTACTCTTGCTTGGACCCTCGTGGTCTCCAACTCGTTTGCTTGTAGTGTAACCTGCTGCTGTGCGAGTTTGCCTGTCACTAGAATATAGGTCCCTCTTCTAGTTGGAATTCCTGCTATCTGCGGTCTGTCCGTTTTATAGGTTTGGTAGTTAGCTAACTTTAGTGAAACTTTTGGTGTGAGATGTGTCTCGTTGATCATCATCACGTTGACGTTGAGTGTTTTATTGAGGTTTCGCATTTCTTGCATTTTGCACTGAATGCCGTTAGCGTTCCAGTGGACGATGTTTAGTTGTGAGTTTACTGGTGTATTAACCGTCTTGTGTTATAATATCACTTATTGACACTTATTTTGTTGATCCACTGAAATAGTTTGTCCAAGTGGATCGTGAATCACATAGCTGTTGTGCAGCCTACTGGTGATGTTTGGGTGTTGGTAGCTGCTTTAGGTTTTGTTGTCTTGGGGACCGGTGGTCACCTCTGTTGGCTGCGGTGGAGGTTTTGGGAATTTACCGCCACCGTTGGCGGTCGTTGAATACTTTCGGGATTGTAAAATTTAATATAATTACTCTAGAGACCAGAACTATAACACCGTGATATGTGGCCACCTTTGTCTTAATTTTCTATATAAATGAATGTAAACGATAACGCACATCATACTCATGTCTATACTATTGGTAGTTGAAGATGTGGGTAATGTATTGCATGCCGCGTATGCCGAGTCTATAAGATTAAATCCTAGACATAGGTATGAGCTCGCTTTAAGGGGATTCTACGGCTGCAATTCGATTAAAAATATCCATACCGGTAACGATAAGTTTTATTATAGAGATAAGGATCTCCATGTACTCACTATTCCACATGGTTCATATGAAATCGATCAGCTAAGTTCATATTTAGAAAAACACGTAGAAAGCACTATACTAAGCGCAAACAATAATACGCAAAAATGCGAAATTAAATCGATGTACACTGTGGATTTTTCAAAACCCGATTCTATTGGTCGAATGCTCGGATTCAAACCAATCGAATACAAACCTAACCACACTCACATATCTGAATTGGATATACAGATAAGTAAACGCACGAATGTTTACATTGAATGCAACATCACACGAGGTTCTTATCGTAATAATTTACCTGCGCATATTCTGTATGGGTTTAGTATTTCCGTGGCGCCTGGGTTCTGTATGGAAAATGTTCCAAATGCACCTATTTATTTAGAGGTTAATGTCGAAACCACTTATAACATCGAGATCCGGCTCGCGAATCAGAAGGGTGAACTAATAGATTTTAGAAACGAGCAAGTTAGTGTAATCTTAGAGTAAACTTGTTTTAATAAATGTATACTGTTTAGAATACAAAAATAAACGTCTTACCCACTTCGCTTATTTGAACCGAAATGATGTATCCTAGGGTGGTATTTTTACCGAAAAATAAAGAAAGATATATTTCGCTTACTAAATATATTCCAAATGCAAGTAATAAATGTAGATTTTTAGACTCATATCGTTTTTGAGCGAGTCATCAGATAAATTAGCATCTTATTTAGAATTTCAAGATTTTAAAATTTTACATCATACATTAAGCCATTTAAATATGGAAGAGCTAAATATTTTAATGAGAAAAGGAATTATTCCTTACGAGTACATGGATAGTTGGGAAAAGTTTAATGAAACGATTCTTCCGGAAAAGTCAAAATTTTATAATAAATTGAAACAAGCTGATATTTCCTAACAAGACTACAAACATGCATAGATGATTTGGAAATCATTTAAAATTAAAAATTTAGGAGAATACAGTGATCTTTATCTGAAATGTGATGTTTTACTTTTGGCAGATAATTTTAAGAATTTTAAGACTTAATCTATAGAAACATATGGGTTAGATCCCAGTCACTTCTACACAACCTCCGGTTTTACGTTCCAGGGTATGCTCAAATATACATAAGTTAAATTAGAATTGTTAACTGATATAGACATGTTGCTTTTTTATTGAAAGAGGTATTAGAGGTGGTATAAGTCAATGCTGTACCAAATATAGTAAAGCAAATAATAAATTTCTAAAAAATTATAACTGCAATAAACCTTCTAAACACCTTCTAGATAAAGTAAATCTGAATGGTTGGTCTACGAGTCAGTATTTAGCTTTGAAAAATTTAAAATGGTTTAGTGAAAAACAAGTAAACTCCATAACTTTGCAATCTATTCTTGATATTTCGGATGATGCTGAAGAAGGTATAATTTTAGAAGTGGATTTAGATTGTCCGCAACATTTGCATGATCTGCATAAATATTTTCCATTTTGTGCAGAACATAAAGTCCCTCCTGGAGGCACACAAAAGAAACTACTTACAACTTTGGAACCTAAGACGCGGTATGTCATTCATTATATAAATCTAAATCAAGCTGGTCTTATAGTGCTAAAATTTCATAGAGTATTGAGTTTTAACCAATCCTTTTGGTTGAAAGACTATACCGTGTGAATAATGTAAGCCTATACATTAGCAACTTTATTTTAGCATTAATCAATTTAGCCATGCTAGTAACAATTGTCGGTTTTAAAATTACAATGAAATAATCCAGTTTCAATTAGTTTCTGGAGTCACTGTGTTATTATTTTGTTTACTAACACCATGGTATGTCTAATTTTGCATAATTCAGCCATGTACAGTCTTACATATACATTATTCGTGTTTAAACTTGGTTTAAACACACATAAATTTTAATAACAAAATTTACGAAGCCAGTCAGAAGTTCGAAATGTAATTCTGATTTCATAAACAAACAGTTTTAACCTCCAGTTTTACTTCATAATTTCGCAAGTTTATACGTAATTTATATCTGTTTTAATCTTGAATTAAAACAGGCAAAATTCAGTTCCCATTTACGAAACCTTAAACGAATATTATTTCGCCAACATTAAGTGAAAATGCAACTCGGCGACCTAGAAAAGCCAAGTTCAACGCTCAGCCTGCAAACCGATGCGGAAATATAAAAGCTTATCATGCTGAGTTGCGGTCTTTGCGGACCTTTAAACGCGTTCTATTACACTATTATGAACTTTGATATTGTTACTGCGTTAAGCATTTTTAGTTTTATATAAATACTAGTCTATTTTCATAATAAAAATCAATCTGCATTTAATGTTTGATTCATTCACTACCCTTACTAAGCCATAATATTCACGGGGCATGAGGCTGTGCTCCGAGGGTTAGTGTCTCTACTGCCGTCCGTTTCAAGTACCATTGACTACATTGGTTTAAAACGTAAACACAGTCTTGTTTACGTGCTTGACGGATAGAATCAGCGCAAAGTAACGGAGTCCTGATACAGCCTCTCAGGCATCTCTGTTCATGGTCCTTCGAGCCGGATCTGTCTCCAACTAACGAAAAAACACATCCCGAGAAGAAGACAACATCTGCCAACCACCCAGTTCCCAGAAAATGGCCAACAACATGGAGGAATTCAACAACTTAGCCAAGAAGAGCTCGCGCAGAAGATAAAGCAAATATTATCCAACAGCAAAAAGGACCCTGCCAGCCGAAAAAATGAAGCCTACATCGCCAGTCGCAACAAGACGCTGGACGAACTTTGGAACACTGCAACTGAGAATCATGCAAAATTGGGGCAGCTAAGTATTCCAACTCATAATTATTTTAAAACAGGGTATTACGACCAAATTAAAGCCATATACGGCGAAGCAAAAAGTTACTTGCAGAGCTGTTCAAAAGCAACGGAAATTTCCAACCCCTCCGCAAGCAGAACACAAGAGGAAATGGTGGCTAACCCCGAGCAAAAGGTTCGTATCCGAAAACTGCAGATTCGGATCCAGAATTTTAAGCAAGCGATGGACGACGCCGAGCTAACACAAGAATTAGGGAGGCCCGCCATCACTACAAGGGAATTAAGAGAAAAATGGGATCGTGTGGTCGAGATGGACGAAGAAGTTATGTCAAACGACATGGCTTCAGAACAAATGCACTTCAGTCCTGAATATACTACGTTGGAAGACAGGTACAGAAATTTAATTATTTTATTGCAAGCGCCAACAAGGAACGAGCAAGCAGCAGCCATCTCGCTTCCTCAAGTCAAAATCCCCATATACGAGGGAAATTATGAGGAATGGGCCACTTTCAAGGACCTGTTCACCAAATTAGTAGATGACAACCAGAATATGGACGATGTCATCAAGATGCAATATTTAAAGACGCATCTTAAGGGAGAGCCAAGCCGACTGATCCAGCATCTAGCTGTTACCCAAGCAAACTACAACACCGCCTGGAATCTGCTGCAACAAAGGTATCAAAATAATCGCCTTATTTTAACTAAATTGCTAGATACCATATTCGATCTGCCGGTCCTCTCCAAAGAGTCAGCCCAAGGGTTAAAACGATTGCACGACTCCATCAAGGAATGTGTGGAGGCAATCAAAAATTTAGGCATCTCCACGGACAGTTGGGGTCCGTGGATTAACAGAGCTATCGCTCGAAAATGGGATCCTGAAACCAACAAATTATATGAACAGTCGCTTCAATGTCCAAATGAAGTCCAGGATCACCAAAATTTAATGGCTTTCCTGCAAGTGCGGTTCCAATCTCTAGAATCCATAGATGGAGCTCGAAAGCCCACGCAGGAAGGACCACAGAAGAATTACGCTTCCGCATCCCTAAATTGCAAGCTGTGCCATGGAAATCATTCCATCGACAACTGTAGTCAATTCCAGAGGCTACCTACCCATGAAAAACTAGAAGCAGTAAAAACCAATCGATTGTGCTATCGATGCTTGCGGCACGATTCAAATATTCCATGTCGTGCCTATTTTAATTGTAGGATCTGTCGCTTCTCGCATCATACTCTGCTTCATAAGGCGCAGCCACCATCAAAGCCGCTCCCTGCCCAAAGGATGAGAACGTCAGCTCATGCAGCAGCTATGAAGACTTCCAACGCTCCAGAAAAGAAGCCGAAGTCGGACATCATCACCGCCAATGTAGGCGCACAGGAGAGCCAAGTTCTACTTGCCACAGCAATGGTTCAAGTAAAGGCAGCATCCGGGATGACTCATCTACTACGAGTATTAATAGATCCCGGGTCTCAGGGGTCGTTTATCACGGAAGCATCAGCCGAATTATTGGGGTTACCCAGGACCAAAGTTCGAGCTGAAATCACAGGAATTGGGAACAGCGAGCCAAAAATTGCCAAATGGAAAATCCCAGGTTTGATCACACCTAGATTTTCAAGTAACTTTTCCCTACCTGTAAATTTACTAATACTTCCCAAACTTACCAAAGCCATGCCTTCATCCCCTATCCCAAACATAAATATCAATTCCTGGAGCAATATTTTTATCGCCGATCCAACCTTCAACCAACCTGGCCCCATAGACATAATTCTAGGAGCCGAAGAATATTCAAAAATAATTCTAGAAGGAATCACTAAAACCAAGGATGGCATCTTAGGACAAAATACCGAGCTGGGCTGGATCTTATCTGGAACCATTGGAAGACAACATAACGAAATCATTAAAGTCAACACCATGGTTGCCAAAATCGAAGAAGATGAGCAGTTACAAAAATTCTGGAACATAGAAGAAGTTTCCACTAAACGAAAAATTTCCCCAGACGACCAGGTATGTGAGAATAAATTCACAGACACAGTGCAACGAGACCAGGATGGCAGATACATAGTCAAGATTCCATTTAAGCAAACTCCAGAGAGCATGGGAAAATCCAAACCTTCGGCATTGGCAAGATTACTACATCTGGAAAAGAAGCTGAGACAAGACCAAGATCTAGAAATCCAATACAAGAAATTTATGCAAAAATATCTAGATCTAGGACATATGGAAAGAGTAGAAAAGAAGCAAGAAAACAATGGCAAGTATTACATCCCACACCACGGCGTAATTCGAGAAGCAAGTTCATCAACGAAGCTCCGTGTCGTCTTCGACGCTTCGAACAAGGCATCTTATGGAAAGTCCTTAAACGAAGTCATGTATGCTGGACCGAAACTTCAGCAAGAACTGGTCGACATTCTACTCCGATGGAGAACTCACAAGGTCGTCTTCTCTGCGGACATTGAGAAAATGTACCGACAAATCAAGATGGACAGCCAAGACCAGGAGTATCAACGAATCTTATGGAGATTCGATCAATCACAGCCAATCAGGGAATACAGGTTATGCACCGTCACGTATGGAACCGCATCAGCTCCCTATCTGGCCATCCGAACCTTGCACCAATTAGCAGAGGACGAAAAATCTTCTTTTCCATTAGCAGCGGAAGTTGTGAAGAGAGATTTCTATGTGGACGATGTACTCTCCGGAGCCGACACTTTAGAAGAAGCAATCAAGCAGCAAGGTCAGTTAATTTCCTTATTAAAACGTGGAGGCTTTACCCTACATAAATGGTGCAGTAATGAATTAGCCATCATACAAGAACTACCCGAAGAATTGAAGGAGCAAACCTACCTCGAAATAAGTGAGGACGGCTTAAAGAAGTCATTGGGCGTTCACTGGTCTCCATATGAAGACGTGTTTTGCTTCAAGGTGGATGTGAAGCAAAAGGGATCCACAAAACGTAGCATATTATCCGAAGTCGCTAAAATTTTCGACCCTTTGGGTTGGTTAGCACCCATCATCATCACTGCTAAACTACTCATCCAAGAGCTATGGCTCGAAAATGTCAAGTGGGACGACCCAGTCTCAGAATGTATCCAAGGCAAATGGGAAACATTTAAATCTCAACTCAAATCAGTAGAAGAAATTACTTTACCAAGGTGGCTTTTTACCAAAATGGAAGCCCAAATGGAACTACATGGATTCTGTGACGCTTCCGAAAGAGCTATTGGAGCCGTGGTCTACTCCAGAGTCATCACGTCATCAGGCCAATCCAAAGTATCATTATTATTAGCCAAATCCAAGGTGGCACCAGCTCGAGCAAAGGCAACCCTACCCAGACTAGAACTCTGCGCAGCAGTACTACTTTCTAATCTATTACAACGGGTAATTACAGCACTGGACATTCCTAAGGTATCTATCTTCGCCTGGACCGATTCCATGGTCACACTAGGTTGGATTAAGGGAGATCCAGTAAGATGGAAGACATTCGTCGCCAACCGCGTAGCCGAAATCAACCACCTGATTCCGGCCCAACATTGGAACCACGTCAAGTCAGAAGAAAATCCTGCAGACGTCATCTCCAGAGGTACTAGTCCAGGGAAATTAAAGGAACATAAACTATGGTGGGATGGTCCAAGTTGGTTAATTAACAAAGAGTTATGGCCGTGCCAACCAGACACCGCCACAACCAATGAAGAAGCAAAAGGTTACACTGTGCATCAAGCCACAGTTCATCAAGACGAGAACGAGATTATTCATCGCTTCTCGTCTCTGACAAGAATGGTACGAGTTGTGTCCTATTGCCGAAGATTCATCAACAAGTGTAGGCGTCTTCCCATTCAACCAGGATGTCTATCAGTTAAAGAAATGGAAGACACCATCCTCACACTCATCAAGGTCGTCCAAGGAAGTGATCCTATTTTGAAGGCAACAGGATCTCAACTCCAAAAGAGAAAATGTGTGGACTCCAACAACAAACTCGCAAATCTCAATCCATTCATCGATCAACATGGAATCGTACGTGTTGGAGGAAGACTAGAAAATTCGAACCTATCCTACCACGAAAAACACCCAATTATCCTTCCTTATTCCGATCATATTTCCAAATTAATAATCCATGAGGCACATTTACGCACCTTACACGGTGGCACTCAGCTCACACTGTCCTATGTCCGAAGAAAATATTGGATCATCAACGCAAAGAAAGCCGTCAGTTCCAGCATCAAGAAATGCTTTCGATGCATCCGATTCAAGGCAGAGGCAGCCCAGCAATTAATGGGGAATCTTCCACCATCAAGAGTTAATTCAACCCCGCCATTCTTCCATTCAGGAGTGGACTATGCCGGTCCAATACAAATCCGAACATCTAAAGGAAGAGGGCATTCTTCATCCAAGGGATACATTGCTGTTTTTGTCTGTCTATCAACCAAGGCAATACACTTAGAAGCTGTCAGCGACATGACAACTAACAGCTTCCTAGCAGTCTTCAGGAGGTTCATCGCCCGAAGAGGACGCTGTGCACATCTTTATAGCGACAACGGAACGAATTTCGTTGGAGCAAGGAAGGTCTTGGACAAGGAAATCCGTCAAGCAATGGAAGGCCCAGTTATCCAAGAAAATTTATCCACCATTGGTACTCAATGGCACTTCATCCCCCCAGTAGCCCCACACTTCGGAGGAATATGGGAAGCAGGAGTAAAATCAATGAAGCATCATCTGAAGAGAACCATTGGCAACGCTACTCTAACATTCGAAGAATTAACAACTTTGCTTTGCCAAATAGAAGCCTGCTTAAACTCACGTCCTCTGTGCCCACAAGGCAACAATATTGAAGACACCAGTGCATTGACACCAGGCCATTTCCTGATAGGAAGAGAGATAATCTCACCACCGGACCCAATCAGCACACCAATATCTACAAATCTGTCAAATCGCTGGAGATTGATCCAAAAAATCAAGCAAGATTTTTGGAAATCATGGAGCTCAGACTACCTTCATGGATTGCAGCAAAGAAACAAATGGAAAAAACCGGTGGAGAATATAAAAGTTGGTGACCTGGTGCTAATCAAAGAAGAAAACATTAATCCTAGTAAATGGCCATTAGCGAGAGTTGCCGACATTCATCCTGCAACCGATGGATCAGTACGAGTAATAACCATCCAGAAATCAGGAGGACATCAATTAAAACGTTCCATAGGCAGTATCATTCCATTACCAAATAACGAAGAATCGCAGGAACCAGAGCCTGAAGAAAAAATTTCGGCCAACAGCACCCACACACAATCATTCCCAGCACCAAAGAAAACTGTCACGTCCAAATGGAAAATGTTTCTACTAATATTTACTCTCCTTACTACAAATACATCGAGTAAGGCAGAATTCAACATACAAAAACCAGACAGCGGGTACTATGTAGAGCATATTGGACACGGGAAGATTGAACGAGGAACATTCAGGATCGAAATCCAGTTCGAGAGGGGGAAGATCGAAGAAGACTTCGAAACAGTTACCGACATGGTGGACAAATTCGACGACCTCTGCAACTCTGCGAAAGAACTGTCCGAAGATACGTTATGCAAGACATTGGTGCATCATCTTCTGGAACAAAAAAGGCATATGGAATGGATTAAAACTGGCATGGAAGATATCATAGCAAGACGAGAGAAACGAGGAGTGCTTGGGACTGTACTAACGTCAATTTTCGGAGTAAATGACGAGGTCTATCAAGATATTGACAGACTCGACAAAAATCAACAGGAATTAATAAAAATGGACAGTCAACAATCCAAATTCTTGCTGTCAGCACTTTCAAGATTTAATGAGACCGAAGAACGAATCGATCAGAAACTGGAACATTTCCAAGAGAAGCTGAACCAAGGAATCAGGGCGATCAACAACATGGACAAGTGGTATAAGGCAACCGACTCCAACCGATTAAATATCCACATCATCAGTGTCTATCAAGTCGCCACAAATGTTATTAGTGAACTGTGAAATTACCACACAAACATTTTGAACGTTCATTTCCAACAAGGTAATTTTTACGAGTTAATAACACCTGCCCAAATCAAGCAAATCCTCGCAAATGCAACCAGTAAACTCTCGCCAAATTTAGAAATTTTACCGACTCCAATCCTGAAGGTCGACATCGGACATGATGACATCTACATCAACGTCCAAGGATACTTCATCATAGTCGAAAAAACCGAATATACCTTAATCAAAGTGACTCCAATTCCTCTCCGAATTAACAATGGGTCCTACTGGGTGATCGACGTACCCAAAGGGATCTTCGCTGTGGATTACAACTTACAAATGTACTTTCAAGAGACAGATGAGGAATTCAAAGAAAATCTCCAAATTACTCCAAACACGTATATCTGCAGTCCAACAGTCGTGAAAGGAATTGAAAATAACCCAAATTGCATCATTGATGATATATATCATCGAACAGAAATTAGTCAGTGCAGCCTACGAAGACATCAGATCCAGTCCATTATTTGGAAACAACCATACATGGAAAATACCTGGATGTTCGTAGTCAACAAGCCAACCCGAATAGCTATCACTTGTAGTGGCAATAGGGAAGAAGTCACTGTCAACACTACAGGTGTAATTCAGATCTCGTCAGACTGCATCATACAAACTCCAAAGAATACGTTAACCCCCAGGCATAGCAAGAAATTCAAGATCCTCGCAGGATATTCCAAGGCCGTCAGCATCAATTTTACCAACACAATAACACCCAACTCCTTTTCAGAAATTGCAGAGGAGCCAGTTCTAAAACAATCAGACCACTTCGAGGATCTACAAACTTCACAATTGGAATTCCAGCAGCACCTAAAGGACATTACTTGGAAAACCATCCGCCACCACTCCTATCTATCCAGCGGGATAACAAGCAGCCTATTGGGAGGGGCTATTCTAATAGGAGCAGTCTACTACATTCGAAAAAGGATCAACCGAAGGAAGCATCAATCCAAACAACGCCAGTCAACCGTAGAAGAATATCCTTTAAGAACCCTTAATGTGGAAGAAACAATATAGTTTTCCTTTTCTTTTTCTTCGGCCTAAAATTGGCAATATGTTTAAACTTGGTTTAAACACACATAAATTTTAATAACAAAATTTACGAAGCCAGTCAGAAGTTCGAAATGTAATTCTGATTTCATAAACAAACAGTTTTAACCTCCAGTTTTACTTCATAATTTCGCAAGTTTATACGTAATTTATATCTGTTTTAATCTTGAATTAAAACAGGCAAAATTCAGTTCCCATTTACGAAACCTTAAACGAATATTATTTCGCCAACATTAAGTGAAAATGCAACTCGGCGACCTAGAAAAGCCAAGTTCAACGCTCAGCCTGCAAACCGATGCGGAAATATAAAAGCTTATCATGCTGAGTTGCGGTCTTTGCGGACCTTTAAACGCGTTCTATTACACTATTATGAACTTTGATATTGTTACTGCGTTAAGCATTTTTAGTTTTATATAAATACTAGTCTATTTTCATAATAAAAATCAATCTGCATTTAATGTTTGATTCATTCACTACCCTTACTAAGCCATAATATTCACGGGGCATGAGGCTGTGCTCCGAGGGTTAGTGTCTCTACTGCCGTCCGTTTCAAGTACCATTGACTACATTGGTTTAAAACGTAAACACAGTCTTGTTTACGTGCTTGACGGATAGAATCAGCGCAAAGTAACGGAGTCCTGATACAGCCTCTCAGGCATCTCTGTTCATTCGCATTAATCAATTTGCCCATGCTAGTAACAATTGTCGGTTTTGAAATTACAATGAAATAATCCAGTTTCAATTAGTTTCAGTAGTCACTGTGTTGTTATTTTGTTTACTAATACCATGGTAACATTAAGTAAGTTCCCTATGTCTAATTTTGCATAATTCAGCCATGTGTTAGAATATTCGACCTCGTTAAGTCTCTATTGTCATTAATCCCACTATAGGGTGTTATTGGTGAACTTAGTTGAAAATATTCGGCCCGAATTTTTCCTGGATTCGGCCCTGTACTAGTTACATTTAAATTTAGTCCGGCGGGCGATGAAATGCTTGCGCCTCGCATATTTATTTCGTGACCGTGAATTCCTTCTTTGATTTCGTATTGCTGATACTATGTGAGCGCCCCAAATTTTGTGCATCGCTTTGGTTGCTCTTGTAAATAGTTCTCGGAACTACGTCGTTTATGGCAAGCAGTGCCGTTTAGTTTCAAATCTCCGAATTACAGCGATAACGATAAGGCATTCTTTGTTCACTGTTCCAGATAGATCGCTTTGTATCTCAACCTTCAATTTGCTTTCTGCCTAATGTAATTAAGCTCTCAAATGAATTCTTTGTTGTCACACATTTAAACATCGATTTCAGAACCTAAATATATTTCTTGGTATTCTTCAGGAGCCGCGCTGGTAAGTTGATACTTAAGGTCGAAAACTCTCCATACGTGGCATAGTGAATGCACGGGAATTCTTATCTTGTTTTGTTACCCGGGGCTTCTCGAAACTCTGTGCTTATTTTGCCAATTCAGCTATGACATCATGCTGCGTGTAGTTGCACCAAGCTTTGTGTGAAGGAAATAAAAATTGATAACTCCTTAGGGAATGATGCATTTAAAATTAGTGGTTTGGGAGTTCTAAACTCTTTTCCATTGTGTTCTTCGCGCGGAGTTCGATTTGAAAATTAGGAATCTGTACCCCAGCATTTGAGTGAGCAAGACGTATGTGAAATTTCGCGCCCCCGACTGTGGCGTGACGCTGCAGTTGGGGGAGTTTTTGTTAACGCATTAATGAACTTTTGGCTGCGTTGTTTTTGTGAGCTTTTGCTAACATTTGGTGATTAACATGGTGAATCCTTTTTGGCGTTTGTGCAAACTTTTCAAGTGCCTTTGGGGCACGTTAATGGCGAGTGCAGTTAAACCCGAATCTTCGAAGTGAACATTTATTCTTGGGTGTCTTCGAAAATGTGCGGTGGGCAGAGGAAGTGTATTTAACTCGACGTTGTTAAATTGGCCGATTTTCGTTTCATACAGTTTGGTCTCCGGGGAGACTTTTGGCACTTTTTGCCGATTTGATCAGAAACGATATCTGAAGAGCCTCAACTAACCTTTTTCCCTGTTAAGTCGGGAAAGAACTATTGCGTAATGCAGATCTGTGTCAACGTCGGGGTTAATTAAAAGGAAGGGCCCGCTTCGCAATATAGTGTTGTTTGCTGTCACACTTCTTCGATTGATGTTTGCTGCCTCTTCTGGAGAATTTGCTACACCTTTTGCACGTCTTGCCAAGCCTCCACGAGGACGATTACATCGGCATCTAATACTGCATGCTTCAACTCAGGTAGGAGCCTTGTATTGTATCAACTAAATTAACTCTGGTGCCTAACTTAAGGTGCGATTTTATATTTTATTGTGCGTCAGTGCTTATAAACGTTGCGTACGTCCGCTAGGACTTATGATCTGTCTCAATTAATGTTTACCAGGGGCTTTACTCCTGGCGCCCATTTTATGTCCTTTGTTTTGGATAATATTGTGTTTTTTTTGTGTCTTTGTAACTAGCCCTTAAGATATATTTTGGTTTTTGTGGGGCCCCCTTTCATATTCACGTAGGATATCTTATTACTAAATTGAAACTCACCTCCGGGTGTTTGTTTTAATGTACCGATTTGTGTAAACTGTCATTTGTTTCTTTAAATAATAAACCTGTTAGTCAGTTCATTCTTTTTATGAATTTTGAAACCCCTTTTGGGTCATTAACTAATCTAGTGTGGCAAAGGCCAAGTGTAATTAATTTTGTGAAGTTAAAGCATGCTCTTTTGATAAGTAAGCCCCAAGCTCTGGGCTAGTGCCAGTGTTCTTTTGTTATACTTTAGTGACGGTGGCCTTGAAGGTAAGTGATTTAACGACAAGGTCACCCGGCTACTCGGAGGAGGCTTGGTAAACAACAGGCTGAGGTGTTCAGGTGTTCAGCAACATACCTGAAGGACTTCTATATAGGCTACGTGTATTGTTCTTGGTTCTAGACACGTTAGCCACCCTTAATCAGAACCAAGTGGCGCTCAGGCATTTCTTTTTCTTTTAAGCAAGCTTTAGGGTAAGTACCCCGTCGGTTTTTCATTTAAGTCTTCGAACCACGCCTTCCCGACTGCGTTAAGTGCAGGTAACCGGAGCAACAAAATCTGCTCCAGCACATTAAGATCTGTGATTTCTAGGGAAAGCCGACGAACCCTGTAGTTTGTACCCGTTTTTGAACAATCAATACGACCTATGTCGATCTGATGAATTTATACCGTAACACATGTACAGTCTTACATTATTCTCACTGTATAAACCTAAATACAAAATTACGAGCCCAGTCAACTAACACATTTTAAAAAAAATTATATAAATTAATGAATAATGCATGTTTTGGAAAAACAATAGAAACTGTTAGACAGCATAGCACTTGTCTCTAGGTGGGATGGTAGATAAGGTGCCAATTATTACATTTCTCAACCCAACTTTCACAGCAGAACTTGGCGCTTGGCTTTTTCGCTTGGCTTGGCGCTTGGCTTGGCGCTTGGCTTGGCGCTGTTCTTGGCGCGTGGCTTGGCGCTTGGCTGGGCACTTGGCTTGGCAGTTGGCTTGGCGTGGCGCTTTTCTTGGCGCGTGGCTTGGCACTTTGCTTGGCGTTTGGCTTGGCGCCTGTCGTGGCGCATGGCTTGGCGCTCTCCTTGGCGTTTGGCTTGGCGCTTGGCTTGGCGCTTGGCTTGGCGCGTGGCTTGTCGTTTGGCTTGGCGCTTTCCTTGGCGCGTGGTTTGGCGCTTAGCTTGGAGCGTGGCTTGGCGCTCGGCTTGGCGCTTGGCTTGGCGAATTTCTTGGCGCGTGGCTTGGTGCGTGGCTTGTCGCTTGGCTGGCGCTCTCCTTGGCGCGTGGTTTGGCGCTTAGCTTGGCGCGTGGCTTGTCGCTTGGCTTAGCGCCCTTTTTGGCGCGTGGCTTAACGCTCTCCATGGAGCGTGGCTTGGCCGTTGGCTTGGCGCTTGGCTTGGCGCTTTTCTTGGGCGTGGCTTGTTGCTTGGCTTGGCGCTTTTTTTGGCGCGTGGCTTGACACTTAGCTTGGCGCGTGGCTTGACGCTTGACTGGGCGTTTGGCTTAACGTTTGTCTCGGCGCTTGGCTTGGCGCTTTTCTTGGCGCGTGGCTTGGCGCGTAACTTGGCGCTTGGCTGGGCGCTTGGATTGGCGCTTCGCTTGGCGCTTGGTTTGGCGCTTTTTTTAGCGCGTGGCTGGGCGCTTGGCTTAACGCTAAACTTGGCGCTTGGCTTGGTGCATGGGGTGGCGCTTTTCTTGGCGCGTGGCTTGGCACTTGGCCTGGTGATTGGCTTGACGCTTGGCTTGACGCATGCCTTGGCGCTTTCCTTGGCGCGTGGCTTGGAGCTTGGTTGGGCGTTTGGCTTGGCGCTTTTCTTAAGGTGTGGTTGGCGCGTAGCTTGGCACTTGGCTTGCCGCTTAGAATGGCGCTTGGCTTGCCGCTTGGATTGGTGCTCTCCTTGGCTCGTGGCTTAGCGCATATCGTGGCGTTTTCCTTGGCGCGTGGCTTGGCGCTTGGCTTGGCGCTTTTCTTGACGCGTGGCTTGGCACTTGGCTTAGCGTTTGGCTTGGCGTTTGGCTTGGGGCTTGGCTTGGCGCTTTGCTTGGCGCTTTTCTTGGCGCGTGGTTTGGAACTTGGCTTGGCGCTTGGCATGGCGCTTGGCCTGGCGCATAGCTTGACGCTCTCCTTGGCGCGTGGCTTGGCGCTTGGCTGGACGTTTGGCTTGGCGCTTTTCTTAGCGCGTAGTTTGGTGCTTGGCTTGCCGCTTGGTCTGGCGCTTGGCATTTCGCATAAATTGACGTTTTCCTTGGCGCGTGGCTTGGCGCTTGGCTGGACGCTTGGCTTGGCGCTTGGCTTGGCGCTTGGCTTGGCGCTTAGCTTGGCGCTTGGCTTAACGCTTGGCTTGGCGCTTGGCTTGGCGCTTGGCTTGGCGCTTGGCTTGTCGCTTGGCTTGGCGTTTGGCTTGGCGCTTGCCTTGGCGCATGGCTTGAAGCTCTCCTTGGCGCGTGGCTTGTCGCTTGGCTTCTTGCTTTTCTTGGCGCGTGGCTTGACAATTGGCTTTGCGCTTTTCTTAGCGCGTGGCTTGGCGCTTGGCTTGGCGCTTGGCTTGGCGCTTGGCTTGGCGCTTGGTTTAACGCATGGCTTGGCGCTTGGCTTGGCGCTTGGCTTGGCGCTTGGCTTGTCGCTTGGCTTGGCGTTTGGCTTGGCGCTTGCCTTGGCGCATGGCTTGGAGCTCTTCTTGGCGCGTGGCTTGTCGCTTGGCTTCATGCTTTTCTTGGCGCGTGGCTTGGCACTTGGCTTGGAGCTTGGCTTGGCGCTTGGCATGGCGCATAACTTGACGTTCTCCTTGGGCGTGGCTTGGCGCTTGGCTGGACGCTTGGCTTGGCGCTTGGCTTGGCGCTTGGCTTGGCGCTTTTCTTGGCGCGTGGCTTAGCGCGTGGCTTAGCGCGTGGCTTAGCGCGTGGCTTAGCGCGTGGCTTGTCGCTTGGCTTCGCGCTTTTCTTGGCGCGTGGTTTGGAACTTGGCTTGGCGATTGGCTTGGCGCTTGGTTTAACGCTTGGCTTGGCGCTTGGCTTGGCGCTTGGCTTGGCGCTTGGCTTGTCGCTTGGCTTGGCGTTTGGCTTGGCGCTTTTCTTAGCGCGTGGCTTGGCGCTTGGCTTGGCGCTTGGCTTGGCGCTTGGTTTAACGCTTGGCTGGGCGCTTGGCTTGGCGCTTGGCTTGGCGCTTGGCTTGTCGCTTGGCTTGGCGTTTGGCTTGGCGCTTGCCTTGGCGCATGGCTTGGAGCTCTCCTTGGCGCGTGGCTTGTCGCTTGGCTTCATGCTTTTCTTGGCGCGTGGCTTGGCACTTGGCTTGGCGCTTGGCTTGGCGCTTGGCATGGCGCATAACTTGACGTTCTCCTTGGGCGTGGCTTGGCGCTTGGCTGGACGCTTGGCTTGGCGCTTGGCTTGGCGCTTGGCTTGGCGCTTTTCTTGGCGCGTGGCTTAGCGAGTGGTTTGGCTTTTGGCTTTGCGCTTTTCTTAGCGCAAGGCTTGGCGCTTGGCTTTGCGCTTTTCTTAGCGCGTGGCTTGGCGCTTGGCTTTGCGCATTTCTTAGCGCGTGGCTTAGCGCGTGGCTTAGCGCGTGGCTTGTCGCTTGGCTTCGCGCTTTTCTTGGCGCGTGGTTTGGAACTTGGCTTGGCGCTTGGCTTGGCGCTTGGCCTGGCGCATAGCTTGACGCTCTCATTGGCGCGTGGCTTGGCGCTTGGCTGGACGTTTGGCTTGGCGCTTTTCATAGCGCGTAGTTTGGTGCTTGGCTTGCCGCTTGGCCTGGCGCTTGGCATTTCGCATAACTTGATGTTTTCCATGGCGCGTGGTTTGGCGCTTGGCTGGACGCTTGGCTTGGAGCTTGGCTTGGCGCTTGGCTTGGCGCTTGGCTTAACGCTGGGCGTTTGGCTGGGCGTTTGGATTAGCGTTTGTCTCGGCGCTTGGCTTGGCGCTTGGCTTGGCGCTTGGCTTGGCGCTTGGCTTGTCACTTGGCTTGGCGTTTGGCTTGGCGCTTGCCTTGGCGCATGGCTTGGAGCTCTTCATGGCGCGTGGCTTGTCGCTCGGCTTCATGCTTTTCTTGGCGCGTGGCTTGGCGCGTGGCTTGGCGCTTGGCTGGACGCTTGGCTTGGCGCTTGGCTTGGCGCTTGGCTTGGCGCTTGGCTTAACGCTGGGCGTTTGGCTGGGCGTTTGGCTTAGCGTTTGTCTCGGCGCTTGGCTTGGCGCTTGGCTTGGCGCTTTTCTTGGCGCGTGGCTTAGCGCGTGGCTTGGCGCTTGGCTTTGCGCTTTTCTTAGCCCGTAATTTGGCGCGTGGCTTGGCAGTTGGTTTAATGCTTTTCTTGGCGCTTTTCTTGGCGCGTAACTTGGCGCTTGGCTTCGCGCTTTTCTTGGCGCGCGGCTTGGTACATGGCTTGGCGCTTGGCTTGGCGCTGGGCATGGTGCATAGCTTGACGTTCTCCTTGGCGCGTGGCTTGGCGTTTAGCTAAACGCTTGGCTTGGCGCTTGGCTGAACGCTTGGCTTGGCGCTTGGCTTGGCGCTTGGCTGGGCGTTTGGCTGGGCGTTTGGCTTAGAGCGTGTCTTGTCGCTTGGCTTGGCGCTCTCTTTGGCGCGTGGTTTGGCGCTTAGCTTAGCGCATCTTTTGGCGCGTGGCTTGGCGCGTGGCTTGGCGCGTGGCTTGTCGCTTGGCTTGGCGCTCTCTTTAGCGCGTGGTTTGGCGCTTAGCTTGGCGCGTGGCTTGGCGCTTAGCTTGGCACTTGGCTTGGCGCTTGGCTTGGCGCTTGGCCTAACGCATAGCTTGACGCTCTCCTTGGCGCGTGGTTTGGCACTTGGCTTGCCGCTTGGCTTGGCGCTTGGTTTGGCGCTTGGTTTGGCGCTTGTTTTGGCGCATGCCTTGGCGCTCTCCTTAGCGTTTGGCTTGGAGCTTGGCTAGGCGCTTGGCTTGGCGGTCGGTCTGGCGCTTTTCTTGGCGCGTGGCTTGTCGCTTGGCTTGGCGCTTTTCTTGGCGCGTAGCTTGGCACTTGGCTTGACGCTTAGTATGGCGCTTGGCTTGGCGCATGGCTTGGCGCTCTCCTTAGCGCGTAGCTTGGCGCTTGACTTGGCGCCTTTTTTGGCGCGTGGCTTGGCGCTTGGCTTGGCGTTTGGCTTGGCGCTTGTAATATAAAGGCCTCACGTTGCGGGTCAATTGTAGTATTAAGCCTCAGTTGAGGTGTCAATTGTAATATAATGGCCCCAGTTGCGGTGCCAATTACTTATGTATATTACAAATTAAAATAATATAACTTACCTCACAAACGTCAATATTTGACGTGCAAATATTGTTCAGTTATATCTTTCTAATTATTTTAAAGATTGCTCCGTTTAGTCAGTACAGCTAAAAGAATACTCTTTATACTCAGCTGAATGGTGCTTCTTAATAACAAGTATAACTGATTGTTTAACTATTTGATTAATATAAAGTAATTTTATAGTCATTTTCAGGTCTTTTACTGATATTCTAAATATCTTAATGACATTCAGATATGTTTATTGACTTTTCAATGACGTAAGGATAGTCAAGTATGTTTAGGATAACTTTTAATCAATATTTAAAACCCAAAATCCCTAATTTACATTCCCAATCTTAAATTAAATCAAATGTTAGAATTTCTAAATATAATGGCCTTGTTACATCAACAATTGCCGATGGTAAATCGGAACATGCTCGCACTAACTCAGGAGAAGGGTCGTGGGCAACTTACCTTCCAAAAAAACTAAAGATCGAACGGATAAGGGCGCCAAGGGGTTTGCAGCCTATGTTCCACTCGTTCATTTAAGCGACAAACCACTAAGTTCGCTCAAGATAGCAATGCAACGTACACAATAAAACAAAACCCACAGAGTAATAAATCGTATAATATTTCCAATAGATAATGGATCGCATAACAGGGAGGCATAAAATTGTTTGGAATTACTGGCATAAAGTACACAGACAAGACTAGTACAAAATAAATATGTATGACAGTAGGCAAATATATATCACATTCTTACTTATTTCACAGATTCAATCGGGTGCATCCGAAATCGCAGCTAGGCTGACGGCCTCGTAACTAATTTCTAAATGGACTTACTTTCAGCACTAAATTTGGCTAAAACACATTGATTAATAGCAAACCGAAGGCTAAGAGAATGTCACCATTGTACTGCGTTCCACTTTTTAGTATGTATCAAGTTAATAATTTACGGATACCCACGTAAGCAATCAGATCTGTCTGCCCTATGGAAATAAGCACTGCTGAATACTGTTTCAGCTATTTTAATTAATCCGAAGGAGCATGGAACTATCGCAACTAGGTTTGCCACTCGCTCAGCGAAATGTCAATCCAAAATGAGCTTCGGCGAATTTACTTTAAAATAAGCACAGCGAAAGCTCGCACTTCGTGTGACCCTTGATTACAACAACTACTTGCGGTGAAGCCGCTAATAACAGAACCCTATATGAATTGCTAAACAAGATAACGCAGGCAATTGCAAATTCCAGTGCATCCTAGCAGTTAACGAACATAATACTATGCCGCACAACGAAATCGTTTGAGAGTTCGTATAACAACGTGCAAAATAATCGAGGTAGGTTTCAAACCAGACTCGGCTTCACGACGTCACTCCAAACAACAGGGGGCTGCTCCTAAGGGAAGCTGTGAGCCACCGAGAACTGGGGACTCTGCCTCAAATCTCTCCGAGGGGTGTGCGAAGAACCACAGCCATCGACTTTGGGATGATCTCAACCCGAAGCAAGGAGCCAGGAAAGCCTGATAATCGCGTAACAGAAAAATGTGCTTTTACACTAGCAGAGGTCTTGGTAATTTTCCTGGCCCATCGACGGAAAGGATGTTAAAATAACGGCTGCCACAACCACTAGGTTCTTTGGGCGTCCTTTACGAACCCTTCTTTCAGTTCAACTTCCTACATGGGAGACGATGCACCTCGAAGATTGTCCAAAAAACCAATTTTGCGGGCGGACATCTAAGCAAGAAAATTTTCACGAAAGAGGACGCTTCCCTAACGCCATCTCACGACAGCGGCGGAAGTTGGTGCCGATAATATAGAAACCTGTATTTCGAATACAACTATTCGAAATAGGAATTACAAACCTGTGTTTCCACTAGAAATGTTTCAATTTAAGTAGCAATCTGTATTGTTCGAACAACAAAGGTTGCCTGCCAATCAGGCGGAGAGTACTGCATAATTACGAGAAAACAATTTATTGGTTTCAGCCTAAAATCGCCGAGTACTCAGAACACTATTATAATTTAGATAATTAATAGTAATTCTTAGTTCTAAATACAAGTTCACTAATATTAAACACATAATTTAAACATTCTTGAAGTATTCCAAAAATTGTTCGTAAAAGTTATGAAACAAACACTGACCTTAGCGTCGCTGAACAGATTCGCCTGGAGGCTGTGGAAATCAGGCGTCCGTTACGTTATTTTGCTGGTTCCATCCCTTATGTTAAGCGCAGAACTGAGACAGCAGTTTCCGCTTTAAGACAGCTTAGTCATGCCACTTAACGGGATGATAATTCGTCACTGTGTGAGATGCAGCCTCACATCCCTTAATTATTTATAGGCTTGGACCCACAGCGACGCAGTAAGTGAATCTAACAAGTAAATGCAGACTGGTTTATTACAAAAATAATTGTTCTATATATACAAACAAATTTGCTTAGATCATAGTAATATACAAAGTTCATTTCTAATAACAGGTGCAATGTATTATATTCAGTAGGTTAATTTACTAGTATTGCAAAACAATACTCAGCGGTTTTGCTTCCGTGATATGATATGGACTCCATGAACTCGAGCGTCTTTTATGCTGAGCTGCGATTGTAGGCATTTAAACCTTGTCACGGCCTTGCGTAATTGTGTACGCGAAGCCGTGTAAAAATGCTGAGCGGCGACTGCGAGGTGTTTAAACTTGACTGTGAGTAGGTCGCCGCGCTTGCATAATGCAATATTGCGTTTTGGTGGCTTTTAACTTTTAGAATGTTTCGTAAAATTTAAATGAATAATTATAAATTTATATCTGGTTAATCTGTTAAAGACAAGATTAAACATATTGCCAATTTTAAGCCACAAAAAAGCAAACCGATAAATTATATTGTTTCTTCGAGATTGAGCGTTTTGAGAGGATATTCTTCTGCCTGGGGTTGTGCGGGTGGTGGCTTCCTTCGTGTTATTCGTTGCCGAATGTAGTAGATAGCTCCTAATAGGGCAGCGGTTCCCAAAAGGCTGCCTGTGACCCCAATAGACAGGTGAGAATGATGTCGGATGGCTTTCCAGGTGAAGTTTTTTATATGCTCCTGGAAATCTAACTGCGATGCTTGTAGGTCTTCGAAGTGGTCTGACTGAGTTAGTACAGGTTCCTCTGCGATTTCTGAAAATGAGTTTGTTGTGATTGGGTTGGTAATATTGATACTGATAGCCTTGGAGTATCCAGCCAGGATCTTGTATTTTCTGTTGTGCCTTGGGGTTAATGTATTCCTCGCAGTTTGGATGATGCAATCCGATGAAATTTGAATGACACCTGTAGTGTTGACGGTGACTTCTTCCCTGTTTCCACTACAAGTGATTGCTATGCGGGTTGGCTTACTGACTACAAATAGCCAGGTGTTTTCCATGTACAATTGTTTCCAAATAATGGACTGGATGCGATGTCTTCGTAGGAGACATTGACTGGTTTCTACTCGGTGATATATATCGTCAATGATGCAGTTTGGGTTGTTTTCAATTCCTTTAACTACCGTTGGACTGCAAACATAGGTAGTGGGAGAAATTTGTAGCTCTTCTTTGAATTCTTCATCTGTTTCGTGGAAGTACATTTGTAGGTTGTAATCCACAGCGAAGATTCCTTTCGGCACATCGATCATCCAGTAGGATCCATTGCTGATTTGGAGAGGAATTGGTGTCACTTTAATTAAGGAGTATTCCGTTTTTTCCACTATGATGAAATACCCTTGGACGTTGATGTAGATGTCGTCATGCCCAATGTCAACCTTTAGAATTGGCGTTGGTAATATCTCCAAATTTGGTGAAAGTTTACTGGTTGCATTAGCGAGGATCTGTTTAATTTGAGCAGGTGTTATTAGCTCGTACAGATTACCTTGCTGGAAGTGAACGTTTAAGATGTGAATATGGTAGTTGCACAGTTCACTAATTACATTTGTGGCGACTTGGTACACACTGATGATGTGACTATTTAGTCGGTTGGAGTCGGTTGCTTTATACCATTTGTCCATGTTGTTAATGGCCCGGATTCCTTGGTTTAATTTTTCTTGGAAATGTTCCAGCTTCTTGTCGATTCGTTCTTCGGTTTCATTAAACCTGGAAAGTGCTGATAGCAAGAATTTGGATTGTTGACTGTCCATTTTTATTAGTTCCTGTTGATTCTTGTCTAGCCTGTCTATATCTTGATAGACTTCATCGTTGACTCCAAAAATTGATGTTAATACTGTGCCAAGGACTCCTCTTTTTTCTCGTCTTGTTATTATTTCTTCCATACCATCTCTAATCCATTCCATATGCTTTTTCTGTTCCAGAAGATGATGCACCAGTGTCTTGCATAATGTGTCTTCGGACAGTTCTTTTGCAGAGTCGCAGAGATTTTCGAATTTGTCTACCATGTCTGTGACTGTTTCGAAGTCTTCTTCGATCTTCCCCCTCTCGAACTGGATTTCGATCCGGAATGTTCCTCTCTCAATCTTCCCGTGTCCAATGTGTTCTACATAGTACCCGCTGTCTGGTTTTTGGATATTAAATTCTGCTTTACTTAATGTATTGGTGGTAAGAAGGGTAAAGATGAGTAACAGCAGTTTCCATTTGGACGCGACAGATTTCCTTGGTGCTGGGGATGATCGTGTCTGGATAATGTTAGTTGAAATTTTATCTTCTGCCTCTGGTTCCTGCGATTCCTCGGTAGTTGCTGGTAATGGAATGATGCTGCCTATGGATCGTTTTAGCTGATGTCCTCCTGATTTCTGGAGCGTCACTACTCGTACTGATCCATCGGCTGCTGGATGAGTTGCAGTGACTCTTGCTAAAGGCCACTTACTAGGATTGATACTATCTTCTTTGATTAACACTAAATCTCCAACTTTAGTGTTCTCCAATGGTTTCTTCCATTTGTTTCGTTGCTGTAGTCCATGAAGGTAGTCCGAGCTCCATGATTTCCAAAAATCTTGCTTGATCTTTTGGATTATCCTCCAACGATTCGATAGATTTGAAGATATTGGAGTGTTGATTGGGTCTGGTGGCGATATGATTTCCCTCCCTATTAGGAAATGGCCTGGCGTCAGAGCAGTTGTGTCCTCAATATCGTTGCCTTGTGGACATAGAGGACGTGAGTTTAGGCAGGCCTCAATTTGGCAGAGAAGAGTTGTTAACTCTTCAAAGGTGAGAGTAGCGTGGCCAATAGTTCTCTTCAGATGATGCTTCATTGATTTTACCCCTGCTTCCCATATCCCTCCGAAGTGAGGGGCTATTGGAGGGATGAAGTGCCATTGGGTACCACCGGTTGCTAAGGTTTCTTGGACAACTGGGCCTTCAATTGTTTGGCGGGTCTCCTTGTCCAACACTTTTCTTGCGCCAACGAAGTTTGTTCCGTTGTCGCTGTATAGGTGTGCACAGCGTCCTCTTCGGGCAGTAAACCTCCTGAAGACTGCTAGGAAGCTGTTGGTTGTCATGTCGCTGACGGCCTCTAGGTGGATTGCCTTGGTTGATAGACAGACAAAAACAGCAATGTACCCTTTGTGCGAAGAATGCCCTCTTCCCTTGGATGTTCGGATCTGTATTGGGCCGGCGTAGTCCACTCCGGAATGGAAGAATGGAGGAGTTGAATTCACTCTGGTTGATGGAAGATTTCCCATCAGTTGCTGTGCTGCCTCTGCTTTGTATCGTAGACATCGGAAACACTTCTGGATGCTGGAGCTGACTGCTTTCTTCGCGTTGATGATCCAATATTTTCTTCGGATATATGAGAGAGTGAGTTGGGTGCCACCGTGCAGCGTGCGTAGATGCGCCTCTTAGATTATTAGTTTGGAAATATGACTGGAGTACGGGAGTATGATTGGGTGTTTTTCATTGAAGGACAAGGTGGAATTTTCTAATCTTCCTCCAACACGGATTATTCCATGCTGATCGATGAAGGGATTGAGGTTGGCAAGCTTGTTACTGGAACTCACATATTTGTTCTGCCGGAGTTGAGATCCTGTTGCCCTCAAAATAGGATCACTTCCTTGGATGACCTTAACGAGTAGGAGGATGGTGTCGTCCATTTCCTTCACTGATAGGCATCCTGATTGGGTGGGAAGTCGCTTACACTTGTTGATGAATCTTCGGCAATGTGACATGACTCGTACCATTCTTGTTAGAGAAGAAAAACGATGAACGACTTCGTTCTCGTCTTGATGAATGGTAGTTTGATGCACAGTGTAACTTCTTGCTTCTTCCTCGGTGGTTGCGGTGTCTGGTTGACACGGCCATGAACTCTTGTTAACTAGCCAGCTCGGTCCGTCCCACCATAGGAGATGATTCTTTAGTTTTTCTGGACTAATGCCTCGGGAGATGACGTCTGCAGGATTCTCTTCGGATTTGACGTGGTTCCAATGTTGAGCCGGAATTAGATTGTTGATTTCGGCTACTCGATTCGCGACGAACGTCTTCCATCGTACCGGGTCTCCTTTTATCCATCCTAATGTAACCATGGAGTCGGTCCAGGCGAAGATAGACACCTTAGGAAGGTCTAATGCTGCAATTACACTTTGAAGTAGATTGGAAAGGAGTACTGCTGCGCAGAGTTCCAGTCTTGGTAATGTCGTCTTGGCTCGGGCTGGTGCCACCTTGGATTTGGATATTAATAAGGATACCTTGACTTGGCCGGATGATGTGGTGACTCTGGTATAAATCGCGGCCCCGAAAGCTCTTTCGGAGGCGTCACAGAATCCATGCAGCTCTACTAGAGATTCCCTTTTGATAAACAACCACCTTGGTAAGGTAATTTCTTCCACTGCCTTGAGTTGAGACCTGAGCGTCTCCCATTTGCTTTGGATATTTTCAGACACTGGGTCATCCCATTTGATATTTTCGAGCCATAGTTCTTGGATGAGTAGCTTGGCAGTGATGATGACGGGTGCTAACCATCCCAATGGGTCGAAAATTTTGGCAACTTCGGATAGTATGGTGCGTTTGGTGGATTCCTGTTGCTTAACGTCTACCTTAAAACAGAAAACATCTTCATATGGAGACCAGTGAATGCCCAAGGACTTTTTTACGCCGTCTTCACTTATTTCGAGGTATGTTTGTTCCTTTAACTCTTCTGGGAGTTCTTGAATGATGGCTGACTCATTACTGCACCATTTATGTAGAGTAAAGCCTCCACGCTTTAGTAAGGAAATGAGCTGACCTTGTTGTTGGATCGCTTCTTCCACAGTGTCGGCCCCAGAAAGCACGTCGTCCACGTAGAAATCTTTCTTCACTGCTTCTGAAGCTAATGGAAATGAGACCTTTTCGTCCTCTGCGAGTTGATGCAAGGTTCGAATGGCAAGATAGGGAGCTGATGCGGTTCCATAAGTGACGGTGCACAGCTTATATTCCCTGATTGGCTGTGATTTGTCGAATCTCCATAGGACTCTTTGGTACTCCTGGTCTTGGTTGTTCATTCTGATTTGTCGGTACATTTTTTCAATGTCTGCAGAAAAAACAATCCTGTGTGTTCTCCATCGAAGTAGAATGTCGACCAGTTCTTGCTGAAGTTTAGGTCCAGCGTACATCATCTCATTTAAGGATTTTCGGTGAGAGGCCTTGCTAGAGGCATCGAAAACGACACGAAGCCTGGTTGATGAACTTGCTTCTCGGATGACGCCATGGTGGGGAATGTAATACTTGCCGTTATTCTCATCTTCCTTTGCCACCTTTTCCATATGTCCTAAATCCAAGTATTCTTGCATGAATTTCTTGTATTGGACTGCTAGATCTTGATCTTGTCCTAATTTCTTCTCCAGATGTATGAATCGTGCCAATGCTGAGGGTTTGGACCTTCCCATGTGTACTGGAGTTTGTTTGAATGGAATCCTTACTACGTATCTTCCATCTACGTCTCGCTGGACTGTGTCTGTGAATTTATTTTCACATACCTGATCATCTGGGGAAAGTTTCCTTTGAGGAGAAGCCTCTTCAATGTTCCAGAATTTCTGCAACTGCTCATCCTCTTCAATTTTGGCAACCATGGTGTTGACCTTAAGGCTGGTGGGAGGTCGTCTTCCCATGGTTCCTGATAAGATCCATCCCAATTCGGTATTCTGTCCTAGGATGCCATCTTTGGATTTCTTGATTCCCTCGAGAATTATTTGGGAATATTCTTCAGCGCCTAGAAGTATATCTATGGGGCCAGGTCGGTTGAAGGTTGGATCGGCGATGAAGACATGTTTCCAGGCATCCATTTTTATGTTCGGAATGGGTGATGAAGGCATGGTTTTTGTAAGTTTGGGAAGTACCAGTAAAGTAACAGGTAAGGAAAATTTACTTGGAAATCTTGGCGTAATCAAACCTGTGATTTTCCATTTTGCGACTTTTGTTTCGCTGTTCCCAATTCCGGAGATTTCTGCTCGAACCTTGGTCCTGGGTAACGCTAATAATTCGGCTGCGGCTTCGGTGATGAAGGAACCTTGAGACCCTGGATCTATCAAGACCCTCAAGAGATGAGTCATCCCGGATGCTGCCTTAACTTGAACCGTTGCTGTGGCCAGTAGCACTTGGCTCTTCTTTGCGCCTAGGTTGGCGGCAATGATTGTGGGTTTTGGCTTCTTCTCTGGAGCGTTGGAGGTCTGCATGGCTGCTGCGTGAGAAAACGTCTTCATCTTCGGAGCAGGTATCGGCTTTGATGGCGGCTGTGCCTTGTGAAGCAGAGTATGGTGTGGAAAGCGGCAGATTTTGCAGTTATAATACGAACGACATTGTATGTTAGAATCGTGTCGCAAACATCGAAAGCACAATCGGTAGGTTCTTACCACTTCTTGCTTTTCGTGGGTGGAGAGCCTCTGGAATTGACCACAGTTATCGATGTAATGATCCCCATTGCACATCTTGCAGTTGAGATATCCGGCAGCGTAATTTTTCTGTGGCTTGTCCTGAGTTGGTTTTCGAGCTCCATCAATGGATTCCAAGGATTGGAACCGCATTTGTAAGAAGGCCATTAGAGTTTGGTGATCCTGAACTTCATTTGGGCACTGAAGCGACTGCTCATATAATTTGTTAGTTTCAGGATCCCATTTTCGAGTAATAACTCGGTTAATCCACGGACCCCAGCTGTCGGTGGAAATGCCCAAATTTTTGATTGCTTCCACACATTCCTTAGTGGAGTCATGCAATCTTTTCAACCCTTGGGCTGATTCCTTGGAGAGGACCGGCTGATCGAAGATGGTGTCTAGCAATTTGGTTAGAATAAGGCGATTATTTTGATACCTTTGTTGCAGCAAATTCCAAGCGGTGTTGTAGTTGGCTTGAGTCACTGCGAGATGCTGGATTAGTCGGCTGGGCTCTCCCTTGACATGCGTTTTTAAATACTGCATTTTGATGACATCATCCATGTTTTGGTTGTCATCTACTAATTTGGTGAATAGGTCCTTAAAAGTGGCCCATTCCTCATAATTTCCCTCGTATATGGGGATTTTAACTTGAGGAAGCGAGATGGCTGATGCTTGCTCGTTCCTTGTTGGTGCTTGTAACAAATTAATTAAATTTTGGTACCTGTCTTTCAACGTAGTAAATTCAGGACTGAAGTGCGTCTGGTTTGAATCCATCTCGTTAGAAATGACTTCTTCGTCCATCTCGATCACCCGGTCCCATTCTTCCTTTAATTCCCTCTTTGTGATGGCGGGCCTTCCGAGTGCTTGTTCCAGTTCGGCGTCGTCCAAAGATTGCTTAAAATTCTGCATCCGAATCTGCAGTTTTCGGATACGAACCTTTTGCTCGGGATTTACAACTGTTTCCTCTCGCCTCCTAGTTTCAGAGGGGTCGGGATTTTCAGTTGCCTTTAAACAGCTCTGCAAATAACTTTTTGCTTCGCAGTAGATGGCTTTAATTTGTTCGTAATACCCTGTGGTAAAATAATTATGTGTAGGAATACTTAGCTGCACCATTTTGGCGTGATTTTTGGTCACGGCGTTCCAAGTTTCGTCCAGCGTCTTGTTTCGGCTGGCGATGTAAGCTTCTGTTTTTCGGCTGGCAGGGTCCTTTTTGCTGTTGGAAAATACCTGCGTGATCTTCTGGCCGAGTTCTTCTTGGGCGACAGCTAGCTGATTGAATTCCTCCATATTGTTTGCCATTTTCGGGGAACCGGGTGGGTTGGTAGATGTTGTTTTCTTCTCGGGATGTACCTCTTCTTAGTTGTAGACAGATCCGGCTCGAAGGACCATGAACAGATTCGCCTGGAGGCTGTGGAAATCAGGCGTCCGTTACGTTATTTTGCTGGTTCCATCCCTTATGTTAAGCGCAGAACTGAGACAGCAGTTTCCGCTTTAAGACAGCTTAGTCATGCCACTTAACGGGATGATAATTCGTCACTGTGTGAGATGCAGCCTCACATCCCTTAATTATTTATAGGCTTGGACCCACAGCGACGCAGTAAGTGAATCTAACAAGTAAATGCAGACTGGTTTATTACAAAAATAATTGTTCTATATATACAAACAAATTTGCTTAGATCATAGTAATATACAAAGTTCATTTCTAATAACAGGTGCAATGTATTATATTCAGTAGGTTAATTTACTAGTATTGCAAAACAATACTCAGCGGTTTTGCTTCCGTGATATGATATGGACTCCATGAACTCGAGCGTCTTTTATGCTGAGCTGCGATTGTAGGCATTTAAACCTTGTCACGGCCTTGCGTAATTGTGTACGCGAAGCCGTGTAAAAATGCTGAGCGGCGACTGCGAGGTGTTTAAACTTGACTGTGAGTAGGTCGCCGCGCTTGCATAATGCAATATTGCGTTTTTGGTGGCTTTTAATTTTTAGAATGTTTCGTAAAATTTAAATGAATAATTATAAATTTATATCTGGTTAATCTGTTAAAGACAAGATTAAACACTCTGTGTTTTATTTACTTAGGTTTACATGCATGGTGTTGAATAAGCTGAGATGCTAGGTAAGAAAAAAACACATTTTTATGCAGTTTTTTATTTTATTTAGCTATCAATACATTTTAAACTTGATCATCTAAAAAAGTGTACTCGACGGGTGAACAGATTCGCCTGGAGGCTATGGAAATCAGGCGTCCGTTACGTTATTTTGCTGGTTCCATCCCTTATGTTAAGCGCAGAACTGAGACAGCAGTTTCCGCTTTAAGACAGCTTAGTCATGCCACTTAACGGGATGATAATTCGTCACTGTGTGAGATGCAGCCTCACATCCCTTAATTATTTATAGGCTTGGACCCACAGCGACGCAGTAAGTGAATCTAACAAGTAAATGCAGACTGGTTTATTACAAAAATAATTGTTCTATATATACAAACAAATTTGCTTAGATCATAGTAATATACAAAGTTCATTTCTAATAACAGGTGCAATGTATTATATTCAGTAGGTTAATTTACTAGTATTGCAAAACAATACTCAGCGGTTTTGCTTCCGTGATATGATATGGACTCCATGAACTCGAGCGTCTTTTATGCTGAGCTGCGATTGTAGGCATTTAAACCTTGTCACGGCCTTGCGTAATTGTGTACGCGAAGCCGTGTAAAAATGCTGAGCGGCGACTGCGAGGTGTTTAAACTTGACTGTGAGTAGGTCGCCGCGCTTGCATAATGCAATATTTGCGTTTTTGGTGGCTTTTAACTTTTAGAATGTTTCGTAAAATTTAAATGAATAATTATAAATTTATATCTGGTTAATCTGTTAAAGACAAGATTAAACATATTGCCAATTTTAAGCCACAAAAAAGCAAACCGATAAATTATATTGTTTCTTCGAGATTGAGCGTTTTGAGAGGATATTCTTCTGCCTGGGGTTGTGCGGGTGGTGGCTTCCTTCGTGTTATTCGTTGCCGAATGTAGTAGATAGCTCCTAGTAGGGCAGCGGTTCCCAAAAGGCTGCCTGTGACCCCAATAGACAGGTGAGAATGATGTCGGATGGCTTTCCAGGTGAAGTTTTTTAGATGCTCCTGGAAATCTAACTGCGATGCTTGTAGGTCTTCGAAGTGGTCTGACTGAGTTAGTACAGGTTCCTCTGCGATTTCTGAAAATGAGTTTGTTGTGATTGGGTTGGTAATATTGATACTGATAGCCTTGGAGTATCCAGCCAAGATCTTGTATTTTCTGTTGTGCCTTGGGGTTAATGTATTCCTCGCAGTTTGGATGATGCAATCCGATGAAATTTGAATGACACCTGTAGTGTTGACGGTGACTTCTTCCCTGTTTCCACTACAAGTGATTGCTATGCGGGTTGGTTTACTGACTACAAATAGCCAGGTGTTTTCCATTGAAGGACAAGGTGGAATTTTCTAATCTTCCTCCAACACGGATTATTCCATGCTGATCGATGAAGGGATTGAGGTTGGCAAGCTTGTTACTGGAACTCACATATTTGTTCTGCCGGAGTTGAGATCCTGTTGCCCTCAAAATAGGATCACTTCCTTGGATGACCTTAACGAGTAGGAGGATGGTGTCGTCCATTTCCTTCACTGATAGGCATCCTGATTGGGTGGGAAGTCGCTTACACTTGTTGATGAATCTTCGGCAATGTGACATGACTCGTACCATTCTTGTTAGAGAAGAAAAACGATGAACGACTTCGTTCTCGTCTTGATGAATGGTAGTTTGATGCACAGTGTAACTTCTTGCTTCTTCCTCGGTGGTTGCGGTGTCTGGTTGACACGGCCATGAACTCTTGTTAACTAGCCAGCTCGGTCCGTCCCACCATAGGAGATGATTCTTTAGTTTTTCTGGACTAATGCCTCGGGAGATGACGTCTGCAGGATTCTCTTCGGATTTGACGTGGTTCCAATGTTGAGCCGGAATTAGATTGTTGATTTCGGCTACTCGATTCGCGACGAACGTCTTCCATCGTACCGGGTCTCCTTTTATCCATCCTAATGTAACCATGGAGTCGGTCCAGGCGAAGATAGACACCTTAGGAAGGTCTAATGCTGCAATTACCCTTTGAAGTAGATTGGAAAGGAGTACTGCTGCGCAGAGTTCCAGTCTTGGTAATGTCGTCTTGGCTCGGGCTGGTGCCACCTTGGATTTGGATATTAATAAGGATACCTTGACTTGGCCGGATGATGTGGTGACTCTGGTATAAATCGCGGCCCCGAAAGCTCTTTCGGAGGCGTCACAGAATCCATGCAGCTCTACTAGAGATTCCCTTTTGATAAACAACCACCTTGGTAAGGTAATTTCTTCCACTGCCTTGAGTTGAGACCTGAGCGTCTCCCATTTGCTTTGGATATTTTCAGACACTGGGTCATCCCATTTGATATTTTCGAGCCATAGTTCTTGGATGAGTAGCTTGGCAGTGATGATGACGGGTGCTAACCATCCCAATGGGTCGAAAATTTTGGCAACTTCGGATAGTATGGTGCGTTTGGTGGATTCCTGTTGCTTAACGTCTACCTTAAAACAGAAAACATCTTCATATGGAGACCAGTGAATGCCCAAGGACTTTTTTACGCCGTCTTCACTTATTTCGAGGTATGTTTGTTCCTTTAACTCTTCTGGGAGTTCTTGAATGATGGCTGACTCATTACTGCACCATTTATGTAGAGTAAAGCCTCCACGCTTTAGTGAGGAAATGAGCTGACCTTGTTGTTGGATCGCTTCTTCCACAGTGTCGGCCCCAGAAAGCACGTCGTCCACGTAGAAATCTTTCTTCACTGCTTCTGAAGCTAATGGAAATGAGACCTTTTCGTCCTCTGCGAGTTGATGCAAGGTTCGAATGGCAAGATAGGGAGCTGATGCGGTTCCATAAGTGACGGTGCACAGCTTATATTCCCTGATTGGCTGTGATTTGTCGAATCTCCATAGGACTCTTTGGTACTCCTGGTCTTGGTTGTTCATTCTGATTTGTCGGTTTTGTTTAGTAATGTTTAGTGATGTTAGCGTTAGTAAAACTAATTTAAACGTGTCCAAAGGCGTTTGTAGATGCTATTAATACTTTATTATATAATTTTCAAACTGTAGAAAACACTGCAAGACCATTAGAATTATTTTGTACATTTCAACTTTCTCTCATTTCGTTTCATACTCAAACTAATTTAAACGTGTCCAAAGGCGTTTGTAGATGCTATTAATACTCTTTTATATAATTATCAAGCTGTAGAAAACACTGCAAGACCATTAGAATTATTTTGTGCATTTTAATTTTTTCTCATTTCGTTTCATACTCAATCTAATTTAGACGTGTCAAAAGGCGTTTGTAGATGCTATTAATACTCTTTTATATAATTATCAAGCTGTAGAAAACACTGCAAGACCATTAGAATTATTTGGTAAATTTTAATTTTTTCTCATTTCGTTTCATACTCAAACTAATTTAAACGTGTCCAAAGGCGTTTGTAGATGCTATTAATACTCTCTTATATAATTTTCAAACTGTAGAAAACACTGCAAGACCATTAGAATTATTTTGTACATTTCAACTTTCTCTCATTTCGTTTCATACTCAAACTAATTTAAACGTGTCCAAAGGCGTTTGTAGATGCTATTAATACTCTCTTATATACTTTTCAAACTGTTGAAAACACTGCAAGACCATTAGAATTATTTTGTACATTTCAACTTTCTCTCATTTCGTTTCATACTCAAACTAATTTAAACGTGTCCAAAGGCGTTTGTAGATGCTATTAATACTCTTTTATATAATTATCAAGCTGTAGAAAACACTGCAAGACCATTAAAATTATTTTGTAAATTTTAATTTTTTCTCATTTCGTTTCATACTCAAACTAATTTAAACGTGTCCAAAGGCGTTTGTAGATGCTATTAATACTCTCTTATATAATTTTCAAACTGTAGAAAACACTGCAAGACCATTAGAATTATTTTGTACATTTCAACTTTCTCTCATTTCGTTTCATACTCAAACTAATTTAAACGTGTCCAAAGGCGTTTGTAGATGCTATTAATACTCTTTAATATAATTATCAAGCTGTAGAAAACACTGCAAGACCATTAGAATTATTTTGTACATTTTAATTTTTTCTCATTTCGTTTCATACTCAATCTAATTTAGACGTGTCAAAAGGCGTTTGTAGATGCTATTAATACTCTTTAATATAATTATCAAGCTGTAGAGAACACTGCAAGACCATTAGAATTATTTTGTACATTTTAATTTTTTCTCATTTCGTTTCATACTCAAACTAATTTAAACGTGTCCAAAGGCGTTTGTAGATGCTATTAATACTCTCTTATATAATTTTCAAACTGTAGAAAACACTGCAAGACCATAAGATTTATTTTGTACATTTCAACTTTCTCTCATTTCGTTTCATACTCAAACTAATTTAAACGTGTCCAAAGGCGTTTGTAGATGCTATTAATACTCTTTTATATAATTATCAAGCTGTAGAAAACACTGCAAGACCATTAGAATTATTTTGTAAATTTTAATTTTTTCTCATTTCGTTTCATACTCAAACTAATTTAAACGTGTCCAAATGCGTTTGTAGATGCTATTAATACTCTCTTATATAATTTTCAAACTGTACAAAACACTCCAAGACCATTTGAATTATTTTGTACATTTCAACTTTCTCTCATTTCGTTTCATACTCAAACTAATTTAAACGTGTCAAGAGGCGTTTGTAGATGCTATTAATACTCTCTTATACAATTTTCAAGCTGTAGAAAACACTGCAAGACCATTAGAATTATTTTGTACATTTCAATCTTCTCTCATTTCGTTTCATACTCAATCTAATTTAGACGTGTCAAAAGGCGTTTGTAGATGCTATTAATACTCATTTATATAGTTATCAAGCTGTAGAAAACACTGCAAGACCATTAGAATTATTTTGTAAATTTTAATTTTTTCTCATTTCGTTTCATACTCAAACTAATTTAAACGTGTCCAAAGGCGTTTGTAGATGCTATTAATACTCTCTTATATAATTTTCAAACTGTAGAAAACACTGCAAGACCATTAGAATTATTGATACATTTCAACTTTCTCTCATTTCGTTTCATACTCAAACTAATTTAAACGTGTGCAAAGGCGTTTGTAGATGCTATTAATACTCTCTTATATACTTTTCAAACTGTTGAAAACACTGCAAGACCATTAGAATTATTTTGTACATTTCAACTTTCTCTCATATCGTTTCATACTCAAACTAATTTAAACGTGTCCAAAGGCGTTTGTAGATGCTATTAATACTCTTTTATATAATTATCAAGCTGTAGAAAACACTGCAAGACCATTAGAATTATTTTGTAAATTTTAATTTTTTCTCATTTCGTTTCATACTCAAACTAATTTAAACGTGTCCAAAGGCGTTTGTAGATGCTATTAATACTCTCTTATATAATTTTCAAACTGTAGAAAACACTGCAAGACCATTAGAATTATTTTGTACATTTCAACTTTCTCTCATTTCGTTTCATACTCAAACTAATTTAAACGTGTCCAGAGGCGTTTGTAGATGCTATTAATACTCTTTTATATAATTATCAAGCTGTAGAAAACACTGCAAGACCATTAGAATTATTTTGTACATTTTAATTTTTTCTCATTTCGTTTCATGCTCAATCTAATTTAGACGTGTCAAAAGGCGTTTGTAGATGCTATTAATACTCTTTTATATAATTATCAAGCTGTAGAAAACACTGCAAGACCATTAGAATTATTTTGTAAATTTTAATTTTTTCTCATTTCGTTTCATACTCAAACTAATTTAAACGTGTCCAAAGGCGTTTGTAGATGCTATTAATACTCTCTTATATAATTTTCAAACTGTAGAAAACACTGCAAGACCATAAGAATTATTTTGTTCATTTCAACTTTCTCTCATTTCGTTTCATACTCAAACTAATTTAAACGTGTCCAAAGGCGTTTGTAGATGCTATTAATACTCTTTTATATAATTATCAAGCTGTAGAAAACACTGCAAGACCATTAGAATTATTTTGTACATTTTAATTTTTTCTCATTTCGTTTCATACTCAAACTAATTTAAACGTGTCCAAATGCGTTTGTAGATGCTATTAATACTCTCTTATATAATTTTCAAACTGTACAAAACACTCCAAGACCATTTGAATTATTTTGTACATTTCAACTTTCTCTCATTTCGTTTCATACTCAAACTAATTTAAACGTGTCAAGAGGCGTTTGTAGATGCTATTAATACTCTCTTATACAATTTTCAAGCTGTAGAAAACACTGCAAGACCATTAGAATTATTTTGTACATTTCAATCTTCTCTCTTTTCGTTTCATACTCAATCTAATTTAGACGTGTCAAAAGGCGTTTGTAGATGCTATTAATACTCTTTTATATAGTTATCAAGCTGTAGAAAACACTGCAAGACCATTAGAATTATTTTGTAAATTTTAATTTTTTCTCATTTCGTTTCATACTCAAACTAATTTAAACGTGTCCAAATGCGTTTGTAGATGCTATTAATACTCTCTTATATAATTTTCAAACTGTACAAAACACTGCAAGATCATTTGAATTATTTTGTACATTTCAACTTTCTCTCATTTCGATTTATACTCAAACTAATTTAAACGTGTCAAAAGGCGTTTGTAGATGCTATTAATACTTTTTTATATAATTATCAAGCTGCAGAAAACACTGCAAGACCATTAGAAATTTTTAACATTTTAATTTTTTCTCATATCGTTTCATACTCAAACTAATTTAAAAGTGTCAAAAGGCGTTTGTAGATGCTATTAATAATTTTTTATATAATTATCAAGCTGTAGAAAACACTGCAAGACCATTAGAATTATTTTGTACATTTTAATTTTTTCGTATTTCGTTTCCTACTCAATCTAATTTAGACGTGTCAAAAGGCGTTTGTAGATGCTATTAATACTCTTTTATGTAATTATCAAGCTGTAGAAAACATTGCAAGACCGTTAGAATTATTTTGTACATTTTAATTTTTTCTCATTTCGTTTCATACTCAAACTAATTTAAACGTGTTCAAAGGCGTTTGTAGATGCTATTAATACTCTTTTATATAATTATCAAGCTGTAGAAAACACTGCAAGACCATTAGAATTATTTTGTACATTTTAATTTTTTCTTATTTCGTTTCATACTCAATCTAATTTAGACGTGTCAAAAGGCGTTTGTAGATGCTATTAATAGTCTTTTATATAATTATCAAGCTGTAGAAAACACTGCAAGACCATTAGAATTGTTTTGTACATTTTAATTTTTTCTCATTTCGTTTCATACTCAAACTAAATTAAACGTGTCCAAAGGCGTTTGTAGATGCTATTAATACTCTTTTATATAATTTTCAAGCTGTAGAAAAAACTGCAAGACCATTAGAATTATTTTGTACATTTTAATTTTTTCTCATTTCGTTTCATACTCAATCTAATTTAGACGTGTCAAAAGGCGTTTGTAGATGCTATTAATACTCTTTTATATAATTATCAAGCTGTAGAAAACACTGCAAGACTATTAGAATTATTTTGTACATTTCAACTTTCTCTCATTTCGTTTCATACTCAAACTAATTTAAACGTGTCCAAAGGCGTTTGTAGATGCTATTAATACTCTTTTATATAATTTTCAGGCTGTAGAAAACACTGCAAGACCATTAGAATTATTTTGTACATTTTAATTTTTTCTTATTTCGTTTCATACTCAATCTAATTTAGACGTGTCAAAAGGCGTTTGTAGATGCTATTAATAGTCTTTTATATAATTATCAAGCTGTAGAAAACACTGCAAGACCATTAGAATTGTTTTGTACATTTTAATTTTTTCTCATTTCGTTTCATACTCAAACTAAATTAAACGTGTCCAAAGGCGTTTGTAGATGCTATTAATACTCTTTTATATAATTTTCAAGCTGTAGAAAACACTGCAAGACCATTAGAATTATTTTGTACATTTTAATTTTTTCTCATTTCGTTTCATACTCAAACTAATTTAAACGTGTCCAAAGGCGTTTGTAGATGCTATTAATACTCTTTTATATAATTTTCAAGCTGTAGAAAACACTGCAAGACCATTAGAATTATTTTGTACATTTTAATTTTTTCTCATTTCGTTTCATACTCAAACTAATTTAAACGTGTCCAAAGGCGTTTGTAGATGCTATTAATACTCTTTTATATAATTTTTAAGCTGTAGAAAACACTGCAAGACCATTAGAATTATTTTGTAAATTTTAATTTTTTCTCATTTCGTTTTATACTCAAACTAATTTAAACGTGTCCAAAGGCGTTTGTAGATGCTATTAATACTCTCTTATATAATTTTCTAACTGTAGAAAACACTGCAAGACCATAAGAATTATTTTGTACATTTCAACTTTCTCTCATTTCGTTTCATACTCAAACTAATTTAAACGTGTCCAAAGGCGTTTGTAGATGCTATTAATACTCTTTTATATAATTTTTAAGCTGTAGAAAACACTGCAAGACCATTAGAATTATTTTGTACATTTTAATTTTTTTCTCATTTCGTTTCATACTCAAACTAATTTAAACGTGTCCAAAGGCGTTTGTAGATGCTATTAATACTCTTTTATATAATTTTTAAGCTGTAGAAAACACTGCAAGACCATTAGAATTATTTTGTAAATTTTAATTTTTTCTCATTTCGTTTTATACTCAAACTAATTTAAACGTGTCCAAAGGCGTTTGTAGATGCTATTAATACTCTCTTATATAATTTTCTAACTGTAGAAAACACTGCAAGACCATAAGAATTATTTTGTACATTTCAACTTTCTCTCATTTCGTTTCATACTCAAACTAATTTAAACGTGTCCAAAGGCGTTTGTAGATGCTATTAATACTCTTTTATATAATTATCAAGCTGTAGAAAACACTGCAAGACCATTAGAATTATTTTGTACATTTTAATTTTTTCTCATTTCGTTTCATACTCAATCTAATTTAGACGTGTCAAAAGGCGTTTGTAGATGCTATTAATACTCTTTTATATAATTTTCAAGCTGTAGAAAACACTGCAAGACCATTAGAATTATTTTGTACATTTTAATTTTTTCTCATTTCGTTTCATACTCAAACTAATTTAAACGTGTCCAAAGGCGTTTGTAGATGCTATTAATACTCTTTTATATAATTTTCAAGCTGTAGAAAACACTGCAAGACCATTAGAATTATTTTGTACATTTTAATTTTTTCTCATTTCGTTTCATACTCAAACTAATTTAAACGTGTCCAAAGGCGTTTGTAGATGCTATTAATACTCTTTTATATAATTTTTAAGCTGTAGAAAACACTGCAAGACCATTAGAATTATTTTGTACATTTTAATTTTTTTCTCATTTCGTTTCATACTCAAACTAATTTAAACGTGTCCAAAGGCGTTTGTAGATGCTATTAATACGCTTTTATATAATTTTCAAGCTGTAGAAAACACTGCAAGACCATTAGAATTATTTTGTACATTTTAATTTTTTCTCATTTCGTTTCATACTCAATATAATTTAGACGTGTCAAAAGGCGTTTGTAGATGCTATTAATACTCTTTTATATAATTTTCAAGCTGTAGAAAATTCTGCAAAACCATTAGAATTATTTTGTACATTTTAATTTTTTCTCATTTCGTTTCATACTCAATATAATTTAGACGTGTCAAAAGGCGTTTGTAGATGCTATTAATACTCTTTTATATAATTATCAAGCTGTAGAAAACACTGCAAGACCATTACAATTATTTTGTACATTTCAACTTTCTCTCATTTCGTTTCATACTCAAACTAATTTAAACGTGTCAAAAGGCGTTTGTAGATGCTATTAATACTCTTTTATATAATTTTCAAGCTGCAGAAAACACTGCAAGACCATTAGAATTATTTTGTACATTTTATTTTTCTCTCATTTCGTTTCATACTCAAACTAATTTAAACGTGTCAAGAGGCGTTTGTAGATGCTATTAATACTCTCTTATATAATTTTCAAGCTGTAGAAAACACTGCAATACCATTAGAATTATTTTGTACATTTCAATCTTCTCTCATTTCGTTTCATACTCAAACTAATTTAAACGTGTCAAAAGGCGTTTGTAGATGCTATTAATACTTCTTTATATAATTATCAAGCTGCAGAAAACACTGCAAGACCATTAGAAATTTTTTACATTTTAATTTTTTCTCATTTCGTTTCATACTCAATCTAATTTAGACGTGTCAAAAGGCGTTTGTAGATGCTATTAATACTCTTTTATATAATTATCAAGCTGTAAAAAACACTGCAAGACCATTAGAATTATTTTGTAAATTTTAATTTTTTCTCATTTCGTTTTATACTCAAACTAATTTAAACGTGTCCAAAGGCGTTTGTAGATGCTATTAATACTCTCTTATATAATTTTCAAACTGTAGAAAACACTGCAAGACCATAAGAATTATTTTGTACATTTCAACTTTCTCTCATTTCGTTTCATACTCAAACTAATTTAAACGTGTCCAAAGGCGTTTGTAGATGCTATTAATACTCTTTTATATAATTATCAAGCTGTAGAAAACACTGCAAGACCATTAGAATTATTTTGTACATTTTAATTTTTTCTCATTTCGTTTCATACTCAATCTAATTTAGACGTGTCAAAAGGTGTTTGTAGATGCTATTAATACTCTTTTATATAATTTTCAAGCTGTAGAAAACACTGCAAGACCATTAGAATTATTTTGTACATTTTAATTTTTTCTCATTTCGTTTCATACTCAAACTAATTTAAACGTGTCCAAAGGCGTTTGTAGATGCTATTAATACTCTTTTATATAATTTTCAAGCTGTAGAAAACACTGCAAGACCATTAGAATTATTTTGTACATTTTAATTTTTTCTCATTTCGTTTCATACTCAAACTAATTTAAACGTGTCCAAAGGCGTTTGTAGATGCTATTAATACTCTTTTATATAATTTTTAAGCTGTAGAAAACACTGCAAGACCATTAGAATTATTTTGTACATTTTAATTTTTTTCTCATTTCGTTTCATACTCAAACTAATTTAAACGTGTCCAAAGGCGTTTGTAGATGCTATTAATACTCTTTTATATAATTTTCAAGCTGTAGAAAACACTGCAAGACCATTAGAATTATTTTGTACATTTTAATTTTTTCTCATTTCGTTTCATACTCAATATAATTTAGACGTGTCAAAAGGCGTTTGTAGATGCTATTAATACTCTTTTATATAATTTTCAAGCTGTAGAAAATTCTGCAAAACCATTAGAATTATTTTGTACATTTTAATTTTTTCTCATTTCGTTTCATACTCAATATAATTTAGACGTGTCAAAAGGCGTTTGTAGATGCTATTAATACTCTTTTATATAATTATCAAGCTGTAGAAAACACTGCAAGACCATTACAATTATTTTGTACATTTCAACTTTCTCTCATTTCGTTTCATACTCAAACTAATTTAAACGTGTCAAAAGGCGTTTGTAGATGCTATTAATACTCTTTTATATAATTTTCAAGCTGCAGAAAACACTGCAAGACCATTAGAATTATTTTGTACATTTTATTTTTCTCTCATTTCGTTTCATACTCAAACTAATTTAAACGTGTCAAGAGGCGTTTGTAGATGCTATTAATACTCTCTTATATAATTTTCAAGCTGTAGAAAACACTGCAATACCATTAGAATTATTTTGTACATTTCAATCTTCTCTCATTTCGTTTCATACTCAAACTAATTTAAACGTGTCAAAAGGCGTTTGTAGATGCTATTAATACTTCTTTATATAATTATCAAGCTGCAGAAAACACTGCAAGACCATTAGAAATTTTTTACATTTTAATTTTTTCTCTTTTCGTTTCATACTCAATCTAATTTAGACGTGTCAAAAGGCGTTTGTAGATGCTATTAATACTCTTTTATATAATTATCAAGCTGTAAAAAACACTGCAAGACCATTAGAATTATTTTGTAAATTTTAATTTTTTCTCATTTCGTTTTATACTCAAACTAATTTAAACGTGTCCAAAGGCGTTTGTAGATGCTATTAATACTCTCTTATATAATTTTCAAACTGTAGAAAACACTGCAAGACCATAAGAATTATTTTGTACATTTCAACTTTCTCTCATTTCGTTTCATACTCAAACTAATTTAAACGTGTCCAAAGGCGTTTGTAGATGCTATTAATACTCTTTTATATAATTATCAAGCTGTAGAAAACACTGCAAGACCATTAGAATTATTTTGTACATTTTAATTTTTTCTCATTTCGTTTCATACTCAATCTAATTTAGACGTGTCAAAAGGCGTTTGCAGATGCTATTAATACTCTTTTATATAGTTATCAAGCTGTAGAAAACACTGCAAGACCATTAGAATTATTTTGTAAATTTTAATTTTTTCTCATTTCGTTTCATACTCAAACTAATTTTAACGTGTCCAAATGCGTTTGTAGATGCTATTAATACTCTCTTATATAATTTTCAAACTGTACAAAACACTGCAAGACCATTTGAATTATTTTGTACATTTCAACTTTCTCTCATTTCGTTTCATACTCAAACTAATTTAAACGTGTCAAGAGGCGTTTGTAGATGCTATTAATACTCTCTTATACAATTTTAAAGCTGTAGAAAACACTGCAAGACCATTAGAATTATTTTGTACATTTCAATCTTCTCTCATTTCGTTTCATACTCAATCTAATTTAGACGTGTCAAAAGGCGTTTGTAGATGCTATTAATACTCTTTTATATAGTTATCAAGCTGTAGAAAACACTGCAAGACCATTAGAATTATTTTGTAAATTTTAATTTTTTCTCATTTCGTTTCATACTCAAACTAATTTAAACGTGTCCAAATGCGTTTGTAGATGCTATTAATACTCTCTTATATAATTTTCAAACTGTACAAAACACTGCAAGACCATTTGAATTATTTTGTACATTTTAATTTTTTCTTATTTCGTTTCATACTCAATCTAATTTAGACGTGTCAAAAGGTGTTTGTAGATGCTATTAATACTCTTTTATATAATTATCAAGCTGTAGAAAACACTGCAAGACCATTAGAATTATTTTGTACATTTTAATTTTTTCTCATTTCGTTTCATTCTCAAACTAATTTAAACGTGTCCAAAGGCGTTTGTAGATGCTATTAATACTCTTTTATATAATTATCAAGGTGTAGAAAACACTGCAAGACCATTAGAATTATTTTGTACATTTTAATTTTTTCTCATTTCGTTTCATACTCAAACTAATTTAAACGTGTCCAAAGGCGTTTGTAGATGCTATTAATACTCTTTTATATAATTTTCAAGCTGTAGAAAACACTGCAAGACCATAAGAATTATTTTGTACATTTTAATTTTTTCTCATTTCGTTTCATACTCAATCTAATTTAGACGTGTCAAAAGGCGTTTGTACATGCTATTAATACTCTTTGATATAATTATCAAGCTGTAGAAAACACTGCAAGACCATTAGAATTATTTTGTACATTTCAACTTTCTCTCATTTCGTTTCATACTCAAACTAATTTAAACGTGTCCAAATGCGTTTGTAGATGCTATTAATACTCTTTTATATAATTATCAAGCTGTAGAAAACACTACAAGACCATTAGAATTATTTTGTACATTTTAATTTTTTCTCATTTCGTTTCATACTCAAACTAACTTAAACGTGTCCAAAGGCGTTTGTAGATGCTATTAATACTCTTTTATGTAATTTTCAAGCTGTAGAAAACACTGCAAGACCATTAGAATTATTTTGTACATTTTAATTTTTTCTTATTTCGTTTCATACTCAATCTAATTTAGACGTGTCAAAAGGCGTTTGTAGATGCTATTAATACTCTTTTATATAATTATCAAGCTGTAGAGAACACTGCAAGACCATTAGAATTATTTTGTACATTTTAATTTTTTCTCATTTCGTTTCATACTCAAACTAATTTAAACGTGTCCAAAGGCGTTTGTAGATGCTATTAATACTCTTTTATATAATTATCAAGCTGTAGAAAACACTGCAAGACCATTAGAATTATTTTGTACATTTTCATTTTTTCTCATTTCGTTTCATACTCAAACTAATTTAAACGTGTCTAAAGGCGTTTGTAGATGCTACTAATACTCTTTTATATAATTTTCAAGCTGTAGAAAACACTGCAAGACCATTAGAATTATTTTGTACATTTTAATTTTTTCTCATTTCGTTTCATACTCAATCTAATTTAGACGTGTCAAAAGGCGTTTGTAGATGCTATTAATACTCTTTTGTATAATTATCAAGCTGTAGAAAACACTGCAAGACCATTAGAATTATTTTGTACATTTTAATTTTTTCTCATTTCGTTTCATTCTCAAACTAATTTAAACGTGTCCAAAGGCGTTTGTAGATGCTATTAATACTCTTTTATATAATTATCAAGCTGTAGAAAACACTGCAAGACCATTAGAATTATTTTGTACATTTCAACTTTCTCTCATTTCGTTTCATACTCAATCTAATTTAAACGTGTCCAAAGGCGTTTGTAGATGCTATTAATACTCTTTTATATAATTATCAAGCTGTAGAAAACACTGCAAGACCATTAGAATTATTTTGTACATTTTAATTTTTTCTCATTTCGTTTCATACTCAATCTAATTTAGACGTGTCAAAAGGCGTTTGTAGATGCTATTAATACTCTTTTATATAATTATCAAGCTGTAGAAAACACTGCAAGACCATTAGAATTATTTTGTAAATTTTATTTTTTTCTCATTTCGTTTCATACTCAAACTAATTTAAACGTGTCCAAAGGCGTTTGTAGATGCTATTAATACTCTCTTATATACTTTTCAAACTGTAGAAAACACTGCAAGACCATTAGAATTATTTTGTACATTTCAACTTTCTCTCATTTCGTTTCATACTCAAACTAATTTAAACGTGTCCAAAGGCGTTTGTAGATGCTATTAATACTCTTTTATATAATTATCAAGCTGTAGAAAACACTGCAAGACCATTAGAATTATTTTGTAAATTTTAATTTTTTCTCATTTCGTTTCATACTCAAACTAATTTAAACGTGTCCAAAGGCGTTTGTAGATGCTATTAATACTCTTTTATATAATTATCAAGCTGTAGAAAACACTGCAAGACCATTAGAATTATTTTGTAAATTTTAATTTTTTCTCATTTCGTTTCATACTCAATCTAATTTAGACGTGTCAAAAGGCGTTTGTAGATACTATTAATACTCTTTTATATAATTATCAAGCTGTAGAAAACACTGCAAGACCATTAGAATTATTTTGTAAATTTTTATTTTTTCTCATTTCGTTTCATACTCAAACTAATTTAAACGTGTCCAAAGGCGTTTGTAGATGTTATTAATACTCTCTTATATACTTTTCAAACTGTAGAAAACACTGCAAGACCATTAGAATTATTTTGTACATTTCAACTTTCTCTCATTTCGTTTCATACTCAAACTAATTTAAACGTGTCCAAAGGCGTTTGTTGATGCTATTAATACTCTTTTATATAATTATCAAGCTGTAGAAAACACTGCACGACCATTAGAATTATTTTGTAAATTTTAATTTTTTCTCATTTCGTTTCATACTCAAACTAATTTAAACGTGTCCAAAGGCGTTTGTAGATGCTATTAATACTCTTTTATATAATTATCAAGCTGTAGAAAACACTGCAAGACCATTAGAATTATTTTGTAAATTTTAATTTTTTCTCATTTCGTTTCATACTCAATCTAATTTAGACGTGTCAAAAGGCGTTTGTAGATGCTATTAATACTCTTTTATATAATTATCAAGCTGTAGAAAACACTGCAAGACCATTAGAATTATTTTGTAAATTTTAATTTTTTTCTCATTTCGTTTCATACTCAAACTAATTTAAACGTGTCCAAAGGCGTTTGTAGATGCTATTAATACTCTCTTATATACTTTTCAAACTGTAGAAAACACTGCAAGACCATTAGAATTATTTTGTACATTTCAACTTTCTCTCATTTCGTTTCATACTCAAACTAATTTAAACGTGTCCAAAGGCGTTTGTAGATGCTATTAATACTCTTTTATATAATTATCAAGCTGTAGAAAACACTGCAAGACCATTAAAATTATTTTGTAAATTTTAATTTTTTTTCATTTCGTTTTATACTCAAACTAATTTAAACTTGTCCAAAGGCGTTTGTAGATGCTATTAATACTCTTTTATATAATTATCAAGCTGTAGAAAACACTGCAAGACCATTAGAATTATTTTGTAAATTTTAATTTTTTCTCATTTCGTTTCATACTCAATCTAATTTAGACGTGTCAAAAGGCGTTTGTAGATGCTATTAATACTCTTTTATATAATTATCAAGCTGTAGAAAACACTGCAAGACCATTAGAATTATTTTGTAAATTTAAATTTTTTCTCATTTCGTTTCATACTCAAACTAATTTAAACGTGTCCAAAGGCGTTTGTAGATGCTATTAATACTCTCTTATATACTTTTCAAACTGTAGAAAACACTGCAAGACCATTAGAATTATTTTGTACATTTCAACTTTCTCTCATTTCGTTTCATACTCAAACTAATTTAAACGTGTCCAAAGGCGTTTGTAGATGCTATTAATACTCTTTTATATAATTATCAAGCTGTAGAAAACACTGCAAGACCATTAGAATTATTTTGTAAATTTTAATTTTTTCTCATTTCGTTTCATACTCAAACTAATTTAAACGTGTCCAAAGGCGTTTGTAGATGCTATTAATACTCTCTTATATACTTTTCAAACTGTAGAAAACACTGCAAGACCATTAGAATTATTTTGTTCATTTCAATTTTCTCTCATTTCGTTTCATACTCAAACTAATTTAAACGTGTCCAAAGGCGTTTGTAGTTGCTATTAATACTCTTTTATATAATTATCAAGCTGTAGAAAACACTGCAAGACCATTAGAATTATTTTGTAAATTTTAATTTTTTCTCATTTCGTTTCATACTCAAACTAATTTAAACGTGTCCAAAGCCGTTTGTAGATGCTATCAATACTCTCTTATATACTTTTCAAACTGTAGAAAACACTGCAAGACCATTAGAATTATTTTGTACATTTCAACTTTCTCTCATTTCGTTTCATACTCAAACTAATTTAAAAGTGTCCAAAGGCGTTTGTAGATGCTATTAATACTCTTTTATATAATTATCAAGCTGTAGAAAACACTGCAAGACCATTAGAATTATTTTGTAAATTTTAATTTTTTCTCATTTCGTTTCATACTCAAACTAATTTAAACGTGTCCGAAGGCGTTTGTAGATGCTATTAATACTCTCTTATATAATTTTCAAACTGTAGAAAACACTGCAAGACCATTAGAATTATTTTGTACAATTCAACTTTCTCTCATTTCGTTTCATACTCAAACTAATTTAAACGTATCCAAAGGCGTTTGTAGATGCTATTAATACTCTTTTATATAATTATCAAGCTGTAGAAAACACTGCAAGACCATTAGAATTATTTTGTAAATTTTAATTTTTTCTCATTTCGTTTCATACTCAAACTAATTTAAACGTGTCCAAAGGCGTTTGTAGATGCTATTAATACTCTCTTATATAATTTTCAAACTGTAGAAAACACTGCAAGACCATTAGAATTATTTTGTACATTTCAACTTTCTCTCATTTCGTTTCATACTCAAACTAATTTAAACGTGTCCAAAGGCGTTTGTAGATGCTATTAATACTCTTTTATATAATTATCAAGCTGTAGAAAACACTGCAAGACCATTAGAATTATTTTGTACATTTTAATTTTTTCTCATTTCGTTTCATACTCAATCTAATTTAGACGTGTCAAAAGGCGTTTGTAGTTGCTATTAATACTCTTTTATATAATTATCAAGCTGTAGAAAACACTGCAAGACCATTAGAATTATTTTGTAAATTTTAATTTTTTCTCATTTCGTTTCATACTCAAACTAATTTAAACGTGTCCAAAGGCGTTTGTAGATGCTATTAATACTCTCTTATATAATTTTCAAACTGTAGAAAACACTGCAAGACCATTAGAATTATTTTGTACATTTCAACTTTCTCTCATTTCGTTTCATACTCAAACTAATTTAAACGTGTCCAAAGGCGTTTGTAGATGCTATTAATACTCTCTTATATACTTTTCAAACTGTTGAAAACACTGCAAGACCATTAGAATTATTTTGTACATTTCAACTTTCTCTCATTTCGTTTCATACTCAAACTAATTTAAACGTGTCCAAAGGCGTTTGTAGATGCTATTAATACTCTTTTATATAATTATCAAGCTGTAGAAAACACTGCAAGACCATTAGAATTATTTTGTAAATTTTAATTTTTTCTCATTTCGTTTCATACTCAAACTAATTTAAACGTGTCCAAAGGCGTTTGTAGATGCTATTAATACTCTCTTATATAATTTTCAAACTGTAGAAAACACTGCAAGACCATTAGAATTATTTTGTACATTTCAACTTTCTCTCATTTCGTTTCATACTCAAACTAATTTAAACGTGTCCAAAGGCGTTTGTAGATGCTATTAATACTCTTTTATATAATTATCAAGCTGTAGAAAACACTGCAAGACCATTAGAATTATTTTGTAAATTTTAATTTTTTCTCATTTCGTTTCATACTCAAACTAATTTAAACGTGTCCAAAGGCGTTTGTAGATGCTATTAATACTCTCTTATATAATTTTCAAACTGTAGAAAACACTGCAAGACCATTAGAATTATTTTGTACATTTCAACTTTCTCTCATTTCGTTTCATACTCAAACTAATTTAAACGTGTCCAAAGGCGTTTGTAGATGCTATTAATACTCTTTTATATAATTATCAAGCTGTAGAAAACACTGCAAGACCATTAGAATTATTTTGTACATTTTAATTTTTTCTCATTTCGTTTCATACTCAAACTAATTTAAACGTGTCCGAAGGCGTTTGTAGATGCTATTAATACTCTCTTATATAATTTTCAAACTGTAGAAAACACTGCAAGACCATTAGAATTATTTTGTAAATTTTAATTTTTTCTCATTTCGTTTCATACTCAAACTAATTTAAACGTGTCCAAAGGCGTTTGTAGATGCTATTAATACTCTCTTATATAATTTTCAAACTGTAGAAAACACTGCAAGACCATTAGAATTATTTTGTACATTTCAACTTTCTCTCATTTCGTTTCATACTCAAACTAATTTAAACGTGTCCAAAGGCGTTTGTAGATGCTATTAATACTCTCTTATATACTTTTCAAACTGTTGAAAACACTGCAAGACCATTAGAATTATTTTGTACATTTCAACTTTCTCTCATTTCGTTTCATACTCAAACTAATTTAAACGTGTCCAAAGGCGTTTGTAGATGCTATTAATACTCTCTTATATAATTTTCAAACTGTAGAAAACACTGCAAGACCATTAGAATTATTTTGTACATTTCAACTTTCTCTCATTTCGTTTCATACTCAAACTAATTTAAACGTGTCCAAAGGCGTTTGTAGATGCTATTAATACTCTTTTATATAATTATCAAGCTGTAGAAAACACTGCAAGACCATTAGAATTATTTTGTACATTTTAATTTTTTCTCATTTCGTTTCATACTCAAACTAATTTAAACGTGTCCGAAGGCGTTTGTAGATGCTATTAATACTCTCTTATATAATTTTCAAACTGTAGAAAACACTGCAAGACCATTAGAATTATTTTGTACATTTTAATTTTTTCTCATTTCGTTTCATACTCAAACTAATTTAAACGTGTCCGAAGGCGTTTGTAGATGCTATTAATACTCCTTTATATAATTATCAAGCTGTAGAAAACACTGCAAGACCATTAGAATTATTTTGTACATTTTAATTTTTTCTCATTTCGTTTCATACTCAAACTAATTTAAACGTGTCCGAAGGCGTTTGTAGATGCTATTAATACTCTCTTATATAATTTTCAAACTGTAGAAAACACTGCAAGACCATTAGAATTATTTTGTACATTTCAACTTTCTCTCATTTCGTTTCATACTCAAACTAATTTAGACGTGTCAAAAGGCGTTTGTAGATGCTATTAATACTCTTTTATATAATTATCAAGCTGTAGAAAACACTGCAAGACCATTAGAATTATTTTGTAAATTTTAATTTTTTCTCATTTCGTTTCATACTCAAACTAATTTAAACGTGTCCGAAGGCGTTTGTAGATGCTATTAATACTCTCTTATATAATTTTCAAACTGTAGAAAACACTGCAAGACCATAAGAATTATTTTGTACATTTCAACTTTCTCTCATTTCGTTTCATACTCAAACTAATTTAAACGTGTCCAAAGGCGTTTGTAGATGCTATTAATACTCTTTTATATAATTATCAAGCTGTAGAAAACACTGCAAAACCATTAGAATTATTTTGTACATTTTAATTTTTTCTCATTTCGTTTCATACTCAATCTAATTTAGACGTGTCAAAAGGCGTTTGTAGATGCTATTAATACTCTTTTATATAGTTATCAAGCTGTAGAAAACACTGCAAGACCATTAGAATTATTTTGTAAATTTTAATTTTTTCTCATTTCGTTTCATACTCAAACTAATTTAAACGTGTCCAAAGGCGTTTGTAGATGTTATTAATACTCTCTTATATACTTTTCAAACTGTAGAAAACACTGTTAGACCATTAGAATTATTTTGTACATTTCAACTTTCTCTCATTTCGTTTCATACTCAAACTAATTTAAACGTGTCCAAAGGCGTTTGTTGATGCTATTAATACTCTTTTATATAATTATCAAGCTGTAGAAAACACTGCAAGACCATTAGAATTATTTTGTAAATTTTAATTTTTTCTCATTTCGTTTCATACTCAATCTAATTTAGACGTGTCAAAAGGCGTTTGTAGATGCTATTAATACTCTTTTATATAGTTATCAAGCTGTAGAAAACACTGCAAGACCATTAGAATTATTTTGTAAATTTTAATTTTTTCTCATTTCGTTTCATACTCAAACTAATTTAAACGTGTCCAAAGGCGTTTGTAGATGCTATTAATACTCTTTTATATAATTATCAAGCTGTAGAAAACACTGCAAGACCATTAGAATTATTTTGTAAATTTTAATTTTTTCTCATTTCGTTTCATACTCAATCTAATTTAGACGTGTCAAAAGGCGTTTGTAGATACTATTAATACTCTTTTATATAATTATCAAGCTGTAGAAAACACTGCAAGACCATTAGAATTATTTTGTAAATTTTAATTTTTTCTCATTTCGTTTCATACTCAAACTAATTTAAACGTGTCCAAAGGCGTTTGTAGATGTTATTAATACTCTCTTATATACTTTTCAAACTGTAGAAAACACTGCAAGACCATTAGAATTATTTTGTACATTTCAACTTTCTCTCATTTCGTTTCATACTCAAACTAATTTAAACGTGTCCAAAGGCGTTTGTTGATGCTATTAATACTCTTTTATATAATTATCAAGCTGTAGAAAACACTGCACGACCATTAGAATTATTTTGTAAATTTTAATTTTTTCTCATTTCGTTTCATACTCAAACTAATTTAAACGTGTCCAAAGGCGTTTGTAGATGCTATTAATACTCTTTTATATAATTATCAAGCTGTAGAAAACACTGCAAGACCATTAGAATTATTTTGTAAATTTTAATTTTTTCTCATTTCGTTTCATACTCAATCTAATTTAGACGTGTCAAAAGGCGTTTGTAGATGCTATTAATACTCTTTTATATAATTATCAAGCTGTAGAAAACACTGCAAGACCATTAGAATTATTTTGTAAATTTTAATTTTTTTCTCATTTCGTTTCATACTCAAACTAATTTAAACGTGTCCAAAGGCGTTTGTAGATGCTATTAATACTCTCTTATATACTTTTCAAACTGTAGAAAACACTGCAAGACCATTAGAATTATTTTGTACATTTCAACTTTCTCTCATTTCGTTTCATACTCAAACTAATTTAAACGTGTCCAAAGGCGTTTGTAGATGCTATTAATACTCTTTTATATAATTATCAAGCTGTAGAAAACACTGCAAGACCATTAAAATTATTTTGTAAATTTTAATTTTTTCTCATTTCGTTTTATACTCAAACTAATTTAAACTTGTCCAAAGGCGTTTGTAGATGCTATTAATACTCTTTTATATAATTATCAAGCTGTAGAAAACACTGCAAGACCATTAGAATTATTTTGTAAATTTTAATTTTTTCTCATTTCGTTTCATACTCAATCTAATTTAGACGTGTCAAAAGGCGTTTGTAGATGCTATTAATACTCTTTTATATAATTATCAAGCTGTAGAAAACACTGCAAGACCATTAGAATTATTTTGTAAATTTAAATTTTTTCTCATTTCGTTTCATACTCAAACTAATTTAAACGTGTCCAAAGGCGTTTGTAGATGCTATTAATACTCTCTTATATACTTTTCAAACTGTAGAAAACACTGCAAGACCATTAGAATTATTTTGTACATTTCAACTTTCTCTCATTTCGTTTCATACTCAAACTAATTTAAACGTGTCCAAAGGCGTTTGTAGATGCTATTAATACTCTTTTATATAATTATCAAGCTGTAGAAAACACTGCAAGACCATTAGAATTATTTTGTAAATTTTAATTTTTTCTCATTTCGTTTCATACTCAAACTAATTTAAACGTGTCCAAAGGCGTTTGTAGATGCTATTAATACTCTCTTATATACTTTTCAAACTGTAGAAAACACTGCAAGACCATTAGAATTATTTTGTTCATTTCAATTTTCTCTCATTTCGTTTCATACTCAAACTAATTTAAACGTGTCCAAAGGCGTTTGTAGTTGCTATTAATACTCTTTTATATAATTATCAAGCTGTAGAAAACACTGCAAGACCATTAGAATTATTTTGTAAATTTTAATTTTTTCTCATTTCGTTTCATACTCAAACTAATTTAAACGTGTCCAAAGCCGTTTGTAGATGCTATCAATACTCTCTTATATACTTTTCAAACTGTAGAAAACACTGCAAGACCATTAGAATTATTTTGTACATTTCAACTTTCTCTCATTTCGTTTCATACTCAAACTAATTTAAAAGTGTCCAAAGGCGTTTGTAGATGCTATTAATACTCTTTTATATAATTATCAAGCTGTAGAAAACACTGCAAGACCATTAGAATTATTTTGTAAATTTTAATTTTTTCTCATTTCGTTTCATACTCAAACTAATTTAAACGTGTCCGAAGGCGTTTGTAGATGCTATTAATACTCTCTTATATAATTTTCAAACTGTAGAAAACACTGCAAGACCATTAGAATTATTTTGTACAATTCAACTTTCTCTCATTTCGTTTCATACTCAAACTAATTTAAACGTATCCAAAGGCGTTTGTAGATGCTATTAATACTCTTTTATATAATTATCAAGCTGTAGAAAACACTGCAAGACCATTAGAATTATTTTGTAAACTTTAATTTTTTCTCATTTCGTTTCATACTCAAACTAATTTAAACGTGTCCAAAGGCGTTTGTAGATGCTATTAATACTCTCTTATATAATTTTCAAACTGTAGAAAACACTGCAAGACCATTAGAATTATTTTGTACATTTCAACTTTCTCTCATTTCGTTTCATACTCAAACTAATTTAAACGTGTCCAAAGGCGTTTGTAGATGCTATTAATACTCTTTTATATAATTATCAAGCTGTAGAAAACACTGCAAGACCATTAGAATTATTTTGTACATTTTAATTTTTTCTCATTTCGTTTCATACTCAATCTAATTTAGACGTGTCAAAAGGCGTTTGTAGTTGCTATTAATACTCTTTTATATAATTATCAAGCTGTAGAAAACACTGCAAGACCATTAGAATTATTTTGTAAATTTTAATTTTTTCTCATTTCGTTTCATACTCAAACTAATTTAAACGTGTCCAAAGGCGTTTGTAGATGCTATTAATACTCTCTTATATAATTTTCAAACTGTAGAAAACACTGCAAGACCATTAGAATTATTTTGTACATTTCAACTTTCTCTCATTTCGTTTCATACTCAAACTAATTTAAACGTGTCCAAAGGCGTTTGTAGATGCTATTAATACTCTCTTATATACTTTTCAAACTGTTGAAAACACTGCAAGACCATTAGAATTATTTTGTACATTTCAACTTTCTCTCATTTCGTTTCATACTCAAACTAATTTAAACGTGTCCAAAGGCGTTTGTAGATGCTATTAATACTCTTTTATATAATTATCAAGCTGTAGAAAACACTGCAAGACCATTAGAATTATTTTGTAAATTTTAATTTTTTCTCATTTCGTTTCATACTCAAACTAATTTAAACGTGTCCAAAGGCGTTTGTAGATGCTATTAATACTCTCTTATATAATTTTCAAACTGTAGAAAACACTGCAAGACCATTAGAATTATTTTGTACATTTCAACTTTCTCTCATTTCGTTTCATACTCAAACTAATTTAAACGTGTCCAAAGGCGTTTGTAGATGCTATTAATACTCTTTTATATAATTATCAAGCTGTAGAAAACACTGCAAGACCATTAGAATTATTTTGTAAATTTTAATTTTTTCTCATTTCGTTTCATACTCAAACTAATTTAAACGTGTCCAAAGGCGTTTGTAGATGCTATTAATACTCTCTTATATAATTTTCAAACTGTAGAAAACACTGCAAGACCATTAGAATTATTTTGTACATTTCAACTTTCTCTCATTTCGTTTCATACTCAAACTAATTTAAACGTGTCCAAAGGCGTTTGTAGATGCTATTAATACTCTTTTATATAATTATCAAGCTGTAGAAAACACTGCAAGACCATTAGAATTATTTTGTACATTTTAATTTTTTCTCATTTCGTTTCATACTCAAACTAATTTAAACGTGTCCGAAGGCGTTTGTAGATGCTATTAATACTCTCTTATATAATTTTCAAACTGTAGAAAACACTGCAAGACCATTAGAATTATTTTGTAAATTTTAATTTTTTCTCATTTCGTTTCATACTCAAACTAATTTAAACGTGTCCAAAGGCGTTTGTAGATGCTATTAATACTCTCTTATATAATTTTCAAACTGTAGAAAACACTGCAAGACCATTAGAATTATTTTGTACATTTCAACTTTCTCTCATTTCGTTTCATACTCAAACTAATTTAAACGTGTCCAAAGGCGTTTGTAGATGCTATTAATACTCTCTTATATACTTTTCAAACTGTTGAAAACACTGCAAGACCATTAGAATTATTTTGTACATTTCAACTTTCTCTCATTTCGTTTCATACTCAAACTAATTTAAACGTGTCCAAAGGCGTTTGTAGATGCTATTAATACTCTCTTATATAATTTTCAAACTGTAGAAAACACTGCAAGACCATTAGAATTATTTTGTACATTTCAACTTTCTCTCATTTCGTTTCATACTCAAACTAATTTAAACGTGTCCAAAGGCGTTTGTAGATGCTATTAATACTCTTTTATATAATTATCAAGCTGTAGAAAACACTGCAAGACCATTAGAATTATTTTGTACATTTTAATTTTTTCTCATTTCGTTTCATACTCAAACTAATTTAAACGTGTCCGAAGGCGTTTGTAGATGCTATTAATACTCTCTTATATAATTTTCAAACTGTAGAAAACACTGCAAGACCATTAGAATTATTTTGTACATTTTAATTTTTTCTCATTTCGTTTCATACTCAAACTAATTTAAACGTGTCCGAAGGCGTTTGTAGATGCTATTAATACTCCTTTATATAATTATCAAGCTGTAGAAAACACTGCAAGACCATTAGAATTATTTTGTACATTTTAATTTTTTCTCATTTCGTTTCATACTCAAACTAATTTAAACGTGTCCGAAGGCGTTTGTAGATGCTATTAATACTCTCTTATATAATTTTCAAACTGTAGAAAACACTGCAAGACCATTAGAATTATTTTGTACATTTCAACTTTCTCTCATTTCGTTTCATACTCAAACTAATTTAGACGTGTCAAAAGGCGTTTGTAGATGCTATTAATACTCTTTTATATAATTATCAAGCTGTAGAAAACACTGCAAGACCATTAGAATTATTTTGTAAATTTTAATTTTTTCTCATTTCGTTTCATACTCAAACTAATTTAAACGTGTCCGAAGGCGTTTGTAGATGCTATTAATACTCTCTTATATAATTTTCAAACTGTAGAAAACACTGCAAGACCATAAGAATTATTTTGTACATTTCAACTTTCTCTCATTTCGTTTCATACTCAAACTAATTTAAACGTGTCCAAAGGCGTTTGTAGATGCTATTAATACTCTTTTATATAATTATCAAGCTGTAGAAAACACTGCAAAACCATTAGAATTATTTTGTACATTTTAATTTTTTCTCATTTCGTTTCATACTCAATCTAATTTAGACGTGTCAAAAGGCGTTTGTAGATGCTATTAATACTCTTTTATATAGTTATCAAGCTGTAGAAAACACTGCAAGACCATTAGAATTATTTTGTAAATTTTAATTTTTTCTCATTTCGTTTCATACTCAAACTAATTTAAACGTGTCCAAAGGCGTTTGTAGATGCTATTAATACTCTCTTATATACTTTTCAAACTGTAGAAAACACTGCAAGACCATTAGAATTATTTTGTTCATTTCAATTTTCTCTCATTTCGTTTCATACTCAAACTAATTTAAACGTGTCCAAAGGCGTTTGTAGTTGCTATTAATACTCTTTTATATAATTATCAAGCTGTAGAAAACACTGCAAGACCATTAGAATTATTTTGTAAATTTTAATTTTTTCTCATTTCGTTTCATAATCAAACTAATTTAAACGTGTCCAAAGCCGTTTGTAGATGCTATCAATACTCTCTTATATACTTTTCAAACTGTAGAAAACACTGCAAGACCATTAGAATTATTTTGTACATTTCAACTTTCTCTCATTTCGTTTCATACTCAAACTAATTTAAACGTGTCCAAAGGCGTTTGTAGATGCTATTAATACTCTTTTATATAATTATCAAGCTGTAGAAAACACTGCAAGACCATTAGAATTATTTTGTAAATTTTAATTTTTTCTCATTTCGTTTCATACTCAAACTAATTTAAACGTGTCCGAAGGCGTTTGTAGATGCTATTAATACTCTCTTATATAATTTTCAAACTGTAGAAAACACTGCAAGACCATTAGAATTATTTTGTACAATTCAACTTTCTCTCATTTCGTTTCATACTCAAACTAATTTAAACGTATCCAAAGGCGTTTGTAGATGCTAGTAATACTCTTTTATATAATTATCAAGCTGTAGAAAACACTGCAAGACCATTAGAATTATTTTGTACATTTTAATTTTTTCTCATTTCGTTTCATACTCAAACTAATTTAAACGTGTCCGAAGGCGTTTGTAGATGCTATTAATACTCTCTTATATAATTTTCAAACTGTAGAAAACACTGCAAGACCATTAGAATTATTTTGTAAATTTTAATTTTTTCTCATTTCGTTTCATACTCAAACTAATTTAAACGTGTCCAAAGGCGTTTGTAGATGCTATTAATACTCTCTTATATAATTTTCAAACTGTAGAAAACACTGCAAGACCATTAGAATTATTTTGTACATTTCAACTTTCTCTCATTTCGTTTCATACTCAAACTAATTTAAACGTGTCCAAAGGCGTTTGTAGATGCTATTAATACTCTCTTATATACTTTTCAAACTGTTGAAAACACTGCAAGACCATTAGAATTATTTTGTACATTTCAACTTTCTCTCATTTCGTTTCATACTCAAACTAATTTAAACGTGTCCAAAGGCGTTTGTAGATGCTATTAATACTCTCTTATATAATTTTCAAACTGTAGAAAACACTGCAAGACCATTAGAATTATTTTGTACATTTCAACTTTCTCTCATTTCGTTTCATACTCAAACTAATTTAAACGTGTCCAAAGGCGTTTGTAGATGCTATTAATACTCTTTTATATAATTATCAAGCTGTAGAAAACACTGCAAGACCATTAGAATTATTTTGTACATTTTAATTTTTTCTCATTTCGTTTCATACTCAAACTAATTTAAACGTGTCCGAAGGCGTTTGTAGATGCTATTAATACTCTCTTATATAATTTTCAAACTGTAGAAAACACTGCAAGACCATTAGAATTATTTTGTACATTTTAATTTTTTCTCATTTCGTTTCATACTCAAACTAATTTAAACGTGTCCGAAGGCGTTTGTAGATGCTATTAATACTCCTTTATATAATTATCAAGCTGTAGAAAACACTGCAAGACCATTAGAATTATTTTGTACATTTTAATTTTTTCTCATTTCGTTTCATACTCAAACTAATTTAAACGTGTCCGAAGGCGTTTGTAGATGCTATTAATACTCTTTTATATAATTATCAAGCTGTAGAAAACACTGCAAGACCATTAGAATTATTTTGTACATTTTAATTTTTTCTCATTTCGTTTCATACTCAAACTAATTTAAACGTGTCCGAAGGCGTTTGTAGATGCTATTAATACTCTCTTATATAATTTTCAAACTGTAGAAAACACTGCAAGACCATTAGAATTATTTTGTAAATTTTAATTTTTTCTCATTTCGTTTCATACTCAAACTAATTTAAACGTGTCCAAAGGCGTTTGTAGATGCTATTAATACTCTCTTATATAATTTTCAAACTGTAGAAAACACTGCAAGACCATTAGAATTATTTTGTACATTTCAACTTTCTCTCATTTCGTTTCATACTCAAACTAATTTAAACGTGTCCAAAGGCGTTTGTAGATGCTATTAATACTCTCTTATATACTTTTCAAACTGTTGAAAACACTGCAAGACCATTAGAATTATTTTGTACATTTCAACTTTCTCTCATTTCGTTTCATACTCAAACTAATTTAAACGTGTCCAAAGGCGTTTGTAGATGCTATTAATACTCTCTTATATAATTTTCAAACTGTAGAAAACACTGCAAGACCATTAGAATTATTTTGTACATTTCAACTTTCTCTCATTTCGTTTCATACTCAAACTAATTTAAACGTGTCCAAAGGCGTTTGTAGATGCTATTAATACTCTTTTATATAATTATCAAGCTGTAGAAAACACTGCAAGACCATTAGAATTATTTTGTACATTTTAATTTTTTCTCATTTCGTTTCATACTCAAACTAATTTAAACGTGTCCGAAGGCGTTTGTAGATGCTATTAATACTCTCTTATATAATTTTCAAACTGTAGAAAACACTGCAAGACCATAAGAATTATTTTGTACATTTCAACTTTCTCTCATTTCGTTTCATACTCAAACTAATTTAAACGTGTCCAAAGGCGTTTGTAGATGCTATTAATACTCTTTTATATAATTATCAAGCTGTAGAAAACACTGCAAGACCATTAGAATTATTTTGTACATTTTAATTTTTTCTCATTTCGTTTCATACTCAATCTAATTTAGACGTGTCAAAAGGCGTTTGTAGATGCTATTAATACTCTTTTATATAGTTATCAAGCTGTAGAAAACACTGCAAGACCATTAGAATTATTTTGTAAATTTTAATTTTTTCTCATTTCGTTTCATACTCAAACTAATTTAAACGTGTCCAAAGGCGTTTGTAGATGCTATTAATACTCTCTTATATACTTTTCAAACTGTAGAAAACACTGCAAGACCATTAGAATTATTTTGTTCATTTCAATTTTCTCTCATTTCGTTTCATACTCAAACTAATTTAAACGTGTCCAAAGGCGTTTGTAGTTGCTATTAATACTCTTTTATATAATTATCAAGCTGTAGAAAACACTGCAAGACCATTAGAATTATTTTGTAAATTTTAATTTTTTCTCATTTCGTTTCATAATCAAACTAATTTAAACGTGTCCAAAGCCGTTTGTAGATGCTATCAATACTCTCTTATATACTTTTCAAACTGTAGAAAACACTGCAAGACCATTAGAATTATTTTGTACATTTCAACTTTCTCTCATTTCGTTTCATACTCAAACTAATTTAAACGTGTCCAAAGGCGTTTGTAGATGCTATTAATACTCTTTTATATAATTATCAAGCTGTAGAAAACACTGCAAGACCATTAGAATTATTTTGTAAATTTTAATTTTTTCTCATTTCGTTTCATACTCAAACTAATTTAAACGTGTCCGAAGGCGTTTGTAGATGCTATTAATACTCTCTTATATAATTTTCAAACTGTAGAAAACACTGCAAGACCATTAGAATTATTTTGTACAATTCAACTTTCTCTCATTTCGTTTCATACTCAAACTAATTTAAACGTATCCAAAGGCGTTTGTAGATGCTAGTAATACTCTTTTATATAATTATCAAGCTGTAGAAAACACTGCAAGACCATTAGAATTATTTTGTAAATTTTAATTTTTTCTCATTTCGTTTCATACTCAAACTAATTTAAACGTGTCCAAAGGCGTTTGTAGATGCTATTAATACTCTCTTATATAATTTTCAAACTGTATAAAACACTGCAAGACCATTAGAATTATTTTGTACATTTCAACTTTCTCTCATTTCGTTTCATACTCAAACTAATTTAAACGTGTCCAAAGGCGTTTGTAGATGCTATTAATACTCTTTTATATAATTATCAAGCTGTAGAAAACACTGCAAGACCATTAGAATTATTTTGTACATTTTAATTTTTTCTCATTTCGTTTCATACTCAATCTAATTTAGACGTGTCAAAAGGCGTTTGTAGATGCTATTAATACTCTTTTATATAATTATCAAGCTGTAGAAAACACTGCAAAACCATTAGAATTATTTTGTAAATTTTAATTTTTTCTCATTTCGTTTCATACTCAAACTAATTTAAACGTGTCCAAAGGCGTTTGTAGATGCTATTAATACTCTCTTATATAATTTTCAAACTGTAGAAAACACTGCAAGACCATTAGAATTATTTTGTACATTTCAACTTTCTCTCATTTCGTTTCATACTCAAACTAATTTAAACGTGTCCAAAGGCGTTTGTAGATGTTATTAATACTCTCTTATATACTTTTCAAACTGTTGAAAACACTGCAAGACCATTAGAATTATTTTGTACATTTAAATTTTTTTCTCATTTCGTTTCATACTCAAACTAATTTAAACGTGTCCAAATGCGTTTGTAGATGCTATTAATACTCTCTTATATAATTTTCAAACTGTACAAAACACTCCAAGACCATTTGAATTATTTTGTACATTTCAACTTTCTCTCATTTCGTTTCATACTAAAACTAATTTAAACGTGTCAAGAGGCGTTTGTAGATGCTATTAATACTCTCTTATACAATTTTCAAGCTGTAGAAAACACTGCACGACCATTAGAATTATTTTGTACATTTCAATCTTCTCTCATTTCGTTTCATACTCAATCTAATTTAGACGTGTCAAAAGGCGTTTGTAGATGCTATTAATACTCTTTTATATAGTTATCAAGCTGTAGAAAACACTGCAAGACCATTAGAATTATTTTGTAAATTTTAATTTTTTCTCATTTCGTTTCATACTCAAACTAATTTAAACGTGTCCAAATGCGTTTGTAGATGCTATTAATACTCTCTTATATAATTTTCAAACTGTACAAAACACTGCAAGACCATTTGAATTATTTTGTACATTTCAACTTTCTCTCATTTCGTTTTATACTCAAACTAATTTAAACGTGTCAAAAGGCGTTTGTAGATGCTATTAATACTTTTTTATATAATTATCAAGCTGCAGAAAACACTGCAAGACCATTAGAAATTTTTAACATTTTGATTTTTTCTCATTTCGTTTCATACTCAAACTATTTTAAACGTGTTCAAAGGCGTTTGTAGATGCTATTAATACTCTTTTATATAATTTTCAAGCTGTAGAAAACACTGCAAGACCATTAGAATTATTTTGTACATTTTAATTTTTTCTTATTTCGTTTCATACTCAATCTAATTTAGACGTGTCAAAAGGCGTTTGTAGATGCTATTAATACTCTTTTATATAATTATCAAGCTGTAGAAAACACTGCAAGACCATTAGAATTGTATTGTACATTTTAATTTTTTCTCATTTCGTTTCATACTCAAACTAATTTAAACGTGTCCAAAGGCGTTTGTAGATGCTATTAATACTCTTTTATATAATTTTCAAGCTGTAGAAAACACTGCAAGACCATTAGAATTATTTTGTACATTTTAATTTTTTCTCATTTCGTTTCATACTCAATCTAATTTAGACGTGTCAAAAGGCGTTTGTAGATGCTATTAATACTCTTTTATATAATTATCAAGCTGTAGAAAACACTGCAAGACTATTAGAATTATTTTGTACATTTCAACTTTCTCTCATTTCGTTTCATACTCAAACTAATTTAAACGTGTCCAAAGGCGTTTGTAGATGCTATTAATACTCTTTTATATAATTTTCAGGCTGTAGAAAACACTGCAAGACCATTAGAATTATTTTGTACATTTTAATTTTTTCTCATTTTGTTTCATACTCAATCTAATTTAGACGTGTCAAAAGGCGTTTGTAGATGCTATTAATACTCTTTTATATAATTTTCAAACTGTAGAAAACACTACAAGACTATTAGAATTATTTTGTACATTTCAACTTTCTCTCATTTCGTTTCATACTCAAACTAATTTAAACGTGTCCAAAGGCGTTTGTAGATGCTATTAATACTCTTTTATATAATTTTCAAGCTGTAGAAAACACTGCAAGACCATTAGAATTATTTTGTACATTTTAATTTTTTCTCATTTCGTTTCATACTCAAACTAATTTAAACGTGTCCAAAGGCGTTTGTAGATGCTATTAATACTCTTTTATATAATTTTCAAGCTGTAGAAAACACTGCAAGACCATTAGAATTATTTTGTACATTTTAATTTTTTTCTCATTTCGTTTCATACTCAAACTAATTTAAACGTGTCCAAAGGCGTTTGTAGATGCTATTAATACTCTTTTATATAATTTTCAAGCTGTAGAAAACACTGCAAGACCATTAGAATTATTTTGTACATTTTAATTTTTTCTCATTTCGTTTCATACTCAATATAATTTAGACGTGTCAAAAGGCGTTTGTAGATGCTATTAATACTCTTTTATATAATTTTCAAGCTGTAGAAAATTCTGCAAAACCATTAGAACTATTTTGTACATTTTAATTTTTTCTCATTTCGTTTCATACTCAATATAATTTAGACGCGTCAAAAGGCGTTTGTAGATGCTATTAATACTCTTTTATATAATTATCAAGCAGTAGAAAACACTGCAAGACCATTAGAATTATTTTGTACATTTCAACTTTCTCTCATTTCGTTTCATACTCAAACTAATTTAAACGTGTCAAGAGGCGTTTGTAGATGCTATTAATACTCTCTTATACAATTTTCAAGCTGTAGAAAACACTACAAGACCATTAGAATTATTTTGTACATTTCAATCTTCTCTCATTTCGTTTCATACTCAATCTAATTTAAAAGTGTCAAAAGTCGTTTGTAGATGCTATTAATAATTTTTTATATAATTATCAAGCTGTAGAAAACACTGCAAGACCATTAGAATTATTTTGTACATTTTAATTTTTTCTTATTTCGTTTCATACTCAATCTAATTTAGACGTGTCAAAAGGCGTTTGTAGATGCTATTAATACTCTTTTATGTAATTATCAAGCTGTAGAAAACATTGCAAGAGCGTTAGAATTATTTTGTACATTTTAATTTTTTCTCATTTCGTTTCATACTCAAACTAATTTAAACGTGTCCAAAGGCGTTTGTAGATGCTATTAATACTCTTTTATATAATTATCAAGCTGTAGAAAACACTGCAAGACCATTAGAATTGTTTTGTACATTTTAATTTTTTCTCATTTCGTTTCATACTCAAACTAATTTAAACGTGTCCAAAGGCGTTTGTAGATGCTATTAATACTCTTTTATATAATTTTCAAGCTGTAGAAAACACTGCAAGACCATTAGAATTATTTTGTACATTTTAATTTTTTCTCATTTCGTTTCATACTCAATCTAATTTAGACGTGTCAAAAGGCGTTTGTAGATGCTATTAATACTCTTTTATATAATTATCAAGCTGTAGAAAACACTGCAAGACTATTAGAATTATTTTGTACATTTCAACTTTCTCTCATTTCGTTTCATACTCAAACTAATTTAAACGTGTCCAAAGGCGTTTGTAGATGTATTAATACTCTTTTATATAATTTTCAGGCTGTAGAAAACACTGCAAGACCATTAGAATTATTTTGTACATTTTAATTTTTTCTCATTTCGTTTCATACTCAATCTAATTTAGACGTGTCAAAAGGCGTTTGTAGATGTTATTAATACTCTTTTATATAATTATCAAGCTGTAGAAAACACTGCAAGACTATTAGAATTATTTTGTACATTTCAACTTTCTCTCATTTCGTTTCATACTCAAACTAATTTAAACGTGTCCAAAGGCGTTTGTAGATGCTATTAATACTCTTTTATATAATTTTCAGGCTGTAGAAAACACTGCAAGACCATTACAATTATTTTGTACATTTTAATTTTTTCTCATTTCGTTTCATACTCAATCTAATTTAGACGTGTCAAAAGGCGTTTCTAGATGCTATTAATACTCTTTTATATAATTTTCAAACTGTAGAAAACACTGCAAGACTATTAGAATTATTTTGTACATTTCAACTTTCTCTCATTTCGTTTCATACTCAAACTAATTTAAACGTGTCCAAAGGCGTTTGTAGATGCTATTAATACTCTTTTATATAATTTTCAAGCTGTAGAAAACACTGCAAGACCATTAGAATTATTTTGTACATTTTAATTTTTTCTCATTTCGTTTCATACTCAAACTAATTTAAACGTGTCCAAAGGCGTTTGTAGATGCTATTAATACTCTTTTATATAATTTTCAAGCTGTAGAAAACACTGCAAGACCATTAGAATTATTTTGTACATTTTAATTTTTTCTCATTTCGTTTCATACTCAAACTAATTTAAACGTGTCCAAAGGCGTTTGTAGATGCTATTAATACTCTTTTATATAATTTTCAAGCTGTAGAAAACACTGCAAGACCATTAGAATTATTTTGTACATTTTAATTTTTTTCTCATTTCGTTTCATACTCAAACTAATTTAAACGTGTCAAGAGGCGTTTGTAGATGCTATTAATACTCTCTTATACAATTTTCAAGCTGTAGAAAACACTACAAGACCATTAGAATTATTTTGTACATTTCAATCTTCTCTCATTTCGTTTCATACTCAATCTAATTTAGACGTGTCAAAAGGCGTTTGTAGATGCTATTAATACTCTTTTATATAGTTATCAAGCTGTAGAAAACACTGCAAGACCATTAGAATTATTTTGTAAATTTTAATTTTTTCTCATTTCGTTTCATACTCAAACTAATTTAAACGTGTCCAAATGCGTTTGTAGATGCTATTAATACTCTCTTATATAATTTTCAAACTGTACAAAACACTGCAAGACCATTTGAATTATTTTGTACATTTCAACTTTCTCTCATTTCGTTTTATACTCAAACTAATTTAAACGTGTCAAAAGGCGTTTGTAGATGCTATTAATACTCTTTTATATAATTTTCAAGCTGTAGAAAACACTACAAGACCATTTGAATTATTTTGTACATTTCAACTTTCTCTCATTTCGTTTTATACTCAAACTAATTTAAACGTGTCAAAAGGCGTTTGTAGATGCTATTAATACTCTTTTATATAATTTTCAAGCTGTAGAAAACACTGCAAGACCATTAGAATTATTTTGTACATTTTAATTTTTTCTCATTTTGTTTCATACTCAATCTAATTTAGACGTGTCAAAAGGCGTTTGTAGATGCTATTAATACTCTTTTATATAATTTTCAAACTGTAGAAAACACTACAAGACTATTAGAATTATTTTGTACATTTCAACTTTCTCTCATTTCGTTTCATACTCAAACTAATTTAAACGTGTCCAAAGGCGTTTGTAGATGCTATTAATACTCTTTTGTAACGCTAGCTCCCGTTTGAATCCGATTAATTCAATATTAAATAATATTTGCTGATTTAAACGTCGCCGACCTCTAGCGTTATCAAGAACCCGGCGTGTCCCAGCAAGATAAGATAGCGCAGCCCGTGAAAACAGCGCAAACAAAGGTATGACGCGCGCCGTTTCTCCCCACCTATCAGCATTTCAAAGCATATAAAAGGGCTTGCAGAAGAGATTCCCCAGAGATTTCCCAGAGATACCTAATACTCCTCCAGCAAACACCTAGTCCCCGGTCCTTCATCCTGCCCTGTCCAGAGAGTCCCTCCACCAAGCCGTCCTGAGACTGAGTTTAATTCAGTGGTTCTTTACGAACGCCTGGAACGCCAGCTAATTAATCCTGAAAATCCCCGACAGCTGAGTTTAATTCAGTGGTTCTTTGCGAACGCCTGGAACGCCAGCTAATTAATCCTGAAAATCCCTGACAGCTGAGTTTAATTCAGTGGTTCTTTACGAACGCCTGGAACGCCAGCTAATTAACCCTGGAACGCCCGCTAATTAATCCTGAAAATCTCCTACGCCGAAACCCGCTGGTCAAATAGCAATTAACGTAATGTCAAAATCCCAGCTCCCTTGTATTTTAAATTCACCGCCGTGCTATTCAAGCAGAATTAAAAGCTTCAAGCTACCTAATTAGAATTTACCTGAATTAACCCCTGAGAATTGTAGCGGCCGACTTGCTTGGGAACTCTGCGGACCGCACTGATAGCGTCGCCAAAGAGCTCTCCTGCAGGTGTCGAGGATTGATAACCTCAAAAGTCACGCCGAGCCGGAGCTTCGTTCCTCAAACGAAGTCCCGTCGTGCGGCGAATTCCGCGGAGTATTTCACCACCGAACTATAGTTACACGTATAGGGTGAAAACCCGCATTAGCAGTTTTAATTGTTATTTGTTTACAGAAACCCGAATCTGCAGTTCGGCGAAATTTGACAGGCTGCCCGGTATTGCATTCAGCGCGCAGCTCGTCCCGAAGAGCTACGAAGTTGCAGTCCGGCCGATCACGACGTCTTCAAGCGAATTGCGTCCCGGAGGTCACGCCCGCTACAACCAGGAAGCTGCTTCCGCCCGTAGAATCCGCCCGCGACAACCAGAAAGCCGCGTTTATATACTATCGTTTCAATTTGAGCAATTTACGTCTCGTTTAATTAATTACACAACAATTTACTAGTGTATCATAGATAAACATAATAAATGTTATACAGGATACTCCGTTAGTGTGTTTTGCTTATTTATGGTATATCTGAGCTAGCGATCGAACCCTATCTCCGAAATATGAGCTAACCCGTGGTAGATAAATAGTACAACCCCTGATAAGTGGGGGAGCATTGTTACATGGCGCGTACGAGCAGGAACGTGAACTCAGATATATGTACATAGATTGGCAAACACACACCTGCAGCTCCAGATGGCGCCCGAGCCCGGTAAACTCTGAAAATACCGAACCAGTAAATTTTGTTGTAATTTGAATAATGCACAAAACCTGTTTCAGCCTAGCCGTCCAGGGGAATCTACCAGAGCCCAGAAACCGAGATGTTCCAGTCTAGAATTCCCAGATCCCCGTCCAGGTCCTGTCCGTTCCAGATAAGATCTTTCCGAGATCCCGTCCAGTCCAGAAAATCCTTTTCCTACCCTCCGGGGCCAGCAGCTTCACTGCTGGTACGGGATTTTGCGTCCCCGAGGTACCTTAGCTAAATTGCCGACAATACTACGGACCGCCCGCGTAGTACCGTCTTCTGCAATGCCAGAAGAATTCCAAAAGTCCGTAATCCGCAGCCCGTCCGTGAAATGCCAGATGAAGACAATCCTGATGTCTCGTCCGCCGGAATATCTGCAGGTACCCGTGTAAGCACCTGGTGCGCCTGTAAATGAATGAATGTAAATATACATGATTGCCGAATGCGAGTTTAAATGCCGCCCTAGTTAGTGAGAAGGCTAGAATGCCAGAATGTTTGCTAGTGCTATCCCGAATGTCATTCTTCCTTTTGGAGCGTGCTCTCTGCCACCGTAAAACCGGATAATGACAGGAGATCGTAGACGAATAGTCGAAGCTCGAAGGAGAGAATGTGTTTTCCGTACCAGAATACCGTCCAGAGAGCGTATTTTAGAATGCGTCCCAGAGCGATCCTGCGCACCGTTTTTTTTTGAAATTGTATGCTGGTCTCCGCAGCCTCTACAATTTCCCGAGTAATTATGTGAGAATAGGTTATCCTGAAACCTAGATGTTTCACACGCTGAGAGAATCCCGGAATACTTGAAGGTCGAAACCGCGACTGTACCGGCTCCAGTATTTAAATGTTGAAAGTTTGAACGTTGGCCGAATTGCAAACTGAAACCGCAGTTTTGCAACCGCCTGCAACATAAGTTTGTGTGCACTCCTTGAATGTGGCATTTCGCCCCAGTGCCTGTAAGAAGCGCGCGTTCACTCCGTCGAGTGCACATTTTTGTGCAATAGAATGCACCCCGTGAAATGGCATCCAGGCCATTACCAGAAACATTTTTGTGCAATAGAATGCACCCCGTGAAATGGCATCCAGGCCATTACCAGAAATATTTTTGTGCAATAGAATGCACCCCATGAACTGGCACCCAGGCCATTACTAGGAAAACATTATTCCTGAATGAATGATATCCTGTAGGACCTGTAGGTCGAAACCGCGACGCCGCCGTGTCCTGAAGAGTGCATGTGCATCGCATATGTATGTTCCTCCGCCGACAGAATATAGGTTGAAACCGCAACCTCTGTATTCGACTAGGCCATTATTGAGAGTAAAAAATTGTACTCATCCTGTATATAGTTTCGAAAGAAACCCCCGTTAAAATTGTACTCATCCTGTATATAGTTTCTAAAGATTACAATTTTACTCAGCCTGTATATAGTTCCCGATTATCCCCCAGTTTGAATGTTTTCTGTGTCCGGTCTCAATAATCACGAGATCTCCAGGTGATCTCTGCATTGTTTTGAGAACCCCCTTGAAGGAGGTGCCCACCGAATTCCCGTTTCCTCCGAAGGGACCGGCATATGTAACGCTAGCTCCCGTTTGAATCCGATTAATTCAATATTAAATAATATTTGCTGATTTAAACGTCGCCGACCTCTAGCGTTATCAAGAACCCGGCGTGTCCCAGCAAGATAAGATAGCGCAGCCCGTGAAAACAGCGCAAACAAAGGTATGACGCGCGCCGTTTCTCCCCACCTATCAGCATTTCAAAGCATATAAAAGGGCTTGCAGAAGAGATTCCCCAGAGATTTCCCAGAGATACCTAATACTCCTCCAGCAAACACCTAGTCCCCGGTCCTTCATCCTGCCCTGTCCAGAGAGTCCCTCCACCAAGCCGTCCTGAGACTGAGTTTAATTCAGTGGTTCTTTACGAACGCCTGGAACGCCAGCTAATTAATCCTGAAAATCCCCGACAGCTGAGTTTAATTCAGTGGTTCTTTGCGAACGCCTGGAACGCCAGCTAATTAATCCTGAAAATCCCTGACAGCTGAGTTTAATTCAGTGGTTCTTTACGAACGCCTGGAACGCCAGCTAATTAACCCTGGAACGCCCGCTAATTAATCCTGAAAATCTCCTACGCCGAAACCCGCTGGTCAAATAGCAATTAACGTAATGTCAAAATCCCAGCTCCCTTGTATTTTAAATTCACCGCCGTGCTATTCAAGCAGAATTAAAAGCTTCAAGCTACCTAATTAGAATTTACCTGAATTAACCCCTGAGAATTGTAGCGGCCGACTTGCTTGGGAACTCTGCGGACCGCACTGATAGCGTCGCCAAAGAGCTCTCCTGCAGGTGTCGAGGATTGATAACCTCAAAAGTCACGCCGAGCCGGAGCTTCGTTCCTCAAACGAAGTCCCGTCGTGCGGCGAATTCCGCGGAGTATTTCACCACCGAACTATAGTTACACGTATAGGGTGAAAACCCGCATTAGCAGTTTTAATTGTTATTTGTTTACAGAAACCCGAATCTGCAGTTCGGCGAAATTTGACAGGCTGCCCGGTATTGCATTCAGCGCGCAGCTCGTCCCGAAGAGCTACGAAGTTGCAGTCCGGCCGATCACGACGTCTTCAAGCGAATTGCGTCCCGGAGGTCACGCCCGCTACAACCAGGAAGCTGCTTCCGCCCGTAGAATCCGCCCGCGACAACCAGAAAGCCGCGTTTATATACTATCGTTTCAATTTGAGCAATTTACGTCTCGTTTAATTAATTACACAACAATTTACTAGTGTATCATAGATAAACATAATAAATGTTATACAGGATACTCCGTTAATGTGTTTTGCTTATTTATGGTATATCTGAGCTAGCGATCGAACCCTATCTCCGAAATATGAGCTAACCCGTGGTAGATAAATAGTACAACCCCTATAAGCGGGGGTGGATGTTACACTTTTATATAATTTTCAAGCTGTAGAAAACACTGCAAGACCATTAGAATTATTTTGTACATTTTAATTTTTTCTCATTTCGTTTCATACTCAAACTAATTTAAACGTGTCCAAAGGCGTTTGTAGATGCTATTAATACTCTTTTATATAATTTTCAAGCTGTAGAAAACACTGCAAGACCATTAGAATTATTTTGTACATTTTAATTTTTTTCTCATTTCGTTTCATATTCAAACTAATTTAAACGTGTCCAAAGGCGTTTGTAGATGCTATTAATACTCTTTTATATAATTTTCAAGCTGTAGAAAACACTGCAAGACCATTAGAACTATTTTGTACATTTTAATTTTTTCTCATTTCGTTTCATACTCAATATAATTTAGACGTGTCAAAAGGCGTTTGTAGATGCTATTAATACTCTTTTATATAATTTTCAAGCTGTAGAAAATTCTGCAAAACCATTAGAATTATTTTGTACATTTTAATTTTTTCTCATTTCGTTTCATACTCAATATAATTTAGACGCGTCAAAAGGCGTTTGTAGATGCTATTAATACTCTTTTATATAATTATCAAGCTGTAGAAAACACTGCAAGACCATTAGAATTATTTTGTACATTTCAACTTTCTCTCATTTCGTTTCATACTCAAACTAATTTAAACGTGTCAAGAGGCGTTTGTAGATGCTATTAATACTCTCTTATACAATTTTCAAGCTGTAGAAAACACTACAAGACCATTAGAATTATTTTGTACATTTCAATCTTCTCTCATTTCGTTTCATACTCAATCTAATTTAAAAGTGTCAAAAGTCGTTTGTAGATGCTATTAATAATTTTTTATATAATTATCAAGCTGTAGAAAACACTGCAAGACCATTAGAATTATTTTGTACATTTTAATTTTTTCTTATTTCGTTTCATACTCAATCTAATTTAGACGTGTCAAAAGGCGTTTGTAGATGCTATTAATACTCTTTTATATAATTTTCAAGCTGTAGAAAATTCTGCAAAACCATTAGAATTATTTTGTACATTTTAATTTTTTCTCATTTCGTTTCATACTCAATATAATTTAGACGCGTCAAAAGGCGTTTGTAGATGCTATTAATACTCTTTTATATAATTATCAAGCTGTAGAAAACACTGCAAGACCATTAGAATTATTTTGTACATTTCAACTTTCTCTCATTTCGTTTCATACTCAAACTAATTTAAACGTGTCAAGAGGCGTTTGTAGATGCTATTAATACTCTCTTATACAATTTTCAAGCTGTAGAAAACACTACAAGACCATTAGAATTATTTTGTACATTTCAATCTTCTCTCATTTCGTTTCATACTCAATCTAATTTAAAAGTGTCAAAAGTCGTTTGTAGATGCTATTAATAATTTTTTATATAATTATCAAGCTGTAGAAAACACTGCAAGACCATTAGAATTATTTTGTACATTTTAATTTTTTCTTATTTCGTTTCATACTCAATCTAATTTAGACGTGTCAAAAGGCGTTTGTAGATGCTATTAATACTCTTTTATGTAATTATCAAGCTGTAGAAAACATTGCAAGAGCGTTAGAATTATTTTGTACATTTTAATTTTTTCTCATTTCGTTTCATACTCAAACTAATTTAAACGTGTTCAAAGGCGTTTGTAGATGCTATTAATACTCTTTTATATAATTTTCAAGCTGTAGAAAACACTGCAAGACCATTAGAATTATTTTGTACATTTTAATTTTTTCTTATTTCGTTTCATACTCAATCTAATTTAGACGTGTCAAAAGGCGTTTGTAGATGCTATTAATACTCTTTTATATAATTACCAAGCTGTAGAAAACACTGCAAGACCATTAGAATTGTTTTGTACATTTTAATTTTTTCTCATTTCGTTTCATACTCAAACTAATTTAAACGTGTCCAAAGGCGTTTGTAGATGCTATTAATACTCTTTTATATAATTTTCAAGCTGTAGAAAACACTGCAAGACCATTAGAATTATTTTGTACATTTTAATTTTTTCTTATTTCGTTTCATACTCAAACTAATTTAAACGTGTCCAAAGGCGTTTGTAGATGCTATTAATACTCTTTTATATAATTTTCAAGCTGTAGAAAACACTGCAAGACCATTAGAATTATTTTGTACATTTTAATTTTTTCTCATTTCGTTTCATACTCAAACTAATTTAAACGTGTCAAAAGGCGTTTGTAGATGCTATTAATACTCTTTTATATAATTTTCAAGCTGTAGAAAACACTACAAGACCATTTGAATTATTTTGTACATTTCAACTTTCTCTCATTTCGTTTTATACTCAAACTAATTTAAACGTGTCAAAAGGCGTTTGTAGATGCTATTAATACTCTTTTATATAATTTTCAAGCTGTAGAAAACACTGCAAGACCATTAGAATTATTTTGTACATTTTAATTTTTTCTCATTTTGTTTCATACTCAATCTAATTTAGACGTGTCAAAAGGCGTTTGTAGATGCTATTAATACTCTTTTATATAATTTTCAAACTGTAGAAAACACTACAAGACTATTAGAATTATTTTGTACATTTCAACTTTCTCTCATTTCGTTTCATACTCAAACTAATTTAAACGTGTCCAAAGGCGTTTGTAGATGCTATTAATACTCTTTTATATAATTTTCAAGCTGTAGAAAACACTGCAAGACCATTAGAATTATTTTGTACATTTTAATTTTTTCTCATTTCGTTTCATACTCAAACTAATTTAAACGTGTCCAAAGGCGTTTGTAGATGCTATTAATACTCTTTTATATAATTTTCAAGCTGTAGAAAACACTGCAAGACCATTAGAATTATTTTGTACATTTTAATTTTTTTCTCATTTCGTTTCATATTCAAACTAATTTAAACGTGTCCAAAGGCGTTTGTAGATGCTATTAATACTCTTTTATATAATTTTCAAGCTGTAGAAAACACTGCAAGACCATTAGAATTATTTTGTACATTTTAATTTTTTCTCATTTCGTTTCATACTCAATATAATTTAGACGTGTCAAAAGGCGTTTGTAGATGCTATTAATACTCTTTTATATAATTTTCAAGCTGTAGAAAATTCTGCAAAACCATTAGAATTATTTTGTACATTTTAATTTTTTCTCATTTCGTTTCATACTCAATATAATTTAGACGCGTCAAAAGGCGTTTGTAGATGCTATTAATACTCTTTTATATAATTATCAAGCTGTAGAAAACACTGCAAGACCATTAGAATTATTTTGTACATTTCAACTTTCTCTCATTTCGTTTCATACTCAAACTAATTTAAACGTGTCAAGAGGCGTTTGTAGATGCTATTAATACTCTCTTATACAATTTTCAAGCTGTAGAAAACACTACAAGACCATTAGAATTATTTTGTACATTTCAATCTTCTCTCATTTCGTTTCATACTCAATCTAATTTAAAAGTGTCAAAAGTCGTTTGTAGATGCTATTAATAATTTTTTATATAATTATCAAGCTGTAGAAAACACTGCAAGACCATTAGAATTATTTTGTACATTTTAATTTTTTCTTATTTCGTTTCATACTCAATCTAATTTAGACGTGTCAAAAGGCGTTTGTAGATGCTATTAATACTCTTTTATGTAATTATCAAGCTGTAGAAAACATTGCAAGAGCGTTAGAATTATTTTGTACATTTTAATTTTTTCTCATTTCGTTTCATACTCAAACTAATTTAAACGTGTTCAAAGGCGTTTGTAGATGCTATTAATACTCTTTTATATAATTTTCAAGCTGTAGAAAACACTGCAAGACCATTAGAATTATTTTGTACATTTTAATTTTTTCTTATTTCGTTTCATACTCAATCTAATTTAGACGTGTCAAAAGGCGTTTGTAGATGCTATTAATACTCTTTTATATAATTACCAAGCTGTAGAAAACACTGCAAGACCATTAGAATTGTTTTGTACATTTTAATTTTTTCTCATTTCGTTTCATACTCAAACTAATTTAAACGTGTCCAAAGGCGTTTGTAGATGCTATTAATACTCTTTTATATAATTTTCAAGCTGTAGAAAACACTGCAAGACCATTAGAATTATTTTGTACATTTTAATTTTTTCTTATTTCGTTTCATACTCAAACTAATTTAAACGTGTCCAAAGGCGTTTGTAGATGCTATTAATACTCTTTTATATAATTTTCAAGCTGTAGAAAACACTGCAAGACCATTAGAATTATTTTGTACATTTTAATTTTTTCTCATTTCGTTTCATACTCAAACTAATTTAAACGTGTCCAAAGGCGTTTGTAGATGCTATTAATACTCTTTTATATAATTTTCAAGCTGTAGAAAACACTGCAAGACCATTAGAATTATTTTGTACATTTTAATTTTTTCTCATTTCGTTTCATACTCAAACTAATTTAAACGTGTCCAAAGGCGTTTGTAGATGCTATTAATACCCTTTTATATAATTTTCAAGCTGTAGAAAACACTGCAAGACCATTAGAATTATTTTGTACATTTTAATTTTTTTCTCATTTCGTTTCATACTCAAACTAATTTAAACGTGTCCAAAGGCGTTTGTAGATGCTATTAATATTCTTTTATATAATTTTCAAGCTGTAGAAAACACTGCAAGACCATTAGAATTATTTTGTACATTTTAATTTTTTCTCATTTCGTTTCATACTCAATATAATTTAGACGTGTCAAAAGGCGTTTGTAGATGCTATTAATACTCTTTTATATAATTTTCAAGCTGTAGAAAATTCTGCAAAACCATTAGAATTATTATGTACATTTTAATTTTTTCTCATTTCGTTTCATACTCAATATAATTTAGACGTGTCAAAAGGCGTTTGTAGATGCTATTAATACTCTTTTATATAATTATCAAGCTGTAGAAAACACTGCAAGACCATTAGAATTATTTTGTACATTTCAACTTTCTCTCATTTCGTTTCATACTCAAACTAATTTAAACGTGTCAAGAGGCGTTTGTAGATGCTATTAATACTCTCTTATACAATTTTCAAGCTGTAGAAAACACTACAAGACCATTAGAATTATTTTGTACATTTCAATCTTCTCTCATTTCGTTTCATACTCAATCTAATTTAGACGTGTCAAAAGGCGTTTGTAGATGCTATTAATACTCTTTTATATAGTTATCAAGCTGTAGAAAACACTGCAAGACCATTAGAATTATTTTGTAAATTTTAATTTTTTCTCATTTCGTTGCATACTCAAACTAATTTAAACGTGTCCAAATGCGTTTGTAGATGCTATTAATACTCTCTTATATAATTTTCAAACTGTACAAAACACTGCAAGACCATTTGAATTATTTTGTACATTTCAACTTTCTCTCATTTCGTTTTATACTCAAACTAATTTAAACGTGTCAAAAGGCGTTTGTAGATGCTATTAATACTCTTTTATATAATTTTCAAGCTGTAGAAAACACTACAAGACCATTTGAATTATTTTGTACATTTCAACTTTCTCTCATTTCGTTTTATACTCAAACTAATTTAAACGTGTCAAAAGGCGTTTGTAGATGCTATTAATACTCTTTTATATAATTTTCAGGCTGTAGAAAACACTGCAAGACCATTAGAATTATTTTGTACATTTTAATTTTTTCTCATTTTGTTTCATACTCAATCTAATTTAGACGTGTCAAAAGGCGTTTGTAGATGCTATTAATACTCTTTTATATAATTTTCAAACTGTAGAAAACACTACAAGACTATTAGAATTATTTTGTACATTTCAACTTTCTCTCATTTCGTTTCATACTCAAACTAATTTAAACGTGTCCAAAGGCGTTTGTAGATGCTATTAATACTCTTTTATATAATTTTCAAGCTGTAGAAAACACTGCAAGACCATTAGAATTATTTTGTACATTTTAATTTTTTCTCATTTCGTTTCATACTCAAACTAATTTAAACGTGTCCAAAGGCGTTTGTAGATGCTATTAATACTCTTTTATATAATTTTCAAGCTGTAGAAAACACTGCAAGACCATTAGAATTATTTTGTACATTTTAATTTTTTTCTCATTTCGTTTCATACTCAAACTAATTTAAACGTGTCCAAAGGCGTTTGTAGATGCTATTAATACTCTTTTATATAATTTTCAAGCTGTAGAAAACACTGCAAGACCATTAGAATTATTTTGTACATTTTAATTTTTTCTCATTTCGTTTCATACTCAATATAATTTAGACGTGTCAAAAGGCGTTTGTAGATGCTATTAATACTCTTTTATATAATTTTCAAGCTGTAGAAAATTCTGCAAAACCATTAGAATTATTTTGTACATTTTAATTTTTTCTCATTTCGTTTTATACTCAAACTAATTTAAACGTGTCAAAAGGCGTTTGTAGATGCTATTAATACTCTTTTATATAATTTTCAAGCTGTAGAAAACACTACAAGACCATTTGAATTATTTTGTACATTTCAACTTTCTCTCATTTCGTTTTATACTCAAACTAATTTAAACGCGTCAAAAGGCGTTTGTAGATGCTATTAATACTCTTTTATATAATTATCAAGCTGTAGAAAACACTGCAAGACCATTAGAATTATTTTGTACATTTCAACTTTCTCTCATTTCGTTTCATACTCAAACTAATTTAAACGTGTCAAGAGGCGTTTGTAGATGCTATTGTTAAGGACTTTATAAACTTTTGCCGCCTCTCTTACATGCTGAGTTCATGCTGTGCGCAGTGGACTCCCGTGCCGGCATCCGATTCCAAAAACACTTACGTTTCATCTGTCAAAGTGGCAGCATGCAAACCGGTCACGCACTACGAAAACTAATTCTTTGTAAATGTTAAACTGTTAGTGTTAATTTATGGCAATAAATTACTACTTTTGCTTTTCAACGTGTGTATAATTCAGTGAAACCTACAATCCATACAGTCCACAAATTCCAAGGCGAGCTGGCAATCAGGAATGTTCCAAATAACGAAAAACTGAGAAGGCTACAAAACATTGGAACTTCGATCCTGATTAGTGCTCAAACATTGGTCCTACAGAACCGGATTTAAACCACATTAGGTCATTGCGGGTCCAAAACAGCGACAGCATTCGACAACATTGGTCATAGGCAAGTACAAAGCATATTCAGTTTGTATTGCATCGCATACAATCGGCCGCAAGGAAGCAGCGTCCAATTTCGCAGCAACGCGTGGAACAAAGAGGGAGCATGCGGTGCCCGTAGCGAGAGGAAGGAAGACAGCAGACGGTAGATACCCAAACGCCGAGTCTCGCGCCAAATTCGTGCAGGTGTGGAGCCAGCGGCCAGCTGCAAGCGAGACGGTAGTAGGAACAGAAAACCGGCAAGGCGGCACACACCAAGATCAATGTAAGCCTGATTTTCCTATGCATAAATTTGGTTTATTTCGTCTGTGTTTGCATGTGTGCATAATTTCAGCTGCGTATTATTGCGTAAACAAATGGTTTATGATTCGTATAAACATTTTAATTGCGTGAAATGCCAAGCTATTACGTTTGTTAGCGATATCCCCTGCATCTTCAAATTGCAGAGCCGTTTGCGTTGTTAAAACAGTCTCGCGTTCGTGGCGCATTTTTGGTCTTGCGTAGTACACGGCCATCCGCGTCGTGATTCATTCCCGCGTTGTACCGCGGTCGTTTTCCTGCGTCGTAAGCGACCAGTTTCTCCCGTTATTAGCAAGCGCTGTCTGAGCTATAAACAAATTCGCGCCAGAGGCGTGCGAAAGGGTTTTATCATTAAAGAATATTTCAGATTCTGCAAGTAGTAAGGCTACCGCGCGTAGCATTTTGCCTGAAATATCACAGATAGTTGACCCGTTGGGTCCGCGGACCAGGGGCGTACGAAAAGTAAGTTCGATCGGTTAAATTGTTTTTAATCTCAACAATTATGGATCCGCTTGTAAGAGCACGTGGCTCTATTAAAGGCAAGCTTACGCGTTTTTCAAATCATGTTCAATCTTTGCAAACAATTTATGAAGAAGATCAATTCTTATCTAGCGCTCAGATTGTTCAATTGCAAGAAAGATTGGATGCTATAGCCACCGTGCTATCGGAATATTATGCGGTTCATGAACAAATTTTAGAAAACAGTAAGGATACAGAATCTGAAATGCAGCAACAGGTTGAATTTGAAGATTCTTATTTTTTCGCAATATCACAAGCTAAATGTTTGATTAATGAATACAACAAACAGTCTGATGTTGCACCAGATCGTTCTGGATCTCCTAATGGTAGCGTAAGATCAACGCATTCAAATTGCAGTTCACATTGCAATAATCAAGCTGTACGCCTTCCTGCAATTTCTATTCCCAAATATTCAGGAAGTGTTTCAGAATGGTTAGAATTTCGTGAGATATTTAGTAGCTTAATTCATGAGAATCAAACGTTAACTAATATTCAAAAGCTGCATTACTTAAAGGCTAGTTTACAGGGTGATGCAAGCCAAATTATAAAAAGTTTAGAGTTTACTGCGGGTAATTATACTCTAGCTTGGGAGGCATTGTGCAATCGATACAATGATCCAAAAATTCTGGTTCATAACCACCTCAAGGCTATTTTTGAACTGGAATCTTGCAGTAAGGAATCTGCAACTAAATTGCGTACGATTAGCGATATGTTATTCAAGCATTTTGCAGCAATCAAATCATTAGCTACCGAAAGCGAGCTTCTTGATTTTGTTATAATTTATGTAGTTTCTAAAAAACTGGACCCCACTACATTTCGTGAATGGGAGGTCCTTAGAAACCGGTCAAGTTCTGACCTGCCTAATCTTGATGAGTTCAAGGAATTCTTACAAAATACAGCGAATCTTCTAGAAACTCTGGAAGTAAAAGATAGCAAGCTTGTACCCGAAAAGTCTTCCAAGGTACATTCGAAATCATTTGTGTCAGGTACCCCTTCGTGTCCACTTTGTAAAGGATCTCATTCCTTGTACAAATGCGATAAGTTTGTCAAGCTGTCTGTTCTTGACAGAAAGTCAAAGGCAAAAGAGCTCCGCGTATGCTTTAATTGCCTAACTCAGGGTCACCTTGCGAGCCTTTGTAGCTCCAAATATACGTGTAGAAAGTGCAAATCAAGGCACAACACACTTCTTCATGAGGATAAGCCTCAGAACGCTTCTTCTAGTCAACCAGGATCTGCGATGTCGGCAGAAACCCCTGTTGAACTAAACCAATCGCTTTCGGCATTCTGTTCGAATGCTTTTCAGGTACTCTTACCTACGGCTACCGCTAAACTCATCGCTGATGATGGTACGCCTCATGTTGTGCGAATCCTGTTGGATTCCGGTTCCCAATCGAACTTCATACGTTCAGATCTGTGTAAAAGGTTGAAGCTTCCAACTCGCGAAGTCAACGTTACTGTTTCTGGCTTAAGTAAAGCCACTTCTCAAATCAAGGCTAGGTGTGATATCAAGCTGCAAGCCCCTCACACTTCATACGGCATTGGCCTATCCTGTCTTGTTCTCGATGAGATTACGGGTGTTACCCCAAGTTTTCGCGTCCAGCGAAACAGCTTCAAGGTTCCTGATAACATCAAGTTATCAGATCTGTCCTACGACCAACCGGGCACCATCGACATTCTGATTGGTTCGCCCATTTTCTGGCAGCTCCTTTGTATTGGACAAATTGGTCTAGGCCCAAATCTTCCCATCCTCCAAAAGACTCGTTTTGGTTGGATTGTTTCTGGCCCCACAGGCCCCCCTTCTGCGTACCCTGTACAGTGCAATCTTAGCACGATCGAGGATGCTTCTGATCCCATTGCTAGGTTTTGGCAACTCGAACATTACCCAGAGGAAAAGGTTCGCACAAATGAAGAGAACGCCTGTGAGGCACATTTCGTGCAAAATACTCAACGAGAAGCGAATGGTCGATTCGTTGTCTCTATCCCTTTCAAGAAGCCTGTAGAGGTACTGGGCGATTCATTGCAAATCGCTCAGAAAAGATTCTTATCATTAGAGAAGCGGTTACAAGCGAACCCTGACTTGTCCAATCGCTATTCGAGTTTCATGAATGAATATTCTGAATTAGGTCATATGTCCGTTTCAAACCCTAATTCAAACGAGATATCCTATTATCTACCCCACCACGGAGTCTTAAAAGAGGAAAGCCTGACAACTAAACTCCGAGTTGTATTCAATGGTTCTCAAGCAACCACTTCCGGGCAATCTCTGAACAGCATTCAGATGGTTGGCCCAACCGTGCAGCAAGACTTATTTTCAATTCTTGTTCGCTTTCGCAAGCATTTATTCGCTATATCAGCTGATATCGAGAAGATGTATCGCCAGGTTCTGGTGAATCCTAACCATAGGCCCCTTCAGAGAATCTTGTGGCGACCCTCCTCAGCTGAGCCTCTTCGGTCGTACGACCTGAATACGGTTACGTATGGCACCGCTTCAGCATCTTTTCTTGCTATTCGATGTTTAACCCAATTGGGCATCGAATGTGAGGCTTCAAATCCCGAAGTCTCTCGAATCATAAAGGAGGACTTCTACGTCGACGACCTTCTGACAGGTGCCGACACTCCTGAGAAAGCGCGTACTCTCTGCTCAAATTTAGATCAGATTCTTGAGTCAGGCTGCTTCAAACTTAGAAAGTGGATTTCTAACTCTCCAGAAGTTCTCGATGGAATACCAGATTCCGATTTGCATCCGGGTGTTCTTGATTTCAGTGCACATGAGCACACAAACACCCTTGGTTTGATTTGGTCCTTTAAAAGCGATCATCTGATGTTCAATATTTCAAATTCTACAAGTATTAAGGCTACGAAGCGTAGCATCTTGTCTGAAATATCGCAGATATTCGACCCGTTGGGTCTTCTAAGTCCATGCACCATGGGTGCCAAGGTTCTTTTGCAACAGCTTTGGATGGAAAAGCTGGATTGGGATGAACCCGTTCCTAAAGCCATACAAGAAAAATGGTTAACCTATCGCAGTGAGCTTCTCATGCTCAATGACTTAGCAATTCCTCGTCACGTCCTCTGTCGGAGCGTGGTCGAGATAGAGCTCCATGGTTTCTGCGACGCCTCTAACAATAGTTACGGTGCGTCGATATACCTACGTTCCAAGAATCAGGAAGGGGAAGTACAGGTTCACCTTCTCTGTTCCAAGGCCAAGGTAGCCCCTTTAAAGCCCTTGACAATCCCGAAGCTCGAGCTCTGCGGAGCTGTTCTTCTAAGCAAACTTTCCGTGCAAGTCATAAAGGCACTTGATTTGCCCCTATCTAGAATCGGTCTGTGGACAGATTCCACAATAGTGCTAGGATGGTTGAAAACCAGTCCAAATCTTCTTAAGACCTTTGTGTGCAACAGAGTTGCTGATGTTCAGCAACTCACCTTTGATGCCACTTGGCGGCATGTTCCCACAACGTCTAATCCTGCTGATCTTCTCACTAGGAGAATCACCCCTTTAGGTTTGAAAGAATTGAGCCTTTGGTGGCATGGTCCCACCTGGCTAAGCGAAGGTGAGGCCTCTTGGCCTACTTCCAAACATGTTCGTGCTGAGCTTCCAGAATTCAAAAAGGAAGTTCAGAGTTTTCCTGTAACCTCTGTTGAACCATTTCCGTTCAATCAGTATTCAAGCTTTGCTCGCTTACAACGAGTTATAGCTTATTGCTTTCGTTTTCATAACAATGCGCGAGCCCCCAAAGCTGATCGTCTTTCTGGGCCCCTCTCTACAGATGAACTGCAAGCGTCTATTGTAAGGCTTGCCAGGTTCTCCCAACGCGAGTCATTTCCAGACGAACTTAAACTGTTGTCACAGAGCAAGCCTGTGAAACAATCTTCTGCTTTGATATCCCTGAATCCCTTTCTGGATTCCGAGGGACTGCTAAGAGTTGGTGGTAGGCTCCACAACTCTCAATTACCCTTTGACAAGAAGTTTCCTCTAGTGATTTCTGGCAAGCATCCATTCGCCAAACTCCTAGTATCGCATGAGCATCTTCGGCTTCTCCATGCCGGACCTCAAATGCTGTTAGCTAGTCTCAGAGAACGATATTGGATCACCTCTGGCAGAAATATCGTCAAGCAAGTGGTTCATCAATGCTTACGGTGTTTTAGATTCTCTCCTAGGTTAACTGAACCCATAATGGGAGACCTGCCAGCCTCTCGTACTCAATCATCGCCCCCATTTCATACGACTGGTATTGATTATGGTGGACCTTTCATGATAAAGGATCGCAAGGGACGTGGTTCTAAACTAGTAAAGTCCTACCTTTGTCTATTCGTTTGTTTTGTCACAAAGGCAGTGCACCTTGAATTGGTCGCTGATCTTTCTACTGAAACCTTCTTAATGGCTTTTCGCCGGTTTGTGGCTCGACGAGGCAAACCGCTCCATGTCTATTCAGACAACGGCACTAACTTTGTAGGCGCTAATTCCGAGTTAATCGAATTAGGCAATTTTCTCGCGGAACAAAACCCTTCTATTTCCGAATCAGTCGCGAACGACGGAGTAGCTTGGCATTTTATACCCGCGCACAGTCCCCACTTTGGCGGATTGTGGGAGGCCGGAATCAAGTCCTCCAAACATCACATACGTCGCGTTATAGGTAACGCTAGTCTAAATTACGATGAATTTTGCACTTTGTTGGCACAGGTGGAAGCGACCTTAAACTCCCGACCCCTGTCCCCTTTGTCCTCTGATCCAAACGACCTTCAGCCTTTGACTCCTGCTCATTTCCTGATTGGTCGTCCGTTGGTGTCACTGCCTGATCCCAACGTAACTGAGATAGTCGAGTCTCGGCTGTCTAAATACCAGAGAATACAACAACTACACCAGAATGTGTGGAAGAGATGGAGTAAAGAGTACATCTCGGAACTCCAACAGCGCACCAAATGGCGCACGCATCTTTCGGACCTCCAGCCTGGTTCCATGGTCCTCATCAAGGATGACAATCTACCCCCTCTGAAGTGGAGGTTAGGCCGGGTCACCGAGCTGCACCCTGGCCTTGACGGCGTTACGCGTGTGGCGTCAGTGAACACTGTGTCAGGGATCGTGAAGCGATCCTTCGCTAAATTGTGCCCGCTACCTAGTGTTGTGAACTAGTGCGTTAGCGTTCAGCGCAGTTTTCGTAAAGCCTTTGGCTCCCCATTGTTCGGGTTTTCTTGTACTAGATTAAGATCCATGTACTATTATGCTTTGTATATATGTGTGTTCATGTTACATGTTTTACTCTAGCTTTTACATGTCAACTCTGTACTGTTTTATTTGAAAGGTTACCCTTTCCAAGGCGGGCGGTATGTTAAGGACTTTATAAACTTTTGCCGCCTCTCTTACATGCTGAGTTCATGCTGTGCGCAGTGGACTCCCGTGCCGGCATCCGATTCCAAAAACACTTACGTTTCATCTGTCAAAGTGGCAGCATGCAAACCGGTCACGCACTACGAAAACTAATTCTTTGTAAATGTTAAACTGTTAGTGTTAATTTATGGCAATAAATTACTACTTTTGCTTTTCAACGTGTGTATAATTCAGTGAAACCTACAATCCATACAGTCCACAAATTCCAAGGCGAGCTGGCAATCAGGAATGTTCCAAATAACGAAAAACTGAGAAGGCTACAAAACATTGGAACTTCGATCCTGATTAGTGCTCAAACAGCTATTAATACTCTCTTATACAATTTTCAAGCTGTAGAAAACACTACAAGACCATTAGAATTATTTTGTACATTTCAATCTTCTCTCATTTCGTTTCATACTCAATCTAATTTAAAAGTGTCAAAAGTCGTTTGTAGATGCTATTAATAATTTTTTATATAATTATCAAGCTGTAGAAAACACTGCAAGACCATTAGAATTATTTTGTACATTTTAATTTTTTCTTATTTCGTTTCATACTCAATCTAATTTAGACGTGTCAAAAGGCGTTTGTAGATGCTATTAATACTCTTTTATGTAATTATCAAGCTGTAGAAAACATTGCAAGAGCGTTAGAATTATTTTGTACATTTTAATTTTTTCTCATTTCGTTTCATACTCAAACTAATTTAAACGTGTTCAAAGGCGTTTGTAGATGCTATTAATACTCTTTTATATAATTTTCAAGCTGTAGAAAACACTGCAAGACCATTAGAATTATTTTGTACATTTTAATTTTTTCTTATTTCGTTTCATACTCAATCTAATTTAGACGTGTCAAAAGGCGTTTGTAGATGCTATTAATACTCTTTTATATAATTATCAAGCTGTAGAAAACACTGCAAGACCATTAGAATTGTTTTGTACATTTTAATTTTTTCTCATTTCGTTTCATACTCAAACTAATTTAAACGTGTCCAAAGGCGTTTGTAGATGCTATTAATACTCTTTTATATAATTTTCAAGCTGTAGAAAACACTGCAAGACCATTAGAATTATTTTGTACATTTTAATTTTTTCTCATTTCGTTTCATACTCAATCTAATTTAGACGTGTCAAAAGGCGTTTGTAGATGCTATTAATACTCTTTTATATAATTATCAAGCTGTAGAAAACACTGCAAGACTATTAGAATTATTTTGTACATTTCAACTTTCTCTCATTTCGTTTCATACTCAAACTAATTTAAACGTGTCCAAAGGCGTTTGTAGATGCTATTAATACTCTTTTATATAATTTTCAGGCTGTAGAAAACACTGCAAGACCATTAGAATTATTTTGTACATTTTAATTTTTTCTCATTTCGTTTCATACTCAATCTAATTTAGACGTGTCAAAAGGCGTTTGTAGATGTTATTAATACTCTTTTATATAATTATCAAGCTGTAGAAAACACTGCAAGACTATTAGAATTATTTTGTACATTTCAACTTTCTCTCATTTCGTTTCATACTCAAACTAATTTAAACGTGTCCAAAGGCGTTTGTAGATGCTATTAATACTCTTTTATATAATTTTCAGGCTGTAGAAAACACTGCAAGACCATTAGAATTATTTTGTACATTTTAATTTTTTCTCATTTCGTTTCATACTCAATCTAATTTAGACGTGTCAAAAGGCGTTTGTAGATGCTATTAATACTCTTTTATATAATTTTCAAACTGTAGAAAACACTGCAAGACTATTAGAATTATTTTGTACATTTCAACTTTCTCTCATTTCGTTTCATACTCAAACTAATTTAAACGTGTCCAAAGGCGTTTGTAGATGCTATTAATACTCTTTTATATAATTTTCAAGCTGTAGAAAACACTGCAAGACCATTAGAATTATTTTGTACATTTTAATTTTTTCTCATTTCGTTTCATACTCAAACTAATTTAAACGTGTCCAAAGGCGTTTGTAGATGCTATTAATACTCTTTTATATAATTTTCAAGCTGTAGAAAACACTGCAAGACCATTAGAATTATTTTGTACATTTTAATTTTTTCTCATTTCGTTTTATACTCAAACTAATTTAAACGTGTCAAAAGGCGTTTGTAGATGCTATTAATACTCTTTTATATAATTTTCAAGCTGTAGAAAACACTGCAAGACCATTAGAATTATTTTGTACATTTTAATTTTTTTCTCATTTCGTTTCATACTCAAACTAATTTAAACGTATCCAAAGGCGTTTGTAGATGCTATTAATACTCTTTTATATAATTTTCAAGCTGTAGAAAACACTGCAAGACCATTAGAATTATTTTGTACATTTTAATTTTTTCTCATTTCGTTTCATACTCAATATAATTTAGACGTGTCAAAAGGCGTTTGTAGATGCTATTAATACTCTTTTATATAATTTTCAAGCTGTAGAAAATTCTGCAAAACCATTAGAATTATTATGTACATTTTAATTTTTTCTCATTTCGTATCATACTCAATATAATTTAGACGTGTCAAAAGGCGTTTGTAGATGCTATTAATACTCTTTTATATAATTATCAAGCTGTAGAAAACACTGCAAGACCATTAGAATTATTTTGTACATTTCAACTTTCTCTCATTTCGTTTCATACTCAAACTAATTTAAACGTGTCAAGAGGCGTTTGTAGATGCTATTAATACTCTCTTATACAATTTTCAAGCTGTAGAAAACACTACAAGACCATTAGAATTATTTTGTACATTTCAATCTTCTCTCATTTCGTTTCATACTCAATCTAATTTAGACGTGTCAAAAGGCGTTTGTAGATGCTATTAATACTCTTTTATATAGTTATCAAGCTGTAGAAAACACTGCAAGACCATTAGAATTATTTTGTAAATTTTAATTTTTTCTCATTTCGTTTCATACTCAAACTAATTTAAACGTGTCCAAATGCGTTTGTAGATGCTATTAATACTCTCTTATATAATTTTCAAACTGTACAAAACACTGCAAGACCATTTGAATTATTTTGTACATTTCAACTTTCTCTCATTTCGTTTTATACTCAAACTAATTTAAACGTGTCAAAAGGCGTTTGTAGATGCTATTAATACTTTTTTATATAATTATCAAGCTGCAGAAAACACTGCAAGACCATTAGAAATTTTTAACATTTTAATTTTTTCTTATTTCGTTTCATACTCAAACTAATTTAAAAGTGTCAAAAGGCGTTTGTAGATGCTATTAATAATTTTTTATATAATTATCAAGCTGTAGAAAACACTGCAAGACCATTAGAATTATTTTGTACATTTTAATTTTTTCTTATTTCGTTTCATACTCAATCTAATTTAGACGTGTCAAAAGGCGTTTGTAGATGCTATTAATACTCTTTTATGTAATTATCAAGCTGTAGAAAACATTGCAAGAGCGTTAGAATTATTTTGTACATTTTAATTTTTTCTCATTTCGTTTCATACTCAAACTAATTTAAACGTGTTCAAAGGCGTTTGTAGATGCTATTAATACTCTTTTATATAATTTTCAAGCTGTAGAAAACACTGCAAGACCATTAGAATTATTTTGTACATTTTAATTTTTTCTTATTTCGTTTCATACTCAATCTAATTTAGACGTGTCAAAAGGCGTTTGTAGATGCTATTAATACTCTTTTATATAATTATCAAGCTGTAGAAAACACTGCAAGACCATTAGAATTGTTTTGTACATTTTAATTTTTTCTCATTTCGTTTCATACTCAAACTAATTTAAACGTGTCCAAAGGCGTTTGTAGATGCTATTAATACTCTTTTATATAATTTTCAAGCTGTAGAAAACACTGCAAGACCATTAGAATTATTTTGTACATTTTAATTTTTTCTCATTTCGTTTCATACTCAATCTAATTTAGACGTGTCAAAAGGCGTTTGTAGATGCTATTAATACTCTTTTATATAATTATCAAGCTGTAGAAAACACTGCAAGACTATTAGAATTATTTTGTACATTTCAACTTTCTCTCATTTCGTTTCATACTCAAACTAATTTAAACGTGTCCAAAGGCGTTTGTAGATGCTATTAATACTCTTTTATATAATTTTCAGGCTGTAGAAAACACTGCAAGACCATTAGAATTATTTTGTACATTTTAATTTTTTCTCATTTCGTTTCATACTCAATCTAATTTAGACGTGTCAAAAGGCGTTTGTAGATGCTATTAATACTCTTTTATATAATTTTCAAACTGTAGAAAACACTGCAAGACTATTAGAATTATTTTGTACATTTCAACTTTCTCTCATTTCGTTTCATACTCAAACTAATTTAAACGTGTCAAGAGGCGTTTGTAGATGCTATTAATACTCTTTTATATAGTTATCAAGCTGTAGAAAACACTGCAAGACCATTAGAATTATTTTGTAAATTTTAATTTTTTCTCATTTCGTTTCATACTCAAACTAATTTAAACGTGTCCAAATGCGTTTGTAGATGCTATTAATACTCTCTTATATAATTTTCAAACTGTACAAAACACTGCAAGACCATTTGAATTATTTTGTACATTTCAACTTTCTCTCATTTCGTTTTATACTCAAACTAATTTAAACGTGTCAAAAGGCGTTTGTAGATGCTATTAATACTTTTTTATATAATTATCAAGCTGCAGAAAACACTGCAAGACCATTAGAAATTTTTAACATTTTAATTTTTTCTCATTTCGTTTCATACTCAAACTAATTTAAAAGTGTCAAAAGGCGTTTGTAGATGCTATTAATAATTTTTTATATAATTATCAAGCTGTAGAAAACACTGCAAGACCATTAGAATTATTTTGTACATTTTAATTTTTTCTTATTTCGTTTCATACTCAATCTAATTTAGACGTGTCAAAAGGCGTTTGTAGATGCTATTAATACTCTTTTATGTAATTATCAAGCTGTAGAAAACATTGCAAGACCGTTAGAATTATTTTGTACATTTTAATTTTTTCTCATTTCGTTTCATACTCAAACTAATTTAAACGTGTTCAAAGGCGTTTGTAGATGCTATTAATACTCTTTTATATAATTTTCAAGCTGTAGAAAACACTGCAAGACCATTAGAATTATTTTGTACATTTTAATTTTTTCTTATTTCGTTTCATACTCAATCTAATTTAGACGTGTCAAAAGGCGTTTGTAGATGCTATTAATACTCTTTTATATAATTATCAAGCTGTAGAAAACACTGCAAGACCATTAGAATTGTTTTGTACATTTTAATTTTTTCTCATTTCGTTTCATACTCAAACTAATTTAAACGTGTCCAAAGGCGTTTGTAGATGCTATTAATACTCTTTTATATAATTTTCAGGCTGTAGAAAACACTGCAAGACCATTAGAATTATTTTGTACATTTTAATTTTTTCTCATTTCGTTTCATACTCAATCTAATTTAGACGTGTCAAAAGGCGTTTGTAGATGCTATTAATACTCTTGTATATAATTTTCAAACTGTAGAAAACACTGCAAGACTATTAGAATTATTTTGTACATTTCAACGTTCTCTCATTTCGTTTCATACTCAAACTAATTTAAACGTGTCCAAAGGCGTTTGTAGATGCTATTAATACTCTTTTATATAATTTTCAAGCTGTAGAAAACACTGCAAGACCATTAGAATTATTTTGTACATTTTAATTTTTTCTCATTTCGTTTCATACTCAAACTAATTTAAACGTGTCCAAAGGCGTTTGTAGATGCTATTAATACTCTTTTATATAATTTTCAAGCTGTAGAAAACACTGCAAGACCATTAGAATTATTTTGTACATTTTAATTTTTTCTCATTTCGTTTCATACTCAAACTAATTTAAACGTGTCCAAAGGCGTTTGTAGATGCTATTAATACTCTTTTATATAATTTTCAAGCTGTAGAAAACACTGCAAGACCATTAGAATTATTTTGTTCATTTTAATTTTTTTCTCATTTCGTTTCATACTCAAACTAATTTAAACGTGTCCAAAGGCGTTTGTAGATGCTATTAATACTCTTTTATATAATTTTTAAGCTGTAGAAAACACTGCAATACCATTAGAATTATTTTGTACATTTTAATTTTTTCTCATTTCGTTTCATACTCAATATAATTTAGACGTGTCAAAAGGCGTTTGTAGATGCTATTAATACTCTTTTATATAATTTTCAAGCTGTAGAAAATTCTGCAAAACCATTAGAATTATTTTGTACATTTTAATTTTTTCTCATTTCGTTTCATACTCAATATAATTTAGACGTGTCAAAAGGCGTTTGTAGATGCTATTAATACTCTTTTATATAATTATCAAGCTGTAGAAAACACTGCAAGACCATTAGAATTATTTTATACATTTCAACTTTCTCTCATTTCGTTTCATACTCAAACTAATTTAAACGTGTCAAAAGGCGTTTGTAGATGCTATTAATACTCTTTTATATAATTTTCAAGCTGCAGAAAACACTGCAAGACCATTAGAATTATTTTGTACATTTTATTTTTCTCTCATTTCGTTTCATACTCAAACTAATTTAAACGTGTCAAGAGGCGTTTGTAGATGCTATTAATACTCTCTTATATAATTTTCAAGCTGTAGAAAACACTGCAAGACCATTAGAATTATTTTGTACATTTCAATCTTCTCTCATTTCGTTTCATACTCAAACTAATTTAAACGTGTCAAAAGGCGTTTGTAGATGCTATTAATACTTTTTTATATAATTATCAAGCTGCAGAAAACACTGCAAGACCATTAGAAATTTTTTACATTTTAATTTTTTCTCATTTCGTTTCATACTCAATCTAATTTAGACGTGTCAAAAGGCGTTTGTAGATGCTATTAATACTCTTTTATATAATTATCAAGCTGTAAAAAACACTGCAAGACCATTAGAATTATTTTGTAAATTTTAATTTTTTCTCATTTCGTTTTATACTCAAACTAATTTAAACGTGTCCAAATGCGTTTGTAGATGCTATTAATACTCTCTTATATAATTTTCAAACTGTACAAAACACTGCAAGACCATTTGAATTATTTTGTACATTTCAACTTTCTCTCATTTCGTTTCATACTCAAACTAATTTAAACGTGTCAAGAGGCGTTTGTAGATGCTATTAATACTCTCTTATACAATTTTCAAGCTGTAGAAAACACTGCAAGACCATTAGAATTATTTTGTACATTTCAATCTTCTCTCATTTCGTTTCATACTCAATCTAATTTAGACGTGTCAAAAGGCGTTTGTAGATGCTATTAATACTCTTTTATATAGTTATCAAGCTGTAGAAAACACTGCAAGACCATTAGAATTATTTTGTAAATTTTAATTTTTTCTCATTTCGTTTCATACTCAAACTAATTTAAACGTGTTCAAATGCGTTTGTAGATGCTATTAATACTCTCTTATATAATTTTCAAACTGTACAAAACACTGCAAGACCATTTGAATTATTTTGTACATTTTAATTTTTTCTTATTTCGTTTCATACTCAATCTAATTTAGACGTGTCAAAAGGTGTTTGTAGATGCTATTAATACTCTTTTATATAATTATCAAGCTGTAGAAAACACTGCAAGACCATTAGAATTATTTTGTACATTTTAATTTTTTCTCATTTCGTTTCATTCTCAAACTAATTTAAACGTGTCCAAAGGCGTTTGTAGATGCTATTAATAATCTTTTATATAATTATCAAGCTGTAGAAAACACTGCAAGACCATTAGAATTATTTTGTACTTTTTAAATTTTTCTCATTTCGTTTCATACTCAAACTAATTTAAACGTGTCCAAAGGCGTTTGTAGATGCTATTAATACTCTTTTATATAATTTTCAAGCTGTAGAAAACACTGCAAGACCATAAGAATTATTTTGTACATTTTAATTTTTTCTCATTTCGTTTCATACTCAATCTAATTTAGACGTGTCAAAAGGCGTTTGTAGATGCTATTAATACTCTTTGATATAATTATCCAGCTGTAGAAAACACTGCAAGACCATTAGAATTATTTTGTACATTTTAATTTTTTATAATTTCGTTTCATACTCAAACTAATTTAAACGTGTCCAAAGGCGTTTGTAGATGCTATTAATACTCTCTTATATAATTTTCAAACTGTAGAAAACACTGCAAGACCATTAGAATTATTTTGTAATTTTCAACTTTCTCTCATTTCGTTTCACACTCAAACTAATTTAAACGTGTCCAAAGGCGTTTGTAGATGCTATTAATACTCTCTTATACAATTTTCAAGCTGTAGAAAACACTGCAAGACCATTAGAATTATTTTGTACATTTTAATCTTTTCTCATTTCGTTTCATATTCAAACTAATTTAAACGTGTCCAAAGGCGTTTGTAGATGCTATTAATACTCTTTTATATAATTTTCAAGCTGTAGAAAACACTGCAAGACCATTAGAATTATTTTGTACATTTTAATTTTTTCTCATTTCGTTTCATACTCAATCTAATTTAGACGTGTCAAAAGGCGTTTTTAGATGCTATTAATACTCTTTTATATAATTATCAAGCTGTAGAAAACACTGCAAGACCGTTAGAATTATTTTGTACATTTTAATTTTTTCTCATTTCGTTTCATACTCAAACTAATTTAAACGTGTCCAAAGGCGTTTGTAGATGCTATTAATACTCTTTTATATAATTTTCAAGCTGTAGAAAACACTGCAAGACCATTAGAATTATTTTGTACATTTTAATTTTTTCTCATTTCGTTTCATACTCAATCTAATTTAGACGTGTCAAAAGGCGTTTGTAGATGCTATTAATACTCTTTTATATAATTATCAAGCTGTAGAAAACACTGCAAGACCATTAGAATTATTTTGTACATTTTAATTTTTTCTCATTTCGTTTCATACTCAAACTAATTTAAACGTGTCCAAAGGCGTTTGTAGATGCTATTAATACGCCTTTTGACACTTTTAAATTAGTTTGAGTATGAAACGAAATGAGAAAAAATTAAAATGTAAAAAATTTCTAATGGTCTTGCGTGTTTTCTGCAGCTTGATAATTATATAAAAAAGTATTAATAGCATCTACAAACGCCTTTTGACACGTTTAAATTAGTTTGAGTATGAGACGAAATGAGAGAAGATTGAAATGTACAAAATAATTCTAATGGTCTTGCAGTGTTTTCTACAGCTTGAAAATTATATAAGAGAGTATTAATAGCATCTACAAACGCCTTTTGACACGTCTAAATTATATTGAGTATGAAACGAAATGAGAAAAAATTAAAATGTACAAAATAATTCTAATGGTTTTGCAGAATTTTTTACAGCTTGAAAATTATATAAAAGAGTATTAATAGCATCTACAAACGCCTTTTGACACGTCTAAATTATATTGAGTATGAAACGAAATGAGAGAAAATTAAAATGTGCAAAATAATTCTAATGGTTTTGCAGTGTTTTCTACAGCTTGAAAATTATATAAAGGAGTATTAATAGCATCTACAAACGCCTTTTGACACGTTTAAATTAGTTTGAGTATGAATCGAAATGAGAGAGATGTAAAATGTACAAAATAATTCTAATTGTCTTGCAGTGTTTTCTACAGCTTGATAATTATATAAAAGATTATTAATAGCATCTACAAACGCCTTTTGACACTTTTAAATTAGTTTGAGTATGAAACGAAATGAGAGAAAATTCAAACGTACAAAATAATTCTAATGGTCTTGCAGTGTTTTTTGCAGCTTGAAAATTATATAAAAGAGTATTAATAGCATCTACAAACGCCTTTTGACACGTTTAAATTAGTTTGAGTATGAAACGAAATGAGAGAAATGTAAAATGTACAAAACAATTCTAATTGTCTTGCAGTGTTTTCTACAGCTTGATAATTATATAAAAGATTATTAATAGCATCTACAAACGCCTTTTGACACTTTTAAATTAGTTTGAGTATGGAACGAAATGAGAGAAAATTAAAATGTACAAAATAATTCTAATGGTCTTGCAGTGTTTTCTACAGCTTAAAAATTATATAAAGGAGTATTCATAGCATCTACAAACGCCTCTTGACACGTTTAAATTAGTTTGAGTATGAAACGAAATGACAGAAAAATAAAATGTACAAAATAATTTTAATGGTCTTGCAGTGTTTTCTACAGCTTCAAAATTATATAAAAGAGTATTAATAGCATCTACAAACGCCTTTTGACACGTTTAAATTAGTTTGAATATGAAACAAAATAAGAGAAAATTAAAATGTACAAAATAATTCTAATGGTTTTGCAGAGTTTTCTACAGCTTGAAAAATATATAAAAGAGTAATAATAACATCTACAAACGCCTTTTGACACGTTTAAATTAGTTTGAGTATGAAACGAAATGAGAGAAAATTAAAATGTGCAAAATAATTCTAATGGTTTTGCAGTGTTTTCTACAGCTTGAAAATTATATAAGAGTATTAATAGCATCTACAAACGCCTTTTGACACGTTTAAATTAGTTTGAGTATGAAACGAAATGAGAGAAATGTAAAATGTACAAAATAATTCTAATTGTCTTGCAGTGTTTTCTACAGCTTGATAATTATATAAAAGAGTATTAATAGCATTTACAAACGCCTTTTGACACGTTTAAATTACTTTGAGTATGAAACGAAATGAGAGAAAATTAAAATGTGCAAAATAATTCTAATGGTTTTGCAGTGTTTTCTATAGCTTGAAAATTATATAAGAGTATTAATAGCATCTACAAACGCCTTTTGACACGTTTAAATTAGTTTGAGTATGAAACGAAATGAGAGAAAATTAAAATGTGCAAAATAATTCTAATGGTTTTGCAGTGTTTTCTACAGCTTGAAAATTATATAAGAGTATTAATAGCATCTACAAACGCCTTTTGACACGTTTAAATTAGTTTGAGTATGAAACGAAATGAGAGAAATGTAAAATGTACAAAATAATTCTAATTGTCTTGCAGTGTTTTCTACAGCTTGATAATTATATAAAAGATTATTAATAGCATCTACAAACGCCTTTTGACACTTTTAAATTAGTTTGAGTATGGAACGAAATGAGAGAAAATTAAAATGTACAAAATAATTCTAATGGTCTTGCAGTGTTTTCTACAGCTTGAAAATTATATAAAGGAGTATTCATAGCATCTACAAACGCCTCTTGACACGTTTAAATTAGTTTGAGTATGAAACGAAATGACAGAAAAATAAAATGTACAAAATAATTCTAATGGTCTTGCAGTGTTTTCTACAGCTTCAAAATTATATAAAAGAGTATTAATAGCATCTACAAACGCCTTTTGACACGTTTAAATTAGTTTGAATATGAAACAAAATAAGAGAAAATTAAAATGTACAAAATAATTCTAATGGTTTTGCAGAGTTTTCTACAGCTTGAAAATTATATAAAAGAGTATTAATAACATCTACAAACGCCTTTTGACACGTTTAAATTAGTTTGAGTATGAAACGAAATGAGAGAAAATTAAAATGTACAAAATAATTCTAATGGTCTTGCAGTGTTTTCTACAGCTTAAAAATTATATAAAGGAGTATTAATAGCATCTACAAACGCCTTTTGACACTTTTGAATTAGATTGAGTATGAAACGAAATGAGAGAAAATTAAAATGTGCAAAATAATTCTAACGGTCTTGCAGTGTTTTCTATAGCTTAAAAATTATATAAAGGAGTATTCATAGCATCTACAAACGCCTCTTGACACGTTTAAATTAGTTTGAGTATGAAACGAAATGAGAGAAAAATAAAATGTACAAAATAATTCTAAAGGTCTTGCAGTGTTTTCTACAGCTTGAAAATTATATAAAAGAGTATTAATAGCATCTACAAACGCCTTTTGACATGTTTAAATTAGTTTGAGTATGAAACGAAATGAGAGAAAATTAAAATGTGCAAAATAATTCTAATGGTCTTGCAGTGTTTTCTACAGCTTAAAAATTATATAAAGGAGTATACATAGCATCTACAAACGCCTCTTGACACGTTTAAATTAGTTTGAGTATGAAACGAAATGAGAGAAAAATAAAATGTAAAAAATAATTCTAAAGGTCTTGCAGTGTTTTCTACAGCTTGAAAATTATATAAAAGAGTATTAATAGCATCTACAAACGCCTTTTGACATGTTTAAATTAGTTTGAGTATGAAACGAAATGAGAGAAAATTAAAATGTGCAAAATAATTCTAATGGTTTTGCAGTGTTTTCTACAGCTTGTAAATTATATTAGAGTATTAATAGCATCTACAAACGCCTTTTGACACGTTTAAATTAGTTTGAGTATGAAACGAAATGAGAGATATGTAAAATGTACAAAATAATTCTAATTGTCTTGCAGTGTTTTCTACAGCTTGATAATTATATAAAAGATTATTAATAGCATCTACAAACGCCTTTTGACACGTTTAAATTAGTTTGAGTATGAAACGAAATGAGAGAAAATTAAAATGAAAAAAATAATTCTAAAGGTCTTGCAGTGTTTTCTACAGCTTGAAAATTATATAAAGGAGTATTCATAGCATCTACAAACGCCTCTTGACACGTTTAAATTAGTTTGAGTATGAAACAAAATGACAGAAAAATAAAATGTACAAAATAATTCTAATGGTCTTGCAGTGTTTTCTACAGCTTCAAAATTATATAAAAGAGTATTAATAGCATCTACAAACGCCTTTTGACACGTTTAAATTAGTTTGAATATGAAACAAAATAAGAGAAAATTAAAATGTACAAAATAATTCTAATGGTTTTGCAGAGTTTTCTACAGCTTGAAAATTATATAAAAGAGTATTAATAACATCTACAAACGCCTTTTGACACGTTTAAATTAGTTTGAGTATGAAACGAAATGAGAGAAAATTAAAATGTACAAAATAATTCTAATGGTCTTGCAGTGTTTTCTACAGCTTAAAAATTATATAAAGGAGTATTAATAGCATCTACAAACGCCTTTTGACACGTTTAAATTAGTTTGAGTATGAAACGAAATGAGAGAAATGTAAAATGTACAAAATAATTCTAATGGTCTTGCAGTGTTTTCTACAGCTTGATAATTATATAAAAGACTATTAATAGAATCTACAAACGCCTTTTGACACTTTTGAATTAGATTGAGTATGAAACGAAATGAGAGAAAATTAAAATGTACAAAATAATTCTAACGGTCTTGCAGTGTTTTCTATAGCTTAAAAATTATATAAAGGAGTATTCATAGCATCTACAAACGCCTCTTGACACGTTTAAATTAGTTTGAGTATGAAACGAAATGAGAGAAAAATAAAATGTACAAAATAATTCTAAAGGCCTTGCAGTGTTTTCTACAGCTTGAAAATTATATAAAAGAGTATTAATAGCATCTACAAACGCCTTTTGACATGTTTAAATTAGTTTGAGTATGAAACGAAATGAGAGAAAATTAAAATGTGCAAAATAATTCTAATGGTCTTGCAGTGTTTTCTACAGCTTAAAAATTATATAAAGGAGTATACATAGCATCTACAAACGCCTCTTGACACGTTTAAATTAGTTTGAGTATGAAACGAAATGAGAGAAAAATAAAATGTACAAAATAATTCTAAAGGTCTTGCAGTGTTTTCTACAGCTTGAAAATTATATAAAAGAGTATTAATAGCTTCTACTAACGCCTTTTGACATGTTTAAATTAGTTTGAGTATGAAACGAAATGAGAGAAAATTAAAATGTGCAAAATAATTCTAATGGTTTTGCAGTGTTTTCTACAGCTTGAAAATTATATAAGAGTATTAATAGCATCTACAAACGCCTTTTGACACGTTTAAATTAGTTTGAGTATGAAACGAAATGAGAGATATGTAAAATGTACAAAATAATTCTAATTGTCTTGCAGTGTTTTCTACAGCTTGATAATTATATAAAAGATTATTAATAGCATCTACAAACGCCTTTTGACACGTTTAAATTAGTTTGAGTATGAACAGAAATGAGAGAAAATTAAAATGAAAAAAATAATTCTAAAGGTCTTGCAGTGTTTTCTACAGCTTGAAAATTATATAAAAGAGTATTAATAGCATTTACAAACGCCTTTTGACACGTTTAAATTAGTTTGAGTATGAAACGAAATGAGAGAAAATTAAAATGTGCAAAATAATTCTAATGGTTTTGCAGTGTTTTCTACAGCTTGAAAATTATAAAGGAGTCTTAGTAGCATCTACAAACGCCTTTTGACACGTTTAAATTAGTTTGAGTATGAAACGAAATGAGAGAAATGTAAAATGTACAAAATAATTCTAATTGTCTTGCAGTGTTTTCTACAGCTTGATAATTATATAAAAGATTATTAATAGCATCTACAAACGCCTTTTGACACTTTTAAATTAGTTTGAGTATGAAACGAAATGAGAGAAAATTCAAACGTACAAAATAATCCTAATGGTCTTGCAGTGTTTTTTGCAGCTTGAAAATTATATAAAAGAGTATTAATAGCATCTACAAACGCCTTTTGACACGTTTAAATTAGTTTGAGTATGAAACGAAATGAGAGAAATGTAAAATGTACAAAACAATTCTAATTGTCTTGCAGTGTTTTCTACAGCTTGATAATTATATAAAAGATTATTAATAGCATCTACAAACGCCTTTTGACACTTTTAAATTAGATTGAGTATGGAACGAAATGAGAGAAAATTAAAATGTACAAAATAATTCTAATGGTCTTGCAGTGTTTTCTACAGCTTAAAAATTATATAAAGGAGTATTCATAGCATCTACAAACGCCTTTTGACACGTTTAAATTAGTTTGAATATGAAACAAAATAAGAGAAAGTTAAAATGTACAAAATAATTCTAATGGTTTTGCAGAGTTTTCTACAGCTTGAAAATTATATAAAAGAGTATTAATAACATCTACAAACGCCTTTTGAAACGTTTAAATTAGTTTGAGTATGAAACGAAATGAGAGAAAATTAAAATGTACAAAATAATTCTAATGGTCTTGCAGTGTTTTCTACAGCTTAAAAATTATATAAAGGAGTATTAATAGCATCTACAAACGCTTTTTGATACGATTAAATTAGTTTGAGTATGAAACGAAATGAGAGAAATGTAAAATGTACAAAATAATTCTAATGGTCTTGCAGTGTTTTCTACAGCTTGATAATTATATAAAAGACTATTAATAGCATCTACAAACGCCTTTTGACACTTTTGAATTAGATTGAGTATGAAACGAAATGAGAGAAAATTAAAATGTACAAAATAATTCTAACGGTCTTGCAGTGTTTTCTATAGCTTAAAAATTATATAAAGGAGTATTAATAGCATCTACAAACGCCTTTTGACACGTTTAAATTAGTTTGAGTATGAAACGAAATGAGAGAAATGTAAAATGTACAAAATAATTCTAATGATCTTGCAGTGTTTTCTAGAGCTTGATAATTACATAAAAGATTATTAATAGCATCTACAAACGCCTTTTGACACGTTTAAATTAGTTTGAGTATGAAACGAAATGAGAAAAATTAAAATGTACAAAATAATTCTAATGGTCTTGCAGTGTTTTCTACAGCTTGAAAATTATATAAAAGAGTATTAATAGCATCTACAAACGCCTTTTGACACGTTTAAATTAGTTTGAGTATGAAACAAAATGAGAGAAAATTAAAATGTACAAAATAATTCTAATGGTTTTGCAGTGTTTTCTGCAACTTGAAAATAATATAAAAGATTATTAATAGGATCTACAAACGCCTTTTGACACGTTTAAATTAGTTTGAGTATGAAACGAAATGAGAGAAAATTAAAATGAAAAAAATAATTGTAAAGGTCTTGCATTGTTTTCTACAGCTTGAAAATTATATAAAAGAGTATTAATAGCATCTACAAACGCCTCTTGACACGTTTAAATTAGTTTGAGTGTGAAACGAAATGAGAGAAAATTAAAATGTGCAAAATAATTCTAATGGTTTTGCAGTGTTTTCTACAGCTTGAAAATTATATAAGAGTATTAATAGCATCTACAAACGCCTTTTGACACGTTTAAATTAGTTTGAGTATGAAACGAAATGAGAGAAATGTAAAATGTACAAAATAATTCTAATTGTCTTGCAGTGTTTTCTACAGCTTGATAATTATATAAAAGATTATTAATAGCATCTACAGACGCCTTTTGACACTTTTAAATTAGTTTGAGTATGAAACGAAATGAGAGAAAATTCAAATGTACAAAATAATTCTAATGGTCTTGCAGTGTTTTCTGCAGCTTGAAAATTATATAAAAGAGTATTAATAGCATCTACAAACGCCTTTTGACACGTTTAAATTAGTTTGAGTATGAAACGAAATGAGAGAAATGTAAAATGTACAAAATAATTCTAATTGTCTTACAGTGTTTTCTACAGCTTGATAATTATATAAAAGATTATTAATAGCATCTACAAACGCCTCTTGACACGTTTAAATTAGTTTGAGTATGAAACGAAATGACAGAAAAATAAAATGTACAAAATAATTCTAATGGACTTGCAGTGTTTTCTACAGCTTCAAAATTATATAAAAGAGTATTAATAGCATCTACAAACGCCTTTTGACACGTTTAAATTAGTTTGAGTATGAAACGAAATGAGAGATATGTAAAATGTACAAAATAATTCTAATTGCCTTGCAGTGTTTTCTACAGCTTGATAATTATATAAAAGATTATTAATAGCATCTACAAACGCCTTTTGACACTTTTAAATTAGTTTGAGTATGAAACGAAATGAGAAAAAATTAAAATGTACAAAATAATTCTAATGGTCTTGCAGTGTTTTCTGCAGCTTGAAAATTATATAAAAGAGTATTAATAGCATCTACAAACGCCTTTTGACACGTTTAAATTAGTTTGAGTATGAAACGAAATGAGAGAAATGTAAAATGTACAAAATAATTCTAATTGTCTTGCAGTGTTTTCTACAGCTTGATAATTATTTAAAAGATTATTAATAGCATCTACAAACGCCTTTTGACACTTTTAAATTAGTTTGAGTATGGAACGAAATAAGAGAAAATTAAAATGTACAAAATAATTCTAATGGTCTTGCAGTGTTTTCTACAGCTTAAAAATTATATAAAGGAATATTCATAGCATCTACAAACGCCTCTTGACACGTTTAAATTAGTTTGAGTATGAAACGAAATGAAAGAAAAATAAAATGTACAAAATAATTCTAATGGTCTTGCAGTGTTTTCTACAGCTTCAAAATTATATAAAAGAGTATAAATAGCATCTACAAACGCCTTTTGACACGTTTAAATTAGTTTGAGTATGAAACGATATGAGAGAAAATTAAAATGTACAAAATAATTCCAATGGTTTTGCAGTGTTTTCTACAGCTTGAAAATTATATAAAAGAGTATTAATAGCATCTACAAACGCCTTTTGACACGTCTAAATTAGATTGAGTATGAAACGAAATGAGAAAAAATTAAAATGTACAAAATAATTCTAATGGTCTTGCAGTGTTTTCTGCAGCTTGAAAATTATATAGTATTAATAGCATCTACAAACGCCTTTTGACACGTTTAAATTAGTTTGAGTATGAAACGAAATGAGAGAAAATTAAAATGTACAAAATAATTCTAATGGTCTTGCAGTGTTTTCTACAGCTTGAAGATTATATAAAAGAGTATTAATAGCATCTACAAACGCCTTTTGACACGTTTAAATTAGTTTGAGTATGAAACGAAATGAGAGAAATGTAAAATGTACAAAATAATTCTAATGGTCTTGCAGTGTTTTCTACAGCTTCAAAATTATATAAAAGAGTATTAATAGCATCTACAAACGCCTTTTGACACGTTTAAATTAGTTTGAATATGAAACAAAATAAGAGAAAATTAAAATGTACAAAATAATTCTAATGGTTTTGCAGAGTTTTCTACAGCTTGAAAATTATATAAAAGAGTATTAATAACATCTACAAACGCCTTTTGACACGTTTAAATTAGTTTGAGTATGAAACGAAATGAGAGAAAATTAAAATGTACAAAATAATTCTAATGGTCTTGCAGTGTTTTCTACAGCTTAAAAATTATATAAAGGAGTATTAATAGCATCTACAAACGCCTTTTGATACGATTAAATTAGTTTGAGTATGAAACGAAATGAGAGAAATGTAAAATGTACAAAATAATTCTAATGGTCTTGCAGTGTTTTCTACAGCTTGATAATTATATAAAAGACTATTAATAGCATCTACAAACGCCTTTTGACACTTTTGAATTAGATTGAGTATGAAACGAAATGAGAGAAAATTAAAATGTACAAAATAATTCTAACGGTCTTGCAGTGTTTTCTATAGCTTAAAAATTATATAAAGGAGTATTAATAGCATCTACAAACGCCTTTTGACACGTTTAAATTAGTTTGAGTATGAAACGAAATGAGAGAAATGTAAAATGTACAAAATAATTCTAATGGTCTTGCAGTGTTTTCTACAGCTTGAAAATTATATAAAACAGTATTAATAGCATCTACAAACGCCTTTTGACACGTTTAAATTAATTTGAGTATGAAACGAAATGAGAAAAATTAAAATGTACAAAATAATTCTAAAGGTCTTGCAGTGTTTTCTACAGCTTGAAAATTATATAAAAGAGTATTAATAGCATCTACAAACGCCTTTTGACACGTTTAAATTAGTTTGAGTATGAAACGAAATGAGAGAAAATTAAAATGTACAAAATAATTCTAATGGTTTTGCAGTGTTTTCTACAGCTTGAAAATTATATAAGAGTATTAATAGCATCTACAAACGCTTTTTGACACTTTTAAATTAGTTTGAGTATGAAACGAAATGAGAGAAAATTAAAATGTACAAAATAATTCTAATGGTCTTGCAGTGCTTTCTGCAGCTTAAAAATTATATAAAAGAGTATTAATAGCATCTACAAACGCCTTTTGACACGTTTAAATTAGTTTGAGTATGAAACGAAATGAGAGAAATGTAAAATGTACAAAATAATTCTAATGGTCTTGCAGTGTTTTCTACAGCTTGATAATTATATAAAAGATTATTAATAGCATCTACAAACGCCTTTTGACACTTTTAAATTAGTTTGAGTATGAAACGAAATGAGAGAAAATTAAAATGTACAAAATAATTCTAATGGTCTTGCAGTGCTTTCTGCAGCTTAAAAATTATATAAAAGAGTATTAATAGCATCTACAAACGCCTTTTGACACGTTTAAATTAGTTTGAGTATGAAACGAAATGAGAGAAATGTAAAATGTACAAAATAATTCTAATGGTCTTGCAGTGTTTTCTACAGCTTGATAATTATATAAAAGATTATTAATAGCATCTACAAACGCCTTTTGACACGTTTAAATTAGTTTGAGTATGAAACGAAATGAGAGAAATGTAAAATGTACAAAATAATTCTAATGGTCTTGCAGTGTTTTCTACAGCTTGATAATTATATAAAAGATTATTAATAGCATCTACAAACGCCTTTTGACACTTTTAAATTAGTTTGAGTATGAAACGAAATTAGAGAAAATTAAAATGTACAAAATAATTCTAATGGTCTTGCAGTGTTTTCTACAGCTTGAAAATTATATAAAACAGTATTAGTAGCATCTACAAACGCCTTTTGACACTTTTAAGTTAGTTTGAGTATGAAATGAAATGAGAAAAATTAAAATGTACAAAATAATTCTAATGGTCTTGCAGTGTTTTCTACACCTTGAAAATTATATAAAAGAGTATTTAATAGCATCTACAAACGCCTTTTGACACGTTTAAATTAGTTTGAGTATGAAACGAAATGAGAGAAAATTAAAATGTACAAAATAATTCTAATGGTTTTGAAGTGTTTTCTGCAACTTGAAAATAATATAAAAGAGTATTAATAGCATCTACAAACGCCTTTTGACACGTTTAAATTAGTTTGAGTATGAACCGAAATGAGACAAATGTAAAATGTACAAAATAATTCTAATGGTCTTGCAGTGTTTTCTACAGCTTGAAAATTATATAAAACAGTATTAATAGCATCTGCAAACGCCTTTTGACACGTTTAAATTAGTTTGAGTATGAAACGAAATGAGAAAAATTAAAATGTACAAAATAATTCTAATGGTCTTGCAGTGTTTTCTACAGCTTGAAAATTATATAAAAGAGTATTAATAGCATCTACAAACGCCTTTTGACACGTTTAAATTAGTTTGAGTATGAAACGAAATGAGAGAAAATTAAAATGTACAAAATAATTCTAACGGTCTTGCAGTGTTTTCTACAGCTTAAAAACTATATAAAGGAGTATTAATAGCATCTACAAACATCTTTTGACACGTTTAAATTAGTTTGAGTATGAAACGAAATGAGAGAAAATTAAAATGAAAAAAATAATTGTAAAGGTCTTGCAGTGTTTTCTACAGCTTGAAAATTATATAAAAGAGTATTAATAGCATCTACAAACGCCTCTTGACACGTTTAAATTAGTTTGAGTGTGAAACGAAATGAGAGAAAATTAAAATGTGCAAAATAATTCTAATGGTTTTGAAGTGTTTTCTACAGCTTGAAAATTATATAAGAGTATTAATAGCATCTACAAACGCCTTTTGACACGTTTAAATTAGTTTGAGTATGAAACGAAATGAGAGAAATGTAAAATGTACAAAATAATTCTAATTGTCTTGCAGTGTTTTCTACAGCTTGATAATTATATAAAAGATTATTAATAGCATCTACAGACGCCTTTTGACACTTTTAAATTAGTTTGAGTATGAAACGAAATGAGAGAAAATTCAAATGTACAAAATAATTCTAATGGTCTTGCAGTGTTTTCTGCAGCTTGAAAATTATATAAAAGAGTATTAATAGCATCTACAAACGCCTTTTGACACGTTTAAATTAGTTTGAGTATGAAACGAAATGAGAGAAATGTAAAATGTACAAAATAATTCTAATTGTCTTACAGTGTTTTCTACAGCTTGATAATTATATAAAAGATTATTAATAGCATCTACAAACGCCTCTTGACACGTTTAAATTAGTTTGAGTATGAAACGAAATGACAGAAAAATAAAATGTACAAAATAATTCTAATGGACTTGCAGTGTTTTCTACAGCTTCAAAATTATATAAAAGAGTATTAATAGCATCTACAAACGCCTTTTGACACGTTTAAATTAGTTTGAGTGTGAAACGAAATGAGAGAAATGTAAAATGTACAAAATAATTCTAATTGCCTTGCAGTGTTTTCTACAGCTTGATAATTATATAAAAGATTATTAATAGCATCTACAAACGCCTTTTGACACTTTTAAATTAGTTTGAGTATGAAACGAAATGAGAAAAAATTAAAATGTACAAAATAATTCTAATGGTCTTGCAGTGTTTTCTGCAGCTTGAAAATTATATAAAAGAGTATTAATAGCATCTACAAACGCCTTTTGACACGTTTAAATTAGTTTGAGTATGAAACGAAATGAGAGAAAATTAAAATGTACAAAATAATTCTAATGGTCTTGCAGTGTTTTCTACAGCTTAAAAATTATATAAAGGAATATTCATAGCATCTACAAACGCCTCTTGACACGTTTAAATTAGTTTGAGTATGAAACGAAATGAGAGAAAATTAAAATGAAAAAAATAATTGTAAAGGTCTTGCAGTGTTTTCTACAGCTTGAAAATTATATAAAAGAGTATTAATAGCATCTACAAACGCCTCTTGACACGTTTAAATTAGTTTGAGTGTGAAACGAAATGAGAGAAAATTAAAATGTGCAAAATAATTCTAATGGTTTTGAAGTGTTTTCTACAGCTTGAAAATTATATAAGAGTATTAATAGCATCTACAAACGCCTTTTGACACGTTTAAATTAGTTTGAGTATGAAACGAAATGAGAGAAATGTAAAATGTACAAAATAATTCTAATTGTCTTGCAGTGTTTTCTACAGCTTGATAATTATATAAAAGATTATTAATAGCATCTACAGACGCCTTTTGACACTTTTAAATTAGTTTGAGTATGAAACGAAATGAGAGAAAATTCAAATGTACAAAATAATTCTAATGGTCTTGCAGTGTTTTCTGCAGCTTGAAAATTATATAAAAGAGTATTAATAGCATCTACAAACGCCTTTTGACACGTTTAAATTAGTTTGAGTATGAAACGAAATGAGAGAAATGTAAAATGTACAAAATAATTCTAATTGTCTTACAGTGTTTTCTACAGCTTGATAATTATATAAAAGATTATTAATAGCATCTACAAACGCCTCTTGACACGTTTAAATTAGTTTGAGTATGAAACGAAATGACAGAAAAATAAAATGTACAAAATAATTCTAATGGACTTGCAGTGTTTTCTACAGCTTCAAAATTATATAAAAGAGTATTAATAGCATCTACAAACGCCTTTTGACACGTTTAAATTAGTTTGAGTGTGAAACGAAATGAGAGAAATGTAAAATGTACAAAATAATTCTAATTGCCTTGCAGTGTTTTCTACAGCTTGATAATTATATAAAAGATTATTAATAGCATCTACAAACGCCTTTTGACACGTTTAAATTAGTTTGAGTATGAAACGAAATGAGAGAAAATTAAAATGTACAAAATAATTCTAATGGTCTTGCAGTGTTTTCTACAGCTTAAAAATTATATAAAGGAATATTCATAGCATCTACAAACGCCTCTTGACACGTTTAAATTAGTTTGAGTATGGAACGAAATAAGAGAAAATTAAAATGTACAAAATAATTCTAATGGTCTTGCAGTGTTTTCTACAGCTTCAAAATTATATAAAAGAGTATAAATAGCATCTACAAACGCCTTTTGACACGTTTAAATTAGTTTGAGTATGAAACGATATGAGAGAAAATTAAAATGTACAAAATAATTCCAATGGTTTTGCAGTGTTTTCTACAGCTTGAAAATTATATAAAAGAGTATTAATAGCATCTACAAACGCCTTTTGACACGTCTAAATTAGATTGAGTATGAAACGAAATGAGAAAAATTAAAATGTACAAAATAATTCTAATGGTCTTGCAGTGTTTTCTGCAGCTTGAAAATTATATAGTATTAATAGCATCTACAAACGCCTTTTGACACGTTTAAATTAGTTTGAGTATGAAACGAAATGAGAGAAAATTAAAATGTACAAAATAATTCTAATGGTCTTGCAGTGTTTTCTACAGCTTGAAGATTATATAAAAGAGTATTAATAGCATCTACAAACGCCTTTTGACACGTTTAAATTAGTTTGAGTATGAAACGAAATGAGACAAATGTAAAATGTACAAAATAATTCTAATGGTCTTGCAGTGTTTTCTACAGCTTGATAATTATATAAAAGATAATTAATAGCATCTACAAACGCCTTTTGACACGTTTAAATTAGTTTGAGTATGAAACGAAATGAGAGAAATGTAAAATGTACAAAATAATTCTAATTGTCTTGCAGTGTTTTCTACAGCTTGAAAATTATATAAAAGAGTATTAGTAGCATCTACAAACGCCTTTTGACACGTTTAAATTAGTTTGAGTATGAAACGAAATGAGAGAAAATTAAAATGTACAAAATCATTCTAATGGTTTTGCAGTGTTTTCTGCAACTTGAAAATAATATAAAAGATTATTAATAGCATCTACAAACGCCTTTTGACACGTTTAAATTAGTTTGAGTATGAAACGAAATGAGAAAAAATTAAAATAAAAAAAATAATTCTAAAGGTCTTGCAGTGTTTTCTACAGCTTGAAAATTATATAAAAGTGTATTAATAGCATATACAAACGCCTTTTGACACGTTTAAATTAGTTTGAGTATGAAACGAAATGAGAGAAAATTAAAATGAAAAAAATAATTCTAAAGGTCTTGCAGTGTTTTCTACAGCTTGAAAATTATATAAAAGAGTATTAATAGCATCTACAAACGCCTTTTGACACGTTTAAATTAGTTTGAGTATGAAACGAAATGTGAGAAAATTAAAATGTACAAAATAATTCTAATGGTCTTGCAGTGTTTTCTACAGCTTGAAAATTATATAAGAGTATTAATAGCATCTTTAAAACGCCTTTTGACACGTTTAAATTAGTTTGAGTATGAAACGAAATGAGAGAAATGTAAAATGTACAAAATAATTCTAATTGCCTGGCAGTGTTTTCTACAGCTTGATAATTATATAAAAGATTATTAATAGCATCTACAAACGCCTTTTGACACTTTTAAATTAGTTTGAGTATGAAACGAAATGAGAAAAAATTAAAATGTACAAAATAATTCTAATGGTCTTGCAGTGTTTTCTGCAGCTTGAAAATTATATAAAAGAGTATTAATAGCATCTACAAACGCCTTTTGACACGTTTAAATTAGTTTGAGTATGAAACGAAATGAGAGAAAATTAAAATGTACAAAATAATTCTAATGGTCTTGCAGTGTTTTCTACAGCTTAAAAATTATATAAAGGAATATTCATAGCATCTACAAACGCCTCTTGACACGTTTAAATTAGTTTGAGTATGAAACGAAATGAGAGAAAATTAAAATGAAAAAAATAATTGTAAAGGTCTTGCAGTGTTTTCTACAGCTTGAAAATTATATAAAAGAGTATTAATAGCATCTACAAACGCCTCTTGACACGTTTAAATTAGTTTGAGTGTGAAACGAAATGAGAGAAAATTAAAATGTGCAAAATAATTCTAATGGTTTTGAAGTGTTTTCTACAGCTTGAAAATTATATAAGAGTATTAATAGCATCTACAAACGCCTTTTGACACGTTTAAATTAGTTTGAGTATGAAACGAAATGAGAGAAATGTAAAATGTACAAAATAATTCTAATTGTCTTGCAGTGTTTTCTACAGCTTGATAATTATATAAAAGATTATTAATAGCATCTACAGACGCCTTTTGACACTTTTAAATTAGTTTGAGTATGAAACGAAATGAGAGAAAATTCAAATGTACAAAATAATTCTAATGGTCTTGCAGTGTTTTCTGCAGCTTGAAAATTATATAAAAGAGTATTAATAGCATCTACAAACGCCTTTTGACACGTTTAAATTAGTTTGAGTATGAAACGAAATGAGAGAAATGTAAAATGTACAAAATAATTCTAATTGTCTTACAGTGTTTTCTACAGCTTGATAATTATATAAAAGATTATTAATAGCATCTACAAACGCCTCTTGACACGTTTAAATTAGTTTGAGTATGAAACGAAATGACAGAAAAATAAAATGTACAAAATAATTCTAATGGACTTGCAGTGTTTTCTACAGCTTCAAAATTATATAAAAGAGTATTAATAGCATCTACAAACGCCTTTTGACACGTTTAAATTAGTTTGAGTGTGAAACGAAATGAGAGAAATGTAAAATGTACAAAATAATTCTAATTGCCTTGCAGTGTTTTCTACAGCTTGATAATTATATAAAAGATTATTAATAGCATCTACAAACGCCTTTTGACACGTTTAAATTAGTTTGAGTATGAAACGAAATGAGAGAAAATTAAAATGTACAAAATAATTCTAATGGTCTTGCAGTGTTTTCTACAGCTTAAAAATTATATAAAGGAATATTCATAGCATCTACAAACGCCTCTTGACACGTTTAAATTAGTTTGAGTATGGAACGAAATAAGAGAAAATTAAAATGTACAAAATAATTCTAATGGTCTTGCAGTGTTTTCTACAGCTTCAAAATTATATAAAAGAGTATAAATAGCATCTACAAACGCCTTTTGACACGTTTAAATTAGTTTGAGTATGAAACGATATGAGAGAAAATTAAAATGTACAAAATAATTCCAATGGTTTTGCAGTGTTTTCTACAGCTTGAAAATTATATAAAAGAGTATTAATAGCATCTACAAACGCCTTTTGACACGTCTAAATTAGATTGAGTATGAAACGAAATGAGAAAAATTAAAATGTACAAAATAATTCTAATGGTCTTGCAGTGTTTTCTGCAGCTTGAAAATTATATAGTATTAATAGCATCTACAAACGCCTTTTGACACGTTTAAATTAGTTTGAGTATGAAACGAAATGAGAGAAAATTAAAATGTACAAAATAATTCTAATGGTCTTGCAGTGTTTTCTACAGCTTGAAGATTATATAAAAGAGTATTAATAGCATCTACAAACGCCTTTTGACACGTTTAAATTAGTTTGAGTATGAAACGAAATGAGACAAATGTAAAATGTACAAAATAATTCTAATGGTCTTGCAGTGTTTTCTACAGCTTGATAATTATATAAAAGATAATTAATAGCATCTACAAACGCCTTTTGACACGTTTAAATTAGTTTGAGTATGAAACGAAATGAGAGAAATGTAAAATGTACAAAATAATTCTAATTGTCTTGCAGTGTTTTCTACAGCTTGAAAATTATATAAAAGAGTATTAATAGCATCTACAAACGCCTTTTGACACGTTTAAATTAGTTTGAGTATGAAACGAAATGAGAGAAAATTAAAATGTACAAAATCATTCTAATGGTTTTGCAGTGTTTTCTGCAACTTGAAAATAATATAAAAGATTATTAATAGCATCTACAAACGCCTTTTGACACGTTTAAATTAGTTTGAGTATGAAACGAAATGAGAAAAAATTAAAATAAAAAAAATAATTCTAAAGGTCTTGCAGTGTTTTCTACAGCTTGAAAATTATATAAAAGTGTATTAATAGCATATACAAACGCCTTTTGACACGTTTAAATTAGTTTGAGTATGAAACGAAATGAGAGAAAATTAAAATGAAAAAAATAATTCTAAAGGTCTTGCAGTGTTTTCTACAGCTTGAAAATTATATAAAAGAGTATTAATAGCATCTACAAACGCCTTTTGACACGTTTAAATTAGTTTGAGTATGAAACGAAATGTGAGAAAATTAAAATGTACAAAATAATTCTAATGGTCTTGCAGTGTTTTCTACAGCTTGAAAATTATATAAGAGTATTAATAGCATCTTTAAAACGCCTTTTGACACGTTTAAATTAGTTTGAGTATGAAACGAAATGAGAGAAATGTAAAATGTACAAAATAATTCTAATTGCCTGGCAGTGTTTTCTACAGCTTGATAATTATATAAAAGATTATTAATAGCATCTACAAACGCCTTTTGACACTTTTAAATTAGTTTGAGTATGAAACGAAATGAGAAAAAATTAAAATGTACAAAATAATTCTAATGGTCTTGCAGTGTTTTCTGCAGCTTGAAAATTATATAAAAGAGTATTAATAGCATCTACAAACGCCTTTTGACACGTTTAAATTAGTTTGAGTATGAAACGAAATGAGAGAAATGTAAAATGTACAAAATAATTCTAATTGTCTTGCAGTGTTTTCTACAGCTTGATAATTATTTAAAAGATTATTAATAGCATCTACAAACGCCTTTTGACACTTTTAAATTAGTTTGAGTATGGAACGAAATAAGAGAAAATTAAAATGTACAAAATAATTCTAATGGTCTTGCAGTGTTTTCTACAGCTTAAAAATTATATAAAGGAATATTCATAGCATCTACAAACGCCTCTTGACACGTTTAAATTAGTTTGAGTATGAAACGAAATGAAAGAAAAATAAAATGTACAAAATAATTCTAATGGTCTTGCAGTGTTTTCTACAGCTTCAAAATTATATAAAAGAGTATAAATAGCATCTACAAACGCCTTTTGACACGTTTAAATTAGTTTGAGTATGAAACGATATGAGAGAAAATTAAAATGTACAAAATAATTCCAATGGTTTTGCAGTGTTTTCTACAGCTTGAAAATTATATAAAAGAGTATTAATAGCATCTACAAACGCCTTTTGACACGTCTAAATTAGATTGAGTATGAAACGAAATGAGAAAAAATTAAAATGTACAAAATAATTCTAATGGTCTTGCAGTGTTTTCTGCAGCTTGAAAATTATATAGTATTAATAGCATCTACAAACGCCTTTTGACACGTTTAAATTAGTTTGAGTATGAAACGAAATGAGAGAAAATTAAAATGTACAAAATAATTCTAATGGTCTTGCAGTGTTTTCTACAGCTTGAAGATTATATAAAAGAGTATTAATAACGTCTACAAACGCCTTTTGACACGTTTAAATTAGTTTGAGTATGAAACGAAATGAGAGAAATGTAAAATGTACAAAATAATTCTAATTGTCTTGCAGTGTTTTCTACAGCTTGATAATTATATAAAAGATAATTAATAGCATCTACAAACGCCTTTTGACACTTTTAAATTAGTTTGAGTATGAAACAAAATGAGAGAAAATTAAAATGTACAAAATAATTCTAACGGTCTTGCAGTGTTTTCTACAGCTTAAAAATTATATAAAGGAGTATTAATAGCATCTACCAACGCCTTTTGACACGTTTAAATTAGTTTGAGTATGAAACGAAATGAGAGAAATGTAAAATGTACAAAATAATTCTAATGGTCTTGCAGTGTTTTCTACAGCTTGATAATTATATAAAAGATTATTAATAGCATCTACAAACGCCTTTTGACACGTTTAAATTAGTTTGAGTATGAAACGAAATGAGAAAAATTAAAACGTACAAAATAATTCTAATGGTCTTGCAGTGTTTTCTACAGCTTGAAAATTATATAAAAGAGTATTAATAGCATCTACAAACGCCTTTTGACACGTTTAAATCAGTTTGAGTATGAAACGAAATGAGAGAAAATTAAAATGTACAAAATAATTCTAATGGTTTTGCAGTGTTTTCTGCAACTTGAAAATAATATAAAAGATTATTAATAGCATCTACAAACGCCTTTTGACACGTTTAAATTAGTTTGAATATGAAACGAAATGAGAAAAAATTAAAATAAAAAAAATAATTCTAAAGGTCTTACAGTGTTTTCTACAGCTTGAAAATTATATAAAAGTGTATTAATAGCATCTACAAACGCCTTTTGACACGTTTAAATTAGTTTGAGTATGAAACGAAATGAGAGCAAATTAAAATGTACAAAATAATTCTAATGGTTTTGCAGTGTTTTCTACAGCTTGAAAATTATATAAGAGTATTAATAGCATCTACAAACGCCTTTTGACACGTTTAAATTAGTTTGAGTATGAAACGAAATGAAAGAAATGTAAAATGTACAAAATAACTCTAATTGTCTTGCAGTGTTTTCTACAGCTTGATAATTATATAAAAGATTATTAATAGCATCTACAAACGCCTTTTGACACTTTTAAATTAGTTTGAGTATGAAACGAAATGAGAGAAAATTAAAATGTACAAAATAATTCTAATGGTCTTGCAGTGCTTTCTGCAGCTTAAAAATTATATAAAAGAGTATTAATAGCATCTACAAACGCCTTTTGACACGTTTAAATTAGTTTGAGTATGAAACGAAATGAGAGAAATGTAAAATGTACAAAATAATTCTAATGGTCTTGCAGTGTTTTCTACAGCTTGATAATTATATAAAAGATTATTAATAGCATCTACAAACGCCTTTTGACACTTTTAAATTAGTTTGAGTATGAAACGAAATTAGAGAAAATTAAAATGTACAAAATAATTCTAATGGTCTTGCAGTGTTTTCTACAGCTTGAAAATTATATAAAACAGTATTAGTAGCATCTACAAACGCCTTTTGACACTTTTAAGTTAGTTTGAGTATGAAATGAAATGAGAAAAATTAAAATGTACAAAATAATTCTAATGGTCTTGCAGTGTTTTCTACACCTTGAAAATTATATAAAAGAGTATTTAATAGCATCTACAAACGCCTTTTGACACGTTTAAATTAGTTTGAGTATGAAACGAAATGAGAGAAAATTAAAATGTACAAAATAATTCTAATGGTTTTGAAGTGTTTTCTGCAACTTGAAAATAATATAAAAGAGTATTAATAGCATCTACAAACGCCTTTTGACACGTTTAAATTAGTTTGAGTATGAACCGAAATGAGACAAATGTAAAATGTACAAAATAATTCTAATGGTCTTGCAGTGTTTTCTACAGCTTGAAAATTATATAAAACAGTATTAATAGCATCTGCAAACGCCTTTTGACACGTTTAAATTAGTTTGAGTATGAAACGAAATGAGAAAAATTAAAATGTACAAAATAATTCTAATGGTCTTGCAGTGTTTTCTACAGCTTGAAAATTATATAAAAGAGTATTAATAGCATCTACAAACGCCTTTTGACACGTTTAAATTAGTTTGAGTATGAAACGAAATGAGAGAAAATTAAAATGTACAAAATAATTCTAACGGTCTTGCAGTGTTTTCTACAGCTTAAAAACTATATAAAGGAGTATTAATAGCATCTACAAACATCTTTTGACACGTTTAAATTAGTTTGAGTATGAAACGAAATGAGAGAAATGTAAAATGTACAAAATAATTCTAATGGTCTTTCAGTGTTTTCTACAGTTTGATAATTATATAAAAGATTATTAATAGCATCTACAAACGCCTTTTGACACGTTTAAATTAGTTTGAGTATGAAACGAAATAAGAAAAATTAAAATGTACAAAATAATTCTAATGGTCTTGCAGTGTTTTCTACAGCTTGAAAATTATATAAAAGAGTATTAATAGCATCTACAAACGCCTTTTGACACGTTTAAATTAGTTTGAGTATGAAACGAAATGAGAGAAAATTAAAATGTACAAAATAATTCTAATGGTTTTGCAGTGTTTTCTGCAACTTAAAAATAATATAACAGATTATTAATAGCATCTACAAACGCCTTTTGACACGTTTAAATTAGTTTGAGTATGAAACTAAATAAGAGAAAATTAAAATGTACAAAATATTTCTAATGGCTTTGCAGTGTTTTCTACAGCTTGAAAATTATATAAAAGATTATTAATAGCATCTACAAACGCCTTTTGACACGTTTAAATTAGTTTGAGTATGAAACGAAATGAGAAAAATTAAAATGTAAAAAATAATTCTAATGGTCTTGCAGTGTCTTCTACAGCTTGAAAATTATATAAAAGAGTATTAATAGCATCTACAAACGCCTTTTGACACGTTTAAATTAGTTTGAGTATGAAACGAAATGAGAGAAAATTAAAATGTACAAAATAAATCTAATGGTTTTGCAGTGTTTTCTGCAACTTGAAAATAATATAAAAGATTATTAATAGCATCTGCAAACGCCTTTTGACACGTTTAAATTAGTTTGAGTATGAAACGAAATGAGAGAAAATTAAAATGTAAAAAATAATTCTAATGGCTTTGCAGTGTTTTCTACAGCTTGATAATTATATAAAAGATTATTAATAGCATCTACAAACGCCTTTTGACACGTTTAAATTCGTTTGAGTATGAAACGAAATGAGAAAAATTAAAATGTAAAAAATAATTCTAATGGTCTTGCAGTGTCTTCTACAGCTTGAAAATTATATAAAAGAGTATTAATAGCATCTACAAACGCCTTTTGACACGTTTAAATTAGTTTGAGTATGAAACGAAATGAGAGAAAATTAAAATGTACAAAATAATTCTAATGGTTTTGCAGTGTTTTCTGCAACTTGAAAATAATATAAAAGATTATTAATAGCATCTACAAACGCCTTTTGACACGTTTAAATTAGTTTGAGTATGAAACAAAATGAGAAAAATTAAAATGTAAAAAATAATTCTAATGGTCTTGCAGTGTTTTCTACAGCTTGAAAATTATATAAAAGAGTATTAATAGCATCTACAAACGCCTTTTGACACGTTTAAATTAGTTTGAGTATGAAACGAAATGAGAGAAAATTAAAATGTACAAAATATTTCTAATGGCTTTGCAGTGTTTTCTACAGCTTGAAAATTATATAAAAGATTATTAATAGCATCTACAAACGCCTTTTGACACGTTTAAATTAGTTTGAGTATGAAACGAAATGAGAAAAATTAAAATGTAAAAAATAATTCTAATGGTCTTGCAGTGTTTTCTACAGCTTGAAAATTATATAAAAGAGTATTAATAGCATCTACAAACGCCTTTTGACACGTTTAAATTAGTTTGAGTATGAAACGAAATGAGAGAAAATTAAAATGTACAAAATAATTCTAATGGTTTTGCAGTGTTTTCTGCAACTTGAAAATAATATAAAAGATTATTAATAGCATCTACAAACGCCTTTTGACACGTTTAAATTAGTTTGAGTATGAAACGAAATGAGAGAAAATTAAAATGTACAAAATAATTCTAATGGCTTTGCAGTGTTTTCTACAGCTTGAAAATTATATAAAAGATTATTAATAGCATCTACAAACGCCTTTTGACACGTTTAAATTAGTTTGAGTAGAAACGAAATGAGAAAAATTAAAATGTAAAAAATAATTCTAATGGTCTTGCAGTGTTTTCTACAGCTTGTTAATTATATAAAAGATTATTAATAGCATCTACAAACGCCTTTTGACACTTTTAAATTAGTTTGAGTATGACACGAAATGAGAGAAAATTAAAATGTACAAAATAATTCTAATGGTCTTGCAGTGTTTTCTACAGCTTAAAAATTATATAAAGGAGTATTAATAGCATCTACAAACGCTTTTTGACACGTTTAAATTAGTTTGAGTATGAAACGAAATGAGAGAAATGTAAAATGTACAAAATAATTCTAATGGTCTTGCAGTGTTTTCTACAGCTTGAAAATTATATAAAACAGTATTAATAGCATCTACAAAAGCCTTTTGACACTTTTAAGTTAGTTTGAGTATGAAATGAAATAAGAAAAATTAAAATGTACAAAATAATTCTAATGGTCTTGCAGTGTTTTCTACACCTTAAAAATTATATAAAAGAGTATTAATAGCATCTACAAACGCCTTTTGACACGTTTAAATTAGTTTGAGTATGATACGAAATGAGAGAAAATTAAAATGTACAAAATAATTCTAATGGTTTTGCAGTGTTTTCTGCAACTTGAAAATAATATAAAAGAGTATTAATAGCATCTACAAACGCCTTTTGACACGTTTAAATTAGTTTGAGTATGAAACGAAATGAGAGAAATGTAAAATGTACAAAATAATTCTAATGGTCTTGCAGTGTTTTCTACAGCTTGAAAATTATATAAAACAGTATTAATAGCATCTACAAACGCCTTTTGACACGTTTAAATTAATTTGAGTATGAAACGAAATGAGAAAAATTAAAATGTACAAAATAATTCTAAAGGTCTTGCAGTGTTTTCTACAGCTTGAAAATTATATAAAAGAGTATTAATAGCATCTACAAACGCCTTTTGACACGTTTAAATTAGTTTGAGTATGAAACGAAATGAGAGAAAATTAAAATGTACAAAATAATTCTAATGGTTTTGCAGTGTTTTCTACAGCTTGAAAATTATATAAGAGTATTAATAGCATCTACAAACGCTTTTTGACACGTTTAAATTAGTTTGAGTATGAAACGAAATGAGAGAAATGTAAAATGTACAAAATAATTCTAATGGTTTTGCAGTGTTTTCTACAGCTTGAAAATTATTTAAAAGATTATTAATAGCATCTACAAACGCCTTTTGACACTTTTAAATTAGTTTGAGTATGAAACGAAAAGAGAGAAAATTAAAATGTGCAAAATAATTCTAATGGTCTTGCAGTGCTTTCTACAGCTTGAAAATTATATAAGAGTATTAATAGCATCTACAAACGCTTTTTGACACGTTTAAATTAGTTTGAGTATGAAACGAAATGAGAGAAATGTAAAATGTACAAAATAATTCTAATTGTCTTGCAGTGTTTTCTACAGCTTGATAATTATATAAAAGATTATTAATAGCATCTACAAACGCCTTTTGACACTTTTAAATTAGTTTGAGTATGGAACGAAATGAGAGAAAATTAAAATGTACAAAATAATTCTAATGGTCTTGCAGTTTTTTCTACAGCTTAAAAATTATATAAAGGAGTATTAATAGAATCTACAAACGCCTTTTGACACTTTTAAATTAGTTTGAGTATGAAACGAAATGAGAGAAAATTAAAATGTACAAAATAATTCTAATGGTCTTGCAGTGTTTTCTACAGCTTGAAAATTATATAAAACAGTATTAATAGCATCTACAAACGCCTTTTGACACTTTTAAGTTAGTTTGAGTATGAAATGAAATGAGAAAAATTAAAATGTACAGAATAATTCTAATGGTCTTGCAGTGTTTTCTACACCTTGAAAATTATATAAAAGAGTACTAATAGCATCTACAAACGCCTTTTGACACGTTTAAATTAGTTAGAGTATGAAACGAAATGAGAGAAAATTAAAATGTACAAAACAATTCTAATGGTTTTGCAGTGTTTTCTGCAACTTGAAAATAATATAAAAGAGTATTAATAGCATCTACAAACGCCTTTTGACACGTTTAAATTAGTTTGAGTATGAAACGAAATGAGAGAAATGTAAAATGTACAAAATAATTCTAATGGTCTTGCAGTGTTTTCTACAGCTTGAAAATTATATAAAACAGTATTAATAGCATCTACAAACGCCTTTTGACACGTTTAAATTAGTTTGAGTATGAAACGAAATGAGAAAAATTAAAATGTACAAAATAATTCTAATGGTCTTGCAGTGTTTTCTACAGCTTGAAAATTATATAAAAGAGTATTAATAGCATCTACAAACGCCTTTTGACACGTTTAAATTAGTTTGAGTATGAAACGAAATGAGAGAAAGTTAAAATGTACAAAATAATTCTAATGGTTTGGCAGTGTTTTCTACAGCTTGAAAATTATATAAAAGTATTAATAGCATCTACAAACGCCTTTTGACACGTTTAAATTAGTTTGAGTATGAAACGAAATAAGAGAAAATTAAAATGTACAAAATAATTCTAATGGTTTTGCAGTGTTTTCTACAGCTTGAAAATTATATAAGAGTATCAATAGCATCTACAAACGCCTTTTGACACGTTTAAATTAGTTTGAGTATGAAACGAAATGAGAGAAAATTAAAATGTAAAAAATAATTCTAATGGTTTTGCAGTGTTTTCTACAGCTTGAAAATTATATAAGAGTATTAATAGCACCTACAAACGCCTTTTGACGAGTTTAAATTAGTTTGAGTATGAAACGAAATGAGAGAAAATTAAAATGTACAAAATTATTCTAATGGTTTTGCAGTGTTTTCTACAGCTTGAAAATTATATAAAAGAGTATTAATAGCATCTACAAACGCCTTTTGACACGTCTAAATTAGATTGAGTATGAAACGAAATGAGAAAAAATTAAAATGTACAAAATAATTCTAATGGTCTTGCAGTGTCTTCTGCAGCTTGAAAATTATATAGTATTAATAGCATCTACAAACGCCTTTTGACACGTTTAAATTAGTTTGAGTATGAAACGAAATGAGAGAAAATTAAAATGTACAAAATAATTCTAAAGGTCTTGCAGTGTTTTCTACAGCTTGAAAATTATATAAAAGAGTATTAATAGCATCTACAAACGCATTTTGACACGTTTAAATTAGTTTGAGTATGAAACAAAATAAGAGAAAATTAAAATGTACAAAATAATTCTAATGGTTTTGCAGAGTTTTCTACAGCTTGAAAATTATATAAAAGAGTATTAATAACATCTACAAACGCCTTTTGACACGTTTAAATTAGTTTGAGTATGAAACGAAATGAGAGAAATGTAAAATGTACAAAATAATTCTAATTGTCTTGCAGTGTTTTCTACAGCTTGATAATTATATAAAAGATTATTAATAGCATCTACAAACGCCTTTTGACACTTTTAAATTAGTTTGAGTATGTAACGAAATGAGAGAAAATTAAAATGTACAAAATAATTCTAACGGTCTTGCAGTGTTTTCTACAGCTTGATAATTATATAAAGGAGTATTAATAGCATCTACAAACGCCTTTTGACACGTTTAAATTAGTTTGAGTATGAAACGAAATGAGAGAAATCTAAAATGTACAAAATAATTCTAATGGTCTTGCAGTGTTTTCTACAGCTTGATAATTATATAAAAGATTATTAATAGCATCTACAAACGCCTTTTGACACGTTTAAATTAGTTTGAGTATGAAACGAAATGAGAAAAATTAAAATGTAAAAAATAATTCTAATGGTCTTGCAGTGTTTTCTACAGCTTGAAAATTATATAAAAGAGTATTAATAGCATCTACAAACGCCTTTTGACACGTTTAAATTAGTTTGAGTATGAAACGAAATGAGAGAAAATTAAAATGTACAAAATAATTCTAATGGTTTTGCAGTGTTTTCTGCAACTTGAAAATAATATAAAAGATTATTAATAGCATCTACAAACGCCTTTTGACACGTTTAAATTAGTTTGAGTATGAAACTAAATGAGAGAAAATTAAAATGTACAAAATATTTCTAATGGCTTTGCAGTGTTTTCTACAGCTTGAAAATTATATAAAAGATTATTAATAGCATCTACAAACGCCTTTTGACACGTTTAAATTAGTTTGAGTATGAAACGAAATGAGAAAAATTAAAATGTAAAAAATAATTCTAATGGTCTTGCAGTGTTTTCTACAGCTTGAAAATTATATAAAAGAGTATTAATAGCATCTACAAACGCCTTTTGACACGTTTAAATTAGTTTGAGTATGAAACGAAATGAGAGAAAATTAAAATGTACAAAATAATTCTAATGGTTTTGCAGTGTTTTCTGCAACTTGAAAATAATATAAAAGATTATTAATAGCATCTACCAACGCCTTTTGACACGTTTAAATTAGTTTGAGTATGAAACGAAATGAGAGAAAATTAAAATGTAAAAAATAATTCTAATGGCTTTGCAGTGTTTTCTACAGCTTGAAAATTATATAAAAGATTATTAATAGCATCTACAAACGCCTTTTGACACGTTTAAATTCGTTTGAGTATGAAACGAAATGAGAAAAATTAAAATGTAAAAAATAATTCTAATGGTCTTGCAGTGTTTTCTACAGCTTGAAAATTATATAAAAGAGTATTAATAGCATCTACAAACGCCTTTTGACACGTCTAAATTAGATTGAGTATGAAACGAAATGAGAGAAAATTAAAATGTACAAAATAATTCTAATGGTTTTGCAGTGTTTTCTGCAACTTGAAAATAATATAAAAGATTATTAATAGCATCTACAAACGCCTTTTGACACGTTTAAATTAGTTTGAGTATGAAACGAAATGAGAAAAATTAAAATGTAAAAAATAATTCTAATGGTCTTGCAGTGTTTTCTACAGCTTGAAAATTATATAAAAGAGTATTAATAGCATCTACAAACGCCTTTTGACACGTTTAAATTAGTTTGAGTATGAAACGAAATGAGAGAAAATTAAAATGTACAAAATATTTTTAATGGCTTTGCAGTGTTTTCTACAGCTTGAAAATTATATAAAAGAGTATTAATAGCATCTACATTCTACAAACGCCTTTTGACACGTTTAAATTAGTTTGAGTATGAAACGAAATGAGAGAAAATTAAAATGTACAAAATAATTCTAATGGTTTTGCAGTGTTTTCTGCAACTTGAAAATAATATAAAAGATTATTAATAGCATCTACAAACGCCTTTTGACACGTTCAAATTAGTTTGAGTATGAAACGAAATGAGAGAAAATTAAAATGTACAAAATAATTCTAATGGCTTTGCAGTGTTTTCTACAGCTTGAAAATTATATAAAAGATTATTAATAGCATCTACAAACGCCTTTTGACACGTTTAAATTAGTTTGAGTAGAAACGAAATGAGAAAAATTAAAATGTAAAAAATAATTCTAATGGTCTTGCAGTGTTTTCTACAGCTTGAAAATTATATAAAAGAGTATTAATAGCATCTACAAACGCCTTTTGACACGTTTAAATTAGTTTGAGTATGAAACGAAATGAGAGAAAATTAAAATGTACAAAATAATTCTAATGGTTTTGCAGTGTTTTCTGCAACTTGAAAATAATATAAAAGATTATTAATAGCATCTACAAACGCCTTTTGACACGTTTAAATTAGTTTGAGTATGAAACGAAATGAGAAAAATTAAAATGTAAAAAATAATTCTAATGGTCTTGCAGTGTTTTCTACAGCATGAAAATTATATAAAAGAGTATTAATAGCATCTACAAACGCCTTTTGACACTTTTAAATTAGTTTGAGTATGAAACGAAATGAGAGAAAATTAAAATGTACAAAATATTTCTAATGGCTTTGCAGTGTTTTCTACAGCTTGAAAATTATATAAAAGAGTATTAATAGCATCTACAAACGCCTTTTGACACGTTTAAATTAGTTTGAGTATGAAACGAAATGAGAGAAAATTAAAATGTACAAAATATTTCTAATGGCTTTGCAGTGTTTTCTACAGCTTGAAAATTATATAAAAGATTATTAATAGCATCTACAAACGCCTTTTGACACGTTTAAATTAGTTTGAGTATGAAACGAAATGAGAAAAATTAAAATGTAAAAAATAATTCTAATGGTCTTGCAGTGTTTTCTACAGCTTGAAAATTATATAAAAGAGTATTAATAGCATCTACAAACGCCTTTTGACACGTTTAAATTAGTTTGAGTATGAAACGAAATGAGAGAAAATTAAAATGTACAAAATAATTCTAATGGTTTTGCAGTGTTTTCTGCAACTTGAAAATAATATAAAAGATTATTAATAGCATCTACAAACGCCTTTTGACACGTTTAAATTAGTTGGAGTATGAAACGAAATGAGAGAAAATTAAAATGTACAAAATAGTTCTAATGGCTTTGCAGTGTTTTCTACAGCTTGAAAATTATATAAAAGATTATTAATAGCATCTACAAACGCCTTTTGACACGTTTAAATTAGTTTGAGTAGAAACGAAATGAGAAAAATTAAAATGTAAAAAATAATTCTAATGGTCTTGCAGTGTTTTCTACAGCTTGAAAATTATATAAAAGAGTATTAATAGCATCTACAAACGCCTTTTGACACGTTTAAATTAGTTTGAGTATGAAACGAAATGAGAGAAAATTAAAATGTACAAAATAATTCTAATGGTTTTGCAGTGTTTTCTGCAACTTGAAAATAATATAAAAGATTATTAATAGCATCTACAAACGCCTTTTGACACGTTTAAATTAGTTTGAGTATGAAACGAAATGAGAAAAATTAAAATGTAAAAAATAATTCTAATGGTCTTGCAGTGTTTTCTACAGCTTGAAAATTATATAAAAGAGTATTAATAGCATCTACAAACGCCTTTTGACACTTTTAAATTAGTTTGAGTATGAAACGAAATGAGAGAAAATTAAAATGTACAAAATACTTCTAATGGCTTTGCAGTGTTTTCTACAGCTTGAAAATTAAATAAAAGAGTATTAATAGCATCTACAAACGCCTTTTGACACGTTTAAATTAGTTTGAGTATGAAACGAAATGAGAGAAAATTAAAATGTACAAAATATTTCTAATGGCTTTGCAGTGTTTTCTACAGCTTGAAAATTATATAAAAGATTATTAATAGCATCTACAAACGCCTTTTGACACGTTTAAATTAGTTTGAGTATGAAACGAAATGAGAAAAATTAAAATGTAAAAAATAATTCTAATGGTCTTGCAGTGTTTTCTACAGCTTGAAAATTATATAAAAGAGTATTAATAGCATCTACAAACGCCTTTTGACACGTTTAAATTAGTTTGAGTATGAAACGAAATGAGAGAAAATTAAAATGTACAAAATAATTCTAATGGTTTTGCAGTGTTTTCTGCAACTTGAAAATAATATAAAAGATTATTAATAGCATCTACAAACGCCTTTTGACACGCTTAAATTAGTTTGAGTATGAAACGAAATGAGAGAAAATTAAAATGTACAAAATAATTCTAATGGCTTTGCAGTGTTTTCTACAGCTTGAAAATTATATAAAAGATTATTAATAGCATCTACAAACGCCTTTTGACACGTTTAAATTAGTTTGAGTAGAAACGAAATGAGAGAAATGTAAAATGTACAAAATATTTCTAATGGTCTTGCAGTGTTTTCTACAGCTTGAAAATTATATAAAACAGTATTAATAGCATCTACAAACGCCTTTTGAAACGTTTAAATTAATTTGAGTATGAAACGAAATGAGAAAAATTAAAATGTACAAAATAATTCTAAAGGTCTTGCAGTGTTTTCTACAGCTTGAAAATTATATAAAAGAGTATTAATAGCATCTACAAACGCCTTTTGACACGTTTAAATTAGTTTGAGTATGAAACGAAATGAGAGAAAATTAAAATGTACAAAATAATTCTAATGGTTTTGCAGTGTTTTCTACAGCTTGAAAATTATATAAAAGTATTAATAGCATCTACAAACGCTTTTTGACACGTTTAAATTAGTTTGAGTATGAAACGAAATGAGAGAAATGTAAAATGTACAAAATAATTCTAATGGTTTTGCAGTGTTTTCTACAGCTTGCAAATTATATAAAAGATTATTAATAGCATCTACAAACGCCTTTTGACACTTTTAAATTAGTTTGAGTATGAAACGAAATGAGAGAAAATTAAAATGTGCAAAATAATTCTAATGGTCTTGCAGTGCTTTCTGCAGCTTGAAAATTATATAAAAGAGTATTAATAGCATCTACAAACGCCTTTTGACACGTTTAAATTAGTTTGAGTATGAAACGAAATGAGAGAAATGTAAAATGTACAAAATAATTCTAATTGTCTTGCAGTGTTTTCTACAGCTTGATAATTATATAAAAGATTATTAATAGCATCTACAAACGCCTTTTGACACTTTTAAATTAGTTTGAGTATGGAACGAAATGAGAGAAAATTAAAATGTACAAAATAATTCTAATGGTCTTGCAGTTTTTTCTACAGCTTAAAAATTATATAAAGGAGTATTAATAGAATCTACAAACGCCTTTTGACACGTTTAAATTAGTTTGAGTATGAAACGAAATGAGAGAAATGTAAAATGTACAAAATAATTCTAATGGTCTTGCAGTGTTTTCTACAGCTTGATAATTATATAAAAGATTATTAATAGCATCTACAAACGCCTTTTGACACTTTTAAATTAGTTTGAGTATGAAACGAAATGAGAGAAAATTAAAATGTACAAAATAATTCTAATGGTCTTGCAGTGTTTTCTACAGCTTGAAAATTATATAAAACAGTATTAATAGCATCTACAAACGCCTTTTGACACTTTTAAGTTAGTTTGAGTATGAAATGAAATGAGAAAAATTAAAATGTACAAAATAATTCTAATGGTCTTGCAGTGTTTTCTACACCTTGAAAATTATATAAAAGAGTACTAATAGCATCTACAAACGCCTTTTGACACGTTTAAATTAGTTAGAGTATGAAACGAAATGAGAGAAAATTAAAATGTACAAAATAATTCTAATGGTTTTGCAGTGTTTTCTGCAACTTGAAAATAATATAAAAGAGTATTAATAGCATCTACAAACGCCTTTTGACACGTTTAAATTAGTTTCAGTATGAAACGAAATGAGAGAAATGTAAAATGTACAAAATAATTCTAATGGTCTTGCAGTGTTTTCTACAGCTTGAAAATTACATAAAACAGTATTAATAGCATCTACAAACGCCTTTTGACACGTTTAAATTAGTTTGAGTATGAAACGAAATGAGAAAAATCAAAATGTACAAAATAATTCTAATGGTCTTGCAGTGTTTTCTACAGCTTGAAAATTATATAAAAGAGTATTAATAGCATCTACAAACGCCTTTTGACACGTTTAAATTAGTTTGAGTATGAAACGAAATGAGAGAAAGTTAAAATGTACAAAATAATTCTAATGGTTTGGCAGTGTTTTCTACAGCTTGAAAATTATATAAAAGTATTAATAGCATCTACAAACGCCTTTTGACACGTTTAAATTAGTTTGAGTATGAAAGGAAATAAGAGAAAATTAAAATGTACAAAATAATTCCAATGGTTTGCAGTGTTTTCTACAGCTTGAAAATTATATAAGAGTATTAATAGCATCTACAAACGCCTTTTGACACGTTTAAATTAGTTTGAGTATGAAACGAAATGAGAGAAAATTAAAATGTACAAAATAATTCTAATGGTTTTGCAGTGTTTTCTACAGCTTGAAAATTATATAAGAGTATTAATAGCATCTACAAACGCCTTTTGACGAGTTTAAATTAGTTTGAGTATGAAACGAAATGAGAGAAAATTAAAATGTACAAAATTATTCTAATGGTTTTGCAGTGTTTTCTACAGCTTGAAAATTATATAAAAGAGTATTAATAGCATCTACAAACGCCTTTTGACACGTCTAAATTAGATTGAGTATGAAACGAAATGAGAAAAAATTAAAATGTACAAAATAATTCTAATGGTCTTGCATTGTCTTCTGCAGCTTGAAAATTATATAGTATTAATAGCATCTACAAACGCCTTTTGACACGTTTAAATTAGTTTGAGTATGAAACGAAATGAGAGAAAATTAAAATGTACAAAATAATTCTAAAGGTCTTGCAGTGTTTTCTACAGCTTGAAAATTATATAAAAGAGTATTAATAGCATCTACAAACGCATTTTGACACGTTTAAATTAGTTTGAGTATGAAACAAAATAAGAGAAAATTAAAATGTACAAAATAATTCTAATGGTTTTGCAGAGTTTTCTACAGCTTGAAAATTATATAAAAGAGTATTAATAACATCTACAAACGCCTTTTGACACGTTTAAATTAGTTCGAGTATGAAACGAAATGAGAGAAATGTAAAATGTACAAAATAATTCTAATTGTATTGCAGTGTTTTCTACAGCTTGATAATTATATAAAAGATTATTAATAGCATCTACAAACGCCTTTTGACACTTTTAAATTAGTTTGAGTATGAAACGAAATGAGAGAAAATTAAAATGTACAAAATAATTCTAACGGTCTTGCAGTGTTTTCTACAGCTTGATAATTATATAAAGGAGTATTAATAGCATCTACAAACGCCTTTTGACACGTTTAAATTAGTTTGAGTATGAAACGAAATGAGAGAAATGTGAAATGTACAAAATAATTCTAATGGTCTTGCAGTGTTTTCTACAGCTTGATAATTATATAAAAGATTATTAATAGCATCTACAAACGCCTTTTGACACGTTTAAATTAGTTTGAGTATGAAACGAAATGAGAAAAATTAAAATGTAAAAAATAATTCTAATGGTCTTGCAGTGTTTTCTACAGCTTGAAAATTATATAAAAGAGTATTAATAGCATCTACAAACGCCTTTTGACACGTTTAAATTAGTTTGAGTATGAAACGAAATGAGAGAAAATTAAAATGTACAAAATAATTCTAATGGTTTTGCAGTGTTTTCTGCAACTTGAAAATAATATAAAAGATTATTAATAGCATCTACAAACGCCTTTTGACACGTTTAAATTTGTTTGAGTATGAAACTAAATGAGAGAAAATTAAAATGTACAAAATATTTCTAATGGCTTTGCAGTGTTTTCTACAGCTTGAAAATTATATAAAAGATTATTAATAGCATCTACAAACGCCTTTTGACACGTTTAAATTAGTTTGAGTATGAAACGAAATGAGAAAAATTAAAATGTAAAAAATAATTCTAATGGTCTTGCAGTGTTTTCTACAGCTTGAAAATTATATAAAAGAGTATTAATAGCATCTACAAACGCCTTTTGACACGTTTAAATTAGTTTGAGTATGAAACGAAATGAGAGAAAATTAAAATGTACAAAATAATTCTAATGGTTTTGCAGTGTTTTCTGCAACTTGAAAATAATATAAAAGATTATTAATAGCATCTACAAACGCCTTTTGACACGTTTAAATTAGTTTGAGTATGAAACGAAATGAGAGAAAATTAAAATGTAAAAAATAATTCTAATGGCTTTGCAGTGTTTTCTACAGCTTGAAAATTATATAAAAGATTATTAATAGCATCTACAAACGCCTTTTGACACGTTTAAATTCGTTTGAGTATGAAACGAAATGAGAAAAATTAAAATGTAAAAAATAATTCTAATGGTCTTGCAGTGTTCTCTACAGCTTGAAAATTATATAAAAGAGTATTAATAGCATCTACAAACGCCTTTTGACACGTTTAAATTAGTTTGAGTGTGAAACGAAATGAGAGAAAATTAAAATGTACAAAATAATTCTAATGGTTTTGCAGTGTTTTCTGCAACTTGAAAATAATATAAAAGATTATTAATAGCATCTACAAACGCCTTTTGACACGTTTAAATTAGTTTGAGTATGAAACGAAATGAGAAAAATTAAAATGTAAAAAATAATTCTAATGGTCTTGCAGTGTTTTCTACAGCTTGAAAATTATATAAAAGAGTATTAATAGCATCTACAAACGCCTTTTGACACGTTTAAATTAGTTTGAGTATGAAACGAAATGAGAGAAAATTAAAATGTACAAAATATTTCTAATGGCTTTGCAGTGTTTTCTACAGCTTGAAAATTATATAAAAGATTATTAATAGCATCTACAAACGCCTTTTGACACGTTTAAATTAGTTTGAGTATGAAACGAAATGAGAAAAATTAAAATGTACAAAATAATTCTAATGGTCTTGCAGTGTTCTCTACAGCTTGAAAATTATATAAAAGAGTATTAATAGCATCTACAAACGCCTTTTGACACGTTTAAATTAGTTTGAGTATGAAACGAAATGAGAGAAAATTAAAATGTACAAAATATTTCTAATGGCTTTGCAGTGTTTTCTACAGCTTGAAAATTATATAAAAGAGTATTAATAACATCTACAAACGCCTTTTGACACGTTTAAATTAGTTTGAGTATGAAACGAAATGAGAGCAATGTAAAATGTACACAATAATTTAATATATCAATTTTATATGGCCAAATAAGCTCTAAATGCACTCCTACATTGTTTACAACCTTTCCAATCAATTCTAAACCAATTGTTGAGTACGTGTTTGTGTTGGCACGATGACCACGTATAAAATGATTATATTTTGATCGACGCCAGGTGTTATAGTAGTACAATAAAATTTTCTGTAGTTAACGTAAAAAAAAAAGTGCTTTTCAGACGTTCTAACGCACCTTAATGCTAAACTATTAAACTTGAATTTTTTGGATGCAAAATAATTTAATATAGTAATTTTATATGGCTAAATAAGCTCTAAATGCACTCCTACATTGTTTACAACCTTTCCAATCAATTCTAAACCAATTGTTGAGTACGTGTTAGTGTTGGCACGATGACCACGTATAAAATTATTATATTTTGATCGACACCGGGTGTTATAGTAGTACAATAAAATTTTCTGTAGTTATCGTATATTGAAAAACGTGCTTTTCAGACGTTCTAACGCACCTTAATACTAAACTATTAAACATGAATTTTTAGATACAAATAATTTAATATAGTAATTTTATATGGCTAAGCAAGCTCTAAATGCACTCCTACATTGTTTACAACCGTTCCAATCGATTCTAAACCAATTGTTGAGTACGTGTTAGCGTTGGCACGATGACCACGTATAAAATTATTATATTTTGATCGACGCCAGGTGTTATATTAAATAAAATTTCCTGTAGTTATCGTATATTGAAAAACGTGCTTTTCAGACTTTCTAACGCACCTTAATACTAAACTATTAAACATGAATTTTTTAGATACAAATAATTTAATATAGCAATTTTATATGGCTAAACAAGCTCTAAATGCACTCCTACATTGTTTACAACCCTTCCAATAAATTCTAAACCAATTGTTGAGTACGTGTTAGCGTTGGCACGATGACCACGTATAAAATTATTATATTTTGATCGACGCCAGGTGTTATATTAAATAAAATTTTCTGTAGTTAACGTATATTGAAAAACGTGCTTTTCAGACGTTCTAACGCACCTTAATACAAAACTACTAAACTTGAATTTTTTGGATGCAAAATAATTTAATATGGCAATTTTATCTAGCTAAATAAGCTCTAAATGCACCCCTACATTGTTTACAACCTTTCCAATCAATTCTAAACCAATTGTTGAGTACGTGTTAGTGTTGGCACGATGACCACGTATAAAATTATTATATTTTGATCGACGCCGGGTGTTATAGTAGTACAATAAAATTTTCTGTAGTTATCGTATATTGAAAAACGTGCTTTTCAGACGTTCTAACGCACCTTAATACTAAACTATTACACATGAATTTTTTAGATACAAATAATTTAATATAGCATTTTTATATGGCTAAACAAGCTCTAAATGCACTCCTACATTGTTTACAACCCTTCCAATCAATTCTAAACCAATTGTTGAGTACGTGTTAGCGTTGGCACGATGACCACGTATAAAATTATTATATTTTGATCGACGCCAGGTGTTATATTAAATAAAATTTTCTGTAGTTAACGTATATTGAAAAACGTGCTTTTCAGACGTTCCAACGCACCTTAATACTAAACTACTAAACTTGAATTTTTTGGATGCAAAATTATTTAATATAGCAATTTTATATGGCTAAATAAGCTCTAAATGCACTCCTACATTGTTTACAACCTTTTCAATCAATTCTAAACCAATTGTTGAGTACGTGTTAGCGTTGGCACGATGACCACGTATAAAATTATTATATTTTGATCGACGCCAGGTGTTATAGTAGTACAATAAAATTTTCTGTAGTTATCGTATATTGAAAAACGTGCTTTTCAGACGTTCTAACGCACCTTAATACTAAACTATTAAACATGAATTTTTTAGATACAAATAATTTAATATAGCAATTTTATATGGCTAAACAAGCTCTAAATGCACTCCTACATTGTTTACAATCCTTCCAATCAATTCTAAACCAATTGTTGAGTACGTGTTAGCGTTGGCACGATGACCACGTATAAAATTATTATATTTTGATCGACGCCAGGTGTTATATTAAATAAAATTTTCTGTAGTTAACGTATATTGAAAAACGTGCTTTTCAGACGTTCTAACGCACCTTAATACTAAACTACTAAACTTGAATTTTTTGGATGCAAAATTATTTAATATAGCAATTTTATATGGCTAAATAAGCTCTAAATGCACTCCTACATTGTTTACAACCTTTCCAATCAATTCTAAACCAATTGTTGAGTACGTGTTAGCGTTGGCACGATGACCACGTATAAAATTATTATATTTTGATCGACGCCAGGTGTTATAGTAGTACAATAAAATTTTCTGTAGTTAACGTATATTGAAAAACGTGCTTTTCAGACGTTCTAACGCACCTTAATACTAAACTACTAAACTTGAATTTTTTGGATGCAAAATTATTTAATATAGCAATTTTATATGGCTAAATAAGCTCTAAATGCACTCCTACATTGTTTACAACCTTTTCAATCAATTCTAAACCAATTGTTGAGTACGTGTTAGCGTTGGCACGATGACCACGTATAAAATTATTATATTTTGATCGACGCCGGGTGTTATAGTACTACAATAACATTTTCTGTAGTTATCGTATATTGAAAAACGTGCTTTTCAGACGTTCTAACGCACCTTAATACTAAACTATTAAACATGAATTTTTTAGATACAAATAATTTATTATAGCAATTTTATATGGCTAAACAAGCTCTAAATGCACTCCTACATTGTTTACAACCCTTCCAATCAATTCTAAACCAATTGTTGAGTACGTGTTAGCGTTGGCACGATGACCACGTATAAAATTATTATATTTTGATCGACGCCAGGTGTTATATTAAATAAAATTTTCTGTAGTTAACGTATATTGAAAAACGTGCTTTTCAGACGTTCTAACGCACCTTAATACTAAACTACTAAACTTGAATTTTTTGGATGCAAAATTATTTAATATAGCAATTTTATATGGCTAAATAAGCTCTAAATGCACTCCTACATTGTTTACAACCTTTTCAATCAATTCTAAACCAATTGTTGAGTACGTGTTAGCGTTGGCACGATGACCACGTATAAAATTATTATATTTTGATCGACGCCAGGTGTTATAGTAGTACAATAAAATTTTCTGTAGTTATCGTATATTGAAAAACGTGCTTTTCAGACGTTCTAACGCACCTTAATACTAAACTATTAAACATGAATTTTTTAGATACAAATAATTTAATATAGCAATTTTATATGGCTAAACAAGCTCTAAATGCACTCCTACATTGTTTACAACCCTTCCAATCAATTCTAAACCAATTGTTGAGTACGTGCTAGCGTTGGCACGATGACCACGTATAAAATTATTATATTTTGATCGACGCCAGGTGTTATATTAAATAAAATTTTCTGTAGTTAACGTATATTGAAAAACGTGCTTTTCAGACGTTCTAACGCACTTAATATAAACTACTAAACTTGAATTTTTTGGATGCAAAATTAATTAATATAGCAATTTTATATGGCTAAATAAGCTCTAAATGCACTCCTACATTGTTTACAACCTTTTCAATCAATTCTAAACCAATTGTTGAGTACGTGTTAGCGTTGGCACGATGACCACGTATAAAATTATTATATTTTGATCGACGCCCGGTGTTATAGTAGTACAATAAAATTTTCTGTAGTTATCGTATTTTGAAAAACGTGCTTTTCAGACGTTCTAACGCACCTTAATACTAAACTATTAAACATGAATTTTTTAGATACAAATAATTTAATATAGCAATTTTATATGGCTAAACAAGCTCTAAATGCACTCCTACATTGTTTACAACCCTTCCAATCAATTCTAAACCAATTGTTGAGTACGTGTTAGCGTTGGCACGATGACCACGTATAAAATTATTATATTTTGATCGACGCCAGGTGTTATATTAAATAAAATTTTCTGTAGTTAACGTATATTGAAAAACGTGCTTTTCAGACGTTCTAACGCACCTTAATACTAAACTACTAAACTTGAATTTTTTGGATGCAAAATAATTTAATATGGCAATTTTATATGGCTAAATAAGCTCTAAATGCACCCCTACATTGTTTACAACCTTTCCAATCAATTCTAAACCAATTGTTGAGTACGTGTTAGTGTTGGCACGATGACCACGTATAAAATTATTATATTTTGATCGACGCCGGGTGTTATAGTAGTACAATAAAGTTTTCTGTAGTTAACGTATATTGAAAAACGTGCTTTTCAGACGTTCTAACGCACCTTAATACTAAACTATTAAACATGAATTTTTTAGATACAACTAATTTAATATAGCAATTTTATATGGCTAAACAAGCTCTAAATGCACTCCTACATTGTTTACAACCCTTCCAATCAATTCTAAACCAATTGTTGAGTACGTGTTAGCGTTGGCACGATGACCACGTATAAAATTATTATATTTTGATCGACGCCGGGTGTTACAGTAGTACAATAAAATTTTCTGTAGTTATCGTATATTGAAAAACGTGCTTTTCAGACGTTCTAACGCACCTTAATACTAAACTATTAAACATGAATTTTTTAGATACAACTAATTTAATATAGCAATTTTATATGGCTAAACAAGCTCTAAATGCACTCCTACATTGTTTACAACCCTTCCAATCAATTCTAAACCAATTGTTGAGTACGTGTTAGCGTTGGCACGATGACCACGTATAAAATTATTATATTTTGATCGACGCCGGGTGTTATAGTAGTACAATAAAATTTTCTGTAGTTATCGTATATTGAAAAACGTGCTTTTCAGACGTTCTAACGCACCTTAATACTAAACTATTAAACATGAATTTTTTAGATACAAATAATTTAATATAGCAATTTTATATGGCTAAACAAGCTCTAAATGCACTCCTACATTGTTTACAACCCTTCCAATCAATTCTAAACCAATTGTTGAGTACGTGTTAGCGTTGGCACGATGACCACGTATAAAATTATTATATTTTGATCGACGCCGGGTGTTATAGTAGTACAATAAAATTTTCTGTAGTTATCGTATATTGAAAAACGTGCTTTTCAGACGTTCTAACGCACCTTAATACTAAACTATTAAACATGAATTTTTTAGATACAAATAAATTAATATAGCAATTTTATATGGCTAAACAAGCTCTAAATGCACTCCTACATTGTTTACAACCCTTCCAATCAATTCTAAACCAATTGTTGAGTACGTGTTAGCGTTGGCACGATGACCACGTATAAAATTATTATATTTTGATCGACGCCAGGTGTTATATTAAATAAAATTTTCTGTAGTTAACGTATATTGAAAAACGTGCTTTTCAGACGTTCTAACGCACCTTAATACAAAACTACTAAACTTGAATTTTTTGGATGCAAAATAATTTAATATGGCAATTTTATCTGGCTAAATAAGCTCTAAATGCACCCCTACATTGTTTACAACCTTTCCAATCAATTCTAAACCAATTGTTGAGTACGTGTTAGTGTTGGCACGATGACCACGTATAAAATTATTATATTTTGATCGACGCCGGGTGTTATAGTAGTACAATAAAAATTTTTCTGTAGTTATCGTATATTGAAAAACGTGCTTTTCAGACGTTCTAACGCACCGTAATACTAAACTATTAAACATGAATTTTTTAGATACAAATAATTTAATATAGCAATTTTATATGGCTAAACAAGCTCTAAATGCACTCCTACATTGTTTACAACCCTTCCAATCAATTCTAAACCAATTGTTGATTACGTGTTAGCGTTGGCACGATGACCACGTATAAAATTATTATATTTTGATCGACGCCAGGTGTTATATTAAATAAAATTTTCTGTAGTTAACGTATATTGAAAAACGTGCTTTTCAGACGTTCTAACGCACCTTAATACTAAACTACTAAACTTGAATTATTTGGATGCAAAATTATTTAATATAGCAATTTTATATGGCTAAATAAGCTCTAAATGCACTCCTACATTGTTTACAACCTTTTCAATCAATTCTAAACCAATTGTTGCGTACGTGTTAGCGTTGGCACGATGACCACGTATAAAATTATTATATTTTGATCGACGCCAGGTGTTATAGTAGTACAATAAAATTTTCTGTAGTTATCGTATATTGAAAAACGTGCTTTTCAGACGTTCTAACGCACCTTAATACTAAACTATTAAACATGAATTTTTTAGATACAAATAATTTAATATAGCAATTTTATATGGCTAAACAAGCTCTAAATGCACTCCTACATTGTTTACAACCCTTCCAATCAATTCTAAACCAATTGTTGAGTACGTGTTAGCGTTGGCACGATGACCACGTATAAAATTATTATATTTTGATCGACGCCGGGTGTTATAGTAGTACAATACAATTTTCTGCAGTTATCGTATATTGAAAGACGTGCTTTTCAGACGTTCTAACGCACCTTAATACTAAACTACTAAACTTGAATTTTTGAATGCAAAATTATTTAATATAGCAATTTTATATGGCTAAATAAGCTCTAAATGCACTCCTACATTGTTTACAACCTTTTCAATCAATTCTAAACCAATTGTTGAGTACGTGTTAGCGTTGGCACGATGACCACGTATAAAATTATTATATTTTGATCGACGCCGGGTGTTATAGTACTACAATAACATTTTCTGTAGTTATCGTATATTGAAAAACGTGCTTTTCAGACGTTCTAACGCACCTTAATACTAAACTATTAAACATGAATTTTTTAGATACAAATAATTTATTATAGCAATTTTATATGGCTAAACAAGGTCTAAATGCACTCCTACATTGTTTACAACCCTTCCAATCAATTCTAAACCAATTGTTGAGTACGTGTTAGCGTTGGCACGATGACCACGTATAAAATTATTATATTTTGATCGACGCCAGGTGTTATATTAAATAAAATTTTCTGTAGTTAACGTATATTGAAAAACGTGCTTTTCAGACGTTCTAACGCACCTTAATACTAAACTACTAAACTTGAATTTTTTGGATGCAAAATTATTTAATATAGCAATTTTATATGGCTAAATAAGCTCTAAATGCTCTCCTACATTGTTTACAACCTTTTCAATCAATTCTAAACCAATTGTTGAGTACGTGTTAGCGTTGGCACGATGACCACGTATAAAATTATTATATTTTGATCGACGCCAGGTGTTATAGTAGTACAATAAAATTTTCTGTAGTTATCGTATATTGAAAAACGTGCTTTTCAGACGTTCTAACGCACCTTAATACTAAACTATTAAACATGAATTTTTTAGATACAAATAATTTAATATAGCAATTTTATATGGCTAAATAAGCTCTAAATGCACTCCTACATTGTTTACAACCCTTCCAATCAATTCTAAACCAATTGTTGAGTACGTGTTAGCGTTGGCACGATGACCACGTATAAAATTATTATATTTTGATCGACGCCAGGTGTTATATTAAATAAAATTTTCTGTAGTTAACGTATATTGAAAAACGTGCTTTTCAGACGTTCTAACGCACTTAATATAAACTACTAAACTTGAATTTTTTGGATGCAAAATTAATTAATATAGCAATTTTATATGGCTAAATAAGCTCTAAATGCACTCCTACATTGTTTACAACCTTTTCAATCAATTCTAAACCAATTGTTGAGTACGTGTTAGCGTTGGCACGATGACCACGTATAAAATTATTATATTTTGATCGACGCCCGGTGTTATAGTAGTACAATAAAATTTTCTGTAGTTAACGTATATTGAAAAACGTGCTTTTCAGACGTTCTAACGCACCTTAATACTAAACTATTAAACTTGAATTTTTTGGATGCAAAATAATTTAATATAGCAATTTTATATGGCTAAATAAGCTCTAAATGCACTCCTACTTTGTTTACAACCTTTCCAATCAATTCTAAACCAATTGTTGAGTACGTGTTAGCGTTGGCACGATGACCACGTATAAAATTATTATATTTTGATCGACGCCGGGTGTTACAGTAGTACAATAAAATTTTCTGTAGTTATCGTATATTGAAAAACGTGCTTTTCAGACGTTCTAACGCACCTTAATACTAAACTACTAAACATGAATTTTTTAGATACAAATAATTTAATATAGCAATTTTATATGGCTAAACAAGCTCTAAATGCACTCCTACATTGTTTACAACCCTTCCAATCAATTCTAAACCAATTGTTGAGTACGTGTTAGCGTTGGCACGATGACCACGTATAAAATTATTATATTTTGATCGACGCCGGGTGTTATAGTAGTACAATAAAATTTACTGTAGTTATCGTATATTGAAAAACGTGCTTTTCAGACGTTCTAACGCACCTTAATACTAAACTATTAAACATGAATTTTTTAGATACAAATAATTTAATATAGCAATTTTATATGGCTAAACAAGCTCTAAATGCACTCCTACATTGTTTACAACCCTTCCAATCAATTCTAAACCAATTGTTGAGTACGTGTTAGCGTTGGCACGATGACCACGTATAAAATTATTATATTTTGATCGACGCCGGGTGTTATAGTAGTACAATAAAATTTTCTGTAGTTATCGTATATTGAAAAACGTGCTTTTCAGACGTTCTAACGCACCTTAATACTAAACTATTAAACATGAATTTTTTAGATACAAATAATTTAATATAGCAATTTTATATGGCTAAACAAGCTCTAAATGCACTCCTACATTGTTTACAACCCTTCCAATCAATTCTAAACCAATTGTTGAGTACGTGTTAGCGTTGGCACGATGACCACGTATAAAATTATTATATTTTGATCGACGCCGGGTGTTATAGTAGTACAATAAAATTTTCTGTAGTTATCGTATATTGAAAAACGTGCTTTTCAGACGTTCTAACGCACCTTAATACTAAACTATTAAACATGAATTTTTTAGATACAAATAATTTAATATAGCAATTTTATATGGCTAAACAAGCTCTAAATGCACTCCTACATTGTTTACAACCCTTCCAATCAATTCTAAACCAATTGTTGAGTACGTGTTAGCGTTGGCACGATGACCACGTATAAAATTATTATATTTTGATCGACGCCGGGTGTTATAGTAGTACAATAAAATTTACTGTAGTTATCGTATATTGAAAAACGTGCTTTTCAGACGTTCTAACGCACCTTAATACTAAACTATTAAACATGAATTTTTTAGATACAAATAATTTAATATAGCAATTTTATATGGCTAAACAAGCTCTAAATGCACTCCTACATTGTTTACAACCCTTCCAATCAATTCTAAACCAATTGTTGAGTACGTGTTAGCGTTGGCACGATGACCACGTATAAAATTATTATATTTTGATCGACGCCGGGTGTTATAGTAGTACAATAAAATTTACTGTAGTTATCGTATATTGAAAAACGTGCTTTTCAGACGTTCTAACGCACCTTAATACTAAACTATTAAACATGAATTTTTTAGATACAAATAATTTAATATAGCAATTTTATATGGCTAAACAAGCTCTAAATGCACTCCTACATTGTTTACAACCCTTCCAATCAATTCTAAACCAATTGTTGAGTACGTGTTAGCGTTGGCACGATGACCACGTATAAAATTATTATATTTTGATCGACGCCGGGTGTTATAGTAGTACAATAAAATTTTCTGTAGTTATCGTATATTGAAAAACGTGCTTTTCAGACGTTCTAACGCACCTTAATACTAAACTATTAAACATGAATTTTTTAGATACAAATAATTTAATATAGCAATTTTATATGGCTAAACAAGCTCTAAATGCACTCCTACATTGTTTACAACCCTTCCAATCAATTCTAAACCAATTGTTGAGTACGTGTTAGCGTTGGCACGATGACCACGTATAAAATTATTATATTTTGATCGACGCCGGGTGTTATAGTAGTACAATAAAATTTTCTGTAGTTATCGTATATTGAAAAACGTGCTTTTCAGACGTTCTAACGCACCTTAATACTAAACTATTAAACATGAATTTTTTAGATACAAATAATTTAATATAGCAATTTTATATGGCTAAACAAGCTCTAAATGCACTCCTACATTGTTTACAACCCTTCCAATCAATTCTAAAGCAATTGTTGAGTACGTGTTAGCGTTGGCACGATGACCACGTATAAAATTATTATATTTTGATCGACGCCAGGTGTTATATTAAATAAAATTTTCCCTAGTTAACGTATATTGAAAAACGTGCTTTTCAGACGTTCTAACGCACCTTAATACTAAACTACTAAACTTGAATTTTTTGGATGCAAAATTATTTAATATAGCAATTTTATATGTCTAAATAAGCTCTAAATGCACTCCTACATTGTTTACAACCTTTCCAATCATTATTATATTTTGATCGATGCCAGGTGTTATAGTAGTACAATAAAATTTTCTGTAGTTAACGTATATTGAAAAACGTGCTTTTCAGACGTTCTAACGCACCTTAATACTAAACTATTAAACTTGAATTTTTTGGATGCAAAATAATTTAATATAGCAATTTTATATGGCTAAATAAGCTCTAAATGCACTCCTACTTTGTTTACAACCTTTCCAATCAATTCTAAACCAATTGTTGAGTACGTGTTAGCGTTGGCACGATGACCACGTATAAAATTATTATATTTTGATCGACGCCGGGTGTTACAGTAGTACAATAAAATTTTCTGTAGTTATCGTATATTGAAAAACGTGCTTTTCAGACGTTCTAACGCACCTTAATACTAAACTACTAAACATGAATTTTTTAGATACAAATAATTTAATATAGCAATTTTATATGGCTAAACAAGCTCTAAATGCACTCCTACATTGTTTACAACCCTTCCAATCAATTCTAAACCAATTGTTGAGTACGTGTTAGCGTTGGCACGATGACCACGTATAAAATTATTATATTTTGATCAACGCCGGGTGTTATAGTAGTACAATAAAATTTTCTGTAGTTATCGTATATTGAAAAACGTGCTTTTCAGACGTTCTAACGCACCTTAATACTAAACTATTAAACATGAATTTTTTAGATACAAATAATTTAATATAGCAATTTTATATGGCTAAACAAGCTCTAAATGCACTCCTACATTGTTTACAACCCTTCCAATCAATTCTAAACCAATTGTTGAGTACGTGTTAGCGTTGGCACGATGACCACGTATAAAATTATTATATTTTGATCGACGCCAGGTGTTATATTAAATAACATTTTCTGTAGTTAACGTATATTGAAAAACGTGCTTTTCAGACGTTTTAACGCACCTTAATACTAAACTACTAAACTTGAATTTTTTGGATGCAAAATTATTTAATATAGCAATTTTATATGTCTAAATAAGCTCTAAATGCACTCCTACATTGTTTACAACCTTTCCAATCATTATTATATTTTGATCGATGCCAGGTGTTATAGCAGTACAATAAAATTTTCTGTAGTTAACGTATATTGAAAAACGTGCTTTTCAGACGTTCTAACGCACCTTAATACTAAACTACTAAACTTGAATTTTTTGGATGCAAAATTATTTAATATAGCAATTTTATATGGCTAAATAAGCTCTAAATGCACTCCTACATTGTTTACAACCTTTTCAATCAATTCTAAACCAATTGTTGAGTACGTGTTAGCGTTGGCACGATGACCACGTATAAAATTATTATATTTTGAACGACGCCAGGTGTTATATTAAATAAAATTTTCTGTAGTTAACGTATATTGAAAAACGTGCTTTTCAGACGTTCTAACGCACCTTAATACTAAACTACTAAACTTGAATTTTTTGGATTCAAAATTATTTAATATAGCAATTTTATATGGCTAAATAAGCTCTAAATGCACTCCTACATTGTTTACAACCTTTTCAATCAATTCTAAACCAATTGTTGAGTACGTGTTAGCGTTGGCACGATGACCACGTATAAAATTATTATATTTTGATCGACGCCCGGTGTTATAGTAGTACAATAAAATTTTCTGTAGTTATCGTATATTGAAAAACGTGCTTTTCAGACGTTCTAACGCACCTTAATACTAAACTATTAAACATGAATTTTTTAGATACAAATAATTTAATATAGCAATTTTATATGGCTAAACAAGCTCTAAATGCACTCCTACATTGTTTACAACCCTTCCAATCAATTCTAAACCAATTGTTGAGTACGTGTTAGCGTTGGCACGATGACCACGTATAAAATTATTATATTTTGATCGACGCCAGGTGTTATATTAAATAAAATTTTCTGTAGTTAACGTATATTGAAAAACGTGCTTTTCAGACGTTTTAACGCACCTTAATACTAAACTACTAAACTTGAATTTTTTGGATGCAAAATTATTTAATATAGCAATTTTATATGTCTAAATAAGCTCTAAATGCACTCCTACATTGTTTACAACCTTTCCAATCATTATTATATTTTGATCGATGCCAGGTGTTATAGTAGTACAATAAAATTTTCTGTAGTTAACGTATATTGAAAAACGTGCTTTTCAGACGTTCTAACGCACCTTAATACTAAACTATTAAACTTGAATTTTTTGGATGCAAAATAATTTATTATAGCAATTTTATACGGCTAAATAAGCTCTAAATGCACTCCTACATTGTTTACAACCTTTCCAATCAATTCTAAACCAATTGTTGAATACGTGTTAGTGTTGGCACGATGACCACGTATAAAATTATTATATTTTGATCGACGCCAGGTGTTATAGTAGTACAATAAAATTTTCTGTAGTTAACGTATACTGAAAAACGTGCTTTTCAGACGTTCTAACGCACCTTAATACTAAACTATTAAACTTGAATTTTTTGGATGCAAAATAATTTAATATGGCAATTTTATATGGCTAAATAAGCTCTAAATGCACTCCTACATTGTTTACAACCTTTCCAATCATTATTATATTTTGATCGATGCCAGGTGTTATAGTAGTACAATAAAATTTTCTGTAGTTAACGTATATTGAAAAACGTGCTTTTCAGACGTTCTAACGCACCTTAATACTAAACTATTAAACTTGAATTTTTTGGATGCAAAATAATTTAATATAGCAATTTTATATGGCTAAATAAGCTCTAAATGCACTCCTACTTTGTTTACAACCTTTCCAATCAATTCTAAACCAATTGTTGAGTACGTGTTAGTGTTGGCACGATGACCACGTATAAAATTATTATATTTTGATCGACGCCAGGTGTTATAGTAGTACAATAAAATTTTCTGTAGTTAACGTATATTGAAAAACGTGCTTTTCAGACGTTCTAACGCACCTTAATACTAAACTACTAAACTTGAATTTTTTGGATGCAAAATTATTTAATATAGCAATTTTATATGTCTAAATAAGCTCTAAATGCACTCCTACATTGTTTACAACCTTTCCAATCATTATTATATTTTGATCGATGCCAGGTGTTATAGTAGTACAATAAAATTTTCTGTAGTTATCGTATATTGAAAACGTGCTTTTCAGACGTTCTAACGCACCTTAATACTAAACTATTAAACATGAATTTTTTAGATACAAATAATTTAATATAGCAATTTTATATGGCTAAACAAGCTCTAAATGCACTCCTACATTGTTTACAACCCTTCCAATCAATTCTAAACCAATTGTTGAGTACGTGTTAGCGTTGGCACGATGACCACGTATAAAATTATTATATTTTGACCGACGCCAGGTGTTATAGTAGTACAATAAAATTTTCTGTAGTTAACGTATATTGAAAAACGTGCTTTTCAGACGTTCTAACGCACCTTAATACTAAACTACTAAACTTGAATTTTTTGGATGCAAAATTATTTAATATAGAAATTTTATATGGCTAAATAAGCTCTAAATGCACTCCTACATTGTTTACAACCTTTTCAATCAATTCTAAACCAATTGTTAAGTACGTGTTAGCGTTGGCACGATGACCACGTATAAAATTATTATATTTTGATCGACGCCGGGTGTTATAGTAGTACAATAACATTTTCTGTAGTTATCGTATATTGAAAAACGTGCTTTTCAGACGTTCTAACGCACCTTAATACTAAACTATTAAACATGAATTTTTTAGATACAAATAATTTAATATAGCAATTTTATATGGCTAAACAAGCTCTAAATGCACTCCTACATTGTTTACAACCCTTCCAATCAATTCTAAACCAATTTTTGAGTACGTGTTAGCGTTGGCACGATGACCACGTATAAAATTATTATATTTTGATCGACGCCAGGTGTTATATTAAATAAAATTTTCTGTAGTTAACGTATATTGAAAAACGTGCTTTTCAGACGTTCTAACGCACCTTAATACTAAACTACTAAACTTGAATTTTTTGGATGCAAAATTAATTAATATAGCAATTTTATATGGCTAAATAAGCTCTAAATGCACTCCTACATTGTTTACAACCTTTTCAATCAATTCTAAACCAATTGTTGAGTACGTGTTAGCGTTGGCACGATGACCACGTATAAAATTATTATATTTTGATCGACGCCCGGTGTTATAGTAGTACAATAAAATTTTCTGTAGTTTTCGTATATTGAAAAACGTGCTTTTCAGACGTTCTAACGCACCTTAATACTAAACTACTAAACATGAATTTTTTAGATACAAATAATTTAATATAGCAATTTTATATGGCTAAACAAGCTCTAAATGCAATCCTACATTGTTTACAACCCTTCCAATCAATTCTAAACCAATTGTTGAGTACGTGTTAGCGTTGGCACGATGAACACGTATAAAATTATTATATTTTGATCGACGCCGGGTGTTATAGTAGTACAATAAAATTTTCTGTAGTTACCGTATATTGAAAAACGTGCTTTTCAGACGTTCTAACGCACCTTAATACTAAACTATTAAACATGAATTTTTTAGATACAAATAATTTAATATAGCAATTTTATATGGCTAAACAAGCTCTAAATGCACTTCTACATTGTTTACAACCCTTCCAATCAATTCTAAACCAATTGTTGAGTACGTGTTAGCGTTGGCACGATGACCACGTATAAAATTATTATATTTTGATCGAAGCCAGGTGTTATATTAAATAAAATTTTCCGTAGTTAACGTATATTGAAAAACGTGCTTTTCAGACGTTCTAACGCACCTTAATACTAAACTACTAAACTTGAATTTTTTGGATGCAAAATTATTTAATATAGCAATTTTATATGTCTAAATAAGCTCTAAATGCACTCCTACATTGTTTACAACCTTTCCAATCATTATTATATTTTGATCGATGCCAGGTGTTATAGTAGTACAATAAAATTTTCTGTAGTTAACGTATATTGAAAAACGTGCTTTTCAGACGTTCTAACGCACCTTAATACTTAACCATTAAACTTGAATTTTTTGGATGCAAAATAATTTAATATAGCAATTTTATATGGTTAAATAAGCTCTAAATGCACTCCTACTTTGTTTACAACCTTTCCAATCAATTCTAAACCAATTGTTGAGTACGTGTTAGTGTTGGCACGATGACCACGTAAAAATTATTATATTTTGATCGACGCCAGGTGTTATAGTAGTACAATAAAATTTTCTGTAGTTAACGTATATTGAAAAACGTGCTTTTCAGACGTTCTAACGCACCTTAATACTAAACTATTAAACTTGAATTTTTTGGATGCAAAATAATTTATTATAGCAATTTTATACGGCTAAATAAGCTCTAAATGCACTCCTACATTGTTTACAACCTTTCCAATCAATTGTAAACCAATTGTTGAATACGTGTTAGTGTTGGCACGATGACCACGTATAAAATTATTATATTTTGATCGACGCCGGGTGTTATAGTAGTACAATAAAATTTTCTGTAGTTATCGTATATTGAAAAACGTGCTTTTCAGACGTTCTAACGCACCTTAATACTAAACTATTAAACATGAATTTTTTAGATACAAATAATTTAATATAGCAATTTTATATGGCTAAACAAGCTCTAAATGCACTCCTACATTGTTTACAACCCTTCCAATCAATTCTAAACCAATTGTTGAGTACGTGTTAGCGTTGGCACGATGACCACGTATAAAACTATTATATTTTGATCGACGCCAGGTGTTATATTAAATAAAATTTTCTGTAGTTAACGTATATTGAAAAACGTGCTTTTCAGACGTTTTAACGCACCTTAATACTAAACTACTAAACTTGAATTTTTTGGATGCAAAATTATTTAGTATAGCAATTTTATATGTCTAAATAAGCTCTAAATGCACTCCTACATTGTTTACAACCTTTCCAATCATTATTATATTTTGATCGATGCCAGGTGTTATAGCAGTACAATAAAATTTTCTGTAGTTAACGTATATTGAAAAACGTGCTTTTCAGACGTTCTAACGCACCTTAATACTAAACTACTAAACTTGAATTTTTTGGATGCAAAATTATTTAATATAGCAATTTTATATGGCTAAATAAGCTCTAAATGCACTCCTACATTGTTTACAACCTTTTCAATCATTTCTAAACCAATTGTTGAGTACGTGTTAGCGTTGGCACGATGACCACGTATAAAATTATTATATTTTGATCGACGCCAGGTGTTATATTAAATAAAATTTTGTGTAGTTAACGTATATTGAAAAACGTGCTTTTCAGACGTTCTAACGCACCTTAATACTAAACTACTAAACTTGAATTTTTTGGATGCAGAATTATTTAATATAGCAATTTTATATGGCTAAATAAGCTCTAAATGCACTCCTACATTGTTTACAACCTTTTCAATCAATTCTAAACCAATTGTTGAGTACGTGTTAGCGTTGGCACGATGACCACGTATAAAATTATTATATTTTGATCGACGCCCGGTGTTATAGTAGTACAATAAAATTTTCTGTAGTTATCGTATATTGAAAAACGTGCTTTTCAGACGTTCTAACGCACCTTAATACTAAACTATTAAGCATGAATTTTTTAGATACAAATAATTTAATATAGCAATTTTATATGGCTAAACAAGCTCTAAATGCACTCCTACATTGTTTACAACCCTTCCAATCAATTCTAAACCAATTGTTGAGTACGTGTTAGCGTTGGCACGATGACCACGTATAAAATTATTATATTTTGATCGACGCCAGGTGTTATATTAAATAAAATTTTCTGTAGTTAACGTATATTGAAAAACGTGCTTTTCAGACGTTTTAACGCACCTTAATACTAAACTACTAAACTTGAATTTTTTGGATGCAAAATTATTTAATATAGCAATTTTATATGTCTAAATAAGCTCTAAATGCACTCCTACATTGTTTACAACCTTTCCAATCATTATTATATTTTGATCTATGCCAGGTGTTATAGTAGTACAATAAAATTTTCTGTAGTTAACGTATATTGAAAAACGTGCTTTTCAGACGTTCTAACGCACCTTAATACTAAACTATTAAACTTGAATTTTTTGGATGAAAAATAATTTATTATAGCAATTTTATACGGCTAAATAAGCTCTAAATGCACTCCTACATTGTTTACAACCTTTCCAATCAATTCTAAACCAATTGTTGAATACGTGTTAGTGTTGGCACGATGACCACGTATAAAATTATTATATTTTGATCGACGCCAGGTGTTATAGTAGTACAATAAAATTTTCTGTAGTTAACGTATACTGAAAAACGTGCTTTTCAGACGTTCTAACGCACCTTAATACTAAACTATTAAACTTGAATTTTTTGGATGCAAAATAATTTAATATGGCAATTTTATATGGCTAAATAAGCTCTAAATGCACTCCTACATTGTTTACAACCTTTCCAATCATTATTATATTTTGATCGATGCCAGGTGTTATAGTAGTACAATAAAATTTTCTGTAGTTAACGTATATTGAAAAACGTGCTTTTCAGACGTTCTAACGCACCTTAATACTAAACTATTAAACTTGAATTTTTTGGATGCAAAATAATTTAATATAGCAATTTTATATGGCTAAATAAGCTCTAAATGCACTCCTACTTTGTTTACAACCTTTCCAATCAATTCTAAACCAATTGTTGAGTACGTGTTAGTGTTGGCACGATGACCACGTATAAAATTATTATATTTTGATCGACGCCAGGTGTTATAGTAGTACAATAAAATTTTCTGTAGTTAACGTATATTGAAAAACGTGCTTTTCAGACGTTCTAACGCACCTTAATACTAAACTACTAAACTTGAATTTTTTGGATGCAAAATTATTTAATATAGCAATTTTATATGTCTAAATAAGCTCTAAATGCACTCCTACATTGTTTACAACATTTCCAATCATTATTATATTTTGATCGATGCCAGGTGTTATAGTAGTACAATAAAATTTTCTGTAGTTATCGTATATTGAAAACGTGCTTTTCAGACGTTCTAACGCACCTTAATACTAAACTATTAAACATGAATTTTTTAGATACAAATAATTTAATATAGCAATTTTATATGGCTAAACAAGCTCTAAATGCACTCCTACATTGTTTACAACCCTTCCAATCAATTCTAAACCAATTGTTGAGTACGTGTTAGCGTTGGCACGATGACCACGTATAAAATTATAATATATTTTGATCGACGCCAGGTGTTATAGTAGTACAATAAAATTTTCTGTAGTTAACGTATATTGAAAAACGTGCTTTTCAGACGTTCTAACGCACCTTAATACTAAACTACTAAACTTGAATTTTTTGGATGCAAAATTATTTAATATAGCAATTTTATATGGCTAAATAAGCTCTAAATGCACTCCTACATTGTTTACAACCTTTTCAATCAATTCTAAACCAATTGTTAAGTACGTGTTAGCGTTGGCACGATGACCACGTATAAAATTATTATATTTTGATCGACGCCGGGTGTTATAGTAGTACAATAACATTTTCTGTAGTTATCGTATATTGAAAAACGTGCTTTTCAGACGTTCTAACGCACCTTAATACTAAACTATTAAACATGAATTTTTTAGATACAAATAATTTAATATAGCAATTTTATATGGCTAAACAAGCTCTAAATGCACTCCTACATTGTTTACAACCCTTCCAATCAATTCTAAACCAATTGTTGAGTACGTGTTAGCGTTGGCACGATGACCACGTATAAAATTATTATATTTTGATCGACGCCAGGTGTTATATAAAATAAAATTTTCTGTAGTTAACGTATATTGAAAAACGTGCTTTTCAGACGTTCTAACGCACCTTAATACTAAACTACTAAACTTGAATTTTTTGAATGCAAAATTATTTAATATAGCAATTTTATATGGCTAAATAAGCTCTAAATGCACTCCTACATTGTTTACAACCTTTTCAATCAATTCTAAACCAATTGTTGAGTACGTGTTAGCGTTGGCACGATGACCACGTATAAAATTATTATATTTTGATCGACGCCAGGTGTTATAGTAGTACAATAAAATTTTCTGTAGTTATCGTATATTGAAAAACTTGCTTTTCAGACGTTCTAACGCACCTTAATACTAAACTATTAAACATGAATTTTTTAGATACAAATAATTTAATATAGCAATTTTATATGGCTAAACAAGCTCTAAATGCACTCCTACATTGTTTACAACCTTTCCAATCAATTCTAAACCAATTGTTGAGTACGTGTTAGCGTTGGCACGATGACCACGTATAAAATTATTATATTTTGATCGACGCCAGGTGTTATATTAAATAAAATTTTCTGTAGTTAACGTATATTGAAAAACGTGCTTTTCAGACGTTCTAACGCACCTTAATACTAAACTACTAAACTTGAATTTTTTGGATGCAAAATTAATTAATATAGCAATTTTATATGGCTAAATAAGCTCTAAATGCACTCCTACATTGTTTACAACCTTTTCAATCAATTCTAAACCAATTGTTGAGTACGTGTTAGCGTTGGCACGATGACCACGTATAAAATTATTATATTTTGATCGACGCCCGGTGTTATAGTAGTACAATAAAATTTTCTGTAGTTTTCGTATATTGAAAAACGTGCTTTTCAGACGTTCTAACGCACCTTAATACTAAACTACTAAACATGAATTTTTTAGATACAAATAATTTAATATAGCAATTTTATATGGCTAAACAAGCTCTAAATGCAATCCTACATTGTTTACAACCCTTCCAATCAATTCTAAACCAATTGTTGAGTACGTGTGTTAGCGTTGGCACGATGACCACGTATAAAATTATTATATTTTGATTGACGCCGGGTGTTACAGTAGTAAAATAAAATTTTCTGTAGTTATCGTATATTGAAAAACGTGCTTTTCAGACGTTCTAACGCACCTTAATACTAAACTATTAAACATGAATTTTTTAGATACAAATAATTTAATATAGCAATTTTATATGGCTAAACAAGCTCTAAATGCACTCCTACATTGTTTACAACCCTTCCAATCAATTCTAAACCAATTGTTGAGTACGTGTTAGCGTTGGCACGATGACCACGTATAAAATTATTATATTTTGATCGACGCCGGGTGTTATAGTAGTACAATAAAATTTTCTGTAGTTATCGTATATTGAAAAACGTGCTTTTCAGACGTTCTAACGCACCTTAATACTAAACTATTAAACATGAATTTTTTAGATACAAATAATTTAATATAGCAATTTTATATGGCTAAACAAGCTCTAAATGCACTCCTACATTGTTTACCACCCTTCCAATCAATTCTAAACCAATTGTTGAGTACGTGTTAGCGTTGGCACGATGACCACGTATAAAATTATTATATTTTGATCGACGCCGGGTGTTATAGTAGTACAATAAAATTTTCTGTAGTTATCGTATATTGAAAAACGTGCTTTTCAGACGTTCTAACGCACCTTAATACTAAACTATTAAACATGAATTTTTTAGATACAAATAATTTAATATAGCAATTTTATATGGCTAAACAAGCTCTAAATGCACTCCTACATTGTTTACAACCCTTCCAATCAATTCTAAACCAATTGTTGAGTACGTGTTAGCGTTGGCACGATGACCACGTATAAAATTATTATATTTTGATCGACGCCGGGTGTTATAGTAGTACAATAAAATTTTCTGTAGTTATCGTATATTGAAAAACGTGCTTTTCAGACGTTCTAACGCACCTTAATACTAAACTATTAAACATGAATTTTTTAGATACAAATAATTTAATATAGAAATTTTATATGGCTAAACAAGCTCTAAATGCACTCCTACATTGTTTACAACCCTTCCAATCAATTCTAAACCAATTGTTGAGTACGTGTTAGCGTTGGCACGATGACCACGTATAAAATTATTATATTTTGATCGACGCCAGGTGTTATATTAAATAAAATTTTCTGTAGTTAACGTATATTGAAAAACGTGCTTTTCAGACGTTCTAACGCACCTTAATACTAAACTACTAAACTTGAATTTTTTGGATGCAAAATTAATTAATATAGCAATTTTATATGGCTAAATAAGCTCTAAATGCACTCCTACATTGTTTACAACCTTTTCAATCAATTCTAAACCAATTGTTGAGTACGTGTTAGCGTTGGCACGATGACCACGTATAAAATTATTATATTTTGATCGACGCCCGGTGTTATAGTAGTACAATAAAATTTTCTGTAGTTTTCGTATATTGAAAAACGTGCTTTTCAGACGTTCTAACGCACCTTAATACTAAACTACTAAACATGAATTTTTTAGATACAAATAATTTAATATAGCAATTTTATATGGCTAAACAAGCTCTAAATGCAATCCTACATTGTTTGCAACCCTTCCAATCAATTCTAAACCAATTGTTGAGTACGTGTTAGCGTTGGCACGATGACCACGTATAAAATTATTATATTTTGATCGACGCCCGGTGTTATAGTAGTACAATAAAATTTTCTGTAGTTTTCGTATATTGAAAAACGTGCTTTTCAGACGTTCTAACGCACCTTAATACTAAACTACTAAACATGAATTTTTTAGATACAAATAATTTAATATAGCAATTTTATATGGCTAAACAAGCTCTAAATGCAATCCTACATTGTTTACAACCCTTCCAATCAATTCTAAACCAATTGTTGAGTACGTGTTAGCGTTGGCACGATGACCACGTATAAAATTATTATATTTTGATCGACGCCGGGTGTTATAGTAGTACAATAAAATTTTCTGTAGTTACCGTATATTGAAAAACGTGCTTTTCAGACGTTCTAACGCACCTTAATACTAAACTATTAAACATGAATTTTTTAGATACAAATAATTTAATATAGCAATTTTATATGGCTAAACAAGCTCTAAATGCACTCCTACATTGTTTACAACCCTTCCAATCAATTCTAAACCAATTGTTGAGTACGTGTTAGCGTTGGCACGATGACCACGTATAAAATTATTATATTTTGATCGACGCCAGGTGTTATATTAAATAAAATTTTCCGTAGTTAACGTATATTGAAAAACGTGCTTTTCAGACGTTCTAACGCACCTTAATACTAAACTACTAAACTTGAATTTTTTGGATGCAAAATTATTTAATATAGCAATTTTATATGTCTAAATAAGCTCTAAATGCACTCCTACATTGTTTACAACCTTTCCAATCATTATTATATTTTGATCGATGCCAGGTGTTATAGTAGTACAATAAAATTTTCTGTAGTTAACGTATATTGAAAAACGTGCTTTTCAGACGTTCTAACGCACCTTAATACTTAACCATTAAACTTGAATTTTTTGGATGCAAAATAATTTAATATAGCAATTTTATATGGTTAAATAAGCTCTAAATGCACTCCTACTTTGTTGACAACCTTTCCAATCAATTCTAAACCAATTGTTGAGTACGTGTTAGTGTTGGCACGACGACCACGTAAAAATTATTATATTTTGATCGACGCCAGGTGTTATAGTAGTACAATAAAATTTTCTGTAGTTAACGTATATTGAAAAACGTGCTTTTCAGACGTTCTAACGCACCTTAATACTAAACTATTAAACTTGAATTTTTTGGATGCAAAATAATTTATTATAGCAATTTTATACGGCTAAATAAGCTCTAAATGCACTCCTACATTGTTTACAACCTTTCCAATCAATTCTAAACCAATTGTTGAATACGTGTTAGTGTTGGCACGATGACCACGTATAAAATTATTATATTTTGATCGACGCCGGGTGTTATAGTAGTACAATAAAATTTTCTGTAGTTATCGTATATTGAAAAACGTGCTTTTCAGACGTTCTAACGCACCTTAATACTAAACTATTAAACATGAATTTTTTAGATACAAATAATTTAATATAGCAATTTTATATGGCTAAACAAGCTCTAAATGCACTCCTACATTGTTTACAACCCTTCCAATCAATTCTAAACCAATTGTTGAGTACGTGTTAGCGTTGGCACGATGACCACGTATAAAATTATTATATTTTGATCGACGCCAGGTGTTATATTAAATAAAATTTTCTGTAGTTAACGTATATTGAAAAACGTGCTTTTCAGACGTTTTAACGCACCTTAATACTAAACTACTAAACTTGAATTTTTTGGATGCAAAATTATTTAATATAGCAATTTTATATGTCTAAATAAGCTCTAAATGCACTCCTACATTGTTTACAACCTTTCCAATCATTATTATATTTTGATCGATGCCAGGTGTTATAGCAGTACAATAAAATTTTCTGTAGTTAACGTATATTGAAAAACGTGCTTTTCAGACGTTCTAACGCACCTTAATACTAAACTACTAAACTTGAATTTTTTGGATGCAAAATTATTTAATATAGCAATTTTATATGGCTAAATAAGCTCTAAATGCAATCCTACATTGTTTACAACCTTTTCAATCAATTCTAAACCAATTGTTGAGTACGTGTTAGCGTTGGCACGATGACCACGTATAAAATTATTATATTTTGATCGACGCCAGGTGTTATATTAAATACAATTTTCTGTAGTTAACGTATATTGAAAAACGTGCTTTTCAGACGTTCTAACGCACCTTAATACTAAACTACTAAACTTGAATTTTTTGGATGCAGAATTATTTAATATAGCAATTTTATATGGCTAAATAAGCTCTAAATGCACTCCTACATTGTTTACAACCTTTTCAATCAATTCTAAACCAATTGTTGAGTACGTGTTAGCGTTGGCACGATGACCACGTATAAAATTATTATATTTTGATCGACGCCCGGTGTTATAGTAGTACAATAAAATTTTCTGTAGTTATCGTATATTGAAAAACGTGCTTTTCAGACGTTCTAACGCACCTTAATACTAAACTATTAAACATGAATTTTTTTGATACAAATAATTTAATATAGCAATTTTATATGGCTAAACAAGCTCTAAATGCACTCCTACATTGTTTACAACCCTTCCAATCAATTCTAAACCAATTGTTGAGTACGTGTTAGCGTTGGCACGATGACCACGTATAAAATTATTATATTTTGATCGACGCCAGGTGTTATATTAAATAAAATTTTCTGTAGTTAACGTATATTGAAAAACGTGCTTTTCAGACGTTTTAACGCACCTTAATACTAAACTACTAAACTTGAATTTTTTGGATGCAAAATAATTTATTATAGCAATTTTATACGGCTAAATAAGCTCTAAATGCACTCCTACATTGTTTACAACCTTTCCAATCAATTCTAAACCAATTGTTGAATACGTGTTAGTGTTGGCACGATGACCACGTATAAAATTATTATATTTTGATCGACGCCAGGTGTTATAGTAGTACAATAAAATTTTCTGTAGTTAACGTATACTGAAAAACGTGCTTTTCAGACGTTCTAACGCACCTTAATACTAAACTATTAAACTTGAATTTTTTGGATGCAAAATAATTTAATATGGCAATTTTATATGGCTAAATAAGCTCTAAATGCACTCCTACATTGTTTACAACCTTTCCAATCATTATTATATTTTGATCGATGCCAGGTGTTATAGTAGTACAATAAAATTTTCTGTAGTTAACGTATATTGAAAAACGTGCTTTTCAGACGTTCTAACGCACCTTAATACTAAACTATTAAACTTGAATTTTTTGGATGCAAAATAATTTAATATAGCAATTTTATATGGCTAAATAAGCTCTAAATGCACTCCTACTTTGTTTACAACCTTTCCAATCAATTCTAAACCAATTGTTGAGTACGTGTTAGTGTTGGCACGATGACCACGTATAAAATTATTATATTTTGATCGACGCCAGGTGTTATAGTAGTACAATAAAATTTTCTGTAGTTAACGTATATTGAAAAACGTGCTTTTCAGACGTTCTAACGCACCTTAATACTAAACTACTAAACTTGAATTTTTTGGATGCAAAATTATTTAATATAGCAATTTTATATGTCTAAATAAGCTCTAAATGCACTCCTACATTGTTTACAACCTTTCCAATCATTATTATATTTTGATCGATGCCAGGTGTTATAGTAGTACAATAAAATTTTCTGTAGTTATCGTATATTGAAAACGTGCTTTTCAGACGTTCTAACGCACCTTAATACTAAACTATTAAACATGAATTTTTTAGATACAAATAATTTAATATAGCAATTTTATATGGCTAAACAAGCTCTAAATGCACTCCTACATTGTTTACAACCCTTCCAATCAATTCTAAACCAATTGTTGAGTACGTGTTAGCGTTGGCACGATGACCACGTATAAAATTATAATATATTTTGATCGACGCCAGGTGTTATAGTAGTACAATAAAATTTTCTGTAGTTAACGTATATTGAAAAACGTGCTTTTCAGACGTTCTAACGCACCTTAATACTAAACTACTAAACTTGAATTTTTTGGATGCAAAATTATTTAATATAGCAATTTTATATGGCTAAATAAGCTCTAAATGCACTCCTACATTGTTTACAACCTTTTCAATCAATTCTAAACCAATTGTTAAGTACGTGTTAGCGTTGGCACGATGACCACGTATAAAATTATTATATTTTGATCGACGCCGGGTGTTATAGTAGTACAATAACATTTTCTGTAGTTATCGTATATTGAAAAACGTGCTTTTCAGACGTTCTAACGCACCTTAATACTAAACTATTAAACATGAATTTTTTAGATACAAATAATTTAATATAGCAATTTTATATGGCTAAACAAGCTCTAAATGCACTCCTACATTGTTTACAACCCTTCCAATCAATTCTAAACCAATTGTTGAGTACGTGTTAGCGTTGGCACGATGACCACGTATAAAATTATTATATTTTGATCGACGCCAGGTGTTATATTAAATAAAATTTTCTGTAGTTAACGTATATTGAAAAACGTGCTTTTCAGACGTTCTAACGCACCTTAATACTAAACTACGAAACTTGAATTTTTTGGATGCAAAATTATTTAATATAGCAATTTTATATGGCTAAATAAGCTCTAAATGCACTCCTACATTGTTTACAACCTTTTCAATCAATTCTAAACCAATTGTTGAGTACGTGTTAGCGTTGGCACGATGACCACGTATAAAATTATTATATTTTGATCGACGCCAGGTGTTATAGTAGTACAATAAAACTTTCTGTAGTTATCGTATATTGAAAAACGTGCTTTTCAGACGTTCTAACGCACCTTAATACTAAACTATTAAACATGAATTTTTTAGATACAAATAATTTAATATAGCAATTTTATATGGCTAAACAAGCTCTAAATGCACTCCTACATTGTTTACAACCCTTCCAATCAATTCTAAACCAATTGTTGAGTACGTGTTAGCGTTGGCACGATGACCACGTATAAAATTATTATATTTTGATCGACGCCAGGTGTTATATTAAATAAAATTTTCTGTAGTTAACGTATATTGAAAAACGTGCTTTTCAGACGTTCTAACGCACCTTAATACTAAACTACTAAACTTGAATTTTGTGGTTGCAAAATTAATTAATATAGCAATTTTATATGGCTAAATAAGCTCTAAATGCACTCCTACATTGTTTACAACCTTTTCAATCAATTCTAAACCAATTGTTGAGTACGTGTTAGCATTGGCACGATGACCACGTATAAAATTATTATATTTTGATCGACGCCGGGTGTTATAGTAGTACAATAACATTTTCTGTAGTTATCGTATATTGAAAAACGTGCTTTTCAGACGTTCTAACGCACCTTAATACTAAACTATTAAACATGAATTTTTTAGATACAAATAATTTAATATAGCAATTTTATATGGCTAAACAAGCTCTAAATGCACTCCTACATTGTTTACAACCCTTCCAATCAATTCTAAACCAATTGTTGAGTACGTGTTAGCGTTGGCACGATGACCACGTATAAAATTATTATATTTTGATCGACGCCAGGTGTTATATTAAATAAAATTTTCTGTAGTTAACGTATATTGAAAAACGTGCTTTTCAGACGTTCTAACGCACCTTAATACTAAACTACGAAACTTGAATTTTTTGGATGCAAAATTATTTAATATAGCAATTTTATATGGCTAAATAAGCTCTAAATGCACTCCTACATTGTTTACAACCTTTTCAATCAATTCTAAACCAATTGTTGAGTACGTGTTAGCGTTGGCACGATGACCACGTATAAAATTATTATATTTTGATCGACGCCAGGTGTTATAGTAGTACAATAAAACTTTCTGTAGTTATCGTATATTGAAAAACGTGCTTTTCAGACGTTCTAACGCACCTTAATACTAAACTATTAAACATGAATTTTTTAGATACAAATAATTTAATATAGCAATTTTATATGGCTAAACAAGCTCTAAATGCACTCCTACATTGTTTACAACCCTTCCAATCAATTCTAAACCAATTGTTGAGTACGTGTTAGCGTTGGCACGATGACCACGTATAAAATTATTATATTTTGATCGACGCCAGGTGTTATATTAAATAAAATTTTCTGTAGTTAACGTATATTGAAAAACGTGCTTTTCAGACGTTCTAACGCACCTTAATACTAAACTACTAAACTTGAATTTTGTGGTTGCAAAATTAATTAATATAGCAATTTTATATGGCTAAATAAGCTCTAAATGCACTCCTACATTGTTTACAACCTTTTCAATCAATTCTAAACCAATTGTTGAGTACGTGTTAGCGTTGGCACGATGACCACGTATAAAATTATTATATTTTGATTGACGCCGGGTGTTACAGTAGTAAAATAAAATTTTCTGTAGTTATCGTATATTGAAAAACGTGCTTTTCAGACGTTCTAACGCACCTTAATACTAAACTATTAAACATGAATTTTTTAGATACAAATAATTTAATATAGCAATTTTATATGGCTAAACAAGCTCTAAATGCACTCCTACATTGTTTACAACCCTTCCAATCAATTCTAAACCAATTGTTGAGTACGTGTTAGCGTTGGCACGATGACCACGTATAAAATTATTATATTTTGATCGACGCCGGGTGTTATAGTAGTACAATAAAATTTTCTGTAGTTATCGTATATTGAAAAACGTGCTTTTCAGACGTTCTAACGCACCTTAATACTAAACTATTAAACATGAATTTTTTAGATACAAATAATTTAATATAGCAATTTTATATGGCTAAACAAGCTCTAAATGCACTCCTACATTGTTTACAACCCTTCCAATCAATTCTAAACCAATTGTTGAGTACGTGTTAGCGTTGGCACGATGACCACGTATAAAATTATTATATTTTGATCGACGCCGGGTGTTATAGTAGTACAATAAAATTTTCTGTAGTTATCGTATATTGAAAAACGTGCTTTTCAGACGTTCTAACGCACCTTAATACTAAACTATTAAACATGAATTTTTTAGATACAAATAATTTAATATAGCAATTTTATATGGCTAAACAAGCTCTAAATGCACTCCTACATTGTTTACAACCCTTCCAATCAATTCTAAACCAATTGTTGAGTACGTGTTAGCGTTGGCACGATGACCACGTATAAAATTATTATATTTTGATCGACGCCGGGTGTTATAGTAGTACAATAAAATTTTCTGTAGTTATCGTATATTGAAAAACGTGCTTTTCAGACGTTCTAACGCACCTTAATACTAAACTATTAAACATGAATTTTTTAGATACAAATAATTTAATATAGCAATTTTATATGGCTAAACAAGCTCTAAATGCACTCCTACATTGTTTACAACCCTTCCAATCAATTCTAAACCAATTGTTGAGTACGTGTTAGCGTTGGCACGATGACCACGTATAAAATTATTATATTTTGATCGACGCCAGGTGTTATATTAAATAAAATTTTCTGTAGTTAACGTATATTGAAAAACGTGCTTTTCAGACGTTCTAACGCACCTTAATACTAAACTACTAAACTTGAATTTTTTGGATGCAAAATTAATTAATATAGCAATTTTATATGGCTAAATAAGCTCTAAATGCACTCCTACATTGTTTACAACCTTTTCAATCAATTCTAAACCAATTGTTGAGTACGTGTTAGCGTTGGCACGATGACCACGTATAAAATTATTATATTTTGATCGACGCCCGGTGTTATAGTAGTACAATAAAATTTTCTGTAGTTTTCGTATATTGAAAAACGTGCTTTTCAGACGTTCTAACGCACCTTAATACTAAACTACTAAACATGAATTTTTTAGATACAAATAATTTAATATAGCAATTTTATATGGCTAAACAAGCTCTAAATGCAATCCTACATTGTTTACAACCCTTCCAATCAATTCTAAACCAATTGTTGAGTACGTGTTAGCGTTGGCACGATGACCACGTATAAAATTATTATATTTTGATTGACGCCGGGTGTTACAGTAGTAAAATAAAATTTTCTGTAGTTATCGTATATTGAAAAACGTGCTTTTCAGACGTTCTAACGCACCTTAATACTAAACTATTAAACATGAATTTTTTAGATACAAATAATTTAATATAGCAATTTTATATGGCTAAACAAGCTCTAAATGCACGCCTACATTGTTTACAACCCTTCCAATCAATTCTAAACCAATTGTTGAGTACGTGTTAGCGTTGGCACGATGACCACGTATAAAATTATTATATTTTGATCGACGCCGGGTGTTATAGTAGTACAATAAAATTTTCTGTAGTTATCGTATATTGAAAAACGTGCTTTTCAGACGTTCTAACGCACCTTAATACTAAACTATTAAACATGAATTTTTTAGATACAAATAATTTAATATAGCAATTTTATATGGCTAAACAAGCTCTAAATGCACTCCTACATTGTTTACAACCCTTCCAATCAATTCTAAACCAATTGTTGAGTACGTGTTAGCGTTGGCACGATGACCACGTATAAAATTATTATATTTTGATCGACGCCGGGTGTTATAGTAGTACAATAAAATTTTCTGTAGTTATCGTATATTGAAAAACGTGCTTTTCAGACGTTCTAACGCACCTTAATACTAAACTATTAAACATGAATTTTTTAGATACAAATAATTTAATATAGCAATTTTATATGGCTAAACAAGCTCTAAATGCACTCCTACATTGTTTACAACCCTTCCAATCAATTCTAAACCAATTGTTGAGTACGTGTTAGCGTTGGCACGATGACCACGTATAAAATTATTATATTTTGATCGACGCCGGGTGTTATAGTAGTACAATAAAATTTTCTGTAGTTATCGTATATTGAAAAACGTGCTTTTCAGACGTTCTAACGCACCTTAATACTAAACTATTAAACATGAATTTTTTAGATACAAATAATTTAATATAGCAATTTTATATGGCTAAACAAGCTCTAAGTGCACTCCTACATTGTTTACAACCCTTCCAATCAATTCTAAACCAATTGTTGAGTACGTGTTAGCGTTGGCACGATGACCACGTATAAAATTATTATATTTTGATCGACGCCAGGTGTTATATTAAATAAAATTTTCTGTAGTTAACGTATATTGAAAAACGTGCTTTTCAGACGTTCTAACGCACCTTAATACTAAACTACTAAACTTGAATTTTTTGGATGCAAAATTAATTAATATAGCAATTTTATATGGCTATATAAGCTCTAAATGCACTCCTACATTGTTTACAACCTTTTCAATCAATTCTAAACCAATTGTTGAGTACGTGTTAGCGTTGGCACGATGACCACGTATAAAATTATTATATTTTGATCGACGCCAGGTGTTATAGTAGTACAATAAAATTTTCTGTAGTTATCGTATATTGAAAAACGTGCTTTTCAGACGTTCTAACGCACCTTAATACTAAACTATTAAACATGAATTTTTTAGATACAAATAATTTAATATAGCAATTTTATATGGCTAAACAAGCTCTAAATGCAATTCTACATTGTTTACAACCCTTCCAATCAATTCTAAACCAATTGTTGAGTACGTGTTAGCGTTGGCACGATGACCACGTATAAAATTATTATATTTTGATTGACGCCGGGTGTTACAGTAGTAAAATAAAATTTTCTGTAGTTATCGTATATTGAAAAACGTGCTTTTCAGACGTTCTAACGCACCTTAATACTAAACTATTAAACATGAATTTTTTAGATACAAATAATTTAATATAGCAATTTTATATGGCTAAACAAGCTCTAAATGCACTCCTACATTGTTTACAACCCTTCCAATCAATTCTAAACCAATTGTTGAGTACGTGTTAGCGTTGGCACGATGACCACGTATAAAATTATTATATTTTAATCGACGCCAGGTGTTATATTAAATAAAATTTTCTGTAGTTAACGTATATTGAAAAACGTGCTTTTCAGACGTTCTAACGCACCTTAATACTAAACTACTAAACTTGAATTTTTTGGATGCAAAATTATTTAATATAGCAATTTTATATGTCTAAATAAGCTCTAAATGCACTCCTACATTGTTTACAACCTTTCCAATCATTATTATATTTTGATCGATGCCAGGTGTTATAGTAGTACAATAAAATTTTCTGTAGTTAACGTATATTGAAAAACGTGCTTTTCAGACGTTCTAACGCACCTTAATACTAAACTACTAAACTTGAATTTTTTGGATGCAAAATTAATTAATATAGCAATTTTATATGGCTATATAAGCTCTAAATGCACTCCTACATTGTTTACAACCCTTCCAATCAATTCTAAACCAATTGTTGAGTACGTGTTAGCGTTGGCACGATGACCACGTATAAAATTATTATATTTTGATTGACGCCGGGTGTTACAGTAGTAAAATAAAATTTTCTGTAGTTATCGTATATTGAAAAACGTGCTTTTCAGACGTTCTAACGCACCTTAATACTAAACTATTAAACATGAATTTTTTGGATGCAAAATTAATTAATATAGCAATTTTATATGGCTATATAAGCTCTAAATGCACTCCTACATTGTTTACAACCCTTCCAATCAATTCTAAACCAATTGTTGAGTACGTGTTAGCGTTGGCACGATGACCACGTATAAAATTATTATATTTTGATCGACGCCGGGTGTTATAGTAGTACAATAAAATTTTCTGTAGTTATCGTATATTGAAAAACGTGCTTTTCAGACGTTCTAACGCACCTTAATACTAAACTATTAAACATGAATTTTTTAGATACAAATAATTTAATATAGCAATTTTATATGGCTAAACAAGCTCTAAATGCACTCCTACATTGTTTACAACCCTTCCAATCAATTCTAAACCAATTGTTGAGTACGTGTTAGCGTTGGCACGATGACCACGTATAAAATTATTATATTTTAATCGACGCCAGGTGTTATATTAAATAAAATTTTCTGTAGTTAACGTATATTGAAAAAACGTGCTTTTCAGACGTTCTAACGCACCTTAATACTAAACTACTAAACTTGAATTTTTTGGATGCAAAATTATTTAATATAGCAATTTTATATGTCTAAATAAGCTCTAAATGTACTCCTACATTGTTTACAACCTTTCCAATCATTATTATATTTTGATCGATGCCAGGTGTTATAGTAGTACAATAAAATTTTCTGTAGTTAACGTATATTGAAAAACGTGCTTTTCAGACGTTCTAACGCACCTTAATACTAAACTACTAAACTTGAATTTTTTGGATGCAAAATTAATTAATATAGCAATTTTATATGGCTATATAAGCTCTAAATGCACTCCTACATTGTTTACAACCTTTTCAATCAATTCTAAACCAATTGTTGAGTACGTGTTAGCGTTGGCACGATGACCACGTATAAAATTATTATATTTTGATCGACGCCAGGTGTTATAGTAGTACAATAAAATTTTCTGTAGTTATCGTATATTGAAAAACGTGCTTTTCAGACGTTCTAACGCACCTTAATACTAAACTATTAAACATGAATTTTTTAGATACAAATAATTTAATATAGCAATTTTATATGGCTAAACAAGCTCTAAATGCAATTCTACATTGTTTACAACCCTTCCAATCAATTCTAAACCAATTGTTGAGTACGTGTTAGCGTTGGCACGATGACCACGTATAAAATTATTATATTTTGATTGACGCCGGGTGTTACAGTAGTAAAATAAAATTTTCTGTAGTTATCGTATATTGAAAAACGTGCTTTTCAGACGTTCTAACGCACCTTAATACTAAACTATTAAACATGAATTTTTTAGATACAAATAATTTAATATAGCAATTTTATATGGCTAAACAAGCTCTAAATGCACTCCTACATTGTTTACAACCCTTCCAATCAATTCTAAACCAATTGTTGAGTACGTGTTAGCGTTGGCACGATGACCACGTATAAAATTATTATATTTTAATCGACGCCAGGTGTTATATTAAATAAAATTTTCTGTAGTTAACGTATATTGAAAAACGTGCTTTTCAGACGTTCTAACGCACCTTAATACTAAACTACTAAACTTGAATTTTTTGGATGCAAAATTATTTAATATAGCAATTTTATATGTCTAAATAAGCTCTAAATGCACTCCTACATTGTTTACAACCTTTCCAATCATTATTATATTTTGATCGATGCCAGGTGTTATAGTAGTACAATAAAATTTTCTGTAGTTAACGTATATTGAAAAACGTGCTTTTCAGACGTTCTAACGCACCTTAATACTAAACTACTAAACTTGAATTTTTTGGATGCAAAATTAATTAATATAGCAATTTTATATGGCTATATAAGCTCTAAATGCACTCCTACATTGTTTACAACCCTTCCAATCAATTCTAAACCAATTGTTGAGTACGTGTTAGCGTTGGCACGATGACCACGTATAAAATTATTATATTTTGATTGACGCCGGGTGTTACAGTAGTAAAATAAAATTTTCTGTAGTTATCGTATATTGAAAAACGTGCTTTTCAGACGTTCTAACGCACCTTAATACTAAACTATTAAACATGAATTTTTTGGATGCAAAATTAATTAATATAGCAATTTTATATGGCTATATAAGCTCTAAATGCACTCCTACATTGTTTACAACCCTTCCAATCAATTCTAAACCAATTGTTGAGTACGTGTTAGCGTTGGCACGATGACCACGTATAAAATTATTATATTTTGATCGACGCCGGGTGTTATAGTAGTACAATAAAATTTTCTGTAGTTATCGTATATTGAAAAACGTGCTTTTCAGACGTTCTAACGCACCTTAATACTAAACTATTAAACATGAATTTTTTAGATACAAATAATTTAATATAGCAATTTTATATGGCTAAACAAGCTCTAAATGCACTCCTACATTGTTTACAACCCTTCCAATCAATTCTAAACCAATTGTTGAGTACGTGTTAGCGTTGGCACGATGACCACGTATAAAATTATTATATTTTAATCGACGCCAGGTGTTATATTAAATAAAATTTTCTGTAGTTAACGTATATTGAAAAAACGTGCTTTTCAGACGTTCTAACGCACCTTAATACTAAACTACTAAACTTGAATTTTTTGGATGCAAAATTATTTAATATAGCAATTTTATATGTCTAAATAAGCTCTAAATGTACTCCTACATTGTTTACAACCTTTCCAATCATTATTATATTTTGATCGATGCCAGGTGTTATAGTAGTACAATAAAATTTTCTGTAGTTAACGTATATTGAAAAACGTGCTTTTCAGACGTTCTAACGCACCTTAATACTAAACTACTAAACTTGAATTTTTTGGATGCAAAATTAATTAATATAGCAATTTTATATGGCTATATAAGCTCTAAATGCACTCCTACATTGTTTACAACCCTTCCAATCAATTCTAAACCAATTGTTGAGTACGTGTTAGCGTTGGCACGATGACCACGTATAAAATTATTATATTTTGATTGACGCCGGGTGTTACAGTAGTAAAATAAAATTTTCTGTAGTTAACGTATATTGAAAAACGTGCTTTTCAGACGTTCTAACGCACCTTAATACTAAACTACTAAACTTGAATTTTTTGGATGCAAAATTAATTAATATAGCAATTTTATATGGCTATATAAGCTCTAAATGCACTCCTACATTGTTTACAACCCTTCCAATCAATTCTAAACCAATTGTTGAGTACGTGTTAGCATTGGCACGATGACCACGTATAAAATTATTATATTTTGATTGACGCCGGGTGTTACAGTAGTAAAATAAAATTTTCTGTAGTTATCGTATATTGAAAAACGTGCTTTTCAGACGTTCTAACGCACCTTAATACTAAACTACTAAACTTGAATTTTTTGGATGCAAAATTAATTAATATAGCAATTTTATATGGCTAAACAAGCTCTAAATGCACTCCTACATTGTTTACAACCCTTCCAATCAATTCTAAACCAATTGTTGAGTACGTGTTAGCGTTGGCACGATGACCACGTATAAAATTATTATATTTTGATCGACGCCGGGTGTTATAGTAGTACAATAAAATTTTCTGTAGTTATCGTATATTGAAAAACGTGCTTTTCAGACGTTCTAACGCACCTTAATACTAAACTATTAAACATGAATTTTTTAGATACAAATAATTTAATATAGCAATTTTATATGGCTAAACAAGCTCTAAATGCACTCCTACATTGTTTACAACCCTTCCAATCAATTCTAAACCAATTGTTGAGTACGTGTTAGCGTTGGCACGATGACCACGTATAAAATTATTATATTTTAATCGACGCCAGGTGTTATATTAAATAAAATTTTCTGTAGTTAACGTATATTGAAAAACGTGCTTTTCAGACGTTCTAACGCACCTTAATACTAAACTACTAAACTTGAATTTTTTGGATGCAAAATTATTTAATATAGCAATTTTATATGTCTAAATAAGCTCTAAATGCACTCCTACATTGTTTACAACCTTTCCAATCATTATTATATTTTGATCGATGCCAGGTGTTATAGTAGTACAATAAAATTTTCTGTAGTTAACGTATATTGAAAAACGTGCTTTTCAGACGTTCTAACGCACCTTAATACTAAACTACTAAACTTGAATTTTTTGGATGCAAAATTAATTAATATAGCAATTTTATATGGCTAAATAAGCTCTAAATGCACTCCTACATTGTTTGCAACCTTTTCAATCAATTCTAAACCAATTGTTGAGTACGTGTTAGCGTTGGCACGATGACCACGTATAAAATTATTATATTTTGATCGACGCCCGGTGTTATAGTAGTACAATAAAATTTTCTGTAGTTTTCGTATATTGAAAAACGTGCTTTTCAGACGTTCTAACGCACCTTAATACTAAACTACTAAACATGAATTTTTTAGATACAAATAATTTAATATAGCAATTTTATATGGCTAAACAAGCTCTAAATGCAATCCTACATTGTTTACAACCCTTCCAATCAATTCTAAACCAATTGTTGAGTACGTGTTAGCGTTGGCACGATGACCACGTATAAAATTATTATATTTTGATTGACGCCGGGTGTTACAGTAGTAAAATAAAATTTTCTGTAGTTATCGTATATTGAAAAACGTGCTTTTCAGACGTTCTAACGCACCTTAATACTAAACTATTAAACATGAATTTTTTAGATACAAATAATTTAATATAGCAATTTTATATGGCTAAACAAGCTCTAAATGCACGCCTACATTGTTTACAACCCTTCCAATCAATTCTAAACCAATTGTTGAGTACGTGTTAGCGTTGGCACGATGACCACGTATAAAATTATTATATTTTGATCGACGCCGGGTGTTATAGTAGTACAATAAAATTTTCTGTAGTTATCGTATATTGAAAAACGTGCTTTTCAGACGTTCTAACGCACCTTAATACTAAACTATTAAACATGAATTTTTTAGATACAAATAATTTAATATAGCAACTTTATATGGCTAAACAAGCTCTAAATGCACTCCTACATTGTTTACAACCCTTCCAATCAATTCTAAACCAATTGTTGAGTACGTGTTAGCGTTGGCACGATGACCACGTATAAAATTATTATATTTTGATCGACGCCGGGTGTTATAGTAGTACAATAAAATTTTCTGTAGTTATCGTATATTGAAAAACGTGCTTTTCAGACGTTCTAACGCACCTTAATACTAAACTATTAAACATGAATTTTTTAGATACAAATAATTTAATATAGCAATTTTATATGGCTAAACAAGCTCTAAATGCACTCCTACATTGTTTACAACCCTTCCAATCAATTCTAAACCAATTGTTGAGTACGTGTTAGCGTTGGCACGATGACCACGTATAAAATTATTATATTTTGATCGACGCCAGGTGTTATATTAAATAAAATTTTCTGTAGTTAACGTATATTGAAAAACGTGCTTTTCAGACGTTCTAACGCACCTTAATACTAAACTACTAAACTTGAATTTTTTGGATGCAAAATTAATTAATATAGCAATTTTATATGGCTATATAAGCTCTAAATGCACTCCTACATTGTTTACAACCTTTTCAATCAATTCTAAACCAATTGTTGAGTACGTGTTAGCGTTGGCACGATGACCACGTATAAAATTATTATATTTTGATCGACGCCAGGTGTTATAGTAGTACAATAAAATTTTCTGTAGTTATCGTATATTGAAAAACGTGCTTTTCAGACGTTCTAACGCACCTTAATACTAAACTATTAAACATGAATTTTTTAGATACAAATAATTTAATATAGCAATTTTATATGGCTAAACAAGCTCTAAATGCAATTCTACATTGTTTACAACCCTTCCAATCAATTCTAAACCAATTGTTGAGTACGTGTTAGCGTTGGCACGATGACCACGTATAAAATTATTATATTTTGATTGACGCCGGGTGTTACAGTAGTACAATAAAATTTTCTGTAGTTATCGTATATTGAAAAACGTGCTTTTCAGACGTTCTAACGCACCTTAATACTAAACTATTAAACATGAATTTTTTAGATACAAATAATTTAATATAGCAATTTTATATGGCTAAACAAGCTCTAAATGCACTCCTACATTGTTTACAACCCTTCCAATCAATTCTAAACCAATTGTTGAGTACGTGTTAGCGTTGGCACGATGACCACGTATAAAATTATTATATTTTGATCGACGCCGGGTGTTATAGTAGTACAATAAAATTTTCTGTAGTTATCGTATATTGAAAAACGTGCTTTTCAGACGTTCTAACGCACCTTAATACTAAACTATTAAACATGAATTTTTTAGATACAAATAATTTAATATAGCAATTTTATATGGCTAAACAAGCTCTAAATGCACTCCTACATTGTTTACAACCCTTCCAATCAATTCTAAACCAATTGTTGAGTACGTGTTAGCGTTGGCACGATGACCACGTATAAAATTATTATATTTTAATCGACGCCAGGTGTTATATTAAATAAAATTTTCTGTAGTTAACGTATATTGAAAAACGTGCTTTTCAGACGTTCTAACGCACCTTAATACTAAACTACTAAACTTGAATTTTTTGGATGCAAAATTATTTAATATAGCAATTTTATATGTCTAAATAAGCTCTAAATGCACTCCTACATTGTTTACAACCTTTCCAATCATTATTATATTTTGATCGATGCCAGGTGTTATAGTAGTACAATAAAATTTTCTGTAGTTAACGTATATTGAAAAACGTGCTTTTCAGACGTTCTAACGCACCTTAATACTAAACTACTAAACTTGAATTTTTTGGATGCAAAATAATTTATTATAGCAATTTTATACGGCTAAATAAGCTCTAAATGCACTCCTACATTGTTTACAACCTTTCCAATCAATTCTAAACCAATTGTTGAATACGTGTTAGTGTTGGCACGATGACCACGTATAAAATTATTATATTTTGATCGACGCCGGGTGTTATAGTAGTACAATAAAATTTTCTGTAGTTATCGTATATTGAAAGACGTGCTTTTCAGACGTTCTAACGCACCTTAATACTAAACTATTAAACATGAATTTTTTATATACAAATAATTTAATATAGCAATTTTATATGGCTAAACAAGCTCTAAATGCACTCCTACATTGTTTACAACCCTTCCAATCAATTCTAAACCAATTGTTGAGTACGTGTTAGCGTTGGCACGATGACCACGTATAAAATTATTATATTTTGATCGACGCCAGGTGTTATATTAAATAAAATTTTCTGTAGTTAACGTATATTGAAAAACGTGCTTTTCAGACGTTCTAACGCACCTTAATACTAAACTACTAAACTTGAATTTTTTGGATGCAAAATTAATTAATATAGCAATTTTATATGGCTATATAAGCTCTAAATGCACTCCTACATTGTTTACAACCTTTTCAATCAATTCTAAACCAATTGTTGAGTACGTGTTAGCGTTGGCACGATGACCACGTATAAAATTATTATATTTTGATCGACGCCAGGTGTTATAGTAGTACAATAAAATTTTCTGTAGTTATCGTATATTGAAAAACGTGCTTTTCAGACGTTCTAACGCACCTTAATACTAAACTATTAAACATGAATTTTTTAGATACAAATAATTTAATATAGCAATTTTATATGGCTAAACAAGCTCTAAATGCACTCCTACATTGTTTACAACCCTTCCAATCAATTCTAAACCAATTGTTGAGTACGTGTTAGCGTTGGCACGATGACCACGTATAAAATTATTATATTTTGATCGACGCCGGGTGTTATAGTAGTACAATAAAATTTTCTGTAGTTATCGTATATTGAAAAACGTGCTTTTCAGACGTTCTAACGCACCTTAATACTAAACTATTAAACATGAATTTTTTAGATACAAATAATTTAATATAGCAATTTTATATGGCTAAACAAGCTCTAAATGCAATTCTACATTGTTTACAACCCTTCCAATCAATTCTAAACCAATTGTTGAGTACGTGTTAGCGTTGGCACGATGACCACGTATAAAATTATTATATTTTGATTGACGCCGGGTGTTACAGTAGTACAATAAAATTTTCTGTAGTTATCGTATATTGAAAAACGTGCTTTTCAGACGTTCTAACGCACCTTAATACTAAACTATTAAACATGAATTTTTTAGATACAAATAATTTAATATAGCAATTTTATATGGCTAAACAAGCTCTAAATGCACTCCTACATTGTTTACAACCCTTCCAATCAATTCTAAACCAATTGTTGAGTACGTGTTAGCGTTGGCACGATGACCACGTATAAAATTATTATATTTTGATCGACGCCGGGTGTTATAGTAGTACAATAAAATTTTCTGTAGTTATCGTATATTGAAAAACGTGCTTTTCAGACGTTCTAACGCACCTTAATACTAAACTATTAAACATGAATTTTTTAGATACAAATAATTTAATATAGCAATTTTATATGGCTAAACAAGCTCTAAATGCACTCCTACATTGTTTACAACCCTTCCAATCAATTCTAAACCAATTGTTGAGTACGTGTTAGCGTTGGCACGATGACCACGTATAAAATTATTATATTTTAATCGACGCCAGGTGTTATATTAAATAAAATTTTCTGTAGTTAACGTATATTGAAAAACGTGCTTTTCAGACGTTCTAACGCACCTTAATACTAAACTACTAAACTTGAATTTTTTGGATGCAAAATTATTTAATATAGCAATTTTATATGTCTAAATAAGCTCTAAATGCACTCCTACATTGTTTACAACCTTTCCAATCATTATTATATTTTGATCGATGCCAGGTGTTATAGTAGTACAATAAAATTTTCTGTAGTTAACGTATATTGAAAAACGTGCTTTTCAGACGTTCTAACGCACCTTAATACTAAACTACTAAACTTGAATTTTTTGGATGCAAAATAATTTATTATAGCAATTTTATACGGCTAAATAAGCTCTAAATGCACTCCTACATTGTTTACAACCTTTCCAATCAATTCTAAACCAATTGTTGAATACGTGTTAGTGTTGGCACGATGACCACGTATAAAATTATTATATTTTGATCGACGCCGGGTGTTATAGTAGTACAATAAAATTTTCTGTAGTTATCGTATATTGAAAGACGTGCTTTTCAGACGTTCTAACGCACCTTAATACTAAACTATTAAACATGAATTTTTTATATACAAATAATTTAATATAGCAATTTTATATGGCTAAACAAGCTCTAAATGCACTCCTACATTGTTTACAACCCTTCCAATCAATTCTAAACCAATTGTTGAGTACGTGTTAGCGTTGGCACGATGACCACGTATAAAATTATTATATTTTGATCGACGCCAGGTGTTATATTAAATAAAATTTTCTGTAGTTAACGTATATTGAAAAACGTGCTTTTCAGACGTTCTAACGCACCTTAATACTAAACTATTAAACTTGAATTTTTTGGATGCAAAATAATTTAATATAACAATTTTATATGGCTAAATAAGCTCTAAATGCACTCCTACTTTGTTTACAACCTTTCCAATCAATTCTAAACCAATTGTTGAGTACGTGTTAGTGTTGGCACGATGACCACGTATAAAATTATTATATTTTGATCGACGCCAGGTGTTATAGTAGTACAATAAAATTTTCTGTAGTTAACGTATATTGAAAAACGTGCTTTTCAGACGTTCTAACGCACCTTAATACTAAACTATTAAACTTGAATTTTTTGGATGCAATATAATTTATTATAGCAATTTTATACGGCTAAATAAGCTCTAAATGCACTCCTACATTGTTTACAACCTTTCCAATCAATTCTAAACCAATTGTTGAATACGTGTTAGTGTTGGCACGATGACCACGTATAAAATTATTATATTTTGATCGACGCCAGGTGTTATAGTAGTACAATAAAATTTTCTGTAGTTAACGTATACTGAAAAACGTGCTTTTCAGACGTTCCAACGCACCTTAATACTAAACTATTAAACTTGAATTTTTTGGATGCAAAATAATTTAATATGGCAATTTTATATGGCTAAATAAGCTCTAAATGCACTCCTACATTGTTTACAACCTTTCCAATCATTATTATATTTTGATCGATGCCAGGTGTTATAGTAGTACAATAAAATTTTCTGTAGTTAACGTATATTGAAAAACGTGCTTTTCAGACGTTCTAACGCACCTTAATACTAAACTATTAAACTTGAATTTTTTGGATGCAAAATAATTTAATATAGCAATTTTATATGGCTAAATAAGCTCTAAATGCACTCCTACTTTGTTTACAACCTTTCCAATCAATTCTAAACCAATTGTTGAGTACGTGTTAGTGTTGGCACGATGACCACGTATAAAATTATTATATTTTGATCGACGCCAGGTGTTATAGTAGTACAATAAAGTTTTCTGTAGTTAACGTATATTGAAAAACGTGCTTTTCAGACGTTCTAACGCACCTTAATACTAAACTACTAAACTTGAATTTTTTGGATGCAAAATTATTTAATATAGCAATTTTATATGTCTAAATAAGCTCTAAATGCACTCCTACATTGTTTACAACCTTTCCAATCAATTCTAAACCAATTGTTGAATACGTGTTAGTGTTGGCACGATGACCACGTATAAAATTATTATATTTTGATCGACGCCAGGTGTTATATTAAATAAAATTTTCTGTAGTTAACGTATATTGAAAAACGTGCTTTTCAGACGTTCTAACGCACCTTAATACTAAACTACTAAACTTGAATTTTTTGGATGCAAAATTAATTAATATAGCAATTTTATATGGCTAAATAAGCTCTAAATGCACTCCTACATTGTTTACAACCTTTTCAATCAATTCTAAACCAATTGTTGAGTACGTGTTAGCGTTGGCACGATGACCACGTATAAAATTATTATATTTTGATCGACGCCAGGTGTTATAGTAGTACAATAAAATTTTCTGTAGTTATCGTATATTGAAAAACGTGCTTTTCAGACGTTCTAACGCACCTTAATACTAAACTATTAAACATGAATTTTTTAGATACAAATAATTTAATATAGCAATTTTATATGGCTAAACAAGCTCTAAATGCAATCCTACATTGTTTACAACCCTTCCAATCAATTCTAAACCAATTGTTGAGTACGTGTTAGCGTTGGCACGATGACCACGTATAAAATTATTATATTTTGATTGACGCCGGGTGTTACAGTAGTACAATAAATTTTCTGTAGTTATCGTATATTGAAAAACGTGCTTTTCAGACGTTCTAACGCACCTTAATACTAAACTATTAAACATGAATTTTTTAGATACAAATAATTTAATATAGCAATTTTATATGGCTAAACAAGCTCTAAATTCACTCCTACATTGTTTACAACCCTTCCAATCAATTCTAAACCAATTGTTGAGTACGTGTTAGCGTTGGCACGATGACCACGTATAAAATTATTATATTTTGATCGACGCCGGGTGTTATAGTAGTACAATAAAATTTTCTGTAGTTATCGTATATTGAAAAACGTGCTTTTCAGACGTTCTAACGCACCTTAATACTAAACTATTAAACATGAATTTTTTAGATACAAATAATTTAATATAGCAATTTTATATGGCTAAACAAGCTCTAAATGCACTCCTACATTGTTTACAACCCTTCCAATCAATTCTAAACCAATTGTTGAGTACGTGTTAGCGTTGGCACGATGACCACGTATAAAATTATTATATTTTAATCGACGCCAGGTGTTATATTAAATAAAATTTTCTGTAGTTAACGTATATTGAAAAACGTGCTTTTCAGACGTTCTAACGCACCTTAATACTAAACTACTAAACTTGAATTTTTTGGATGCAAAATTATTTAATATAGCAATTTTATATGTCTAAATAAGCTCTAAATGCACTCCTACATTGTTTACAACCTTTCCAATCATTATTATATTTTGATCGATGCCAGGTGTTATAGTAGTACAATAAAATTTTCTGTAGTTAACGTATATTGAAAAACGTGCTTTTCAGACGTTCTAACGCACCTTAATACTAAACTACTAAACTTGAATTTTTTGGATGCAAAATAATTTATTATAGCAATTTTATACGGCTAAATAAGCTCTAAATGCACTCCTACATTGTTTACAACCTTTCCAATCAATTCTAAACCAATTGTTGAATACGTGTTAGTGTTGGCACGATGACCACGTATAAAATTATTATATTTTGATCGACGCCGGGTGTTATAGTAGTACAATAAAATTTTCTGTAGTTATCGTATATTGAAAGACGTGCTTTTCAGACGTTCTAACGCACCTTAATACTAAACTATTAAACATGAATTTTTTATATACAAATAATTTAATATAGCAATTTTATATGGCTAAACAAGCTCTAAATGCACTCCTACATTGTTTACAACCCTTCCAATCAATTCTAAACCAATTGTTGAGTACGTGTTAGCGTTGGCACGATGACCACGTATAAAATTATTATATTTTGATCGACGCCAGGTGTTATATTAAATAAAATTTTCTGTAGTTAACGTATATTGAAAAACGTGCTTTTCAGACGTTCTAACGCACCTTAATACTAAACTACTAAACTTGAATTTTTTGGATGCAAAATTATTTAATATAGCAATTTTATATGTCTAAATAAACTCTAAATGCACTCCTACATTCTTTACAACCTTTCCAATCATTGTTATATTTTGATCGATGCCAGGTGTTATAGTAGTACAATAAAATTTTCTGTAGTTAACGTATATTGAAAAACGTGCTTTTCAGACGTTCTAACGCACCTTAATACTAAACTATTAAACTTGAATTTTTTGGATGCAAAATAATTTAATATAGCAATTTTATATGGCTAAATAAGCTCTAAATGCACTCCTACTTTGTTTACAACCTTTCCAATCAATTCTAAACCAATTGTTGAGTACGTGTTAGTGTTGGCACGATGACCACGTATAAAATTATTATATTTTGATCGACGCCAGGTGTTATAGTAGTACAATAAAATTTTCTGTAGTTAACGTATATTGAAAAACGTGCTTTTCAGACGTTCTAACGCACCTTAATACTAAACTATTAAACTTGAATTTTTTGGATGCAATATAATTTATTATAGCAATTTTATACGGCTAAATAAGCTCTAAATGCACTCCTACATTGTTTACAACTTTTCCAATCAATTCTAAACCAATTGTTGAATACGTGTTAGTGTTGGCACGATGACCACGTATAAAATTATTATATTTTGATCGACGCCAGGTGTTATAGTAGTACAATAAAATTTTCTGTAGTTAACGTATACTGAAAAACGTGCTTTTCAGACGTTCTAACGCACTTTAATACTAAACTATTAAACTTGAATTTTTTGGATGCAAAATAATTTAATATGGCAATTTTATATGGCTAAATAAGCTCTAAATGCACTCCTACATTGTTTACAACCTTTCCAATCATTATTATATTTTGATCGATGCCAGGTGTTATAGTAGTACAATAAAATTTTCTGTAGTTAACGTATATTGAAAAACGTGCTTTTCAGACGTTCTAACGCACTTTAATACTAAACTATTAAACTTGAATTTTTTGGATGCAAAATAATTTAATATAGCAATTTTATATGGCTAAATAAGCTCTAAATGCACTCCTACTTTGTTTACAACCTTTCCAATCAATTCTAAACCAATTGTTGAGTACGTGTTAGTTTTGGCACGATGACCACGTATAAAATTATTATATTTTGATCGACGCCAGGTGTTATAGTAGTACAATAAAGTTTTCTGTAGTTAACGTATATTGAAAAACGTGCTTTTCAGACGTTCTAACGCACCTTAATACTAAACTACTAAACTTGAATTTTTTGGATGCAAAATTATTTAATATAGCAATTTTATATGTCTAAATAAGCTCTAAATGCACTCCTACATTGTTTACAACCTCTCCAATCAATTCTAAACCAATTGTTGAATACGTGTTAGTGTTGGCACGATGACCACGTATAAAATTATTATATTTTGATCGACGCCAGGTGTTATATTAAATAAAATTTTCTGTAGTTAACGTATATTGAAAAACGTGCTTTTCAGACGTTCTAACGCACCTTAATACTAAACTACTAAACTTGAATTTTTTGGATGCAAAATTAATTAATATAGCAATTTTATATGGCTAAATAAGCTCTAAATGCACTCCTACATTGTTTACAACCTTTTCAATCAATTCTAAACCAATTGTTGAGTACGTGTTAGCGTTGGCACGATGACCACGTATAAAATTATTATATTTTGATCGACGCCAGGTGTTATAGTAGTACAATAAAATTTTCTGTAGTTATCGTATATTGAAAAACGTGCTTTTCAGACGTTCTAACGCACCTTAATACTAAACTATTAAACATGAATTTTTTAGATACAAATAATTTAATATAGCAATTTTATATGGCTAAACAAGCTCTAAATGCAATCCTACATTGTTTACAACCCTTCCAATCAATTCTAAACCAATTGTTGAGTACGTGTTAGCGTTGGCACAATGACCACGTATAAAATTATTATATTTTGATTGACGCCGGGTGTTACAGTAGTACAATAAAATTTTCTGTAGTTATCGTATATTGAAAAACGTGCTTTTCAGACGTTCTAACGCACCTTAATACTAAACTATTAAACATGAATTTTTTAGATACAAATAATTTAATATAGCAATTTTACATGGCTAAACAAGCTCTAAATGCACTCCTACATTGTTTACAACCCTTCCAATCAATTCTAAACCAATTGTTGAGTACGTGTTAGCGTTGGCACGATGACCACGTATAAAATTATTATATTTTGATCGACGCCGGGTGTTATAGTAGTACAATAAAATTTTCTGTAGTTATCGTATATTGAAAAACGTGCTTTTCAGACGTTCTAACGCACCTTAATACTAAACTATTAAACATGAATTTTTTAGATACAAATAATTTAATATAGCAATTTTATATGGCTAAACAAGCTCTAAATGCACTCCTACATTGTTTACAACCCTTCCAATCAATTCTAAACCAATTGTTGAGTACGTGTTAGCGTTGGCACGATGACCACGTATAAAATTATTATATTTTAATCGACGCCAGGTGTTATATTAAATAAAATTTTCTGTAGTTAACGTATATTGAAAAACGTGCTTTTCAGACGATCTAACGCACCTTAATACTAAACTACTAAACTTGAATTTTTTGGATGCAAAATTATTTAATATAGCAATTTTATATGTCTAAATAAGCTCTAAATGCACTCCTACATTGTTTACAACCTTTCCAATCATTATTATATTTTGATCGATGCCAGGTGTTATAGTAGTACAATAAAATTTTCTGTAGTTAACGTATATTGAAAAACGTGCTTTTCAGACGTTCTAACGCACCTTAATACTAAACTACTAAACTTGAATTTTTTGGATGCAAAATAATTTATTATAGCAATTTTATACGGCTAAATAAGCTCTAAATGCACTCCTACATTGTTTACAACCTTTCCAATCAATTCTAAACCAATTGTTGAATACGTGTTAGTGTTGGCACGATGACCACGTATAAAATTATTATATTTTGATCGACGCCGGGTGTTATAGTAGTACAATAAAATTTTCTGTAGTTATCGTATATTGAAAGACGTGCTTTTCAGACGTTCTAACGCACCTTAATACTAAACTATTAAACATGAATTTTTTATATACAAATAATTTAATATAGCAATTTTATATGGCTAAACAAGCTCTAAATGCACTCCTACATTGTTTACAACCCTTCCAATCAATTCTAAACCAATTGTTGAGTACGTGTTAGCGTTGGCACGATGACCACGTATAAAATTATTATATTTGATCGACGCCAGGTGTTATATTAAATAAAATTTTCTGTAGTTAACGTATATGAAAAACGTGCTTTTCAGACGTTCTAACGCACCTTAATACTAAACTACTAAACTTGAATTTTTTGGATGCAAAATTATTTAATATAGCAATTTTATATGTCTAAATAAGCTCTAAATGCACTCCTACATTGTTTACAACCTTTCCAATCATTATTATATTTTGATCGATGCCAGGTGTTATAGTAGTACAATAAAATTTTCTGTAGTTAACGTATATTGAAAAACGTGCTTTTCAGACGTTCTAACGCACCTTAATACTAAACTACTAAACTTGAATTTTTTGGATGCAAAATAATTTATTATAGCAATTATATACGGCTAAATAAGCTCTAAATGCACTCCTACATTGTTTACAACCTTTCCAATCAATTCTAAACCAATTGTTGAATACGTGTTAGTGTTGGCACGATGACCACGTATAAAATTATTATATTTTGATCGACGCCGGGTGTTATAGTAGTACAATACAATTTTCTGTAGTTATCGTATATTGAAAGACGTGCTTTTCAGACGTTCTAACGCACCTTAATACTAAACTATTAAACATGAATTTTTTATATACAAATAATTTAATATAGCAATTTTATATGGCTAAACAAGCTCTAAATGCACTACTACATTGTTTACAACCCTTCCAATCAATTCTAAACCAATTGTTGAGTACGTGTTAGCGTTGGCACGATGACCACGTATAAAATTATTATATTTTGATCGACGCCAGGTGTTATATTAAATAAAATTTTCTGTAGTTAACGTATATTGAAAAACGTGCTTTTCAGACGTTCTAACGCACCTTAATACTAAACTACTAAACTTGAATTTTTTGGATGCAAAATTATTTAATATAGCAATTTTATATGTCTAAATAAACTCTAAATGCGCTCCTACATTGTTTACAACCTTTCCAATCATTGTTATATTTTGATCGATGCCAGGTGTTATAGTAGTACAATAAAATTTTCTGTAGTTAACGTATATTGAAAAACGTGCTTTTCAGACGTTCTAACGCACCTTAATAATAAACTATTAAACTTGAATTTTTTGGATGCAAAATAATTTAATATAGCAATTTTATATGGCTAAATAAGCTCTAAATGCACTCCTACTTTGTTTACAACCCTTCTAATCAATTCTAAACCAATTGTTGAGTACGTGTTAGCGTTGGCACGATGACCACGTATAAAATTATTATATTTTGATCGACGCCGGGTGTTATAGTAGTACAATAAAATTTTCTGTAGTTATCGTATATTGAAAAACGTGCTTTTCAGACGTTCTAACGCACCTTAACACTAAACTATTAAACATGAAATTTTTAGATACAAATAATTTAATATAGCAATTTTATATGGCTAAACAAGCTCTAAATGCACTCCTACATTGTTTACAACCCTTCCAATCAATTCTAAACCAATTGTTGAGTACGTGTTAGCGTTGGCACGATGACCACGTATAAAATTATTATATTTTAATCGACGCCAGGTGTTATATTAAATAAAATTTTCTGTAGTTAACGTATATTGAAAAACGTGCTTTTCAGACGTTCTAACGCACCTTAATACTAAACTACTAAACTTGAATTTTTTGGATGCAAAATTATTTAATATAGCAATTTTATATGTCTAAATAAGCTCTAAATGCACTCCTACATTGTTTACAACCTTTCCAATCATTATTATATTTTGATCGATGCCAGGTGTTATAGTAGTACAATAAAATTTTCTGTAGTTAACGTATATTGAAAAACGTGCTTTTCAGACGTTCTAACGCACCTTAATACTAAACTACTAAACTTGAATTTTTTGGATGCAAAATAATTTATTATAGCAATTTTATACGGCTAAATAAGCTCTAAATGCACTCCTACATTGTTTACAACCTTTCCAATCAATTCTAAACCAATTGTTGAATACGTGTTAGTGTTGGCACGATGACCACGTATAAAATTATTATATTTTGATCGACGCCGGGTGTTATAGTAGTACAATAAAATTTTCTGTAGTTATCGTATATTGAAAGACGTGCTTTTCAGACGTTCTAACGCACCTTAATACTAAACTATTAAACATGAATTTTTATATACAAATAATTTAATATAGCAATTTTATATGGCTAAACAAGCTCTAAATGCACTCCTACATTGTTTACAACCCTTCCAATCAATTCTAAACCAATTGTTGAGTACGTGTTAGCGTTGGCACGATGACCACGTATAAAATTATTATATTTTGATCGACGCCAGGTGTTATATTAAATAAAATTTTCTGTAGTTAACGTATATTGAAAAACGTGCTTTTCAGACGTTCTAACGCACCTTAATACTAAACTACTAAACTTGAATTTTTTGGATGCAAAATTATTTAATATAGCAATTTTATATGTCTAAATAAACTCTAAATGCACTCCTACATTCTTTACAACCTTTCCAATCATTGTTATATTTTGATCGATGCCAGGTGTTATAGTAGTACAATAAAATTTTCTGTAGTTAACGTATATTGAAAAACGTGCTTTTCAGACGTTCTAACGCACCTTAATACTAAACTATTAAACTTGAATTTTTTGGATGCAAAATAATTTAATATAGCAATTTTATATGGCTAAATAAGCTCTAAATGCACTCCTACTTTGTTTACAACCTTTCCAATCAATTCTAAACCAATTGTTGAGTACGTGTTAGTGTTGGCACGATGACCACGTATAAAATTATTATATTTTGATCGACGCCAGGTGTTATAGTAGTACAATAAAATTTTCTGTAGTTAACGTATATTGAAAAACGTGCTTTTCAGACGTTCTAACGCACCTTAATACTAAACTATTAAACTTGAATTTTTTGGATGCAATATAATTTATTATAGCAATTTTATACGGCTAAATAAGCTCTAAATGCACTCCTACATTGTTTACAACCTTTCCAATCAATTCTAAACCAATTGTTGAATACGTGTTAGTGTTGGCACGATGACCACGTATAAAATTATTATATTTTGATCGACGCCAGGTGTTATAGTAGTACAATAAAATTTTCTGTAGTTAACGTATACTGAAAAACGTGCTTTTCAGACGTTCTAACGCACCTTAATACTAAACTATTAAACTTGAATTTTTTGGATGCAAAATAATTTAATATGGCAATTTTATATGGCTAAATAAGCTCTAAATGCACTCCTACATTGTTTACAACCTTTCCAATCATTATTATATTTTGATCGATGCCAGGTGTTATAGTAGTACAATAAAATTTTCTGTAGTTAACGTATATTGAAAAACGTGCTTTTCAGACGTTCTAACGCACCTTAATACTAAACTATTAAACTTGAATTTTTTGGATGCAAAATAATTTAATATAGCAATTTTATATGGCTAAATAAGCTCTAAATGCACTCCTACTTTGTTTACAACCTTTCCAATCAATTCTAAACAAATTGTTGAGTACGTGTTAGTGTTGGCACGATGACCACGTATAAAATTATTATATTTTGATCGACGCCAGGTGTTATAGTAGTACAATAAAGTTTTCTGTAGTTAACGTATATTGAAAAACGTGCTTTTCAGACGTTCTAACGCACCTTAATACTAAACTACTAAACTTGAATTTTTTGGATGCAAAATTATTTAATATAGCAATTTTATATGTCTAAATAAGCTCTAAATGCACTCCTACATTGTTTACAACCTTTCCAATCAATTCTAAACCAATTGTTGAATACGTGTTAGTGTTGGCACGATGACCACGTATAAAATTATTATATTTTGATCGACGCCAGGTGTTATATTAAATAAAATTTTCTGTAGTTAACGTATATTGAAAAACGTGCTTTTCAGACGTTCTAACGCACCTTAATACTAAACTACTAAACTTGAATTTTTTGGATGCAAAATTAATTAATATAGCAATTTTATATGGCTAAATAAGCTCTAAATGCATTCCTACATTGTTTACAACCTTTTCAATCAATTCTAAACCAATTGTTGAGTACGTGTTAGCGTTGGCACGATGACCACGTATAAAATTATTATATTTTGATCGACGCCAGGTGTTATAGTAGTACAATAAAATTTTCTGTAGTTATCGTATATTGAAAAACGTGCTTTTCAGACGTTCTAACGCACCTTAATACTAAACTATTAAACATGAATTTTTTAGATACAAATAATTTAATATAGCAATTTTATATGGCTAAACAAGCTCTAAATGCAATCCTACATTGTTTACAACCCTTCCAATCAATTCTAAACCAATTGTTGAGTACGTGTTAGCGTTGGCACGATGACCACGTATAAAATTATTATATTTTGATTGACGCCGGGTGTTACAGTAGTACAATAAAATTTTCTGTAGTTATCGTATATTGAAAAACGTGCTTTTCAGACGTTCTAACGCACCTTAATACTAAACTATTAAACATGAATTTTTTAGATACAAATAATTTAATATAGCAATTTTATATGGCTAAACAAGCTCTAAATGCACTCCTACATTGTTTACAACCCTTCCAATCAATTCTAAACCAATTGTTGAGTACGTGTTAGCGTTGGCACGATGACCACGTATAAAATTATTATATTTTGATCGACGCCGGGTGTTATAGTAGTACAATAAAATTTTCTGTAGTTATCGTATATTGAAAAACGTGGTTTTCAGACGTTCTAACGCACCTTAATACTAAACTATTAAACATGAATTTTTTAGATACAAATAATTTAATATAGCAATTTTATATGGCTAAACAAGCTCTAAATGCACTCCTACATTGTTTACAACCCTTCCAATCAATTCTAAACCAATTGTTGAGTACGTGTTAGCGTTGGCACGATGACCACGTATAAAATTATTATATTTTAATCGACGCCAGGTGTTATATTAAATAAAATTTTCTGTAGTTAACGTATATTGAAAAACGTGCTTTTCAGACGTTCTAACGCACCTTAATACTAAACTACTAAACTTGAATTTTTTGATGCAAAATTATTTAATATAGCAATTTTATATGTCTAAATAAGCTCTAAATGCACTCCTACATTGTTTACAACCTTTCCAATCATTATTATATTTTGATCGATGCCAGGTGTTATAGTAGTACAATAAAATTTTCTGTAGTTAACGTATATTGAAAAACGTGCTTTTCAGACGTTCTAACGCACCTTAATACTAAACTACTAAACTTGAATTTTTTGGATGCAAAATAATTTATTATAGCAATTTTATACGGCTAAATAAGCTCTAAATGCACTCCTACATTGTTTACAACCTTTCCAATCAATTCTAAACCAATTGTTGAATACGTGTTAGTGTTGGCACGATGACCACGTATAAAATTATTATATTTTGATCGACGCCGGGTGTTATAGTAGTACAATAAAATTTTCTGTAGTTATCGTATATTGAAAGACGTGCTTTTCAGACGTTCTAACGCACCTTAATACTAAACTATTAAACATGAATTTTTTATATACAAATAATTTAATATAGCAATTTTATATGGCTAAACAAGCTCTAAATGCACTCCTACATTGTTTACAACCCTTCCAATCAATTCTAAACCAATTGTTGAGTACGTGTTAGCGTTGGCACGATGACCACGTATAAAATTATTATATTTTGATCGACGCCAGGTGTTATATTAAATAAAATTTTCTGTAGTTAACGTATATTGAAAAACGTGCTTTTCAGACGTTCTAACGCACCTTAATACTAAACTACTAAACTTGAATTTTTTGGATGCAAAATTATTTAATATAGCAATTTTATATGTCTAAATAAGCTCTAAATGCACTCCTACATTGTTTACAACCTTTCCAATCATTATTATATTTGATCGATGCCAGGTGTTATAGTAGTACAATAAAATTTTCTGTAGTTAACGTATATTGAAAAACGTGCTTTTCAGACGTTCTAACGCACCTTAATACTAAACTACTAAACTTGAATTTTTTGGATGCAAAATAATTTATTATAGCAATTTTATACGGCTAAATAAGCTCTAAATGCACTCCTACATTGTTTACAACCTTTCCAATCAATTCTAAACCAATTGTTGAATACGTGTTAGTGTTGGCACGATGACCACGTATAAAATTATTATATTTTGATCGACGCCGGGTGTTATAGTAGTACAATACAATTTTCTGTAGTTATCGTATATTGAAAGACGTGCTTTTCAGACGTTCTAACGCACCTTAATACTAAACTATTAAACATGAATTTTTTATATACAAATAATTTAATATAGCAATTTTATATGGCTAAATAAGCTCTAAATGCACTCCTACTTTGTTTACAACCTTTCCAATCAATTCTAAACCAATTGTTGAGTACGTGTTAGTGTTGGCACGATGACCACGTATAAAATTATTATATTTTGATCGACGCCAGGTGTTATAGTAGTACAATAAAATTTTCTGTAGTTAACGTATATTGAAAATCGTGCTTTTCAGACGTTCTAACGCACCTTAATACTAAACTATTAAACTTGAATTTTTTGGATGCAATATAATTTATTATAGCAATTTTATACGGCTAAATAAGCTCTAAATGCACTCCTACATTGTTTACAACCTTTCCAATCAATTCTAAACCAATTGTTGAATACGTGTTAGTGTTGGCACGATGACCACGTATAAAATTATTATATTTTGATCGACGCCAGGTGTTATAGTAGTACAATAAAATTTTCTGTAGTTAACGTATACTGAAAACGTGCTTTTCAGACGTTCTAACGCACCTTAATACTAAACTATTAAACTTGAATTTTTGGATGCAAAATAATTTAATATGGCAATTTTATATGGCTAAATAAGCTCTAAATGCACTCCTACATTGTTTACAACCTTTCCAATCATTATTATATTTTGATCGATGCCAGGTGTTATAGTAGTACAATAAAATTTTCTGTAGTTAACGTATATTGAAAAACGTGCTCTTCAGACGTTCTAACGCACCTTAATACTAAACTATTAAACTTGAATTTTTTGGATGCAAAATAATTTAATATAGCAAATTTATATGGCTAAATAAGCTCTAAATGCACTCCTACTTTGTTTACAACCTTTCCAATCAATTCTAAACCAATTGTTGAGTACGTGTTAGTGTTGGCACGATGACCACGTATAAAATTATTATATTTTGATCGACGCCAGGTGTTATAGTAGTACAATAAAGTTTTCTGTAGTTAACGTATATTGAAAAACGTGCTTTTCAGACGTTCTAACGCACCTTAATACTAAACTACTAAACTTGAATTTTTTGGATGCAAAATTATTTAATATAGCAATTTTATATGTCTAAATAAGCTCTAAATGCACTCCTACATTGTTTACCACCTTTCCAATCAATTCTAAACCAATTGTTGAATACGTGTTAGTGTTGGCACGATAACCACGTATAAAATTATTATATTTTGATCGACGCCAGGTGTTATAGTAGTACAATAAAATTTTCTGTAGTTAACGTATACTGAAAAACGTGCTTTTCAGACGTTCTAACGCACCTTAATACTAAACTATTAAACTTGAATTTTTTGGATGCAAAATAATTTAATATGGCAATTTTATATGGCTAAATAAGCTCTAAATGCACTCCTACATTGTTTACAACCTTTCCAATCATTATTATATTTTGATCGATGCCAGGTGTTATAGTAGTACAATAAAATTTTCCGTAGTTAACGTATATTGAAAAACGTGCTTTTCAGACGTTCTAACGCACCTTAATACTAAACTATTAAACTTGAATTTTTTGGATGCAAAATAATTTAATATAGCAATTTTATATGGCTAAATAAGCTCTAAATGCACTCCTACTTTGTTTACAACCTTTCCAATCAATTCTAAACCAATTGTTGAGTACGTGTTAGTGTTGGCACGATGACCACGTATAAAATTATTATATTTTGATCGACGCCAGGTGTTATAGTAGTACAATAAAATTTTCTGTAGTTAACGTATACTGAAAAACGTGCTTTTCAGACGTTCTAACGCACCTTAATACTAAACTATTAAACTTGAATTTTTTGGATGCAAAATAATTTATTATAGCAATTTTATACGGCTAAATAAGCTCTAAATGCACCCCTACATTGTTTACAACCTTTCCAATCAATTCTAAACCAATTGTTGAGCACTTGTTAGTGTTGGCACGATGACCACGTATAAAATTATTATATTTTGATCGACGCCAGGTGTTATATTAAATAAAATTTTCTGTAGTTATCGTATATTGAAAAACGTGCTTTTCAGACGTTCTAACGCACCTTAATACTAAACTATTAAACATAAATTTTTTAGATACAAATAATTTAATATAGCAATTTTATATGGCTAAACAAGCTCTAAATGCACTCCTACATTGTTTACAACCCTTCCAATCAATTCTAAACCAATTGTTGAGTACATGTTAGCGTTGGCACGATGACCACGTATAAAATTATTATATTTTGATCGACGCCAGGTGTTATATTAAATAAAATTTTCTGTAGTTATCGTATATTGAAAAACGTGCTTTTCAGACGTTCTAACGCACCTTAATACTAAACTATTAAACATAAATTTTTTAGATACAAATAATTTAATATAGCAATTTTATATGGCTAAATAAGCTCTAAATGCACTCCTACTTTGTTTACAACCTTTCCAATCAATTCTAAACCAATTGTTGAGTACGTGTTAGTGTTGGCACGATGACCACGTATAAAATTATTATATTTGATCGACGCCAGGTGTTATAGTAGTACAATAAAATTTTCTGTAGTTAACGTATACTGAAAAACGTGCTTTTCAGACGTTCTAACGCACCTTAATACTAAACTATTAAACTTGAATTTTTTGGATGCAAAATTATTTAATATAGCAATTTTATATGGCTAAATAAGCTCTAAATGCACTCCTACATTGTTTACAACCTTTTCAATCAATTCTAAACCAATTGTTGAGTACGTGTTAGCGTTGGCACGATGACCACGTATAAAATTATTATATTTTGATCGACGCCAGGTGTTATAGTAGTACAATAAAATTGTCTGGAGTTAACGTATATTGAAAAATGTGCTTTTCAGACGTTCTAACGCACCTTAATACTAAACTATTAAACTTGAATTTTTTGGATGCAAAATAATTTAATATATCAATTTTATATGGCCAAATAAGCTCTAAATGCACTCCTACATTGTTTACAACTTTTCCAATCAATTCTAAACCAATTGTTGAGTACGTGTTAGTGTTGGCACGATGACCACGTATAAAATTATTATATTTTGATCGACGCCAGGTGTTATAGTAGTACAATAAAATTTTCTGTAGTTAACGTATATTGAAAAAAGTGCTTTTCAGACGTTCTAACGCACCTTAATACTAAACTATTAAACTTGAATTTTTTGATGCAAAATAAATTAATATGGCAATTTTATATGGCTAAATAAGCTCTAAATGCACTCCTACATTGTTTACAACCATTTCAATCAATTCTAAACCAATTGTTGAGTACGTGTTAGCGTTGGCACGATGACCACGTATAAAATTATTATACTTTGATCGACGCTATGTGTTATAGTAGTACGATAAAATTTTCTGTAGTTAACGTATATTGAAAAAAGTGCTTTTCAGACGTTCTAACGCACCTTAATGCTAAACTATTAAACTTGAATTTTTTGGATGCAAAATAATTTAATATAGCAATTTTATATGGCTAAATAAGCTCTAAATGCACTCCTACATTGTTTACAACCTTTCCAATCAATTCTAAACCAATTGTTGAGTACGTGTTAGTGTTGGCACGATGACCACGTATAAAATTATTATATTTTGATCGACGCCAGGTGTTATAGTAGTACAATAAAATTTTCTGTAGTTAACGTATATAGAAAAACGTGCTTTTCAGACGTTATAACGCACCTTAATACTAAACTGTTAAACTTGAATTTTTTAGATACATATAATTTAATATAGCAATTTTATATGGCTAAACAAGCTCTAAATGCACTCCTACATTGTTTACAACCCTTCCAATCAATTCTAAACCAATTGTTGAGTACGTGTTAGCGTTGGCACGATGACCACGTATAAAATTATTATATTTTGATCGACGCCAGGTGTTATATTAAATAAAATTTTCTGTAGTTAACGTATATTGAAAAACGTGCTTTTCAGACGTTCTAACGCACCTTAATACTAAACTACTAATCTTGAATTTTTTGGATGCAAAATGATTTAATATAGCAATTTTATATGGCTAAATAAGCTCTAAATGCACTCCTACATTGTTTACAACCTTTCCAATCAATTCTAAACCAATTGTTGAGTACGTGTTAGTGTTGGCACGATGACCACGTATAAAATTATTATATTTTGATCGACGCCGGGTGTTATAGTAGTACAATAAAATTTTCTGTAATTATCGTATATTGAAAAACGTGCTTTTCAGACGTTCTAACGCACCTTAATACTAAACTATTAAACATGAATTTTTTAGATACAAATAATTTAATATAGCAATTTTATATGGCTAAACAATCTCTAAATAGACTCCTACATTGTTTACAACCCTTCCAATCAATTCTAAACCAATTGTTGAGTACGTGTTAGCGTTGGCACGATGACCACGTATAAAATTATTATATTTTGATCGACGCCATGTGTTATAGTAGTACGATAAAATTTTCTGTAGTTAACGTATATTGAAAAAAGTGCTTTTCAGACGTTCTAACGCACCTTAATGCTAAACTATTAAACTTGAATTTTTTGGATGCAAAATAATTTAATATAGCAATTTTATATGGCTAAATAAGCTCTAAATGCACTCCTACATTGTTTACAACCTTTCCAATCAATTCTAAACCAATTGTTGAGTACGTGTTAGCGTTGGCACGATGACCACGTATAAAATTATTATATTTTGATCGACGCCAGGTGTTATATTAAATAAAATTTTCTGTAGTTAACGTATATTGAAAAACGTGCTTTTCAGACGTTCTAACGCACCTTAATACTAAACTACTAAACTTGAATTTTTTGGATGCAAAATTATTTAATATAGCAATTTTATATGGCTAAATAAGCTCTAAATGCACTCCTACATTGTTTACAACCTTTTCAATCAATTCTAAACCAATTGTTGAGTACGTGTTAGCGTTGGCACGATGACCACGTATAAAATTATTATATTTTGATCGACGCCAGGTGTTATAGTAGTACAATAAAATTGTCTGGAGTTAACGTATATTGAAAAATGTGCTTTTCAGACGTTCTAACGCACCTTAATACTAAACTATTAAACTTGAATTTTTTGGATGCAAAATAATTTAATATATCAATTTTATATGGCCAAATAAGCTCTAAAAGCACTCCTACATTGTTTACAACCTTTCCAATCAATTCTAAACCAATTGTTGAGTACGTGTTAGTGTTGGCACGATGACCACGTATAAAATTATTATATTTTGATCGACACCAGGTGTTATAGTAGTACAATAAAATTTTCTGTAGTTAACGTATATTGAAAAAAGTGCTTTTCAGACGTTCTAACGCACCTTAATGCTAAACTATTAAACTTGAATTTTTTGGATGCAAAATAATTTAATATAGCAATTTTATATGGCTAAATAAGCTCTAAATGCACTCCTACATTGTTTACAACCTTTCCAATCAATTCTAAACCAATTGTTGAGTACGTGTTAGTGTTGGCACGATGACCACGTATAAAATTATTATATTTTGATCGACGCCAGGTGTTATAGTAGTACAATAAAATTTTCTGTAGTTAACGTATATAGAAAAACGTGCTTTTCAGACGTTATAACGCACCTTAATACTAAACTGTTAAACTTGAATTTTTTAGATTCAAATAATTTAATATAGCAATTTTATATGGCTAAACAAGCTCTAAATGCACTCCTACATTGTTTACAACCCTTCCAATCAATTCTAAACCAATTGTTGAGTACGTGTTAGCGTTGGCACGATGACCACGTATAAAATAATTATATTTTGATCGACGCCAGGTGTTATAGTAGTACAATAAAATTTTCTGTAGTTAACGTATATTGAAAAACGTGCTTTTCAGACGTTCTAACGCACCTTAATACTAAACTACTAATCTTGAATTTTTTGGATGCAAAATTATTTAATATAGCAATTTTATATGGCTAAATAAGCTCTAAATGCACTCCTACATTGTTTACAACCTTTCCAATCAATTCTAAACCAATTGTTGAGTACGTGTTAGTGTTGGCACGATGACCACGTATAAAATTATTATATTTTGATCGACGCCGGGTGTTATAGTAGTACAATAAAATTTTCTGTAATTATCGTATATTGAAAAACGTGCTTTTCAGACGTTCTAACGCACCTTAATACTAAACTATTAAACATGAATTTTTTAGATACAAATAATTTAATATAGCAATTTTATATGGCTAAACAATCTCTAAATAGACTCCTACATTGTTTACAACCCTTCCAATCAATTCTAAACCAATTGTTGAGTACGTGTTAGCGTTGGCACGATGACCACGTATAAAATTATTATATTTTGATCGACGCCATGTGTTATAGTAGTACGATAAAATTTTCTGTAGTTAACGTATATTGAAAAAAGTGCTTTTCAGACGTTCTAACGCACCTTAATGCTAAACTATTAAACTTGAATTTTTTGGATGCAAAATAATTTAATATAGCAATTTTATATGGCTAAATAAGCTCTAAATGCACTCCTACATTGTTTACAACCTTTCCAATCAATTCTAAACCAATTGTTGAGTACGTGTTAGTGTTGGCACGATGACCACGTATAAAATTATTATATTTTGATCGACGCCAGGTGTTATAGTAGTACAATAAAATTGTCTGGAGTTAACGTATATTGAAAAATGTGCTTTTCAGACGTTCTAACGCACCTTAATACTAAACTATTAAACTTGAATTTTTTGGATGCAAAATAATTTAATATATCAATTTTATATGGCCAAATAAGCTCTAAATGCACTCCTACATTGTTTACAACTTTTCCAATCAATTCTAAACCAATTGTTGAGTACGTGTTAGTGTTGGCACGATGACCACGTATAAAATTATTATATTTTGATCGACGCCAGGTGTTATAGTAGTACAATAAAATTTTCTGTAGTTAACGTATATTGAAAAAAGTGCTTTTCAGACGTTCTAACGCACCTTAATACTAAACTATTAAACTTGAATTTTTTGATGCAAAATAAATTAATATGGCAATTTTATATGTCTAAATAAGCTCTAAATGCACTCCTACATTGTTTACAACCATTTCAATCAATTCTAAACCAATTGTTGAGTACGTGTTAGCGTTGGCACGATGACCACGTATAAAATTATTATACTTTGATCGACGCTATGTGTTATAGTAGTACGATAAAATTTTCTGTAGTTAACGTATATTGAAAAAAGTGCTTTTCAGACGTTCTAACGCACCTTAATGCTAAACTATTAAACTTGAATTTTTTGGATGCAAAATAATTTAATATAGCAATTTTATATGGCTAAATAAGCTCTAAATGCACTCCTACATTGTTTACAACCTTTCCAATCAATTCTAAACCAATTGTTGAGTACGTGTTAGTGTTGGCACGATGACCACGTATAAAATTATTATATTTTGATCGACGCCAGGTGTTATAGTAGTACAATAAAATTTTCTGTAGTTAACGTATATAGAAAAACGTGCTTTTCAGACGTTATAACGCACCTTAATACTAAACTGTTAAACTTGAATTTTTTAGATACAAATAATTTAATATAGCAATTTTATATGGCTAAACAAGCTCTAAATGCACTCCTACATTGTTTACAACCCTTCCAATCAATTCAAACCAATTGTTGAGTACGTGTTAGCGTTGGCACGATGACCACGTATAAAATTATTATATTTTGATCGACGCCAGGTGTTATATTAAATAAAATTTTCTGTAGTTAACGTATATTGAAAAACGTGCTTTTCAGACGTTCTAACGCACCTTAATGCTAAACTATTAAACTTGAATTTTTTGGATGCAAAATAATTTAATATAGCAATTTTATATGGCTAAATAAGCTCTAAATGCACTCCTACATTGTTTACAACCTTTCCAATCAATTCTAAACCAATTGTTGAGTACGTGTTAGTGTTGGCACGATGACCACGTATAAAATTATTATATTTTGATCGACGCCAGGTGTTATAGTAGTACAATAAAATTTTCTGTAGTTAACGTATATAGAAAAACGTGCTTTTCAGATGTTCTAACGCACCTTAATACTAAACTGTTAAACTTGAATTTTTCAGATACAAATAATTTAATATAGCAATTTTATATGGCCAAACAAGCTCTAAATGCACTCCTACATTGTTTACAACCCTTCCAATCAATTCTAAACCAATTGTTGAGTAAGTGTTAGCGTTGGCACGATGACCACGTATAAAATTATTATATTTTGATCGACGCCAGGTGTTATATTAAATAAAATTTTCTGTAGTTAACGTATATTGAAAAACGTGCTTTTCAGACGTTCTAACGCACCTTAATACTAAACTACTAAACTTGAATTTTTTGGATGCAAAATTATTTAATATAGCAATTTTATATGGCTAAATAAGCTCTAAATGCACTCCTACATTGTTTACAACCTTTTCAATCAATTCTAAACCAATTGTTGAGTACGTGTTAGCGTTGGCACGATGACCACGTATAAAATTATTATATTTTGATCGACGCCAGGTGTTATAGTAGTACAATAAAATTGTCTGGAGTTAACGTATATTGAAAAATGTGCTTTTCAGACGTTCTAACGCACCTTAATACTAAACTATTAAACTTGAATTTTTTGGATGCAAAATAATTTAATATATCAATTTTATATGGCCAAATAAGCTCTAAAAGCACTCCTACATTGTTTACAACCTTTCCAATCAATTCTAAAACAATTGTTGAGTACGTGTTAGTGTTGGCACGATGACCACGTATAAAATTATTATATTTTGATCGACACCAGGTGTTATAGTAGTACAATAAAATTTTCTGTAGTTAACGTATATTGAAAAAAGTGCTTTTCAGACGTTCTAACGCACCTTAATACTAAACTATTAAACTTGAATTTTTTGATGCAAAATAAATTAATATGGCAATTTTATATGGCTAAATAAGCTCTAAATGCACTCCTACATTGTTTACAACCTTTCCAATCAATTCTAAACCAATTGTTGAATACGTGTTAGTGTTGCCACGATGACCACGTATAAAATTATTATATTTTGATCGACGCCAGGTGTTATAGTAGTACAATAAAATTTTCTGTAGTTAACGTATATAGAAAAACGTGCTTTTCAGACGTTCTAACGCACCTTAATACTAAACTATTAAACTTGAATTTTTTGATGCAAAATAAATTAATATGGCAATTTTATATGGCTAAATAAGCTCTAAATGCACTCCTACATTGTTTACAACCATTTCAATCAATTCTAAACCAATTGTTGAGTACGTGTTAGTGTTGGCACGATGACCACGTATAAAATAATTATATTTTGATCGACGCCATGTGTTATAGTAGTACGATAAAATTTTCTGTAGTTAACGTATATTGAAAAAAGTGCTTTTCAGACGTTCTAACGCACCTTAATGCTAAACTATTAAACTTGAATTTTTTGGATGCAAAATAATTTAATATAGCAATTTTATATGGCTAAATAAGCTCTAAATGCACTCCTACATTGTTTACAACCTTTCCAATCAATTCTAAACCAATTGTTGAGTACGTGTTAGTGTTGGCACGATGACCACGTATAAAATAATTATATTTTGATCGACGCCAGGTGTTATAGTAGTACAATAAAATTTTCTGTAGTTAACGTATATAGAAAAACGTGCTTTTCAGACGTTCTAACGCACCTTAATACTAAACTGTTAAACTTGAATTTTTTAGATACAAATAATTTAATATAGCAATTTTATATGGCTAAACAAGCTCTAAATGCACTCCTACATTGTTTACAACCCTTCCAATCAATTCTAAACCAATTGTTGAGTACGTGTTAGCGTTGGCACGATGACCACGTATAAAATTATTATATTTTGATTGACGCCAGGTGTTATATTAAATAAAATTTTCTGTAGTTAACGTATATTGAAAAACGTGCTTTTCAGACGTTCTAACGCACCTTAATACTAAACTACTAAACTTGAATTTTTTGGATGCAAAATAATTTAATATGGCAATTTTATATGGCTAAATAAGCTCTAAATGCACCCCTACATTGTTTACAACCTTTCCAATCAATTCTAAACCAATTGTTGAGTACGTGTTAGTGTTGGCACGATGACCACGTATAAAATTATTATATTTTGATCGACGCCGGGTGTTATAGTAGTACAATAAAATTGTCTGTAGTTAACGTATATAGAAAAACGTGCTTTTCAGACGTTCTAACGCACCTTAATGCTAAACTATTAAACTTGAATTTTTTGGATGCAAAATAATTTAATATAGCAATTTTATATGGCTAAATAAGCTCTAAATGCACTCCTACATTGTTTACAACCCTTCCAATCAATTCTAAACCAATTGTTGAGTACGTGTTAGCGTTGGCACGATGACCACGTATAAAATTATTATATTTTGATCGACACCAGGTGTTATAGTAGTACAATAAAATTTTCTGTAGTTAACGTATATAGAAAAACGTGCTTTTCAGACGTTCTAACGCACCTTAATACTAAACTGTTAAACTTGAATTTTTTAGATACAAATAATTTAATATAGCAATTTTATATAGCTAAACAAGCTCTAAATGCACTCCTACATTGTTTACAACCCTTCCAATCAATTCTAAACCAATTGTTGAGTACGTGTTAGCGTTGGCACGATGACCACGTGTAAAATTATTATATTTTGATCGACGCCAGGTGTTATATTAAATAAAATTTTCTGTAGTTAACGTATATTGAAAAACGTGCTTTTCAGACGTTCTAACGCACCTTAATACTAAACTACTAAACTTGAATTTTTTGGATGCAAAATAATTTAATATGGCAATTTTATATGGCTAAATAAGCTCTAAATGCACCCCTACATTGTTTACAACCTTTCCAATCAATTCTAAACCAATTGTTGAGTACGTGTTAGTGTTGGCACGATGACCACGTATAAAATTATTATATTTTGATCGACGCCCGGTGTTATAGTAGTACAATAAAATTTTCTGTAGTTATCGTATATTGAAAAACGTGCTTTTCAGACGTTCTAACGCACCTTAATTCTAAACTATCAAACATGAATTTTTTAGATACAAATAATTTAATATAGCAATTTTATATGGCTAAACAAGCTCTAAATGCACTCCTACATTGTTTACAACCTTCCAATCAATTCTAAACCAATTGTTGAGTACGTGTTAGCGTTGGCACGATGACCACGTATAAAATTATTATATTTTGATCGACGCCAGGTGTTATATTAAATAAAATTTTCTGTAGTTAACGTATATTGAAAAACGTGCTTTTCAGACGTTCTAACGCACCTTAATACTAAACTACTAAACTTGAATTTTTTGGATGCAAAATTATTTAATATAGCATTTTATATGGCTAAATAAGCTCTAAATGCACTCCTACATTGTTTACAACCTTTTCAATCAATTCTAAACCAATTGTTGAGTACGTGTTAGCGTTGGCACGATGACCACGTATAAAATTATTATATTTTGATCGACGCCATGTGTTATAGTAGTACGATAAAATTTTCTGTAGATAACGTATATTGAAAAAAGTGCTTTTCAGACGTTCTAACGCACCTTAATGCTAAACTATTAAACTTGAATTTTTTGGATGCAAAATAATTTAATATAGCAATTTTATATGGCTAAATAAGCTCTAAATGCACTCCTACATTGTTTACAACCTTTCCAATCAATTCTAAACCAATTGTTGAGTACGTGTTAGTGTTGGCACGATGACCACGTATAAAATAATTATATTTTGATCGACGCCATGTGTTATAGTAGTACGATAAAATTTTCTGTAGTTAACGTATATTGAAAAAAGTGCTTTTCAGACGTTCTAACGCACCTTAATGCTAAACTATTAAACTTGAATTTTTTGGATGCAAAATAATTTAATATAGCAATTTTATATGGCTAAATAAGCTCTAAATTCACTCCTACATTGTTTACAACCTTTCCAATCAATTCTAAACCAATTGTTGAGTACGTGTTAGTGTTGGCACGATGACCACGTATAAAATAATTATATTTTGATCGACGCCAGGTGTTATAGTAGTACAATAAAATTTTCTGTAGTTAACGTATATAGAAAAACGTGCTTTTCAGACGTTCTAACGCACCTTAATACTAAACTGTTAAACTTGATTTTTTGATGCAAAATAAATTAATATGGCAATTTTATATGGCTAAATAAGCTCTAAATGCACTCCTACATTGTTTACAACCTTTCCAATCAATTCTAAACCAATTGTTGAATACGTGTTAGTGTTGGCACGATGACCACGTATAAAATTATTATATTTTGATCGACGCCAGGTGTTATAGTAGTACAATAAAATTTTCTGTAGTTAACGTATATAGAAAAACGTGCTTTTCAGACGTTCTAACGCACCTTAATACTAAACTATTAAACTTGAATCTTTTGATGCAAAATAAATTAATATGGCAATTTTATATGGCTAAATAAGCTCTAAATGCACTCCTACATTGTTTACAACCATTTCAATCAATTCTAAACCAATTGTTGAGTACGTGTTAGTGTTGGCACGATGACCACGTATAAAATTATTATATTTTGATCGACGCCAGGTGTTATAGTAGTACAATAAAATTTTCTGTAGTTAACGTATATAGAAAAACGTGCTTTTCAGACGTTCTAACGCACCTTAATACTAAACTATTAAACTTGAATTTTTTGATGCAAAATAAATTAATATGGCAATTTTATATGGCTAAATAAGCTCTAAATGCACTCCTACATTGTTTACAACCATTTCAATCAATTCTAAACCAATTGTTGAGTACGTGTTAGCGTTGGCACGATGACCACGTATAAAATTATTATATTTTGATCGACGCCAGGTGTTATATTAAATAAAATTTTCTGTAGTTAACGTATATTGAAAAACGTGCTTTTCAGACGTTCTAACGCACCTTAATACTAAACTACTAAACTTGAATTTTTTGGATGCAAAATTATTTAATATAGCAATTTTATATGGCTAAACAAGCTCTAAATGCACTCCTACATTGTTTACAACCCTTCCAATCAATTCTAAACCAATTGTTGAGTACGTGTTAGCGTTGGCACGATGACCACGTATAAAATTATTATATTTTGATCGACGCCAGGTGTTATATTAAATAAAATTTTCTGTAGTTAACGTATATTGAAAAACGTGCTTTTCAGACGTTCTAACGCACCTTAATACTAAACTACTAATCTTGAATTTTTTGGATGCAAAATTATTTAATATAGCAATTTTATATGGCTAAATAAGCTCTAAATGCACTCCTACATTGTTTACAACCTTTCCAATCAATTCTAAACCAATTGTTGAGTACGTGTTAGTGTTGGCACGATGACCACGTATAAAATTATTATATTTTGATCGACGCCGGGTGTTATAGTAGTACAATAAAATTTTCTGTAATTATCGTATATTGAAAAACGTGCTTTTCAGACGTTCTAACGCACCTTAATACTAAACTATTAAACATGAATTTTTTAGATACAAATAATTTAATATAGCAATTTTATATGGCTAAACAATCTCTAAATAGACTCCTACATTGTTTACAACCCTTCCAATCAATTCTAAACCAATTGTTGAGTACGTGTTAGCGTTGGCACGATGACCACGTATAAAATTATTATATTTTGATCGACGCCATGTGTTATAGTAGTACGATAAAATTTTCTGTAGTTAACGTATATTGAAAAAAGTGCTTTTCAGACGTTCTAACGCACCTTAATGCTAAACTATTAAACTTGAATTTTTTGGATGCAAAATAATTTAATATAGCAATTTTATATGGCTAAATAAGCTCTAAATGCACTCCTACATTGTTTACAACCTTTCCAATCAATTCTAAACCAATTGTTGAGTACGTGTTAGTGTTGGCACGATGACCACGTATAGAATTATTATATTTTGATCGACGCCAGGTGTTATAGTAGTACAATAAAATTTTCTGTAGTTAACGTATATAGAAAAACGTGCTTTTCAGACGTTCTAACGCACCTTAATACTAAACTGTTAAACTTGAATTTTTTAGATACAAATAATTTAATATAGCAATTTTATATGGCTAAACAAGCTCTAAATGCACCCCTACATTGTTTACAACCCTTCCAATCAATTCTAAACCAATTGTTGAGTACGTGTTAGCGTTGGCACGATGACCACGTATAAAATTATTATATTTTGATCGACGCCAGGTGTTATATTAAATAAAATTTTCTGTAGTTAACGTATATTGAAAAACGTGCTTTTCAGACGTTCTAACGCACCTTAATACTAAACTACTAAACTTGAATTTTTTGGATGCAAAATTATTTAATATAGCAATTTTATATGGCTAAATAAGCTCTAAATGCACTCCTACATTGTTTACAACCTTTTCAATCAATTCTAAACCAATTGTTGACTACGTGTTAGCGTTGGCACGATGACCACGTATAAAATTATTATATTTTGATCGACGCCAGGTGTTATAGTAGTACAATAAAATTGTCTGGAGTTAACGTATATTGAAAAATGTGCTTTTCAGACGTTCTAACGCACCTTAATACTAAACTATTAAACTTGAATTTTTTGGATGCAAAATAATTTAATATATCAATTTTATATGGCCAAATAAGCTCTAAAAGCACTCCTACATTGTTTACAACCTTTCCAATCAATTCTAAACCAATTGTTGAGTACGTGTTAGTGTTGGCACGATGACCACGTATAAAATTATTATATTTTGATCGACACCAGGTGTTATAGTAGTACAATAAAATTTTCTGTAGTTAACGTATATTGAAAAAAGTGCTTTTCAGACGTTCTAACGCACCTTAATGCTAAACTATTAAACTTGAATTTTTTGATGCAAAATAAATTAATATGGCAATTATATATGGCTAAATAAGCTCTAAATGCACTCCTACATTGTTTACAACCTTTCCAATCAATTCTAAACCAATTGTTGAATACGTGTTAGTGTTGGCACGATGACCACGTATAAAATTATTATATTTTGATCGACGCCAGGTGTTATAGTAGTACAATAAAATTTTCTGTAGTTAATGTATATAGAAAAACGTGCTTTTCAGACGTTCTAACGCACCTTAATACTAAACTATTAAACTTGAATTTTTTGATGCAAAATAAATTAATATGGCAATTTTATATGGCTAAATAAGCTCTAAATGCACTCCTACATTGTTTACAACCATTTCAATCAATTCTAAACCAATTGTTGAGTACGTGTTAGTGTTGGCACGATGACCACGTATAAAATAATTATATTTTGGTCGACGCCATGTGTTATAGTAGTACGATAAAATTTTCTGTAGTTAACGTATATTGAAAAAAGTGCTTTTCAGACGTTCTAACGCACCTTAATGCTAAACTATTAAACTTGAATTTTTTGGATGCAAAATAATTTAATATAGCAATTTTATATGGCTAAATAAGCTCTAAATGCACTCCTACATTGTTTACAACCTTTCCAATCAATTCTAAACCAATTGTTGAGTACGTGTTAGTGTTGGCACGATGACCACGTATAAAATAATTATATTTTGATCGACGCCAGGTGTTATAGTAGTACAATAAAATTTTCTGTAGTTAACGTATATAGAAAAACGTGCTTTTCAGACGTTCTAACGCACCTTAATACTAAACTGTTAAACTTGAATTTTTTAGATACAAATAATTTAATATAGCAATTTTATATGGCTAAACAAGCTCTAAATGCACTCCTACATTGTTTACAACCATTTCAATCAATTCTAAACCAATTGTTGAGTACGTGTTAGCGTTGGCACGATGACCATGTATAAAATTATTATATTTTGATCGACGCCAGGTGTTATATTAAATAAAATTTTCTGTAGTTAACGTATATTGAAAAACGTGCTTTTCAGACGTTCTAACGCACCTTAATACTAAACTACTAAACTTGAATTTTTTGGATGCAAAATTATTTAATATAGCAATTTTATATGGCTAAACAAGCTCTAAATGCACTCCTACATTGTTTACAACCCTTCCAATCAATTCTAAACCAATTGTTGAGTACGTGTTAGCGTTGGCACGATGACCACGTATAAAATTATTATATTTTGATCGACGCCAGGTGTTATATTAAATAAAATTTTCTGTAGTTAACGTATATTGAAAAACGTGCTTTTCAGACGTTCTAACGCACCTTAATACTAAACTACTAATCTTGAATTTTTTGGATGCAAAATTATTTAATATAGCAATTTTATATGGCTAAATAAGCTCTAAATGCACTCCTACATTGTTTACAACCTTTCCAATCAATTCTAAACCAATTGTTGAGTACGTGTTAGTGTTGGCACGATGACCACGTATAAAATTATTATATTTTGATCGACGCCGGGTGTTATAGTAGTACAATAAAATTTTCTGTAATTATCGTATATTGAAAAACGTGCTTTTCAGACGTTCTAACGCACCTTAATACTAAACTATTAAACATGAATTTTTTAGATACAAATAATTTAATATAGCAATTTTATATGGCTAAACAATCTCTAAATAGACTCCTACATTGTTTACAACCCTTCCAATCAATTCTAAACCAATTGTTGAGTACGTGTTAGCGTTGGCACGATGACCACGTATAAAATTATTATATTTTGATCGACGCCATGTGTTATAGTAGTACGATAAAATTTTCTGTAGTTAACGTATATTGAAAAAAGTGCTTTTCAGACGTTCTAACGCACCTTAATGCTAAACTATTAAACTTGAATTTTTTGGATGCAAAATAATTTAATATAGCAATTTTATATGGCTAAATAAGCTCTAAATGCACTCCTACATTGTTTACAACCTTTCCAATCAATTCTAAACCAATTGTTGAGTACGTGTTAGTGTTGGCACGATGACCACGTATAAAATTATTATATTTTGATCGACGCCAGGTGTTATAGTAGTACAATAAAATTTTCTGTAGTTAACGTATATAGAAAAACGTGCTTTTCAGACGTTCTAACGCACCTTAATACTAAACTGTTAAACTTGAATTTTTTAGATACAAATAATTTAATATAGCAATTTTATATGGCTAAACAAGCTCTAAATGCACCCCTACATTGTTTACAACCCTTCCAATCAATTCTAAACCAATTGTTGAGTACGTGTTAGCGTTGGCACGATGACCACGTATAAAATTATTATATTTTGATCGACGCCAGGTGTTATATTAAATAAAATTTTCTGTAGTTAACGTATATTGAAAAACGTGCTTTTCAGACGTTCTAACGCACCTTAATACTAAACTACTAAACTTGAATTTTTTGGATGCAAAATTATTTAATATAGCAATTTTATATGGCTAAATAAGCTCTAAATGCACTCCTACATTGTTTACAACCTTTTCAATCAATTCTAAACCAATTGTTGAGTACGTGTTAGCGTTGGCACGATGACCACGTATAAAATTATTATATTTTGATCGACGCCAGGTGTTATAGTAGTACAATAAAATTGTCTGGAGTTAACGTATATTGAAAAATGTGCTTTTCAGACGTTCTAACGCACCTTAATACTAAACTATTAAACTTGAATTTTTTGGATGCAAAATAATTTAATATATCAATTTTATATGGCCAAATAAGCTCTAAAAGCACTCCTACATTGTTTACAACCTTTCCAATCAATTCTAAACCAATTGTTGAGTACGTGTTAGTGTTGGCACGATGACCACGTATAAAATTATTATATTTTGATCGACACCAGGTGTTATAGTAGTACAATAAAATTTTCTGTAGTTAACGTATATTGAAAAAAGTGCTTTTCAGACGTTCTAACGCACCTTAATACTAAACTATTAAACTTGAATTTTTTGATGCAAAATAAATTAATATGGCAATTTTATATGGCTAAATAAGCTCTAAATGCACTCCTACATTGTTTACAACCTTTCCAATCAATTCTAAACCAATTGTTGAATACGTGTTAGGGTTGGCACGATGACCACGTATAAAATTATTATATTTTGATCGACGCCAGGTGTTATAGTAGTACAATAAAATTTTCTGTAGTTAACGTATATAGAAAAACGTGCTTTTCAGACGTTCTAACGCACCTTAATACTAAACTATTAAACTTGAATTTTTTGATGCAAAATAAATTAATATGGCAATTTTATATGGCTAAATAAGCTCTAAATGCACTCCTACATTGTTTACAACCATTTCAATCAATTCTAAACCAATTGTTGAGTACGTGTTAGTGTTGGCACGATGACCACGTATAAAATAATTATATTTTGATCGACGCCATGTGTTATAGTAGTACGATAAAATTTTCTGTAGTTAACGTATATTGAAAAAAGTGCTTTTCAGACGTTCTAACGCACCTTAATGCTAAACTATTAAACTTGAATTTTTTGGATGCAAAATAATTTAATATAGCAATTTTATAAGGCTAAATAAGCTCTAAATGCACTCCTACATTGTTTACAACCTTTCCAATCAATTCTAAACCAATTGTTGAGTACGTGTTAGTGTTGGCACGATGACCACGTATAAAATAATTATATTTTGATCGACGCCAGGTGTTATAGCAGTACAATAAAATTTTCTGTAGTTAACGTATATAGAAAAACGTGCTTTTCAGACGTTCTAACGCACCTTAATACTAAACTGTTAAACTTGAATTTTTTAGATACAAATAATTTAATATAGCAATTTTATATGGCTAAACAAGCTCTAAATGCACTCCTACATTGTTTACAACCCTTCCAATCAATTCTAAACCAATTGTTGAGTACGTGTTAGCGTTGGCACGATGACCACGTATAAAATTATTATATTTTGATTGACGCCAGGTGTTATATTAAATAAAATTTTCTGTAGTTAACGTATATTGAAAAACGTGCTTTTCAGACGTTCTAACGCACCTTAATACTAAACTACTAAACTTGAATTTTTTGGATGCAAAATAATTTAATATGGCAATTTTATATGGCTAAATAAGCTCTAAATGCACTCCTACATTGTTTACAACCTTTCCAATCAATTCTAAACCAATTGTTGAGTACGTGTTAGTGTTGGCACGATGACCACGTATAAAATTATTATATTTTGATCGACGCCGGGTGTTATAGTAGTACAATAAAATTGTCTATAGTTAACGTATATAGAAAAACGTGCTTTTCAGACGTTCTAACGCACCTTAATGCTAAACTATTAAACTTGAATTTTTTGGATGCAAAATAATTTAATATAGCAATTTTATATGGCTAAATAAGCTCTAAATGCACTCCTACATTGTTTACAACCCTTCCAATCAATTCTAAACCAATTGTTGAGTACGTGTTAGCGTTGGCACGATGACCACGTATAAAATTATTATATTTTGATCGACGCCAGGTGTTATAGTAGTACAATAAAATTTTCTGTAGTTAACGTATATAGAAAAACGTGCTTTTCAGACGTTCTAACGCACCTTAATACTAAACTGTTAAACTTGAATTTTTTAGATACAAATAATTTAATATAGCAATTTTATATAGCTAAATAAGCTCTAAATGCACCCCTACATTGTTTACAACCTTTCCAATCAATTCTAAACCAATTGTTGAGTACGTGTTAGTGTTGGCACGATGACCACGTATAAAATTATTATATTTTGATCGACGCCCGGTGTTATAGTAGTACAATAAAATTTTCTGTAGTTATCGTATATTGAAAAACGTGCTTTTCAGACGTTCTAACGCACCTTAATACTAAACTATCAAACATGAATTTTTTAGATACAAATAATTTAATATAGCAATTTTATATGGCTAAACAAGCTCTAAATGCACTCCTACATTGTTTACAACCTTCCAATCAATTCTAAACCAATTGTTGAGTACGTGTTAGCGTTGGCACGATGACCACGTATAAAATTATTATATTTTGATCGACGCCAGGTGTTATATTAAATAAAATTTTCTGTAGTTAACGTATATTGAAAAACGTGCTTTTCAGACGTTCTAACGCACCTTAATACTAAACTACTAAACTTGAATTTTTTGGATGCAAAATTATTTAATATAGCATTTTATATGGCTAAATAAGCTCTAAATGCACTCCTACATTGTTTACAACCTTTTCAATCAATTCTAAACCAATTGTTGAGTACGTGTTAGCGTTGGCACGATGACCACGTATAAAATTATTATATTTTGATCGACGCCATGTGTTATAGTAGTACGATAAAATTTTCTGTAGATAACGTATATTGAAAAAAGTGCTTTTCAGACGTTCTAACGCACCTTATTGCTAAACTATTAAACTTGAATTTTTTGGATGCAAAATAATTTAATATAGCAATTTTATATGGCTAAATAAGCTCTAAATGCACTCCTACATTGTTTACAACCTTTCCAATCAATTCTAAACCAATTGTTGAGTACGTGTTAGTGTTGGCACGATGACCACGTATAAAATAATTATATTTTGATCGACGCCATGTGTTATAGTAGTACGATAAAATTTTCTGTAGTTAACGTATATTGAAAAAAGTGCTTTTCAGACGTTCTAACGCACCTTAATGCTAAACTATTAAACTTGAATTTTTTGGATGCAAAATAATTTAATATAGCAATTTTATATGGCTAAATAAGCTCTAAATGCACTCCTACATTGTTTACAACCTTTCCAATCAATTCTAAACCAATTGTTGAGTACGTGTTAGTGTTGGCACGATGACCACGTATAAAATAATTATATTTTGATCGACGCCAGGTGTTATAGTAGTACAATAAATATTTCTGTAGTTAATGTATATAGAAAAACGTGCTTTTCAGACGTTCTAACGCACCTTAATACTAAACTGTTAAACTTGATTTTTTGATGCAAAATAAATTAATATGGCAATTTTATATGGCTAAATAAGCTCTAAATGCACTCCTACATTGTTTACAACCTTTCCAATCAATTCTAAACCAATTGTTGAATACGTGTTAGTGTTGGCACGATGACCACGTATAAAATTATTATATTTTGATCGACGCCAGGTGTTATAGTAGTACAATAAAATTTTCTGTAGTTAACGTATATAGAAAAACGTGCTTTTCAGACGTTCTAACGCACCTTAATACTAAACTATTAAACTTGAATTTTTTGATGCAAAATAAATTAATATGGCAATTTTATATGGCTAAATAAGCTCTAAATGCACTCCTACATTGTTTACAACCATTTCAATCAATTCTAAACCAATTGTTGAGTACGTGTTAGTGTTGGCACGATGACCACGTATAAAATAATTATATTTTGATCGACGCCATGTGTTATAGTAGTACGATAAAATTTTCTGTAGTTAACGTATATTGAAAAAAGTGCTTTTCAGACGTTCTAACGCACCTTAATGCTAAACTATTAAATTTGAATTTTTTGGATGCAAAATAATTTAATATAGCAATTTTATATGGCTAAATAAGCTCTAAATGCACTCCTACATTGTTTACAACCTTTCCAATCAATTCTAAACCAATTGTTGAGTACGTGTTAGTGTTGGCCCGATGACCACGTATAAAATAATTATATTTTGATCGACGCCAGGTGTTATAGTAGTACAATAAAATTTTCTGTAGTTAACGTATATAGAAAAACGTGCTTTTCAGACGTTCTAACGCACCTTAATACTAAACTGTTAAACTTGAATTTTTTAGATACAAATAATTTAATATAGCAATTTTATATGGCTAAACAAGCTCTAAATGCACTCCTACATTGTTTACAACCCTTCCAATCAATTCTAAACCAATTGTTGAGTACGTGTTAGCGTTGGCACGATGACCACGTATAAAATTATTATATTTTGATCGACGCCAGGTGTTATATTAAATAAAATTTTCTGTAGTTAACGTATATTGAAAAACGTGCTTTTCAGACGTTCTAACGCACCTTAATACTAAACTACTAAACTTGAATTTTTTGGATGCAAAATAATTTAATATGGCAATTTTATATGGCTAAATAAGCTCTAAATGCACCCCTACATTGTTTACAACCTTTCCAATCAATTCTAAACCAATTGTTGAGTACGTGTTAGTGTTGGCACGATGACCACGTATAAAATTATTATATTTTGATCGACGCCGGGTGTTATAGTAGTACAATAAAATTGTCTGTAGTTAACGTATATAGAAAAACGTGCTTTTCAGACGTTCTAACGCACCTTAATGCTAAACTATTAAACTTGAATTTTTTGGATGCAAAATAATTTAATATAGCAATTTTATATGGCTAAATAAGCTCTAAATGCACCCCTACATTGTTTACAACCCTTCCAATCAATTCTAAACCAATTGTTGAGTACGTGTTAGCGTTGGCACGATGACCACGTATAAAATTATTATATTTTGATCGACGCCAGGTGTTATAGTAGTACAATAAAATTTTCTGTAGTTAACGTATATAGAAAAACGTGCTTTTCAGACGTTCTAACGCACCTTAATACTAAACTGTTAAACTTGAATTTTTTAGATACAAATAATTTAATATAGCAATTTTATATGGCTAAACAAGCTCTAAATGCACTCCTACATTGTTTACAACCCTTCCAATCAATTCTAAACCAATTGTTGAGTACGTGTTAGCGTTGGCACGATGACCACGTATAAAATTATTATATTTTGATCGACGCCAGGTGTTATATTAAATAAAATTTTCTGTAGTTAACGTATATTGAAAAACGTGCTTTTCAGACGTTCTAACGCACCCTAATACTAAACTACTAAACTTGAATTTTTTGGATGCAAAATAATTTAATATGGCAATTTTATATGGCTAAATAAGCTCTAAATGCACCCCTACATTGTTTACAACCTTTCCAATCAATTCTAAACCAATTGTTGAGTACGTGTTAGCGTTGGCACGATGACCACGTATAAAATTATTATATTTTGATCGACGCCATGTGTTATAGTAGTACGATAAAATTTTCTGTAGTTAACGTATATTGAAAAAAGTGCTTTTCAGACGTTCTAACGCACCTTAATGCTAAACTATTAAACTTGAATTTTTTGGATGCAAAATAATTTAATATAGCAATTTTATATGGCTAAATAAGCTCTAAATGCACTCCTACATTGTTTACAACCTTTCCAATCAATTCTAAACCAATTGTTGAGTACGTGTTAGTGTTGGCACGATGACCACGTATAAAATTATTATATTTTGATCGACGCCAGGTGTTATAGTAGTACAATAAAATTTTCTGTAGTTAACGTATATTGAAAAAAGTGCTTTTCAGACGTTCTAACGCACCTTAATACTAAACTATTAAACTTGAATTTTTTGATGCAAAATAAATTAATATGGCAATTTTATATGGCTAAATAAGCTCTAAATGCACTCCTACATTGTTTACAACCATTTCAATCAATTCTAAACCAATTGTTGAGTACGTGTTAGCGTTGGCACGATGACCACGTATAAAATTATTATATTTTGATCGACGCCATGTGTTATAGTAGTACGATAAAATTTTCTGAAGCTAACGTATATTGAAAAAAGTGCTTTTCAGACGTTCTAACGCACCTTAATGCTAAACTATTAAACTTGAATTTTTTGAATGCAAAATAATTTAATATAGCAATTTTATATGGCTAAATAAGCTCTAAATGCACCCCTACATTGTTTACAACCTTTTCAATCAATTCTAAACCAATTGTTGAGTACGTGTTAGTGTTGGCACGATGACCACGTATAAAATTATTATATTTTGATCGACGCCAGGTGTTATAGTAGTACAATAAAATTTTCTGTAGTTAACGTATATAGAAAAACGTGCTTTTCAGACGTTCTAACGCACCTTAATACTAAACTGTTAAACTTGAATTTTTTAGATACAAATAATTTAATATAGCAATTTTATATGGCTAAACAAGCTCTAAATGCACTCCTACATTGTTTACAACCCTTCCAATCAATTCTAAACCAATTGTTGAGTAGGTGTTAGCGTTGGCACGATGACCACGTATAAAATTATTATATTTTGATCGACGCCAGGTGTTATAGTAGTACAATAAAATTTTCTGTAGTTAACGTATATAGAAAAACGTGCTTTTCAGACGTTCTAACGCACCTTAATACTAAACTATTAAACTTGAATTTTTTGGATGCAAAATTATTTAATATAGCAATTTTATATGGCTAAATAAGCTCTAAATGCACTCCTACATTGTTTACAACCTTTCCAATCAATTCTAAACCAATTGTTGAGTACGTGTTAGTGTTGGCACGATGACCACGTATAAAATTATTATATTTTGATCGACGCCGGGTGTTATAGTAGTACAATAAAATTTTCTGTAGTTATCGTATATTGAAAAACGTGCTTTTCAGACGTTCTAACGCACCTTAATACTAAACTATTAAACATGAAGTTTTTAGATACAAATAATTTAATATAGCAATTTTATATGGCTAAACAAGCTCTAAATGCACTCCTACATTGTTTACAACCCTTCCAATCAATTCTAAACCAATTGTTGAGTACGTGTTAGCGTTGGCACGATGACCACGTATAAAGTTATTATATTTTGATCGACGCCAGGTGTTATATTAAATAAAATTTTCTGTAGTTATCGTATATTGAAAAACGTGCTTTTCAGACGTTCTAACGCACCTTAATACTAAACTATTAAACATGAATTTTTTAGATACAAATAATTTAATATAGCAATTTTATATGGCTAAACAAGCTCTAAATGCACTCGTACATTGTTTACAACCCTTCCAATCAATTCTAAACCAATTGTTGAGTACGTGTTAGCGTTGGCACGATGACCACGTATAAAATTATTATATTTTGATCGACGCCAGGTGTTATATTAAATAAATATTTCTGTAGTTAACGTATATTGAAAAACGTGCTTTTCAGACGTTCTAACGCACCTTAATACTAAACTACTAAACTTGAATTTTTTGGATGCAAAATAATTTAATATGGCAATTTTATATGGCTAAATAAGCTCTAAATGCAACCCTACATTGTTTACAACCTTTCCAATCAATTCTAAACCAATTGTTGAGTACGTGTTAGTGTTGGCACGATGACCACGTATAAAATTATTATATTTTGATCGACGCCGGGTGTTATATTAAATAAAATTTTCTGTAGTTATCGTATATTGAAAAACGTGCTTTTCAGACGTTCTAACGCACCTTAATACTAAAATATTAAACTTGAATTTTTTGGATGCAAAATAATGTAATATAGCAATTTTATATGGCTAAATAAGCTCTAAATGCACTCCTACATTGTTTACAACCTTTTCAATCAATTCTAAACCAATTGTTGAGTACGTGTTAGCGTTGGCACGATGACCACGTATAAAATTATTATATTTTGATCGACGCCAGGTGTTATATTAAATAAAATTTTCTGTAGTTAACGTATATTGTAAAACGTGCTTTTCAGACGTTCTAACGCACCTTAATACTAAACTACTAAACTTGAATTTTTTGGATGCAAAATTATTTAATATAGCAATTTTATATGGCTAAATAAGCTCTAAATGCACTCCTACATTGTTTACAACCTTTTCAATCAATTCTAAACCAATTGTTGAGTACGTGTTAGCGTTGGCACGATGACCACGTATAAAATTATTATATTTTGATCGACGCCATGTGTTATAGTAGTACGATAAAATTTTCTGTAGTTAACGTATATTGAAAAAAGTGCTTTTCAGACGTTCTAACGCACCTTAATGCTAAACTATTAAACTTGAATTTTTTGGATGCAAAATAATTTAATATAGCAATTTTATATGGCTAAATAAGCTCTAAATGCACTCCTACATTGTTTACAACCTTTCCAATCAATTCTAAACCAATTGTTGAGTACGTGTTAGTGTTGGCACGATGACCACGTATAAAATTATTATATTTTGATCGACGCCAGGTGTTATAGTAGTACAATAAAATTTTCTGTAGTTAACGTATATTGAAAAAAGTGCTTTTCAGACGTTCTAACGCACCTTAATACTAAACTATTAAACTTGAATTTTTTGATGCAAAATAAATTAATATGGCAATTTTATATGGCTAAATAAGCTCTAAATGCACTCCTACATTGTTTACAACCATTTCAATCAATTCTAAACCAATTGTTGAGTACGTGTTAGCGTTGGCACGATGACCACGTATAAAATTATTATATTTTGATCGACGCCATGTGTTATAGTAGTACAATAAAATTTTCTGTAGTTAACGTATATTGAAAAAAGTGCTTTTCAGACGTTCTAACGCACCTTAATGCTAAACTATTAAACTTGAATTTTTTGAATGCAAAATAATTTAATATAGCAATTTTGTATGGCTAAATAAGCTCTAAATGCACCCCTACATTGTTTACAACCTTTTCAATCAATTCTAAACCAATTGTTGAGTACGTGTTAGTGTTGGCACGATGACCACGTATAAAATTATTATATTTTGATCGACGCCAGGTGTTATAGTAGTACAATAAAATTTTCTGTAGTTAACGTATATAGAAAAACGTGCTTTTCAGACGTTCTAACGCACCTTAATACTGAACTGTTAAACTTGAATTTTTTAGATACAAATAATTTAATATAGCAATTTTATATGGCTAAACAAGCTCTAAATGCACTCCTACATTGTTTACAACCCTTCCAATCAATTCTAAACCAATTGTTGAGTAGGTGTTAGCGTTGGCACGATGACCACGTATAAAATTATTATATTTTGATCGACGCCAGGTGTTATATTAAATAAAATTTTCTGTAGTTAACGTATATTGAAAAACGTGCTTTTCAGACGTTCTAACGCACCTTAATACTAAACTACTAATCTTGAATTTTTTGGATGCAAAATAATTTAATATAGCAATTTTATATGGCTAAATAAGCTCTAAATGCACTCCTACATTGTTTACAACCTTTCCAATCAATTCTAAACCAATTGTTGAGTACGTGTTAGTGTTGGCACGATGACCACGTATAAAATTATTATATTTTGATCGACGCCGGGTGTTATAGTAGTACAATAAAATTTTCTGTAGTTATCGTATATTGAAAAACGTGCTTTTCAGACGTTCTAACGCACCTTAATACTAAACTATTAAACATGAATTTTTTAGATACAAATAATTTAATATAATAATAATAATAATAATAATGGACTTTATTGTCACACAAGCAACTTCAAATATTTACATTATAACACAAACAAAAATTAAGGAACAAAAAAAAATGTGTGACAAAGGCGGAGTTCAGGTGTTATGAAACACCTGTTCTTCCACTCAACCTTGTTAAATAATTGTTACTGCAACCATATTTAATTAGGCGGTCGGTAGACATTACCACTGTTAGATTTGTACTTAAGTCATTTGTGGTTGACAAAATTAAATTCAGAACTAACAGATAATTTCTATACATTATTTTAAGTAAAAAGATACTCCTAGGCACTGCGTTGACGTTCAAAGAGATACTTTGACAAACGTCGTTTAAAACAAGAAATTGGAAGGTTTCTTATGCGAGATGGCAAGGAGTTATAAATATTTGTCGCGGTATATGTAAAAGAGCGTTCAAAAAGTGCAGATTTGTGAATTGGTATACTTAAGAGCCCTTTGTTCCTAATGTTGATGTTATGAACATCTGTTCTAAATCTCAGCCTATCAAAAAGATAAGTTGGCGTTTTAGACAAAAGTATTTTATGAACAAAGCATGCGAAGTGCAAAAAACGACGATTTCTCATGTTCAACCATTTAGCGTCTCGGAATTTGTGAGAAATATGATCAAATTTGCGCAAGCCATAAATTAATCTTAGACATGAATTCTGAATACGTTGTAATATTTTGGTATTTGTACTATCCAAACAAGGACCATAAACAATATCTGCAAAATTAAAGTGAGACAAAACAAAGGAGTCGCATAGAACTTTTTTAGTATCAATAGTGAGAAGGTGTCTGTGTATGTAAAGAATTTTTAAGTTGTTAAAAGCTTTTTGTATACATTTACTAACATGGCCGTTAAATCTTAAATTGGGGTCCATTATTAGTCCCAAATTTCGACAAGAACTCTGTAGAGGTACAGCTGCACCCTCGACGTTGATAGTAATTAAAGGTAATATTCTCTCTCTATCTTTTGATTTACAAAATAGCAGAACTGAAGATTTTAATGGGTTAATAAGAAGAGAATGTTTTTTTGACGTAGCAATAAGATTAGAAAGATCTGTATTTATTATATCATTTGCTTCTTGAATATCCGACAAATTAAAAGGCATGTAGAGTTGGGTGTCATCCGCATAAAAATGACATTTGCAGTTTTTAATAATATCAACAAAGTCTGCAGTATAAATTATATATAGTAACGGTCCTAAGATAGATCCCTGAGGAACTCCGAACTCAACAATCTTTCCATTTGAAATTGAATTATTTATCTTAACCATCTGAATTCTGGTCGACAGGAAACTTCTTATAAATTTGATCGCATCTTTATTAAAACCAAAGTAGTGTAATTTAGACAATAGCAATTCATGGTCGATCATATCAAACGCCTTAGAGTAGTCTAAAAGAACCAAAATAGTGATGAAGTCATTATCCAAAGCGTTAAATATATCGTCCATTATGCAAGCGAGCGCCGTTGTGCAGCTATACCCCCTACGAAAACCTGACTGCTCCGTGGGAAGAATGTTGTATAAAGAAAGAAATCTCCGAATTTGTTTTTCCATAATTTTCTCCAGCAGTTTGGATAAAGTAGGTAATATACTAATAGGACGTAGGTCCTTTAAAGTAGATGGAGATTTTGTTTTCGGAAGAGGAGTGACGTATGCTATTTTCCAGCTATCGGGAAAGTAGCAATTTTCCAAGCAACAGTTGATTATGTGAAGCAAATATTTGATTATAAAGGGAGAGCACATTTTAATCATATTAATGCTAATGCCGTCGAGACCAGCAGAATTTGAAGTAATAGAATTTAAAGATTCAACTACATCGTTTATCGTCGCAAGAGAAAAACCAAATGGATTAGTGATATTATTATTTGAATTATTTTGATAAAAATACTTTAAATTGGCATCAGGTTCACGTTTGTATTTACTGACTTCATCCACAAAAAAGTTATTAATTGCATCGGCATTAGAAAGGTGTGGTGGAATAATGTAATTTTTGCATTTTAATTGAATGTCCAATTTTTTGAATGCTGTCCACATGTTATTTTTATTTTTACTCAGGACCGACTGAAAATATGCACGTTTTTCACGCTTGATAGCACTGGTTGTAAAATTGCGTAAAGTTTTATAATACGTCCAATCATCACAATTTTTCGTTCTTTTAAATTTTCGTAGCGCCTTGTTGCGTAGTGCAATAAGTAGTTTTACATTATCTGTCAACCAGGGGGCTTTAGGTTTGGTAATCCGCACAGTGCGAATAGGTGCATATATATTAAATATTAATAAAATGTTGTCGCTAAGAAATTTAACTTTAGAATCAATATCAGAAAGTCTGAGCATTCTATCCCACGGCACAGATTCCAAGGCAAGCGCAAACGATTCCTGGTCGAAATTTTTGAAGTCTCTGTAGGTTTTAAAGTTAGTTTGGTTGTATGAATCTTTAATAATTACATGACAGAAAGTTAAAGAGTGATCTGATATATTATGCATACTTCTCACACCACACTCACTAATAATATCAGTATTGGATGTTATAATAAGATCAATAAGAGTGGATGAAAATTCAGTAACCCTAGTCGGTTCTGTGATAATTTGCCTTAAGCCGTACGTTTCTAGTAGATCTAAGAATTTTAAACAGTTGCTATTATTTGTGTTGAAATCAATATTAAAGTCACCTACGCATAAAACATTATCACAGCGAGGAATAACAGATGCTAAAGTGTCTTCTAGGGCGTTAAAAAATTCGTCAAATTCTCTTCTTCGAGCTCGATAAATGATGCCAAGAGAATATCGCTGCTTATTTATCGTAAAAGATAACCATAATTGTTCATAGTGTATACTATTTTCACAATTCAGTACTGTAAACGCTATATCGTTTTTAATATAACACGCCAATCCTCCACCGTGCAACAAGCGATCCTTCCTTATAATTTTATAACCGAATATTTTGAAAGTGTCATTAGAAATGTTAGAATTTAACCAGGTTTCAGAAATAGCAATAATATCGTAATCGAATTGATATACGTGATCCTTGAATTCATCAAAACCAGTGCCCAGTGATCTTATATTAAAATGAGCAATTTTAAGCAACATGAGTATTTACAAATTCAGTTCAACAGATAACAAAACAATACATTTAAACATGTGTACGGAAATATGGCATAAATCTAAATATACAGACCTCTATTATCTACCACAAATAAATACAGCAAAAATGTAAATAAAAGCAAAAACCCTTTATGCGGAATAAAGCAAAATGGAAATATTTTCAGTTACTGTAAACAATTACAAGTAACAGTTGGTAAAAAATATATATAAATTTTGCAAGGTAACAAAATGAAAATTAAAATTTAAACAATTATGGAAAAACTGACACAAGTGCAAAAAACGTAATCGTGCAACTGCCAACTGAGGTGGTTGGTGCCCGAAAAAGACATTCATTAATCGCATAATTTTTCAAGTTCTATCATATTCCGGCAAGTATGTTTTTCCCCTGCTTATTGATAAAAATCACACCATCTTTTGACCAGACATTCTTAAAACCAAATTGTTCCACCGCACAATTCAGAACTTCAAGTCTGTTTCGCGTAAGATCTTCTTTAACGGTTAACTTGGTGCCTTTTAGTTTTTTTTTATTTTGGAAAACGAGATTACGGTACCTGTAACTAGCGAACTTGACAATAATTCCACGGGTTTTTTTGGCCACAGTGTTGTAAGAGCCCACACGATGAGATCTGTCGAACTGGTCCGCAGATAGCTGTATCCCAAGCTTATTGTTGATAATATCGAGGACGAGTTCATCTGTATTTTCATTTTTTTCTTCTTGAACACCGAATATTCTAATACTGTTCCTCCTGGTATATTGTTCAAGTTCGTCAACCTTTTTATGGAGATCTTGTTTTTCCTTCTCTAGAGTTGCAACCCGATTTTCCAAGGCATTACATTTATCCAATAATGTATCGAATTTGGCTGTCAATGCTTTTGTGACGATATCTGCCACCTTCGCTGCAAGGTCTTCTACGAAAGAACCGGTGGCCACATGTTCGGTAATTGTAGTTTTGGCTAAGTTTTTAATGTCCGATTGTTGGTTTTGGGTGAACACCATTGTTAATTATTCTACTCAATTCAATATAGCAGCACTAAATTCGGGACTACCACGTTAGCACGTCTACTCGGTACGCCTGTACATACTCAACATAGCAATTTTATATGGCTAAACAAGCTCTAAATGCACTCCTACATTGTTTACAACCCTTCCAATCAATTCTAAACCAATTGTTGAGTACGTGTTAGCGTTGGCACGATGACCACGTATAAAATTATTATATTTTGATCGACGCCAGGTGTTATATTAAATAAATATTTCTGTAGTTAACGTATATTGAAAAACGTGCTTTTCAGACGTTCTAACGCACCTTAATACTAAACTACTAAACTTGAATTTTTTGGATGCAAAATAATTTAATATGGCAATTTTATATGGCTAAATAAGCTCTAAATGCACCCCTACATTGTTTACAACCTTTCCAATCAATTCTAAACCAATTGTTGAGTACGTGTTAGTGTTGGCACGATGACCACGTATAAAATTATTATATTTTGATCGACGCCGGGTGTTATATTAAATAAAATTTTCTGTAGTTATCGTATATTGAAAAACGTGCTTTTCAGACGTTCTAACGCACCTTAATACTAAACTATTAAACTTGAATTTTTTGGATGCAAAATAATGTAATATAGCAATTTTATATGGCTAAATAAGCTCTAAATGCACTCCTACATTGTTTACAACCTTTCCAATCAATTCTAAACCAATTGTTGAGTACGTGTTAGTGTTGGCACGATGACCACGTATAAAATTATTATATTTTGATCGACGCCGGGTGTTATATTAAATAAAATTTTCTGTAGTTATCGTATATTGAAAAACGTGCTTTTCAGACGTTCTAACGCACCTTAATACTAAACTATTAAACTTGAATTTTTTGGATGCAAAATAATGTAATATAGCAATTTTATATGGCTAAATAAGCTCTAAATGCACTCCTACATTGTTTACAACCTTTTCAATCAATTCTAAACCAATTGTTGAGTACGTGTTAGCGTTGGCACGATGACCACGTATAAAATTATTATATTTTGATCGACGCCAGGTGTTATATTAAATAAAATTTTCTGTAGTTAACGTATATTGTAAAACGTGCTTTTCAGACGTTCTAACGCACCTTAATACTAAACTACTAAACTTGAATTTTTTGGATGCAAAATTATTTAATATAGCAATTTTATATGGCTAAATAAGCTCTAAATGCACTCCTACATTGTTTACAACCTTTCCAATCAATTCTAAACCAATTGTTGAGTACGTGTTAGTGTTGGCACGATGACCACGTATAAAATTATTATATTTTGATCGACGCCGGGTGTTATAGTAGTACAATAAAATTTTCTGTAGTTATCGTATATTGAAAAACGTGCTTTTCAGACGTTCTAACGCACCTTAATACTAAACTATTAAACATGAATTTTTTAGATACAAATAATTTAATATAGCAATTTTATATGGCTAAACAAGCTCTAAATGCACTCCTACATTGTTTACAACCCTTCCAATCAATTCTAAACCAATTGTTGAGTACGTGTTAGCGTTGGCACGATGACCACGTATAAAATTATTATATTTTGATCGACGCCAGGTGTTATATTAAATAAAATTTTCTGTAGTTATCGTATATTGAAAAACGTGCTTTTCAGACGTTCTAACGCACCTTAATACTAAACTATTAAACATGAATTTTTTAGATACAAATAATTTAATATAGCAATTTTATATGGCTAAACAAGCTCTAAATGCACTCCTACATTGTTTACAACCCTTCCAATCAATTCTAAACCAATTGTTGAGTACGTGTTAGCGTTGGCACGATGACCACGTATAAAATTATTATATTTTGATCGACGCCAGGTGTTATATTAAATAAAATTTCCTGTAGTTAACGTATATTGAAAAACGTGCTTTTCAGACGTTCTAACGCACCTTAATACTAAACTACTAAACTTGAATTTTTTGGATGCAAAATAATTTAATATGGCAATTTTATATGGCTAAATAAGCTCTAAATGCACTCCTACATTGTTTACAACCTTTCCAATCAATTCTAAACCAATTGTTGAGTACGTGTTAGTGTTGGCACGATGACCACGTATAAAATTATTATATTTTGGTCGACGCCGGGTGTTATAGTAGTACAATAAAATTTTCTGTAGTTATCGTATATTGAAAAACGTGCTTTTCAGACGTTCTAACGCACCTTAATACTAAACTATTAAACATGAATTTTTTAGATACAAATAATTTAATATAGCAATTTTATATGGCTAAACAAGCTCTAAATGCACTCCTACATTGTTTACAACCCTTCCAATCAATTCTAAACCAATTGTTGAGTACGTGTTAGCGTTGGCACGATGACCACGTATAAAATTATTATATTTTGATCGACGCCAGGTGTTATATTAAATAAAATTTCCTGTAGTTAACGTATATTGAAAAACGTGCTTTTCAGACGTTCTAACGCACCTTAATACTAAACTACTAAACTTGAATTTTTTGGATGCAAAATAATTTAATATGGCAATTTTATATGGCTAAATAAGCTCTAAATGCACCCCTACATTGTTTACAACCTTTCCAATCAATTCTAAACCAATTGTTGAGTACGTGTTAGTGTTGGCACGATGACCACGTATAAAATTATTATAGTTTGATCGACGCCGGGTGTTATAGTAGTACAATAAAGTTTTCTGTAGTTAACGTATATTGAAAAACGTGCTTTTCAGACGTTCTAACGCACCTTAATACTAAACTACTAAACTTGAATTTTTTGGATGCAAAATTATTTAATATAGCAATTTTATATGGCTAAATAAGCTCTAAATGCACTCCTACATTGTTTACAACCTTTCCAATCAATTCTAAACCAATTGTTGAGTACGTGTTAGTGTTGGCACGATGACCACGTATAAAATTATTATATTTTGGTCGACGCCGGGTGTTATAGTAGTACAATAAAATTTTCTGTAGTTATCGTATATTGAAAAACGTGCTTTTCAGACGTTCTAACGCACCTTAATACTAAACTATTAAACATGAATTTTTTAGATACAAATAATTTAATATAGCAATTTTATATGGCTAAACAAGCTCTAATTGCACTCCTACATTGTTTACAACCCTTCCAATCAATTCTAAACCAATTGTTGAGTACGTGTTAGCGTTGGCACGATGACCACGTATAAAATTATTATATTTTGATCGACGCCAGGTGTTATATTAAATAAATATTTCTGTAGTTAACGTATATTGAAAAAAGTGCTTTTCAGACGTTCTAACGCACCTTAATACTAAACTACTAAACTTGAATTTTTTGGATGCAAAATAATTTAATATAGCAATTTTATATGGCTAAACAAGCTCTAAATGCACCCCTACATTGTTTACAACCTTTCCAATCAATTCTAAACCAATTGTTGAGTACGTGTTAGTGTTGGCACGATGACCACGTATAAAATTATTATATTTTGATCGACGCCGGGTGTTATAGTAGTACAATAAAGTTTTCTGTAGTTAACGTATATTGAAAAACGTGCTTTTCAGACGTTCTAACGCACCTTAATACTAAACTATTAAACTTGAATTTTTTGGATGCAAAATAATGTAATATAGCAATTTTATATGGCTAAATAAGCTCTAAATGCACTCCTACATTGTTTACAACCTTTTCAATCAATTCTAAACCAATTGTTGAGTACGTGTTAGCGTTGGCACGATGACCACGTATAAAATTATTATATTTTGATCGACGCCAGGTGTTATAGTAGTACAATAAAATTTTCTGTAGTTAACGTATATTGAAAAACGTGCTTTTCAGACGTTCTAACGCACCTTAATACTAAACTACTAAACTTGAATTTTTTGGATGCAAAATTATTTAATATAGCAATTTTATATGGCTAAATAAGCTCTAAATGCACTCCTACATTGTTTACAACCTTTCCAATCAATTCTAAACCAATTGTTGAGTACGTGTTAGTGTTGGCACGATGACCACGTATAAAATTATTATATTTTGGTCGACGCCGGGTGTTATAGTAGTACAATAAAATTTTCTGTAGTTATCGTATATTGAAAAACGTGCTTTTCAGACGTTCTAACGCACCTTAATACTAAACTATTAAACATGAATTTTTTAGATACAAATAATTTAATATAGCAATTTTATATGGCTAAACAAGCTCTAAATGCACTCCTACATTGTTTACAACCCTTCCAATCAATTCTAAACCAATTGTTGAGTACGTGTTAGCGTTGGCACGATGACCACGTATAAAATTATTATATTTTGATCGACGCCAGGTGTTATATTAAATAAATATTTCTGTAGTTAACGTATATTGAAAAACGTGCTTTTCAGACGTTCTAACGCACCTTAATACTAAACTACTAAACTTGAATTTTTTGGATGCAAAATAATTTAATATAGCAATTTTATATGGCTAAACAAGCTCTAAATGCACCCCTACATTGTTTACAACCTTTCCAATCAATTCTAAACCAATTGTTGAGTACGTGTTAGTGTTGGCACGATGACCACGTATAAAATTATTATATTTTGATCGACGCCGGGTGTTATAGTAGTACAATAAAGTTTTCTGTAGTTAACGTATATTGAAAAACGTGCTTTTCAGACGTTCTAACGCACCTTAATACTAAACTATTAAACTTGAATTTTTTGGATGCAAAATAATGTAATATAGCAATTTTATATGGCTAAATAAGCTCTAAATGCACTCCTACATTGTTTACAACATTTTCAATCAATTCTAAACCAATTGTTGAGTACGTGTTAGCGTTGGCACGATGACCACGTATAAAATTATTATATTTTGATCGACGCCAGGTGTTATATTAAATAAAATTTTCTGTAGTTAACGTATATTGAAAAACGTGCTTTTCAGACGTTCTAACGCACCTTAATACTAAACTACTAAACTTGAATTTTTTGGATGCAAAATTATTTAATATAGCAATTTTATATGGCTAAATAAGCTCTAAATGCACTCCTACATTGTTTACAACCTTTCCAATCAATTCTAAACCAATTGTTGAGTACGTGTTAGTGTTGGCACGATGACCACGTATAAAATTATTATATTTTGATCGACGCCGGGTGTTATAGTAGTACAATAAAATTTTCTGTAGTTATCGTATATTGAAAAACGTGCTTTTCAGACGTTCTAACGCACCTTAATACTAAACTATTAAACATGAATTTTTTAGATACAAATAATTTAATATAGCAATTTTATATGGCTAAACAAGCTCTAAATGCACTCCTACATTGTTTACAACCCTTCCAATCAATTCTAAACCAATTGTTGAGTACGTGTTAGCGTTGGCACGATGACCACGTATAAAACTATTATATTTTGATCGACGCCAGGTGTTATATTAAATAAAATTTTCTGTAGTTAACGTATATTGAAAAACGTGCTTTTCAGACGTTCTAACGCACCTTAATACTAAACTACTAAACTTAAATTTTTTGGATGCAAAATAATTTAATATGGCAATTTTATATGGCTAAATAAGCTCTAAATGCACCCCTACATTGTTTACAACCTTTCCAATCAATTCTAAACCAATTGTTGAGTACGTGTTAGTGTTGGCACGATGACCACGTATAAAATTATTATATTTTGATCGACGCCAGACGTTCTAACGCACCTTAATACTAAACTATTAAACTTGAATTTTTTGGATGCAAAATAATGTAATATAGCAATTTTATATGGCTAAATAAGCTCTAAATGCACTCCTACATTGTTTACAACCTTTTCAATCAATTCTAAACCAATTGTTGAGTACGTGTTAGCGTTGGCACGATGACCACGTATAAAATTATTATATTTTGATCGATGCCAGGTGTTATAGTAGTACAATAAAATTGTCTGGAGTTAACGTATATTGAAAAACGTGCTTTTCAGACGTTCTAACGCACCTTAATACTAAACTATTAAACTTGAATTTTTTGGATGCAAGATAACGTAATATAGCAATTTTATATGGCTAAATAAGCTCTAAATGCACTCCTACATTGTTTACAACCTTTTCAATCAATTCTAAACCAATTGTTGAGTACGTGTTAGCGTTGGCACGATGACCACGTATAAAATTATTATATTTTGATCGACGCCAGGTGTTATAGTAGTACAATAAAATTGTCTGGAGTTAACGTATATTGAAAAATGTGCTTTTCAGACGTTCTAACGCACCTTAATACTAAACTGTTAAACTTGAATTTTTTAGATACAAATAATTTAATATAGCAATTTTATATGGCTAAACAAGCTTTAAATGCACTCCTACATTGTTTACAACCCTTCCAATCAATTCTAAACCAATTGTTGAGTACGTGTTAGCGTTGGCACGATGACCACGTATAAAATTATTATATTTTGATCGACGCCAGGTGTTATATTAAATAAAATTTTCTGTAGTTATCGTATATTGAAAAACGTGCTTTTCAGACGTTCTAACGCACCTTAATACTAAACTATTAAACATGAATTTTTTAGATACAAATAATTTAATATAGCAATTTTATATGGCTAAACAAGCTCTAAATGCACTCCTACAGTGTTTACAACCCTTCCAATCAATTCTAAACCAATTGTTGAGTACGTGTTAGCGTTGGCACGATGACCACGTATAAAATTATTATATTTTGATCGACGCCAGGTGTTATATTAAATAAATATTTCTTTAGTTAACGTATATTGAAAAACGTGCTTTTCAGACGTTCTAACGCACCTTAATACTAAACTACTAAACTTGAATTTTTTGGATGAAAAATAATTTAATATGGCAATTTTATATGGCTAAATAAGCTCTAAATGCACCCCTACATTGTTTACAACCTTTCCAATCAATTCTAAACCAATTGTTGAGTACGTGTTAGTGTTGGCACGATGACCACGTATAAAATTATTATATTTTGATCGACGCCATGTGTTATAGTAGTACGATAAAATTTTCTGTAGTTAACGTATATTGAAAAAAGTGCTTTTCAGACGTTCTAACGCACCTTAATGCTAAACTATTAAACTTGAATTTTTTGGATGCAAAATAATTTAATATAGCAATTTTATATGGCTAAATAAGCTCTAAATGCACTCCTACATTGTTTACAACCTTTCCAATCAATTCTAAACCAATTGTTGAGTACGTGTTAGTGTTGGCACGATGACCACGTATAAAATTATTATATTTTGATCGACGCCAGGTGTTATAGTAGTACAATAAAATTTTCTGTAGTTAACGTATATAGAAAAACGTGCTTTTCAGACGTTCTAACGCACCTTAATACTAAACTGTTAAACTTGAATTTTTTGGATGCAAAATAATTTAATATAGCAATTTTATATGGCTAAATAAGCTCTAAATGCACTCCTACATTGTTTACAACATTTCCAATCAATTCTAAACCAATTGTTGAGTACGTGTTAGCGTTGGCTCGATGACCACGTATAAAATTATTATATTTTGATCGAGGGCAGGTGTTATAGTAGTACAATAAAATTTTCAGTAGTTAACGTATATTGAAAAACGTGCTTTTCAGACGTTCTAACGGACCTTAATACTAAACTATTAAACTTGAATTTTTTGGATGCAAAATAATGTAATATAGCAATTTTATATGGCTAAATAAGCTCTAAATGCACTCCTACATTGTTTACAACCTTTCCAATCAATTTTAAACCAATTGCTGAGTACGTGTTAGTGTTGGCACGATGACCACGTATAAAATTATTATATTTTGATCGACGCCATGTGTTATAGTAGTACGATAAAATTTTCTGTAGTTAACGTATATTGAAAAAAGTGCTTTTCAGACGTTCTAACGCACCTTAATGCTAAACTATTAAACTTGAATTTTTTGGATGCAAAATAATTTAATATAGCAATTTTATATGGCTAAATAAGCTCTAAATGCACTCCTACATTGTTTACAACCTTTCCAATCAATTCTAAACCAATTGTTGAGTACGTGTTAGTGTTGGCACGATGACCACGTATAAAATTATTATATTTTGATCGACGCCAGGTGTTATAGTAGTACAATAAAATTTTCTGTAGTTAACGTATATAGAAAAACGTGCTTTTCAGACGTTCTAACGCACCTTAATACTAAACTGTTAAACTTGAATTTTTTGGATGCAAAATAATTTAATATAGCAATTTTATATGGCTAAACAAGCTCTAAATGCACTCCTACATTGTTTACAACCCTTGCAATCAATTCTAAACCAATTGTTGAGTACGTGTTAGCGTTGGCACGATGACCACGTATAAAATTATTATATTTTGATCGACGCCATGTGTTATAGTAGTACGATAAAATTTTCTGTAGTTAACGTATATTGAAAAAAGTGCTTTTCAGACGTTCTAACGCACCTTAATGCTAAACTATTAAACTTGAATTTTTTGGATGCAAAATAATTTAATATAGCAATTTTATATGGCTAAATAAGCTCTAAATGCACTCCTACATTGTTTACAACCTTTCCAATCAATTCTAAACCAATTGTTGAGTACGTGTTAGTGTTGGCACGATGACCACGTATAAAATTATTATATTTTGATCGACGCCAGGTGTTATAGTAGTACAATAAAATTTTCTGTAGTTAACGTATATAGAAAAACGTGCTTTTCAGACGTTCTAACGCACCTCAATACTAAACTGTTAAACTTGAATTTTTTGGATGCAAAATAATTTAATATAGCAATTTTATATGGCTAAACAAGCTCTAAATGCACTCCTACATTGTTTACAACATTTCCAATCAATTCTAAACCAATTGTTGAGTACGTGTTAGCGTTGGCTCGATGACCACGTATAAAATTATTATATTTTGATCGAGGGCAGGTGTTATAGTAGTACAATAAAATTTTCTGTAGTTAACGTATATTGAAAAACGTGCTTTTCAGACGTTCTAACGGACCTTAATACTAAACTATTAAACTTGAATTTTTTGGATGCAAAATAATTTAATATAGCAATTTTATGTTGCTAAATAAACTCTAAATGCACTCCTACATTGTTTACAACCTTTCCAATCAATTCTAAACCAATTGTTGAGTACGTGTTAGCGTTGGCTCGATGACCACGTATAAAATTATTATATTTTGATCGACGCCAGGTGTTATAGTAGTACAATAAAGTTTTCTGTAGTTAACGTATATTGAAAAACGTGCTTTTCAGACGTTCTAACGCACCTTAATACTAAACTATTAAACTTGAATTTTTTGGATGCAAAATAATGTAATATAGCAATTTTATATGGCTAAATAAGCTCTAAATGCACTCCTACATTGTTTACAACCTTTCCAATCAATTCTAAACCAATTGCTGAGTACGTGTTAGTGTTGGCACGATGACCACGTATAAAATTATTATATTTTGATCGACGCCAGGTGTTATAGTAGTACAATAAAATTTTCTGTAGTTAACGTGTATTGAAAAACGTGCTTTTCAGACGTTCTAAGGCACCTTAATACTAAACTATTAAACTTGAATTTTTTGGATGCAAAATAATGTAATATAGCAATTTTATATGGCTAAATAAGCTCTAAATGCACCCCTACATTGTTTACAACCTTTCCAATCAATTCTAAACCAATTGTTGAGTACGTGTTAGCGTTAGCACGATGACCACGTATAAAATTATTATATTTTGACCGACGCCAGGTGTTATAGTAGTACAATAAAATTTTCTGTAGTTAACGTATACTGAAGAACGTGCTTTTCAGACGTTCTAACGCACCTTAATACTAAACTATTAAACTTGAATTTTTTGGATGCAAAATAATTTAATATAGCAATTTTATATGGTTAAATAAGCTCTAAATGCAATCCTACATTATTTAAACCTTTCCAATCAATTCTAAACCAATTGTTGAGTACGTGTTAGCGTTGGCACGATGACCACGTATAAAATTATTATATTTTGATCGACGCCAGGTGTTATAGTAGTACAATAAAATTTTCTGTAGTTAACGTATATTGAAAAACGTGCTTTTCAGACGTTCTAACGCACCTTAATACTAAACTATTAAACTTGAATTTTTTAGATGCAAAATAATGTAATATAGCAATTTTATATGGCTAAATAAGCTCTAAATGCACTCCTACATTGTTTACAACCTTTCCAATCAATTCTAAACCAATTGCTGAGTACGTGTTAGTGTTGGCACGATGACCACGTATAAAATTATTATATTTTGATCGACGCCAGGTGTTATAGTAGTACAATAAAATTTTCTGTAGTTAACGTATATTGAAAAACGTGCTTTTCAGACGTTCTAACGCACCTTAATACTAAACTATTAAACTTGAATTTTTTGGATGCAAAATAATGTAATATAGCAATTTTATATGGCTAAATAAGCTCTAAATGCACTCCTACATTGTTTACAACCATTCCAATCAATTCTAAACCAATTGTTGAGTACGTGTTAGTGTTGGCACGATGACCACGTATAAAATTATTATATTTTGATCGACGCCAGGTGGTATAGTAGTACAATAAAATTTTCTGTAGTTAACGTATATTGAAAAACGTGCTTTTCAGACGTTCTGACGCACCTTAATACTAAACTGTTAAACTTAAATTTTTTGGATGCTAAATAATTTAATATAGCAATTTGATATGGCTAAATAAGCTCTAAATGCACTCCTACATTGTTTACAACCTTTCCAATCAATTCTAAACCAATTGTTGAGTACGTGTTAGCGTTAGCACGATGACCACGTATAAAATTATTATATTTTGACCGACGCCAGGTGTTATAGTAGTACAATAAAATTTTCTGTAGTTAACGTATACTGAAGAACGTGCTTTTCAGACGTTCTAACGCACCTTAATACTAAACTATTAAACTTGAATTTTTCGGATGCAAAATAATTTAATATAGCAATTTTATATGTCTAAATAAGCTCTAAATGCACTCCTACATTGTTTACAACCATTTCAATCAATTCTAAACCAATTGTTGAGTACGTGTTAGTGTTGGCACGATGACCACGTATAAAATTATTATATTTTGATCGACGCCAGGTGGTATAGTAGTACAATAAAATTTTCTGTAGTTAACGTATATTGAAAAACGTGCTTTTTAGACGTTCTGACGCACCTTAATACTAAACTGTTAAACTTCAATTTTTTGGATGCTAAATAATTTAATATAGCAATTTTATATGGCTAAATAAGCTCTAAATGCACTCCTACATTGTTTACAACCATTTCAATCAATTCTAAACCAATTGTTGAGTACGTGTTAGTGTTGGCACGATGACCACGTATAAAATTATTATATTTTGATCGACGCCAGGTGGTATAGTAGTACAATAAAATTTTCTGTAGTTAACGTATATTGAAAAACGTGCTTTTTAGACGTTCTGACGCACCTTAATACTAAACTGTTAAACTTCAATTTTTTGGATGCTAAATAATTTAATATAGCAATTTTATATGGCTAAATAAGCTCTAAATGCACTCCTACATTGTTTACAACCTTTCCAATCAATTCTAAACCAATTGTTGAGTACGTGTTAGTGTTGGCACGATGACCACGTATAAAATTATTATATTTTGATCGACGCCAGGTGTTATAGTAGTACAATAAAATTTTCTGTAGTTAACGTATATTGAAAAACGTGCTTTTCAGACGTTCTAACGCACCTTAATACTAAACTATTAAACTTGAATTTTTTGGATGCAAAATAATGTAATATAGCAATTTTATATGGCTAAATAAGCTCTAAATGCACTCCTACATTGTTTACAACCTTTCCAATCAATTCTAAACCAATTGTTGAGTACGTGTTAGTGTTGGCACGATGACCACGTATAAAATTATTATATTTTGATCGACGCCAGGTGGTATAGTAGTACAATAAAATTTTCTGTAGTTAACGTATATTGAAAAACGTGCTTTTCAGACGTTCTGACGCACCTTAATACTAAACTGTTAAACTTAAATTTTTTGGATGCTAAATAATTTAATATAGCAATTTGATATGGCTAAATAAGCTCTAAATGCACTCCTACATTGTTTACAACCTTTCCAATCAATTCTAAACCAATTGTTGAGTACGTGTTAGCGTTAGCACGATGACCACGTATAAAATTATTATATTTTGACCGACGCCAGGTGTTATAGTAGTACAATAAAATTTTCTGTAGTTAACGTATACTGAAGAACGTGCTTTTCAGACGTTCTAACGCACCTTAATACTAAACTATTAAACTTGAATTTTTCGGATGCAAAATAATTTAATATAGCAATTTTATATGTCTAAATAAGCTCTAAATGCACTCCTACATTGTTTACAACCATTTCAATCAATTCTAAACCAATTGTTGAGTACGTGTTAGTGTTGGCACGATGACCACGTATAAAATTATTATATTTTGATCGACGCCAGGTGGTATAGTAGTACAATAAAATTTTCTGTAGTTAACGTATATTGAAAAACGTGCTTTTTAGACGTTCTGACGCACCTTAATACTAAACTGTTAAACTTCAATTTTTTGGATGCTAAATAATTTAATATAGCAATTTTATATGGCTAAATAAGCTCTAAATGCACTCCTACATTGTTTACAACCATTTCAATCAATTCTAAACCAATTGTTGAGTACGTGTTAGTGTTGGCACGATGACCACGTATAAAATTATTATATTTTGATCGACGCCAGGTGGTATAGTAGTACAATAAAATTTTCTGTAGTTAACGTATATTGAAAAACGTGCTTTTTAGACGTTCTGACGCACCTTAATACTAAACTGTTAAACTTCAATTTTTTGGATGCTAAATAATTTAATATAGCAATTTTATATGTCTAAATAAGCTCTAAATGCACTCCTACATTGTTTACAACCATTTCAATCAATTCTAAACCAATTGTTGAGTACGTGTTAGTGTTGGCACGATGACCACGTATAAAATTATTATATTTTGATCGACGCCAGGTGGTATAGTAGTACAATAAAATTTTCTGTAGTTAACGTATATTGAAAAACGTGCTTTTTAGACGTTCTGACGCACCTTAATACTAAACTGTTAAACTTCAATTTTTTGGATGCTAAATAATTTAATATAGCAATTTTATATGGCTAAATAAGCTCTAAATGCACTCCTACATTGTTTACAACCATTTCAATCAATTCTAAACCAATTGTTGAGTACGTGTTAGTGTTGGCACGATGACCACGTATAAAATTATTATATTTTGATCGACGCCAGGTGGTATAGTAGTACAATAAAATTTTCTGTAGTTAACGTATATTGAAAAACGTGCTTTTTAGACGTTCTGACGCACCTTAATACTAAACTGTTAAACTTCAATTTTTTAAATGCTAAATAATTTAATATAGCAATTTTATATGGCTAAATAAGCTCTAAATGCACTCCTACATTGTTTACAACCTTTCCAATCAATTCTAAACCAATTGTTGTTGAGTGTTAGCGTTGGCACGATGACCACGTATAAAATTATTATATTTTGATCGACGCCAGGTGTTATAGTAGTACAATAAAATTTTCTGTAGTTAACGTATATTGAAAAACGTGCTTTTCAGACGTTCTAACGCACCTTAATACTAAACTATTAAACTTGAATTTTTTGGATGCAAAATAATGTAATATAGCAATTTTATATGGCTAAATAAGCTCTAAATGCACTCCTACATTGTTTACAACCTTTCCAATCAATTCTAAACCAATTGCTGAGTACGTGTTAGTGTTGGCACGATGACCACGTATAAAGTTATTATATTTTGATCGACGCCAGGTGTTATAGTAGTACAATAAAATTTTCTGTAGTTAACGTATATTGAAAAACGTGCTTTTCAGACGTTCTAACGCACCTTAATACTAAACTATTAAACTTGAATTTTTTGGATGCAAAATAATGTAATATAGCAATTTTATATGGCTAAATAAGCTCTAAATGCACTCCTACATTGTTTACAACCTTTCCAATCAATTCTAAACCAATTGTTGAGTACGTGTTAGTGTTGGCACGATGACCACGTATAAAATTATTATATTTTGATCGACGCCAGGTGGTATAGTAGTACAATAAAATTTTCTGTAGTTAACGTATATTGAAAAACGTGCTTTTCAGACGTTCTGACGCACCTTAATACTAAACTGTTAAACTTAAATTTTTTGGATGCTAAATAATTTAATATAGCAATTTGATATGGCTAAATAAGCTCTAAATGCACTCCTACATTGTTTACAACCTTTCCAATCAATTCTAAACCAATTGTTGAGTACGTGTTAGCGTTAGCACGATGACCACGTATAAAATTATTATATTTTGACCGACGCCAGGTGTTATAGCAGTACAATAAAATTTTCTGTAGTTAACGTATACTGAAGAACGTGCTTTTCAGACGTTCTAACGCACCTTAATACTAAACTATTAAACTTGAATTTTTCGGATGCAAAATAATTTAATATAGCAATTTTATATGGTTAAATAAGCTCTAAATGCAATCCTACATTATTTACAACCTTTCCAATCAATTCTAAACCAATTGTTGAGTACGTGTTAGCGTTGGCACGATGACCACGTATAAAATTATTATATTTTGATTGACGCCAGGTGTTATAGTAGTACAATAAAATTTTCTGTAGTTAACGTATATTGAAAAACGTGCTTTTCAGACGTTCTAACGCACCTTAATACTAAACTATTAAACTTGAATTTTTTGGATGCAAAATAATGTAATATAGCAATTTTATATGGCTAAATAAGCTCTAAATGCACTCCTACATTGTTTACAACCTTTCCAATCAATTCTAAACCAATTGTTGAGTACGTGTTAGCGTTGGCTCGATGACCACGCATAAAATTATTATATTTTGATCGACGCCAGGTGGTATAGTAGTACAATAAAATTTTCTGTAGTTAACGTATATTGAAAAACGTGCTTTTTAGACGTTCTGACGCACCTTAATACTAAACTGTTAAACTTCAATTTTTTGGATGCTAAATAATTTAATATAGCAATTTTATATGGCTAAATAAGCTCTAAATGCACTCCTACATTGTTTACAACGTTTCCAATCAATTCTAAACCAATTGTTGAGTACGTGTTAGCGTTGGCACGATGACCACGAATAAAATTATTATATTTTGACCGACGCCAGGTGTTATAGTAGTACAATAAAATTTTCTGTAGTTAACGTATATTGAAAAACGTGCTTTTCAGACGTTCTAACGCACCTTACTACTAAACTATTAAACTTGAATTTTTGGGTGCAAAATAATTTAATATAGCAATTTTATATGGCTAAATAAGCTCTAAATGCACTCCTACATTGTTTACAACCATTTCAATCAATTCTAAACCAATTGTTGAGTACGTGTTAGTGTTGGCACGATGACCACGTATAAAATTATTATATTTTGATCGACGCCAGGTGGTATAGTAGTACAATAAAATTTTCTGTAGTTAACGTATATTAAAAAACGTGCTTTTTAGACGTTCTGACGCACCTTAATACTAAACTATTAAACTTGAAATTTTGGGTGCAAAATAATTTAATATAGCAATTTTATATGGCTAAATAAGCTCTAAATGCACTCCTACATTGTTTACAACCATTTCAATCAATTCTAAACCAATTGTTGAGTACGTGTTAGCGTTGGCACGATGACCACGTATAAAATTATTATATTTTGACCGACGCCAGGTGTTATAGTAGTACAATAAAATTTTCTGTAGTTAACGTATATTGAAAAACGTGCTTTTCAGACGTTCTAACGCACCTTACTACTAAACTATTAAACTTGAATTTTTGGGTGCAAAATAATTTAATATAGCAATTTTATATGGCTAAATAAGCTATAAATGCACTCCTACATTGTTTACAACCATTTCAATCAATTCTAAACCAATTGTTGAGTACGTGTTAGTGTTGGCACGATGACCACGTATAAAATTATTATATTTTGATCGACGCCAGGTGGTATAGTAGTACAATAAAATTTTCTGTAGTTAACGTATATTGAAAAACGTGCTTTTTAGACGTTCTGACGCACCTTAATACTAAACTGTTAAACTTCAATTTTTTGGATGCTAAATAATTTAATATAGCAATTTTATATGGCTAAATAAGCTCTAAATGCACTCCTACATTGTTTACAACCTTTCCAATCAATTCTAAACCAATTGTTGAGTACGTGTTAGCGTTGGCACGATGACCACGTATAAAATTATTATATTTTGACCGACGCCAGGTGTTATAGTAGTACAATAAAATTTTCTGTAGTTAACGTATATTGAAAAACGTGCTTTTCAGACGTTCTAACGCACCTTACTACTAAACTATTAAACTTGAATTTTTGGGTGCAAAATAATTTAATATAGCAATTTTATATGGCTAAATAAGCTCTAAATGCACTCCTACATTGTTTACAACCATTTCAATCAATTCTAAACCAATTGTTGAGTACGTGTTAGTGTTGGCACGATGACCACGTATAAAATTATTATATTTTGATCGACGCCAGGTGGTATAGTAGTACAATAAAATTTTCTGTAGTTAACGTATATTGAAAAACGTGCTTTTCAGACGTTCTGACGCACCTTAATACTAAACTGTTAAACTTAAATTTTTTGGATGCTAAATAATTTAATATAGCAATTTGATATGGCTAAATAAGCTCTAAATGCACTCCTACATTGTTTACAACCTTTCCAATCAATTCTAAACCAATTGTTGAGTACGTGTTAGCGTTAGCACGATGACCACGTATAAAATTATTATATTTTGACCGACGCCAGGTGTTATAGTAGTACAATAAAATTTTCTGTAGTTAACGTATACTGAAGAACGTGCTTTTCAGACGTTCTAACGCACCTTAATACTAAACTATTAAACTTGAATTTTTTGGATGCAAAATAATTTAATATAGCAATTTTATATGGTTAAATAAGCTCTAAATGCAATCCTACATTATTTACAACCTTTCCAATCAATTCTAAACCAATTGTTGAGTACGTGTTAGCGTTGGCACGATGACCACGTATAAAATTATTATATTTTGATCGACGCCAGGTGTTATAGTAGTACAATAAAATTTTCTGTAGTTAACGTATATTGAAAAACGTGCTTTTCAGACGTTCTAACGCACCTTAATACTAAACTATTAAACTTGAATTTTTTGGATGCAAAATAATGTAATATAGCAATTTTATATGGCTAAATAAGCTCTAAATGCACTCCTACATTGTTTACAACCTTTCCAATCAATTCTAAACCAATTGCTGAGTACGTGTTAGTGTTGGCACGATGACCACGTATAAAGTTATTATATTTTGATCGACGCCAGGTGTTATAGTAGTACAATAAAATTTTCTGTAGTTAACGTATATTGAAAAACGTGCTTTTCAGACGTTCTAACGCACCTTAATACTAAACTATTAAACTTGAATTTTTTGGATGCAAAATAATGTAATATAGCAATTTTATATGGCTAAATAAGCTCTAAATGCACTCCTACATTGTTTACAACCTTTCCAATCAATTCTAAACCAATTGTTGAGTACGTGTTAGTGTTGGCACGATGACCACGTATAAAATTATTATATTTTGATCGACGCCAGGTGGTATAGTAGTACAATAAAATTTTCTGTAGTTAACGTATATTGAAAAACGTGCTTTTCAGACGTTCTGACGCACCTTAATACTAAACTGTTAAACTTAAATTTTTTGGATGCTAAATAATTTAATATAGCAATTTGATATGGCTAAATAAGCTCTAAATGCACTCCTACATTGTTTACAACCTTTCCAATCAATTCTAAACCAATTGTTGAGTACGTGTTAGCGTTAGCACGATGACCACGTATAAAATTATTATATTTTGACCGACGCCAGGTGTTATAGTAGTACAATAAAATTTTCTGTAGTTAACGTATACTGAAGAACGTGCTTTTCAGACGTTCTAACGCACCTTAATACTAAACTATTAAACTTGAATTTTTCGGATGCAAAATAATTTAATATAGCAATTTTATATGGTTAAATAAGCTCTAAATGCAATCCTACATTATTTACAACCTTTCCAATCAATTCTAAACCAATTGTTGAGTACGTGTTAGCGTTGGCACGATGACCACGTATAAAATTATTATATTTTGATTGACGCCAGGTGTTATAGTAGTACAATAAAATTTTCTGTAGTTAACGTATATTGAAAAACGTGCTTTTCAGACGTTCTAACGCACCTTAATACTAAACTATTAAACTTGAATTTTTTGGATGCAAAATAATGTAATATAGCAATTTTATATGGCTAAATAAGCTCTAAATGCACTCCTACATTGTTTACAACCTTTCCAATCAATTCTAAACCAATTGTTGAGTACGTGTTAGCGTTGGCTCGATGACCACGTATAAAATTATTATATTTTGATCGACGCCAGGTGGTATAGTAGTACAATAAAATTTTCTGTAGTTAACGTATATTGAAAAACGTGCTTTTTAGACGTTCTGACGCACCTTAATACTAAACTGTTAAACTTCAATTTTTTGGATGCTAAATAATTTAATATAGCAATTTGATATGGCTAAATAAGCTCTAAATGCACTCCTACATTGTTTACAACCTTTCCAATCAATTCTAAACCAATTGTTGAGTACGTGTTAGCGTTAGCACGATGACCACGTATAAAATTATTATATTTTGACCGACGCCAGGTGTTATAGTAGTACAATAAAATTTTCTGTAGTTAACGTATACTGAAGAACGTGCTTTTCAGACGTTCTAACGCACCTTAATACTAAACTATTAAACTTGAATTTTTTGGATGCAAAATAATTTAATATAGCAATTTTATATGGTTAAATAAGCTCTAAATGCAATCCTACATTATTTACAACCTTTCCAATCAATTCTAAACCAATTGTTGAGTACGTGTTAGCGTTGGCACGATGACCACGTATAAAATTATTATATTTTGATCGACGCCAGGTGTTATAGTAGTACAATAAAATTTTCTGTAGTTAACGTATATTGAAAAACGTGCTTTTCAGACGTTCTAACGCACCTTACTACTAAACTATTAAACTTGAATTTTTGGGTGCAAAATAATTTAATATAGCAATTTTATATGGCTAAATAAGCTCTAAATGCACTCCTACATTGTTTACAACCATTTCAATCAATTCTAAACCAATTGTTGAGTACGTGTTAGTGTTGGCACGATGACCACGTATAAAATTATTATATTTTGATCGACGCCAGGTGGTATAGTAGTACAATAAAATTTTCTGTAGTTAACGTATATTGAAAAACGTGCTTTTTAGACGTTCTGACGCACCTTAATACTAAACTGTTAAACTTCAATTTTTTGGATGCTAAATAATTTAATATAGCAATTTTATATGGCTAAATAAGCTCTAAATGCACTCCTACATTGTTTACAACCTTTCCAATCAATTCTAAACCAATTGTTGAGTACGTGTTAGCGTTGGCACGATGACCACGTATAAAATTATTATATTTTGACCGACGCCAGGTGTTATAGTAGTACAATAAAATTTTCTGTAGTTAACGTATATTGAAAAACGTGCTTTTCAGACGTTCTAACGCACCTTACTACTAAACTATTAAACTTGAATTTTTGGGTGCAAAATAATTTAATATAGCAATTTTATATGGCTAAATAAGCTCTAAATGCACTCCTACATTGTTTACAACCATTTCAATCAATTCTAAACCAATTGTTGAGTACGTGTTAGCGTTGGCACGATGACCACGTATAAAATTATTATATTTTGATCGACGCCAGGTGTTATAGTAGTACAATAAAATTTTCTGTAGTTAACGTATATTGAAAAACGTGCTTTTCAGACGTTCTAACGCACCTTAATACTAAACTATTAAACTTGAATTTTTTGGATGCAAAATAATGTAATATAGCAATTTTATATGGCTAAATAAGCTCTAAATGCACTCCTACATTGTTTACAACCTTTCCAATCAATTCTAAACCAATTGTTGAGTACGTGTTAGCGTTAGCACGATGACCACGTATAAAATTATTATATTTTGACCGACGCCAGGTGTTATAGTAGTACAATAAAATTTTCTGTAGTTAACGTATACTGAAGAACGTGCTTTTCAGACGTTCTTACGCACCTTAATACTAAACTGTTAAACTTCAATTTTTTGGATGCTAAATAATTTAATATAGCAATTTTATATGGCTAAATAAGCTCTAAATGCACTCCTACATTGTTTACAACCTTTCCAATCAATTCTAAACCAATTGTTGAGTACGTGTTAGCGTTGGCACGATGACCACGTATAAAATTATTATATTTTGACCGACGCCAGGTGTTATAGTAGTACAATAAAATTTTCTGTAGTTAACGTATATTGAAAAAAGTGCTTTTCAGACGTTCTGACGCACCTTAATACTAAACTGTTAAACTTAAATTTTTTGGATGCTAAATAATTTAATATAGCAATTTGATATAGCTAAATAAGCTCTAAATGCACTCCTACATTGTTTACAACCTTTCCAATCAATTCTAAACCAATTGTTGAGTACGTGTTAGCGTTAGCACGATGACATCGCCTCGCATCGCATTGCATCGCATCGCATCGCATCGCATCGCATCCCCTCGCATCGCATCGCATCGCATCGTATCGCATCGCATCTCATCTCAACGCATCGCATCGCCTCGCATCGCCTCGCATCGCATCAGATCGCATCGCATCGCCTCGCATCGCCTCGCATCGCCTCGCATCGCATCGCATCGCATCGTATCGCATCGCATCGCATCTCATCGCATCGCGTCGCCTCGCATCGCCTCGCATCGCCTCGCATCGCATCGCATCATATCGCATCGAATCGCGTCGCATCGCATCGCATCGCCTCGCATCGCCTCGCATCTCATCGCATAGCATCGCATCGCATCGCATTGCATCGCGTCGCATCGCATCGCATCGCATCGCATCGCTTCGCCTCGCATCGCATCGCATCGCCTTGCATCGCATCGCATCTCATCGCATTTCATCGCATCTCATCGCATCGCATTGCCTCGCATCGCATCGCCTCGCATTGCATCGCATCGCATCGCATCGCATCGCCTCACATTGCCTCGCATCGCCTCGCATCGCATCGCATCGCATCGCATCGCTTCGCTTCGCATCTCCTCGCATCGCATTGCATCGCATCGCATCGCATCGCCTCGCATCCCCACGCAACGCATCGCATCGCATCGTATCGCATCGCATCTCATCTCAACGCATCGCATCGCCTCGCATCGCCTCGCATCGCATCAGATCGCATCGCATCGCATCGCCTCGCATCGCCTCGCATCGCCTCGCATCGCATCGCATCGCATCGTATCGCATCGCATCGCATCTCATCGCATCGCATCGCCTCGCATCGCCTCGCATTGCCTCGCATCGCATCGCATTGCATCGCATCGCATCGCATCGCCTCACATCGCCTCGCATCGCCTCGCATCGCATCGCATCGCATCGCATCGCATCGCCTCACATCGCCTCGCATTGCCTCGCATCGCATCGCCTCGCATTGCATCGCATCGCATCGCATCGCATCGCATCGCATCGCATCGCATTGCATCGCATCGCATCGCATCGCATCGCATCGCATCGCATCGCCTCACATTGCCTCGCATCGCCTCGCATCGCATCGCATCGCATCGCATCGCTTCGCTTCGCATCGCCTCGCCTCGCATCGCCTCGCATCGCATCGCATCGCATCGCATCGCCTCACATCGCCTCGCATTGCCTCGCATCGCATCGCCTCGCATTGCATCGCATCGCATCGCATCGCATCGCCTCACATTGCCTCGCATCGCCTCGCATCGCATCGCATTGCATCGCATCTCATCTAAACGCATCGCATCGCATCGCATCTCATCTAAAAGCATCGCATCGCCTCGCATCGCCTCGCATCGCATCAGATCGCATCGCATTGCATCGCCTCGCATCGCCTCGCATCGCCTCGCATCGCATCGCATCGCATCAGATCGCATCGCATTGCATCGCCTCGCATCGCCTCGCATCGCCTCGCATCGCATCGCATCGCATCGTATCGCATCGCATCTCATCTAAACGCATCGCATCGCCTCGCATCGCCTCGCATCGCATCAGATCGCATCGCATTGCATCGCCTCGCATCGCCTCGCATCGCCTCGCATCGCATCGCATCGCATCGTATCGCATCGTATCGCATCTCATCGCATCGCAGCGCCTCGCATCGCCTCGCATCGCCTCGCATCGCCTCGCATTGCATCGCATCGCATCGCATCGCATCGTATTGCATCGCATCTCATCTAAACGCATCGCATCGCATCGCATCTCATCTAAACGCATCGCATCGCCTCGCATCGCCTCGCATCGCATCAGATCGCATCGCATTGCATCGCCTCGCATCGCCTCGCATCGCCTCGCATCGCATCGCATCGCATCAGATCGCATCGCATTGCATCGCCTTATAGCATCGCCTCGCATCGCCTCGCATCGCATCGCATCGCATCGTATCGCATCGCATCTCATCTAAACGCATCGCATCGCCTCGCATCGCCTCGCATCGCATCAGATCGCATCGCATTGCATCGCCTCGCATCGCCTCGCATCGCATCGCCTCGCATCGCATCGCATCGCATCGTATCGCATCGCATCGCATCTCATCGCATCGCATCGCCTCGCATCGCCTCGCATCGCCTCGCATCGCCTCGCATTGCATCGCATCGCATCGCATCGCATCGTATCGCATCGCATCGCATCTCATCGCTTCGCATCGCCTCGCATCTCATCGCATAGCATCGCATCGCATCGCATTGCATCGCGTCGCATCGCATCGCGTCGCATCGCATCGCCTCGCATCGCCTCGCATCGCCTCGCATCGCCTCGCATCGCCTCGCATCATATCGCATCGCATCGCGTCGCATCGCATCGCATCGCCTCGCATCGCCTCGCATCTCATCGCATAGCATCGCATCGCATCGCATTGCATCGCGTCGCATCGCATTGCATCGCATCTCAACGCATCGCATCGCCTCGCATCGCGTCGCATCGCATCGCATCATATCGCATCGCATCGCATCGCATCATATCGCATCGCATCGCGTCGCATCGCATCGCATCGCTTCGCATCGCCTCGCATCTCATCGCATAGCATCGCATCGCATCGCATTGCATCGCGTCGCATCGCATCGCATCGCATCGCATCGCCTCGCATCGCCTCGCATCGCCTCGCATCGCCTCGCATCATATCGCATCGCATCGCGTCGCATCGCATCGCATCGCATCGCATCGCCTCGCATCGCCTCGCATCGCCTCGCATCGCCTCGCATCATATCGCATCTCATCGCATAGCATCGCATCGCATCGCATTGCATCGCGTCGCATCGCATCGCATCGCATCGCATCGCCTCGCATCGCCTCGCATCGCCTCGCATCGAATCGTATCGCATCGCATCGCATCGCATCGCATCGCATCGTATCGCATCGCATCGCATCGCCTTGCATCGCATCGCATCTCATCGCACTTTATCGCATCTCATCGCATCGCATCGCCTCGCATCGCCTCGCATCATATCGCATCGCATCGCGTCGCATCGCATCGCATCATATCGCATCGCATCGTATCGCATCGCATCGCATCTCATCGCATAGCATCGCCTCGCATCGCCTCGCATCGCCTCGCATCGCCTCGCATCGCATCGCATCGCCTCATATCGCATCGCATCGCGTCGCATCGCATCGCATCGCCTCGCATCGCTTCACATCTCATCGCATAGCATCGCATCGCATCGCCTCGCATCTCATCGCATAGCATCGCATCGCATCGCATTGCATCGCGTCGCATCGCATCGCATCGCATCTCAACGCATCGCATCGCCTCGCATCGCATCAGATCGCATCGCATCGTATCGCATCGCATCGCATCTCATCGCATCGCATCGCCTCGCATCGCCTCGCATCGCCTCGCATCGCATCGTATCGCATCGCATCGCATCGCATCGCATCGCATCGCCTCGCATCGCCTCGCATCGCATCGCATCGCATCATATCGCATCGCATCGCGTCGCATCGCATCGCATCGCCTCGCATCGCATCGTATCGCATCGCATCGCATCGCATCGCATCGCATCGCGTCGCATCGCATCGCATCGCCTCGCATCGCCTCGCATCGCCTCGCATCTCATCGCATAGCATCGCATCGCATCGCATTGCATCGCGTCGCATCGCATCGCATCGCATCGCATCGCATCGCCTCACATCGCCTCGCATTGCCTCGCATCGCATCGCATCGCCTCGCATCGCATCAGATCGCATCGCATCGTATCGCATCGCATCGCATCTCATCGCATCGCATCGCCTCGCATCGCCTCGCATCGCCTCGCATCGCATCGTATCGCATCGCATCGCATCGCATCGCATCGCATCGCCTCGCATCGCCTCGCATCGCATCGCATCGCATCATATCGCATCGCATCGCGTCGCATCGCATCGCATCGCCTCGCATCGCATCGTATCGCATCGCATCGCATCGCATCGCATCGCATCGCGTCGCATCGCATCGCATCGCCTCGCATCGCATCGTATCGCATCGCATCGCATCGCATCGCATCGCATCGCATCGCATCGCCTCACATCGCCTCGCATTGCCTCGCATCGCATCGCATTGCCTCGCATCGCCTCGCATCGCATCGCATTGCATCGCATCGCATCGCATCGCCTCACATCGCCTCGCATCGCCTCGCATCGCATCGCATCGCATCGCATCGCATCGCCTCACATCGCCTCGCATTGCCTCGCATCGCATCGCCTCGCATTGCATCGCATCGCATCGCATCGCATCGCATCGCATCATATCGCCTCGCCTCGCATCGCCTCGCATCGCATCGCATCGCATCGCATCGCATCGCCTCACATCGCCTCGCATTGCCTCGCATCGCATCGCCTCGCATTGCATCGCATCGCATCGCATCGCATCGCCTCACATTGCCTCGCATCGCCTCGCATCACATCGCATCGCATCGCATCGCTTCGCTTCGCATCGCCTCGCATCGCATTGCATCGCATCGCATCGCATCGCCTCGCATCCCCACGCAACGCATCGCATCGCATCGTATCGCATCGCATCTCATCTCAACGCATCGCATCGCCTCGCATCGCCTCGCATCGCATCAGATCGCATCGCATCGCATCGCCTCGCATCGCCTCGCATCGCCTCGCATCGCATCGCATCGCATCGTATCGCATCGCATCGCATCTCATCGCATCGCATCGCCTCGCATCGCCTCGCATCGCCTCGCATCGCATCGCATTGCATCGCATCGCATCGCATCGCCTCACATCGCCTCGCATCGCCTCGCATCGCATCGCATCGCATCGCATCGCATCGCCTCACATCGCCTCGCATTGCCTCGCATCGCATCGCCTCGCATTGCATCGCATCGCATCGCATCGCATCGCATCGCATCGCATCGCATTGCATCGCATCGCATCGCATCGCATCGCATCGCATCGCATCGCATCGCATCGCATCGCTTCGCATCGCATCGCTTCGCTTCGCATCGCCTCGCATCGCATTGCATCGCATCGCATCGCATCGCCTCACATCGCCTCGCATTGCCTCGCATCGCATCGCCTCGCATTGCATCGCATCGCATCGCATCGCATCGCCTCACATTGCCTCGCATCGCCTCGCATCGCATCGCATCGCATCGCATCGCTTCGCTTCGCATCGCCTCGCCTCGCATCGCCTCGCATCGCATCGCATCGCATCGCATCGCCTCACATCGCCTCGCATTGCCTCGCATCGCATCGCCTCGCATTGCATCGCATCGCATCGCATCGCATCGCCTCACATTGCCTCGCATCGCCTCGCATCGCATCGCATTGCATCGCATCTCATCTAAACGCATCGCATCGCATCGCATCTCATCTAAACGCATCGCATCGCCTCGCATCGCCTCGCATCGCATCAGATCGCATCGCATTGCATCGCCTCGCATCGCCTCGCATCGCCTCGCATCGCATCGCATCGCATCAGATCGCATCGCATTGCATCGCCTCGCATCGCCTCGCATCGCCTCGCATCGCATCGCATCGCATCGTATCGCATCGCATCTCATCTAAACGCATCGCATCGCCTCGCATCGCCTCGCATCGCATCAGATCGCATCGCATTGCATCGCCTCGCATCGCCTCGCATCGCCTCGCATCGCATCGCATCGCATCGTATCGCATCGCATCGCATCTCATCGCATCGCATCGCCTCGCATCGCCTCGCATCGCCTCGCATCGCCTCGCATTGCATCGCATCGCATCGCATCGCATCGTATCGCATCGCATCGCATCTCATCGCTTCGCATCGCCTCGCATCTCATCGCATAGCATCGCATCGCATCGCATTGCATCGCGTCGCATCGCATCGCATCGCATCGCATCGCCTCGCATCGCGTCGCATCGCATCGCATCATATCGCATCGCATCGCATCGCATCATATCGCATCGCATCGCGTCGCATCGCATCGCATCGCTTCGCATCGCCTCGCATCTCATCGCATAGCATCGCATCGCATCGCATTGCATCGCGTCGCATCGCATCGCATCGCATCGCATCGCCTCGCATCGCCTCGCATCGCCTCGCATCGCCTCGCATCATATCGCATCGCATCGCGTCGCATCGCATCGCATCGCATCGCATCGCCTCGCATCGCCTCGCATCGCCTCGCATCGCCTCGCATCATATCGCATCTCATCGCATAGCATCGCATCGCATCGCATTGCATCGCGTCGCATCGCATCGCATCGCATCGCATCGCCTCGCATCGCCTCGCATCGCCTCGCATCGAATCGTATCGCATCGCATCGCATCGCATCGCATCGCATCGTATCGCATCGCATCGCATCGCCTTGCATCGCATCGCATCTCGTCGCACTTCATCGCATCTCATCGCATCGCATCGCCTCGCATCGCCTCGCATCATATCGCATCGCATCGCGTCGCATCGCATCGCATCATATCGCATCGCATCGCATCGCATCATATCGCATCGCATCGCGTCGCATCGCATCGCATCGCTTCGCATCGCCTCGCATCTCATCGCATAGCATCGCATCGCATCGCATTGCATCGCGTCGTATCGCATCGCATCGCATCGCATCGCATCATATCGCATCGCATCGCGTCGCATCGCATCGCATCGCTTCGCATCGCCTCGCATCTCATCGCATAGCATCGCATCGCATCGCATTGCATCGCGTCGCATCGCATCGCCTCGCATCGCCTCGCATCGAATCGTATCGCATCGCATCGCATCGCATCGCATCGCATCGTATCGCATCGCCTCGCATCGCATCGCATCGCATCGTATCGCATCGCATCGCATCGCATCGCATCGCATCGTATCGCATCGCATCGCATCTCATCGCATAGCATCGCCTCGCATCGCCTCGCATCGCCTCGCATCGCCTCGCATCGCATCGCATCGCCTCATATCGCATCGCATCGCGTCGCATCGCATCGCATCGCCTCGCATCGCCTCACATCTCATCGCATAGCATCGCATCGCATCGCCTCGCATCTCATCGCATAGCATCGCATCGCATCGCATTGCATCGCGTCGCATCGCATCGCATCGCATCTCAACGCATCGCATCGCCTCGCATCGCATCGCCTCGCATCGCCTCGCATCGCATCGCATCGCATCATATCGCATCGCATCGCATCGCATCGCATCGCATCGCGTCGCATCGCCTCGCATCGCATCGCATCGCATCATATCGCATCGCATCGCATCGCATCTCATCGCATCGCATCGCCTCGCATCGCCTCGCATCGCCTCGCATCGCATCGTATCGCATCGCATCGCATCGCATCGCATCGCATCGCCTCGCATCGCCTCGCATCGCATCGCATCGCATCATATCGCATCGCATCGCATCGCATCGCATCGCATCGCGTCGCATCGCATCGCATCGCCTCGCATCGCCTCGCATCGCCTCGCATCTCATCGCATAGCATCGCATCGCATCGCATTGCATCGCGTCGCATCGCATCGCATCGCATCGCATCGCATCGCCTTGCATCTCATCGCATAGCATCGCATCGCATCGCATTGCATCGCGTCGCATCGCATCGCATCGCATCGCATCGCATCGCATCGCCTCACATCGCCTCGCATTGCCTCGCATCGCATCGCATTGCCTCGCATCGCCTCGCATCGCATCGCATTGCATCGCATCGCATCGCATCGCCTCACATCGCCTCGCATCGCCTCGCATCGCATCGCATCGCATCGCATCGCATCGCCTCACATCGCCTCGCATTGCCTCGCATCGCATCGCCTCGCATTGCATCGCATCGCATCGCATCGCATCGCATCGCATCATATCGCCTCGCCTCGCATCGCCTCGCATCGCATCGCATCGCATCGCATCGCATCGCCTCACATCGCCTCGCATTGCCTCGCATCGCATCGCCTCGCATTGCATCGCATCGCATCGCATCGCATCGCCTCACATTGCCTCGCATCGCCTCGCATCGCATCGCATCGCATCGCATCGCTTCGCTTCGCATCGCCTCGCATCGCATTGCATCGCATCGCATCGCATCGCCTCGCATCCCCACGCAACGCATCGCATCGCATCGTATCGCATCGCATCTCATCTCAACGCATCGCATCGCCTCGCATCGCCTCGCATCGCATCAGATCGCATCGCATCGCATCGCCTCGCATCGCCTCGCATCGCCTCGCATCGCATCGCATCGCATCGTATCGCATCGCATCGCATCTCATCGCATCGCATCGCCTCGCATCGCCTCGCATCGCCTCGCATCGCCTCGCATCGCATCGCATCATATCGCATCGAATCGCGTCGCATCGCATCGCATCGCCTCGCATCGCCTCGCATCTCATCTTATAGCATCGCATCGCATCGCATTGCATCGCGTCGCATCGCATCGCATCGCATCGCATCGCTTCGCCTCGCATCGCATCGCATCGCCTTGCATCGCATCGCATCTCATCGCATTTCATCGCATCTCATCGCATCGCATCGCCTCGCATCGCCTCGCATCATATCGCATCGCATCGCGTCGCATCGCATCGCATCATATCGCATCGCATCGCATCGCATCATATCGCATCGCATCGCGTCGCATCGCATAGAATCGCATCGCATCGCATTGCATCGCGTCGCATCGCATCGCATCGCATCGCATCGCCTCGCATCGCCTCGCATCGCCTCACATCGCCTCGCATTGCCTCGCATCGCATCGCATTGCCTCGCATCGCCTCGCATCGCATCGCATTGCATCGCATCGCATCGCATCGCCTCACATCGCCTCGCATCGCCTCGCATCGCATCGCATCGCATCGCATCGCATAGCCTCACATCGCCTCGCATTGCCTCGCATCGCATCGCCTCGCATTGCATCGCATCGCATCGCATCGCATCGCATCGCATCGCATCATATCGCCTCGCCTCGCATCGCCTCGCATCGCATCGCATCGCATCGCATCGCATCGCCTCACATCGCCTCGCATTGCCTCGCATCGCATCGCCTCGCATTGCATCGCATCGCATCGCATCGCATCGCCTCACATTGCCTCGCATCGCCTCGCATCGCATCGCATCGCATCGCATCGCTTCGCTTCGCATCGCCTCGCATCGCATTGCATCGCATCGCATCGCATCGCCTCGCATCCCCTCGCATCGCATCGCATCGCATCGTATCGCATCGCATCTCATCTCAACGCATCGCATCGCCTCGCATCGCCTCGCATCGCATCAGATCGCATCGAATCGCATCGCCTCGCATTGCCTCGCATCGCCTCGCATCGCATCGCATCGCATCGTATCGCATCGCATCGCATCTCATCGCATCGCATCGCCTCGCATCGCCTCGCATCGCCTCGCATCGCCTCGCATCGCATCGCATCATATCGCATCGAATCGCGTCGCATCGCATCGCATCGCCTCGCATCGCCTCGCATCTCATCGCATAGCATCGCATCGCATCGCATTGCATCGCGTCGCATCGCATCGCATCGCATCGCATCGCTTCGCCTCGCATCGCATCGCATCGCCTTGCATCGCATCGCATCTCATCGCATTTCATCGCATCTCATCGCATCGCATCGCCTCGCATCGCCTCGCATCATATCGTATCGCATCGCGTCGCATCGCATCGCATCATATCGCATCGCATCGCATCGCATCATATCGCATCGCATCGCGTCGCATCGCATAGCATCGCATCGCATCGCATTGCATCGCGTCGCATCGCATCGCATCGCATCGCATCGCCTCGCATCGCCTCGCATCGCCTCGCATCGCCTCGCATCATATCGCATCGCATCGCGTCGCATCGCATCGCATCGCCTTGCATCGCCTCGCATCTCATCGCATAGCATCGCATTGCATCGCATTGCATCGCGTCGCATCGCATCGCATCGCATCTCAACGCATCGCATCGCCTCGCATCGCCTCGCATCGCATCAGATCGCATCGCATCGCATCGCATCGACTCGCATCGAATCGTATCGCATCGCATCGCATCGCATCGCATCGCATCTCAACGCATCGCATCGCCTCGCATCGCCTCGCATCGCATCAGATCGCATCGCATCGCATCGCATCGACTCGCATCGAATCGTATCGCATCGCATCTCAACGCATCGCATCGCCTCGCATCGCCTCGCATCGCATCAGATCGCATCGCATCGCATCGCATAGAATCGCATCGCATCGCATTGCATCGCGTCGCATCGCATCGCATCGCATCGCATCGCCTCGCATCGCCTCGCATCGCCTCACATCGCCTCGCATTGCCTCGCATCGCATCGCATTGCCTCGCATCGCCTCGCATCGCATCGCATTGCATCGCATCGCATCGCATCGCCTCACATCGCCTCGCATCGCCTCGCATCGCATCGCATCGCATCGCATCGCATAGCCTCACATCGCCTCGCATTGCCTCGCATCGCATCGCCTCGCATTGCATCGCATCGCATCGCATCGCATCGCATCGCATCGCATCATATCGCCTCGCCTCGCATCGCCTCGCATCGCATCGCATCGCATCGCATCGCATCGCCTCACATCGCCTCGCATTGCCTCGCATCGCATTGCCTCGCATTGCATCGCATCGCATCGCATCGCATCGCCTCACATTGCCTCGCATCGCCTCGCATCGCATCGCATCGCATCGCATCGCTTCGCTTCGCATCGCCTCGCATCGCATTGCATCGCATCGCATCGCATCGCCTCGCATCCCCTCGCATCGCATCGCATCGCATCGTATCGCATCGCATCTCATCTCAACGCATCGCATCGCCTCGCATCGCCTCGCATCGCATCAGATCGCATCGAATCGCATCGCCTCGCATTGCCTCGCATCGCCTCGCATCGCATCGCATCGCATCGTATCGCATCGCATCGCATCTCATCGCATCGCATCGCCTCGCATCGCCTCGCATCGCCTCGCATCGCCTCGCATCGCATCGCATCATATCGCATCGAATCGCGTCGCATCGCATCGCATCGCCTCGCATCGCCTCGCATCTCATCGCATAGCATCGCATCGCATCGCATTGCATCGCGTCGCATCGCATCGCATCGCATCGCATCGCTTCGCCTCGCATCGCATCGCATCGCCTTGCATCGCATCGCATCTCATCGCATTTCATCGCATCTCATCGCATCGCATCGCCTCGCATCGCCTCGCATCATATCGTATCGCATCGCGTCGCATCGCATCGCATCATATCGCATCGCATCGCATCGCATCATATCGCATCGCATCGCGTCGCATCGCATAGCATCGCATCGCATCGCATTGCATCGCGTCGCATCGCATCGCATCGCATCGCATCGCCTCGCATCGCCTCGCATCGCCTCGCATCGCCTCGCATCATATCGCATCGCATCGCGTCGCATCGCATCGCATCGCCTCGCATCGCCTCGCATCTCATCGCATAGCATCGCATTGCATCGCATTGCATCGCGTCGCATCGCATCGCATCGCATCTCAACGCATCGCATCGCCTCGCATCGCCTCGCATCGCATCAGATCGCATCGCATCGCATCGCATCGACTCGCATCGAATCGTATCGCATCGCATCGCATCGCATCGCATCGCATCGTATCGCATCGCATCGCATCGCCTTGCATCGCATCGCATCTCATCGCATTTCATCGCATCGCATCGCCTTGCATCGCATCGCATCTCATCGCATTTCATCGCATCTCATCGCATCGCATCGCCTCGCATCGCCTCGCATCATATCGCATCGCATCGCATCGCATCGCATCGCCTCGCATCGCCTCACATCTCATCGCATAGCATCGCATCGCATCGCCTCGCATCTCATCGCATAGCATCGCATCGCATCGCATTGCATCGCGTCGCATCGCATCGCATTGCATCTTAACGCATCGCATCGCCTCGCATCGCCTCGCATCGCATCAGATCGCATCGCATCGTATCGCATCGCATCGCATCTCATCGCATCGCATCGCCTCGCATCGCCTCGCATCGCCTCGCATCGCATCGTATCGCATCGCATCGCATCGCATCGCATCGCATCGAATCGCATAGCATCGCATCGCCTCGTATCGCATCGCATCGCATCGCCTTGCATCTCATCGCATCGCATCGCATCGAATCGCATTGCATCGCGTCGCATCGCATCGCATCGCATCGCATCGCATCGCATCGCATCGCCTCACATCGCCTCGCATTGCCTCACATCGCATCGCATTGCCTCGCATCGCCTCGCATCGCATCGCATTGCATCGCATCGCATCGCATCGCCTCACATCGCCTCACATCTCATCGCATAGCATCGCATCGCATCGCCTCGCATCTCATCGCATAGCATCGCATCGCATCGCATTGCATCGCGTCGCATCGCATCGCATTGCATCTCAACGCATCGCATCGCCTCGCATCGCCTCGCATCGCATCAGATCGCATCGCATCGTATCGCATCGCATCGCATCTCATCGCATCGCATCGCCTCGCATCGCCTCGCATCGCCTCGCATCGCATCGTATCGCATCGCATCGCATCGCATCGCATCGCATCGAATCGCATAGCATCGCATCGCCTCGTATCGCATCGCATCGCATCGCCTTGCATCTCATCGCATCGCATCGCATCGAATCGCATTGCATCGCGTCGCATCGCATCGCATCGCATCGCATCGCATCGCATCGCATCGCCTCACATCGCCTCGCATTGCCTCACATCGCATCGCATTGCCTCGCATCGCCTCGCATCGCATCGCATTGCATCGCATCGCATCGCATCGCCTCACATCGCCTCGCATCGCCTCGCATCGCATCGCATCGCATCGCATCGCATCGCCTCACATCGCCTCGCATTGCCTCGCATCGCATCGCCTCGCATTGCATCGCATCGCATCGCATCGCATCGCATCGCATCGCATCGCATCGCATCGCATCGCTTCGCATCGCATCGCATCGCATTGCATCGCGTCGCATCGAATCGCATCGCCTCACATTGCCTCGCATCGCATCGCATCGCATTGCATCGCATCGCCTCACATTGCCTCGCATCGCATTGCATCGCATCTCATCGCATCGCATCGCCTCGCATCGCCTCGCATCGCCTCGCATCGCCTCGCATCGCATCGCATCATATCGCATCGAATCGCGTCGCATCGCATCGCATCGCCTCGCATCGCCTCGCATCTCATCGCATAGCATCGCATCGCATCGCATTGCATCGCGTCGCATCGCATTGCATCGCGTCGCATCGCATCGCATCGCATCGCATCGCTTCGCCTCGCATCGCATCGCATCGCCTTGCATCGCATCGCATCTCATCGCATTTCATCGCATCTCATCGCATCGCATCGCCTCGCATCGCCTCGCATCATATCGCATCGCATCGCGTCGCATCGCATCGCATCGCTTCGCATCGCCTCGCATCTCATCGAATAGCATCGCATCGCATCGCATTGCATCGCGTCGCATCGCATCGCATCGCATCGCATCGCCTCGCATCGCCTCGCATCGCCTCGCATCGCCTCGCATCATATCGCATCGCATCGCGTCGCATCGCCTCACATCGCCTCGCATTGCCTCGCATCGCATCGCCTCGCATTGCATCGCATCGCATCGCATCGCATCGCATCGCATCGCATCGCATCGCATCGCTTCGCATCGAATCGCATCGCATTGCATCGCGTCGCATCGCATCGCATCGCCTCACATTGCCTCGCATCGCATCGCATCGCATTGCATCGCGTAGCATCGCATCGCATCGCCTCACATTGCCTCGCATCGCATCGCATCGCATTGCATCGCGTCGCATCGCATCGCATCGCCTCACATTGCCTCGCATCGCATCGCATCGCATTGCATCGCATCTCATCGCATCGCATCGCCTCGCATCGCCTCGCATCGCCTCGCATCGCCTCGCATCGCATCGCATCATATCGCATCGAATCGCGTCGCATCGCATCGCATCGCCTCGCATCGCCTCGCATCTCATCGCATAGCATCGCATCGCATCGCATTGCATCGCGTCGCATCGCATCGCATCGCATCGCATCGCTTCGCCTCGCATCGCATCGCATCGCCTTGCATCGCATCGCATCTCATCGCATTTCATCGCATCTCATCGCATCGCATCGCCTCGCATCGCCTCGCATCATATCGCATCGCATCGCGTCGCTTCGCATCGCCTCGCATCTCATCGAATAGCATCGCATCGCATCGCATTGCATCGCGTCGCATCGCATCGCATCGCATCGCATCGCCTCGCATCGCCTCGCATCGCCTCGCATCGCCTCGCATCATATCGCATCGCATCGCGTCGCATCGCATCGCATCGCCTCGCATCGCCTCGCATCTCATCGTATAGCATCGCATCGCATCGCATTGCATCGCGTCGCATTGCATCGCATCGCATCTCAACGCATCGCATTGCCTCGCATCGCATCAGATCGCATCGCATCGCATCGCATCGCCTCGCATCGCCTCGCATCGCCTCGCATCGAATCGTAACGCATCGCATCGCATCGCATCGCATCGCATCGTATCGCATCGCATCGCATCGCCTTGCATCGCACCGCATCTCATCGCATTTCATCGCATCTCATCGCATCGCATCGCCTCGCATCGCCTCGCATCATATCGCATCGCATCGCGTCGCATCGCATCGCATCGCCTCGCATCGCCTCGCATCTCATCGTATAGCATCGCATCGCATCGCATTTCATCGCATCTCATCGCATCGCATCGCATCGCATCTCAACGCATCGCATCGCCTCGCATCGCCTCGCATCGCATCAGATCGCATCGCATCGCCTCGCATCGCCTCGCATCGCCTCGCATCGCATCGCATCGCATCGTATCGCATCGCATCGCATCTCATCGCATCGCGTCGCCTCGCATCGCCTCGCATCGCCTCGCATCGCATCGCATCATATCGCATCGAATCGCGTCGCATCGCATCGCATCGCCTCGCATCGCCTCGCATCTCATCGCATAGCATCGCATCGCATCGCATTGCATCGCGTCGCATCGCATCGCATCGCATCGCATCGCTTCGCCTCGCATCGCATCGCATCGCCTTGCATCGCATCGCATCTCATCGCATTTCATCGCATCTCATCGCATCGCATCGCCTCGCATCGCCTCGCATCATATCGCATCGCATCGAGTCGCATCGCATCGCATCATATCGCATCGCATCGCATCGCATCATATCGCATCGCATCGCGTCGCATCGCATCGCATCGCTTCGCATCGCCTCGCATCTCATCGCATAGCATCGCATCGCATGGCATTGCATCGCGTCGCATCGCATCGCATCGCATCGCATCGCCTCGCATCGCTTCGCATCGCCTCGCATCGCCTCGCATCATATCGCATCGCATCGCGTCGCATCGCATCGCATCGCCTCGCATCGCCTCGCATATCATCGCATAGCATCGCATCGCATCGCATTGCATCGCGTCGCATCGCATCGCATCGCATCTCAACGCATCGCATCGCCTCGCATCGCCTCGCATCGCATCAGATCGCATCGCATCGTATCGCATCGCATCGCATCGCGTCGCATCGCATCGCATCTCATCGCATCGCATCGCATCGCATCGCATTGCATCGCATCTCATCGCATCGCATCGCCTCGCATCGCCTCGCATCGCCTCGCATCGCCTCGCATCGCATCGCATCATATCGCATCGAATCGCGTCGCATCGCATCGCATCGCCTCGCATCGCCTCGCATCTCATCGCATAGCATCGCATCGCATCGCATTGCATCGCGTCGCATCGCATCGCATCGCATCGCATCGCTTCGCCTCGCATCGCATCGCATCGCCTTGCATCGCATCGCATCTCATCGCATTTCATCGCATCTCATCGCATCGCATCGCCTCGCATCGCCTCGCATCATATCGCATCGCGTCGCATCGCATCGCATCGCTTCGCATCGCCTCGCATCTCATCGAATAGCATCGCATCGCATCGCATTGCATCGCGTCGCATCGCATCGCATCGCATCGCATCGCCTCGCATCGCCTCGCATCGCCTCGCATCGCCTCGCATCGCCTCGCATCATATCGCATCGCATCGCGTCGCATCGCCTCACATCGCTTCGCATTGCCTCGCATCGCATCGCCTCGCATTGCATCGCATCGCATCGCATCGCATCGCATCGCATCGCATCGCATCGCATCGCTTCGCATCGAATCGCATCGCATTGCATCGCGTCGCATCGCATCGCATCGCCTCACATTGCCTCGCATCGCATCGCATCGCATTGCATCGCGTCGCATCGCATCGCATCGCCTCACATTGCCTCGCATCGCATCGCATCGCATTGCATCGCGTCGCATCGCATCGCATCGCCTCACATTGCCTCGCATCGCATCGCATCGCATTGCATCGCATCTCATCGCATCGCATCGCCTCGCATCGCCTCGCATCGCCTCGCATCGCCTCGCATCGCATCGCATCATATCGCATCGAATCGCGTCGCATCGCATCGCATCGCCTCGCATCGCCTCGCATCTCATCGCATAGCATCGCATCGCATCGCATTGCATCGCGTCGCATCGCATCGCATCGCATCGCATCGCTTCGCCTCGCATCGCATCGCATCGCCTTGCATCGCATCGCATCTCATCGCATTTCATCGCATCTCATCGCATCGCATCGCCTCGCATCGCCTCGCATCATATCGCATCGCATCGCGTCGCATCGCATCGCATCGCTTCGCATCGCCTCGCATCTCATCGAATAGCATCGCATCGCATCGCATTGCATCGCGTCGCATCGCATCGCATCGCATCGCATCGCCTCGCATCGCCTCGCATCGCCTCGCATCATATCGCATCGCATCGCGTCGCATCGCATCGCATCGCCTCGCATCGCCTCGCATCTCATCGTATAGCATCGCATCGCATCGCATTGCATCGCGTCGCATCGCATCGCATCTCAACGCATCGCATTGCCTCGCATCGCATCAGATCGCATCGCATCGCATCGCATCGCCTCGCATCGCCTCGCATCGCCTCGCATCGAATCGTAACGCATCGCATCGCATCGCATCGCATCGCATCGTATCGCATCGCATCGCATCGCCTTGCATCGCACCGCATCTCATCGCATTTCATCGCATCTCATCGCATCGCATCGCCTCGCATCGCCTCGCATCATATCGCATCGCATCGCGTCGCATCGCATCGCATCGCCTCGCATCGCCTCGCATCTCATCGTATAGCATCGCATCGCATCGCATTTCATCGCATCTCATCGCATCGCATCGCATCGCATCGCGTCGCATCGCATCGCATCATATCGCATCGCATCGCATCGCATCATATCGCATCGCATCGCATCGCATCGCATCGCATTGCATCGCTTCGCATCGCATCGCATCGCATTGCATCGCGTCGCATCGCATCGCATCGCCTCACATTGCCTCGCATCGCCTCGCATCGCATCGCATCGCATCGCATCGCTTCGCTTCGCATCGCCTCGCATCGCATTGCATCGCATCGCATCGCATCGCATCGCATCCCCTCGCATCGCATCGCATCGCATCGTATCGCATCGCATCTCATCTCAACGCATCGCATCGCCTCGCATCGCCTCGCATCGCATCAGATCGCATCGCATCGCCTCGCATCGCCTCGCATCGCCTCGCATCGCATCGCATCGCATCGTATCGCATCGCATCGCATCTCATCGCATCGCGTCGCCTCGCATCGCCTCGCATCGCCTCGCATCGCATCGCATCATATCGCATCGAATCGCGTCGCATCGCATCGCATCGCCTCGCATCGCCTCGCATCTCATCGCATAGCATCGCATCGCATCGCATTGCATCGCGTCGCATCGCATCGCATCGCATCGCATCGCTTCGCCTCGCATCGCATCGCATCGCCTTGCATCGCATCGCATCTCATCGCATTTCATCGCATCTCATCGCATCGCATCGCCTCGCATCGCCTCGCATCATATCGCATCGCATCGAGTCGCATCGCATCGCATCATATCGCATCGCATCGCATCGCATCATATCGCATCGCATCGCGTCGCATCGCATCGCATCGCTTCGCATCGCCTCGCATCTCATCGCATAGCATCGCATCGCATGGCATTGCATCGCGTCGCATCGCATCGCATCGCATCGCATCGCCTCGCATCGCTTCGCATCGCCTCGCATCGCCTCGCATCATATCGCATCGCATCGCGTCGCATCGCATCGCATCGCCTCGCATCGCCTCGCATATCATCGCATAGCATCGCATCGCATCGCATTGCATCGCGTCGCATCGCATCGCATCGCATCTCAACGCATCGCATCGCCTCGCATCGCCTCGCATCGCATCAGATCGCATCGCATCGCATCGCATCGCCTCGCATCGCCTCGCATCGCCTCGCATCGAATCGTATCGCATCGCGTCGCATCGCGTCGCATCGCATCGCATCGCATCGTATCGCATCGCATCGCATCGCCTTGCATCGCATCGCATCTCATCGCATTTCATCGCATCTCATCGCATCGCATCGCCTCGCATCGCCTCGCATCGCATCAGATCGCATCGCATCGTATCGCATCGCATCGCATCTCATCGCATCGCATCGCCTCGCATCGCCTCGCATCTCAACGCATCGCATCGCCTGGCATCGCCTCGCATCGCATCAGATCGCATCGCATCGCATCGCATCGACTCGCATCGAATCGTATCGCATCGCATCGCATCGCATCGCATCGCATCGTATCGCATCGCATCGCATCGCCTTGCATCGCATCGCATCTCATCGCATTTCATCGCATCTCATCGCATCGCATCGCCTCGCATCGCCTCGCATCATATCGCATCGCATCGCATCGCATCGCATCGCGTCGCATCGCATCGCATCGCCTCGCATCGCCTCACATCTCATCGCATAGCATCGCATCGCATCGCCTCGCATCTCATCGCATAGCATCGCATCGCATCGCATTGCATCGCGTCGCATCGCATCGCATTGCATCTCAACGCATCGCATCGCCTCGCATCGCCTCGCATCGCATCAGATCGCTTCGCATCGTATCGCATCGCATCGCATCTCATCGCATCGCATCGCCTCGCATCGCCTCGCATCGCATCGTATCGCATCGCATCGCATCGCATCGCATCGCATCGAATCGCATAGCATCGCATCGCCTCGTATCGCATCGCATCGCATCGCCTTGCATCTCATCGCATCGCATCGCATCGCATCGCATTGCATCGCGTCGCATCGCATCGCATCGCATCGCATCGCATCGCATCGCATCGCCTCACATCGCCTCGCATTGCCTCACATCGCATCGCATTGCCTCGCATCGCCTCGCATCGCATCGCATTGCATCGCATCGCATCGCATCGCATCGCATCGCATCGCATCGCATCGCCTCACATCGCCTCGCATTGCCTCGCATCGCATCGCCTCGCATTGCATCGCATCGCATCGCATCGCATCGCATCGCATCGCATCGCATCGCATCGCATCGCTTCGCATCGCATCGCATCGCATTGCATCGCGTCGCATCGCATCGCATCGCCTCACATTGCCTCGCATCGCATCGCATCGCATTGCATCGCGTCGCATCGCATCGCATCGCCTCACATTGCCTCGCATCGCCTCGCATCGCATCGCATCGCATCGCATCGCTTCGCTTCGCATCGCCTCGCATCGCCTCGCATCGCCTCGCATCGCATCGCATCGTATCGCATCGCATCGCATCTCATCGCATCGCATCGCTTCGCATCGCCTCGCATCGCCTCGCATCGCCTCGCATCGCATCGCATCATATCGCATCGAATCGCGTCGCATCGCATCGCATCGCCTCGCATCGCCTCGCATCTCATCGCATAGCATCGCATCGCATCGCATTGCATCGCGTCGCATCGCATCGCATCGCATCGCATCGCTTCGCCTCGCATCGCATCGCATCGCCTTGCATCGCATCGCATCATATCGCATCGCATCGCGTCGCATCGCATCGCATCGCTTCGCATCGCCTCGCATCGCATCGCCTTGCATCGCATCGCATCTCATCGCATTTCATCGCATCTCATCGCATCGCATTGCATCGCATCGCATCGCATCGCATCGCATCGCATCGCATCGCATCGCATCGCATCGCTTCGCATCGCATCGCATCGCATTGCATCGCGTCGCATCGCATCGCATCGCCTCACATTGCCTCGCATCGCATCGCATCGCATTGCATCGCGTCGCATCGCATCGCATCGCCTCACATTGCCTCGCATCGCCTCGCATCGCATCGCATCGCATCGCTTCGCTTCGCATCGCCTCGCATCGCATTGCATCGCATCGCATCGCATCGCCTCGTATCGCATCAGATCGCATCGCATCGAATCGCCTCGCATCGCCTCGCATCGCCTCGCATCGCATCGCATCGCATCGTATCGCATCGCATCGCATCTCATCGCATCGCATCGCCTCGCATCGCCTCGCATCGCCTCGCATCGCCTCGCATCGCATCGCATCATATCGCATCGAATCGCGTCGCATCGCATCGCATCGCCTCGCATCGCCTCGCATCTCATCGCATAGCATCGCATCGCATCGCATTGCATCGCGTCGCATCGCATCGCATCGCATCGCATCGCTTCGCCTCGCATCGCATCGCATCGCCTTGCATCGCATCGCATCTCATCGCATTTCATCGCATCTCATCGCATCGCATCGCCTCGCATCGCCTCGCATCATATCGAATCGCATCGCGTCGCATCGCATCGCATCGCTTCGCATCGCCTCGCATCTCATCGAATAGCATCGCATCGCATCGCATTGCATCGCGTCGCATCGCATCGCATCGCATCGCATCGCCTCGCATCGCCTCGCATCGCCTCGCATCGCCTCGCATCATATCGCATCGCATCGCGTCGCATCGCATCGCATCGCCTCGCATCGCCTCGCATCTCATCGTATAGCATCGCATCGCATCGCATTGCATCGCGTCGCATCGCATCGCATCGCATCTCAACGCATCGCATTGCCTCGCATCGCATCAGATCGCATCGCATCGCATCGCATCGCCTCGCATCGCCTCGCATCGCCTCGCATCGAATCGTAACGCATCGCATCGCATCGCATCGTATCGCATCGCATCGCATCGCTTCGCATCGCCTCGCATCTCATCGAATAGCATCGCATCGCATCGCATTGCATCGCGTCGCATCGCATCGCATCGCATCGCATCGCCTCGCATCGCCTCGCATCGCCTCGCATCGCCTCGCATCATATCGCATCGCATCGCGTCGCATCGCATCGCATCGCCTCGCATCGCCTCGCATCTCATCGTATAGCATCGCATCGCATCGCATTGCATCGCGTCGCATCGCATCGCATCGCATCTCAACGCATCGCATTGCCTCGCATCGCATCAGATCGCATCGCATCGCATCGCATCGCCTCGCATCGCCTCGCATCGCCTCGCATCGAATCGTAACGCATCGCATCGCATCGCATCGCATCGCATCGTATCGCATCGCATCGCATCGCCTTGCATCGCACCGCATCTCATCGCATTTCATCGCATCTCATCGCATCGCATCGCCTCGCATCGCCTCGCATCATATCGCATCGCATCGCGTCGCATCGTATCGCATCGCCTCGCATCGCCTCGCATCTCATCGTATAGCATCGCATCGCATCGCATTTCATCGCATCTCATCGCATCGCATCGCATCGCATCGCGTCGCATCGCATCGCATCATATCGCATCGCATCGCATCGCATCATATCGCATCGCATCGCATCGCATCGCATCGCATCGCATCGCTTCGCATCGCATCGCATCGCATCGCATCGCATCGCATCGCCTCGCATCGCATTGCATCGCATCGCATCGCATCGCATCGCATCGCATCGCATCGCTTCGCTTCGCATCGCATCGCATCGCATCGCATCATATCGCATCGCATCGCGTCGCATCGCATCGCATCGCTTCGCATCGCCTCGCATCTCATCGCATAGCATCGCATCGCATCGCATTGCATCGCGTCGCATCGCATCGCATCGCATCGCATCGCCTCGCATCGCCTCGCATCGCCTCGCATCATATCGCATCGCATCGCGTCGCATCGCATCGCATCATATCGCATCGCATCGCATCATATCGCATCGCATCGCATCGCATCGCATCGCATCGTATCGCATCGCATCGCATCTCATCGCATAGCATCGCCTCGCATCGCCTCGCATCGCATCGCATCGCATCTCATCGCATAGCATCGCCTCGCATCGCCTCGCATCGCCTCGCATCGCATCATATCGCATCGCATCGCGTCGCATCGCATCGCATCATATCGCATCGCATCGAATCGCATCATATCGCATCGCATCGCATCTCATCGCATAGCATCGCCTCGCATCGCCTCGCATCATATCGCATCGCATCGCATCGCATCGCATCGCATCGTATCGCATCGCATCGCATCATATCGCATCGCATCGCATCGCATCGCATCGCATCGTATCGCATCGCATCGCATCTCATCGCATAGCATCGCCTCGCATCGCCTCGCATCGCATCGCATCGCATCATATCGCATCGCATCGCGTCGCATCGCATCGCATCGCCTCGCATCGCCTCACATCTCATCGCATAGCATCGCATCGCAGCGCCTCGCATCTCATCGCATAGCATCGCATCGCATCGCATTGCATCGCGTCGCATCGCATCGCATCGCATCTCAACGCATCGCATCGCATCGCATCGCATCTCAACGCATCGCATCTCATCGCATCGCATCGCCTCGCATCGCCTCGCATCGCCTCGCATCGCATCGTATCGCATCGCATCGCATCGCATCGCATCGCATCGCCTCGCATCGCATCGCATCGCATCATATCGCATCGCATCGCGTCGCATCGCATCGCATCGCCTCGCATCGCATCGTATCGCATCGCATCGCATCGCATCGCATCGCATCGCGTCGCATCGCATCGCATCGCCTCGCATCGCATCGCCTCGCATCGCCTCGCATCGCATCGCATCGCATCATATCGCATCGCATCGCATCGCATCGCATCGCATCGTATCGCATCGCATCGCATCTCATCGCATAGCATCGCCTCGCATCGCCTCGCATCGCATCGCATCGCATCATATCGCATTGCATCGCGTCGCATCGCATCGCATCGCCTCGCATCGCCTCACATCTCATCGCATAGCATCGCATCGCAGCGCCTCGCATCTCATCCCATAGCATCGCATCGCATCGCATTGCATCGCGTCGCATCGCATCGCATCGCATCTCAACGCATCGCATCGCATCGCATCGCATCTCAACGCATCGCATCTCATCGCATCGCATCGCCTCGCATCGCCTCGCATCGCCTCGCATCGCATCGTATTGCATCGCATCGCATCGCATCGCATCGCATCGCCTCGCATCGCATCGCATCGCATCATATCGCATCGCATCGCGTCGCATCGCATCGCATCGCCTCGCATCGCATCGTATCGCATCGCATCGCATCGCATCGCATCGCATCGCGTCGCATCGCATCGCATCGCCTCGCATCGCATCGCCTCGCATCGCCTCGCATCGCATCGCATCGCATCATATCGCATCGCATCGCGTCGCATCGCATCGCATCGCATCGCCTCGCATCGCATCGTATCGCATCGCATCGCATCGCATCGCATCGCATCGCGTCGCATCGCATCGCATCGCATCGCATCGCTTCGCCTCGCATCGCATCGCATCGCCTTGCATCGCCTCGCATCGCATCGTATCGCATCGCATCGCATCGCATCGCATCGCATCGAATCGCATAGCATCGCATCGCCTCGTATCGCATCGCATCGCATCGCCTTGCATCTCATCGCATCGCATCGCATCGCATCGCATTGCATCGCGTCGCATCGCATCGCATCGCATCGCATCGCATCGCATCGCATCGCCTCACATCGCCTCGCATTGCCTCACATCGCATCGCATTGCCTCGCATCGCCTCGCATCGCATCGCATTGCATCGCATCGCATCGCATCGCCTCACATCGCCTCGCATCGCCTCGCATCGCATCGCATCGCATCGCATCGCATCGCCTCACATCGCCTCGCATTGCCTCGCATCGCATCGCCTCGCATTGCATCGCATCGCATCGCATCGCATCGCATCGCATCGCTTCGCTTCGCATCGCCTCGCATCGCCTCGCATCGCCTCGCATCGCATCGCTTCGTATCGCATCGCATCGCATCTCATCGCATCGCATCGCCTCGCATCGCCTCGCATCGCCTCGCATCGCATCGCATCATATCGCATCGAATCGCGTCGCATCGCATCGCATCGCCTCGCATCGCCTCGCATCTCATCGCATAGCATCGCATCGCATCGCATTGCATCGCGTCGCATCGCATCGCATCGCATCGCATCGCTTCGCCTCGCATCGCATCGCATCGCCTTGCATCGCATCGCATCTCATCGCATTTCATCGCATCTCATCGCATCGCATCGCCTCGCATCGCCTCGCATCATATCGCATCGCATCGCGTCGCATCGCATCGCATCGCTTCGCATCGCCTCGCATCTCATCGAATAGCATCGCATCGCATCGCATTGCATCGCGTCGCATCGCATCGCATCGCATCGCATCGCCTCGCATCGCCTCGCATCGCCTCGCATCGCCTCGCATCATATCGCATCGCATCGCGTCGCATCGCATCGCATCGCCTCGCATCGCCTCGCATCTCATCGTATAGCATCGCATCGCATCGCATTGCATCGCGTCGCATCGCATCGCATCGCATCGCATCGCCTCGCATCGCCTCGCATCGCCTCGCATCGCCTCGCATCATATCGCATCGCATCGCGTCGCATCGCATCGCATCGCCTCGCATCGCCTCGCATCTCATCGTATAGCATCGCATCGCATCGCATTGCATCGCGTCGCATCGCATCGCATCGCATCTCAACGCATCGCATTGCCTCGCATCGCATCAGATCGCATCGCATCGCATCGCATCGCCTCGCATCGCCTCGCATCGCCTCGCATCGAATCGTAACGCATCGCATCGCATCGCATCGCATCGCCTTGCATCGCACCGCATCTCATCGCATTTCATCGCATCTCATCGCATCGCATCGCATCGCCTCGCATCGCATCAGATCGCATCGCATCGCATCGCATCGCCTCGCATCGCCTCGCATCGCCTCGCATCGAATCGTAACGCATCGCATCGCATCGCATCGCATCGCCTTGCATCGCACCGCATCTCATCGCATTTCATCGCATCTCATCGCATCGCATCGCATCGCATCGCATCGCCTTGCATCGCACCGCATCGCATCGCATCGCATCGCATCGCCTTGCATCGCATCGCATCGCCTCGCATCGCCTCGCATCGCCTCGCATCGAATCGTAACGCATCGTATCGCATCGCATCGCATCGCCTTGCATCGCACCGCATCTCATCGCATTTCATCGCATCTCATCGCATCGCATCGCCTCGCATCGCCTCGCATCATATCGCATCGCATCGCGTCGCATCGTATCGCATCGCCTCGCATCGCCTCGCATCTCATCGTATAGCATCGCATCGCATCGCATTTCATCGCATCTCATCGCATCGCATCGCATCGCATCGCGTCGCATCGCATCGCATCATATCGCATCGCATCGCATCGCATCATATCGCATCGCATCGCATCGCATCGCATCGCATCGCATCGCTTCGCATCGCATCGCATCGCATCGCATCGCATCGCATCGCCTCGCATCGCATTGCATCGCATCGCATCGCATCGCATCGCATCGCATCGCATCGCTTCGCTTCGCATCGCCTCGCATCGCATTGCATCGCATCGCATCGCATCGCATCGCATCCCCTCGCATCGCATCGCATCGCATCGTATCGCATCGCATCTCATCTCAACGCATCGCATCGCCTCGCATCGCCTCGCATCGCATCAGATCGCATCGCATCGCCTCGCATTGCCTCGCATCGCCTCGCATCGCATCGCATCGCATCGTATCGCATCGCATCGCATCTCATCGCATCGCGTCGCCTCGCATCGCCTCGCATCGCCTCGCATCGCATCGCATCATATCGCATCGAATCGCGTCGCATCGCATCGCATCGCCTCGCATCGCCTCGCATCTCATCGCATAGCATCGCATCGCATCGCATTGCATCGCGTCGCATCGCATCGCATCGCATCGCATCGCTTCGCCTCGCATCGCATCGCATCGCCTTGCATCGCATCGCATCTCATCGCATTTCATCGCATCTCATCGCATCGCATCGCCTCGCATCGCCTCGCATCATATCGCATCGCATCGAGTCGCATCGCATCGCATCATATCGCATCGCATCGCATCGCATCATATCGCATCGCATCGCGTCGCATCGCATCGCATCGCTTCGCATCGCCTCGCATCTCATCGCATAGCATCGCATCGCATGGCATTGCATCGCGTCGCATCGCATCGCATCGCATCGCATCGCCTCGCATCGCTTCGCATCGCCTCGCATCGCCTCGCATCATATCGCATCGCATCGCGTCGCATCGCATCGCATCGCCTCGCATCGCCTCGCATATCATCGCATAGCATCGCATCGCATCGCATTGCATCGCGTCGCATCGCATCGCATCGCATCTCAACGCATCGCATCGCCTCGCATCGCCTCGCATCGCATCAGATCGCATCGCATCGCATCGCATCGCCTCGCATCGCCTCGCATCGCCTCGCATCGAATCGTATCGCATCGCGTCGCATCGCGTCGCATCGCATCGCATCGCATCGTATCGCATCGCATCGCATCGCCTTGCATCGCATCGCATCTCATCGCATTTCATCGCATCTCATCGCATCGCATCGCCTCGCATCGCCTCGCATCATATCGCATCGCATCGCGTCGCATCGCATCGCATCATATCGCATCGCATCGCATCGCATCATATCGCATCGCATCGCGTCGCATCGCATCGCATCGCTTCGCATCGCCTCGCATCTCATCGCATAGCATTGCATCGCATCGCATCGCATCGCATCGCCTCGCATCGCCTCGCATCGCCTCGCATCGCCTCGCATCATATCGCATCGCATCGCGTCGCATCGCATCGCATCATATCGCATCGCATCGCATCGCATCATATCGCATCGCATCGCATCTCATCGCATAGCATCGCCTCGCATCGCCTCGCATCGCCTCGCATCGCATCATATCGCATCGCATCGCGTCGCATCGCATCGCATCATATCGCATCGCATCGAATCGCATCATATCGCATCGCATCGCATCTCATCGCATAGCATCGCCTCGCATCGCCTCGCATCATATCGCATCGCATCGCATCGCATCGCATCGCATCGTATCGCATCGCATCGCATCATATCGCATCGCATCGCATCGCATCGCATCGCATCGTATCGCATCGCATCGCATCTCATCGCATAGCATCGCCTCGCATCGCCTCGCATCGCATCGCATCGCATCATATCGCATCGCATCGCGTCGCATCGCATCGCATCGCCTCGCATCGCCTCACATCTCATCGCATAGCATCGCATCGCAGCGCCTCGCATCTCATCGCATAGCATCGCATCGCATCGCATTGCATCGCGTCGCATCGCATCGCATCGCATCTCAACGCATCGCATCGCATCGCATCGCATCTCAACGCATCGCATCTCATCGCATCGCATCGCCTCGCATCGCCTCGCATCGCCTCGCATCGCATCGTATCGCATCGCATCGCATCGCATCGCCTCGCATCGCCTCGCATCGCATCGCATCGCATCGCCTCACATCGCCTCGCATTGCCTCGCATCGCATCGCCTCGCATTGCATCGCATCGCATCGCATCGCATCGCATCGCATCTCAACGCATCGCATCGCATCGCATCGCATCTCAACGCATCGCATCGCATCGCATCGCATCGCCTCGCATCGCCTCGCATCGCCTCGCATCGCATCGTATCGCCTCACATCGCCTCGCATCGCCTCGCATCGCATCGCATCGCATCGCATCGCATCGCCTCCCATCGCCTCGCATTGCCTCGCATCGCATCGCCTCGCATTGCATCGCATCGCATCGCATCGCATCGCATCGCATCGCATCGCATCGCATCGCATCGCTTCGCATCGCATCGCATCGCATTGCATCGCGTCGCATCGCATCGCATCGCCTCACATTGCCTCGCATCGCATCGCATCGCATTGCATCGCGTCGCATCGCATCGCATCGCCTCACATTGCCTCGCATCGCCTCGCATCGCATCGCATCGCATCGCATCGCTTCGCTTCGCATCGCCTCGCATCGCCTCGCATCGCCTCGCATCGCATCGCATCGTATCGCATCGCATCGCATCTCATCGCATCGCATCGCTTCGCATCGCCTCGCATCGCCTCGCATCGCCTCGCATCGCATCGCATCATATCGCATCGAATCGCGTCGCATCGCATCGCATCGCCTCGCATCGCCTCGCATCTCATCGCATAGCATCGCATCGCATCGCATTGCATCGCGTCGCATCGCATCGCATCGCATCGCATCGCTTCGCCTCGCATCGCATCGCATCGCCTTGCATCGCATCGCATCATATCGCATCGCATCGCGTCGCATCGCATCGCATCGCTTCGCATCGCCTCGCATCGCATCGCCTTGCATCGCATCGCATCTCATCGCATTTCATCGCATCTCATCGCATCGCATTGCATCGCATCGCATCGCATCGCATCGCATCGCATCGCATCGCATCGCATCGCATCGCTTCGCATCGCATCGCATCGCATTGCATCGCGTCGCATCGCATCGCATCGCCTCACATTGCCTCGCATCGCATCGCATCGCATTGCATCGCGTCGCATCGCATCGCATCGCCTCACATTGCCTCGCATCGCCTCGCATCGCATCGCATCGCATCGCTTCGCTTCGCATCGCCTCGCATCGCATTGCATCGCCTCGCATCGAATCGTAACGCATCGCATCGCATCGCATCGCATCGTATCGCATCGCATCGCATCGCCTTGCATCGCACCGCATCTCATCGCATTTCATCGCATCTCATCGCATCGCATCGCCTCGCATCGCCTCGCATCATATCGCATCGCATCGCGTCGCATCGTATCGCATCGCCTCGCATCGCCTCGCATCTCATCGTATAGCATCGCATCGCATCGCATTTCATCGCATCTCATCGCATCGCATCGCATCGCATCGCGTCGCATCGCATCGCATCATATCGCATCGCATCGCATCGCATCATATCGCATCGCATCGCATCGCATCGCATCGCATCGCATCGCTTCGCATCGCATCGCATCGCATCGCATCGCATCGCATCGCCTCGCATCGCATTGCATCGCATCGCATCGCATCGCATCGCATCGCATCGCATCGCTTCGCTTCGCATCGCCTCGCATCGCATTGCATCGCATCGCATCGCATCGCATCGCATCCCCTCGCATCGCATCGCATCGCATCGTATCGCATCGCATCTCATCTCAACGCATCGCATCGCCTCGCATCGCCTCGCATCGCATCAGATCGCATCGCATCGCCTCGCATCGCCTCGCATCGCCTCGCATCGCATCGCATCGCATCGTATCGCATCGCATCGCATCTCATCGCATCGCGTCGCCTCGCATCGCCTCGCATCGCCTCGCATCGCATCGCATCATATCGCATCGAATCGCGTCGCATCGCATCGCATCGCCTCGCATCGCCTCGCATCTCATCGCATAGCATCGCATCGCATCGCATTGCATCGCGTCGCATCGCATCGCATCGCATCGCATCGCTTCGCCTCGCATCGCATCGCATCGCCTTGCATCGCATCGCATCTCATCGCATTTCATCGCATCTCATCGCATCGCATCGCCTCGCATCGCCTCGCATCATATCGCATCGCATCGAGTCGCATCGCATCGCATCATATCGCATCGCATCGCATCGCATCATATCGCATCGCATCGCGTCGCATCGCATCGCATCGCTTCGCATCGCCTCGCATCTCATCGCATAGCATCGCATCGCATGGCATTGCATCGCGTCGCATCGCATCGCATCGCATCGCATCGCCTCGCATCGCTTCGCATCGCCTCGCATCGCCTCGCATCATATCGCATCGCATCGCGTCGCATCGCATCGCATCGCCTCGCATTGCCTCGCATATCATCGCATAGCATCGCATCGCATCGCATTGCATCGCGTCGCATCGCATCGCATCGCATCTCAACGCATCGCATCGCCTCGCATCGCCTCGCATAGCATCAGATCGCATCGCATCGCATCGCATCGCCTCGCATCGCCTCGCATCGCCTCGCATCGAATCGTATCGCATCGCGTCGCATCGCGTCGCATCGCATCGCATCGCATCGTATCGCATCGCATCGCATCGCCTTGCATCGCATCGCATCTCATCGCATTTCATCGCATCTCATCGCATCGCATCGCCTCGCATCGCCTCGCATCATATCGCATCGCATCGCGTCGCATCGCATCGCATCATATCGCATCGCATCGCATCGCATCATATCGCATCGCATCGCGTCGCATCGCATCGCATCGCTTCGCATCGCCTCGCATCTCATCGCATAGCATCGCATCGCATCGCATCGCATCGCATCGCCTCGCATCGCCTCGCATCGCCTCGCATCGCCTCGCATCATATCGCATCGCATCGCGTCGCATCGCATCGCATCATATCGCATCGCATCGCATCGCATCATATCGCATCGCATCGCATCTCATCGCATAGCATCGCCTCGCATCGCCTCGCATCGCCTCGCATCGCATCATATCGCATCGCATCGCGTCGCATCGCATCGCATCATATCGCATCGCATCGAATCGCATCATATCGCATCGCATCGCATCTCATCGCATAGCATCGCCTCGCATCGCCTCGCATCATATCGCATCGCATCGCATCGCATCGCATCGCATCGTATCGCATCGCATCGCATCATATCGCATCGCATCGCATCGCATCGCATCGCATCGTATCGCATCGCATCGCATCTCATCGCATAGCATCGCCTCGCATCGCCTCGCATCGCATCGCATCGCATCATATCGCATCGCATCGCGTCGCATCGCATCGCATCGCCTCGCATCGCCTCACATCTCATCGCATAGCATCGCATCGCAGCGCCTCGCATCTCATCGCATAGCATCGCATCGCATCGCATTGCATCGCGTCGCATCGCATCGCATCGCATCTCAACGCATCGCATCGCATCGCATCGCATCTCAACGCATCGCATCTCATCGCATCGCATCGCCTCGCATCGCCTCGCATCGCCTCGCATCGCATCGTATCGCATCGCATCGCATCGCATCGCCTCGCATCGCCTCGCATCGCATCGCATCGCATCGCCTCACATCGCCTCGCATTGCCTCGCATCGCATCGCATCGTATCGCATCGCATCGCATCATATCGCATCGCATCGCATCGCATCGCATCGCATCGTATCGCATCGCATCGCATCTCATCGCATAGCATCGCCTCGCATCGCCTCGCATCGCATCGCATCGCATCATATCGCATCGCATCGCATCGCATCGCATCGCATCGTATCGCATCGCATCGCATCTCATCGCATAGCATCGCCTCGCATCGCCTCGCATCGCATCGCATCGCATCATATCGCATCGCATCGCGTCGCATCGCATCGCATCGCCTCGCATCGCCTCACATCTCATCGCATAGCATCGCATCGCAGCGCCTCGCATCTCATCGCATAGCATCGCATCGCATCGCATTGCATCGCGTCGCATCGCATCGCATCGCATCTCAACGCATCGCATCGCATCGCATCGCATCTCAACGCATCGCATCTCATCGCATCGCATCGCCTCGCATCGCCTCGCATCGCCTCGCATCGCATCGTATCGCATCGCATCGCATCGCATCGCCTCGCATCGCCTCGCATCGCATCGCATCGCATCGCCTCACATCGCCTCGCATTGCCTCGCATCGCATCGCCTCGCATTGCATCGCATCGCATCGCATCGCATCGCATCGCATCTCAACGCATCGCATCGCATCGCATCGCATCTCAACGCATCGCATCGCATCGCATCGCATCGCCTCGCATCGCCTCGCATCGCCTCGCATCGCATCGTATCGCCTCACATCGCCTCGCATCGCCTCGCATCGCATCGCATCGCATCGCATCGCATCGCCTCACATCGCCTCGCATTGCCTCGCATCGCATCGCCTCGCATTGCATCGCATCGCATCGCATCGCATCGCATCGCATCGCATCGCATCGCATCGCATCGCTTCGCATCGCATCGCATCGCATTGCATCGCGTCGCATCGCATCGCATCGCCTCACATTGCCTCGCATCGCATCGCATCGCATTGCATCGCGTCGCATCGCATCGCATCGCATTGCATCGCGTCGCATCGCATCGCATCGCCTCACATTGCCTCGCATCGCATCGCATCGCATTGCATCGCGTCGCATCGCATCGCATCGCCTCACATTGCCTCGCATCGCCTCGCATCGCATCGCATCGCATCGCTTCGCTTCGCATCGCCTCGCATCGCATTGCATCGCATCGCATCGCATCGCCTCGTATCGCATCAGATCGCATCGCATCGCATCGCCTCGCATCGCCTCGCATCGCCTCGCATCGCATCGCATCGCATCGTATCGCATCGCATCGCATCTCATCGCATCGCATCGCCTCGCATCGCCTCGCATCGCCTCGCATCGCCTCGCATCGCATCGCATCGCATCGCATCGCATCGCTTCGCTTCGCATCGCCTCGCATCGCATTGCATCGCATCGCATCGCATCGCCTCGCATCCCCACGCAACGCATCGCATCGCATCGTATCGCATCGCATCTCATCTCAACGCATCGCATCGCCTCGCATCGCATCAGATCGCATCGCATCGCATCGCCTCGCATCGCCTCGCATCGCCTCGCATCGCATCGCATCGCATCGTATCGCATCGCATCGCATCTCATCGCATCGCATCGCCTCGCATCGCCTCGCATCGCCTCGCATCGCATCGCATTGCATCGCATCGCATCGCATCGCCTCACATCGCCTCGCATCGCCTCGCATCGCATCGCATCGCATCGCATCGCATCGCCTCACATCGCCTCGCATTGCCTCGCATCGCATCGCCTCGCATTGCATCGCATCGCATCGCATCGCATCGCATCGCATCGCATCGCATCGCATCGCATCGCTTCGCATCGCATCGCTTCGCTTCGCATCGCCTCGCATCGCATTGCATCGCATCGCATCGCATCGCCTCACATCGCCTCGCATTGCCTCGCATCGCATCGCCTCGCATTGCATCGCATCGCATCGCATCGCATCAGATCGCATCGCATTGCATCGCCTCGCATCGCCTCGCATCGCCTCGCATCGCATCGCATCGCATCAGATCGCATCGCATTGCATCGCCTTGCATCGCCTCGCATCGCCTCGCATCGCATCGCATCGCATCGTATCGCATCGCATCTCATCTAAACGCATCGCATCGCCTCGCATCGCCTCGCATCGCATCAGATCGTATCGCATTGCATCGCCTCGCATCGCCTCGCATCGCCTCGCATCGCATCGCATCGCATTGCATCGCATCGCATCGCATCGCATCAGATCGCATCGCATTGCATCGCCTCGCATCGCCTCGCATCGCCTCGCATCGCATCGCATCGCATCGCATCGCATCGCATCGCATCGCATCGCATCGCCTCACATCGCCTCGCATTGCCTCGCATCGCATCGCCTCGCATTGCATCGCATCGCATCGCATCGCATCGCCTCACATTGCCTCGCATCGCCTCGCATCGCATCGCATTGCATCGCATCTCATCTAAACGCATCGCATCGCATCGCATCTCATCTAAACGCATCGCATCGCCTCGCATCGCCTCGCATCGCATCAGATCGCATCGCATTGCATCGCCTCGCATCGCCTCGCATCGCCTCGCATCGCATCGCATCGCATCAGATCGCATCGCATTGCATCGCCTTGCATCGCCTCGCATCGCCTCGCATCGCATCGCATCGCATCGTATCGCATCGCATCTCATCTAAACGCATCGCATCGCCTCGCATCGCCTCGCATCGCATCAGATCGTATCGCATTGCATCGCCTCGCATCGCCTCGCATCGCCTCGCATCGCATCGCATCGCATCAGATCGCATCGCATTGCATCGCCTTGCATCGCCTCGCATCGCATCGCATCGCATCGTATCGCATCGCATCGCATCTCATCGCATCGCATCGCCTCGCATCGCCTCGCATCGCCTCGCATCGCCTCGCATCGCATCGCATCGCATCGCATCGCATCGCTTCGCTTCGCATCGCCTCGCATCGCATTGCATCGCATCGCATCGCATCGCCTCGCATCCCCACGCAACGCATCGCATCGCATCGTATCGCATCGCATCTCATCTCAACGCATCGCATCGCCTCGCATCGCATCAGATCGCATCGCATCGCATCGCCTCGCATCGCCTCGCATCGCCTCGCATCGCATCGCATCGCATCGTATCGCATCGCATCGCATCTCATCGCATCGCATCGCCTCGCATCGCCTCGCATCGCCTCGCATCGCATCGCATTGCATCGCATCGCATCGCATCGCCTCACATCGCCTCGCATCGCCTCGCATCGCATCGCATCGCATCGCATCGCATCGCCTCACATCGCCTCGCATTGCCTCGCATCGCATCGCCTCGCATTGCATCGCATCGCATCGCATCGCATCGCATCGCATCGCATCGCATCGCATCGCATCGCTTCGCATCGCATCGCTTCGCTTCGCATCGCCTCGCATCGCATTGCATCGCATCGCATCGCATCGCCTCACATCGCCTCGCATTGCCTCGCATCGCATCGCCTCGCATTGCATCGCATCGCATCGCATCGCATCAGATCGCATCGCATTGCATCGCCTCGCATCGCCTCGCATCGCCTCGCATCGCATCGCATCGCATCAGATCGCATCGCATTGCATCGCCTTGCATCGCCTCGCATCGCCTCGCATCGCATCGCATCGCATCGTATCGCATCGCATCTCATCTAAACGCATCGCATCGCCTCGCATCGCCTCGCATCGCATCAGATCGTATCGCATTGCATCGCCTCGCATCGCCTCGCATCGCCTCGCATCGCATCGCATCGCATTGCATCGCATCGCATCGCATCGCATCAGATCGCATCGCATTGCATCGCCTCGCATCGCCTCGCATCGCCTCGCATCGCATCGCATCGCATCGCATCGCATCGCATCGCATCGCATCGCATCGCCTCACATCGCCTCGCATTGCCTCGCATCGCATCGCCTCGCATTGCATCGCATCGCATCGCATCGCATCGCCTCACATTGCCTCGCATCGCCTCGCATCGCATCGCATTGCATCGCATCTCATCTAAACGCATCGCATCGCATCGCATCTCATCTAAACGCATCGCATCGCCTCGCATCGCCTCGCATCGCATCAGATCGCATCGCATTGCATCGCCTCGCATCGCCTCGCATCGCCTCGCATCGCATCGCATCGCATCAGATCGCATCGCATTGCATCGCCTTGCATCGCCTCGCATCGCCTCGCATCGCATCGCATCGCATCGTATCGCATCGCATCTCATCTAAACGCATCGCATCGCCTCGCATCGCCTCGCATCGCATCAGATCGTATCGCATTGCATCGCCTCGCATCGCCTCGCATCGCCTCGCATCGCATCGCATCGCATCAGATCGCATCGCATTGCATCGCCTTGCATCGCCTCGCATCGCATCGCATCGCATCGTATCGCATCGCATCGCATCTCATCGCATCGCATCGCCTCGCATCGCCTCGCATCGCCTCGCATCGCCTCGCATCGCATCGCATCGCATCGCATCGCATCGCTTCGCTTCGCATCGCCTCGCATCGCATTGCATCGCATCGCATCGCATCGCCTCGCATCCCCACGCAACGCATCGCATCGCATCGTATCGCATCGCATCTCATCTCAACGCATCGCATCGCCTCGCATCGCATCAGATCGCATCGCATCGCATCGCCTCGCATCGCCTCGCATCGCATCAGATCGTATCGCATTGCATCGCCTCGCATCGCCTCGCATCGCCTCGCATCGCATCGCATCGCATCAGATCGCATCGCATTGCATCGCCTTGCATCGCCTCGCATCGCATCGCATCGCATCGTATCGCATCGCATCGCATCTCATCGCATCTCATCGCTTCGCATCGCCTCGCATCGCCTCGCATCGCCTCGCATCGCATCGCATTGCATCGCATCGCATCGCATCGCCTCACATCGCCTCGCATCGCCTCGCATCGCATCGCATCGCATCGCATCGCATCGCCTCACATCGCCTCGCATTGCCTCGCATCGCATCGCCTCGCATTGCATCGCATCGCATCGCATCGCATCGCATCGCATCGCATCGCATCGCATCGCATCGCTTCGCATCGCATCGCTTCGCTTCGCATCGCCTCGCATCGCATTGCATCGCATCGCATCGCATCGCCTCACATCGCCTCGCATTGCCTCGCATCGCATCGCCTCGCATTGCATCGCATCGCATCGCATCGCATCGCATCGCATCGCATCGCATCGCATCGCATCGCTTCGCATCGCATCGCTTCGCTTCGCATCGCCTCGCATCGCATTGCATCGCATCGCATCGCATCGCCTCACATCGCCTCGCATTGCCTCGCATCGCATCGCCTCGCATTGCATCGCATCGCATCGCATCGCATCGCCTCACATTGCCTCGCATCGCCTCGCATCGCATCGCATCGCATCGCATCGCTTCGCTTCGCATCGCCTCGCCTCGCATCGCATCGCATCGCCTCGCATCGCCTCGCATCGCCTCGCATCGCATCGCATCGCATCGTATCGCATCGCATCGCATCTCATCGCATCGCATCGCCTCGCATCGCCTCGCATCGCCTCGCATCGCCTCGCATCGCATCGCATCGCATCGCATCGCATCGCTTCGCTTCGCATCGCCTCGCATCGCATTGCATCGCATCGCATCGCATCGCCTCGCATCCCCACGCAACGCATCGCATCGCATCGTATCGCATCGCATCTCATCTCAACGCATCGCATCGCCTCGCATCGCATCAGATCGCATCGCATCGCATCGCCTCGCATCGCCTCGCATCGCCTCGCATCGCATCGCATCGCATCGTATCGCATCGCATCGCATCTCATCGCATCGCATCGCCTCGCATCGCCTCGCATCGCCTCGCATCGCATCGCATTGCATCGCATCGCATCGCATCGCCTCACATCGCCTCGCATCGCCTCGCATCGCATCGCATCGCATCGCATCGCATCGCCTCACATCGCCTCGCATTGCCTCGCATCGCATCGCCTCGCATTGCATCGCATCGCATCGCATCGCATCGCATCGCATCGCATCGCATCGCATCGCATCGCTTCGCATCGCATCGCTTCGCTTCGCATCGCCTCGCATCGCATTGCATCGCATCGCATCGCATCGCCTCACATCGCCTCGCATTGCCTCGCATCGCATCGCCTCGCATTGCATCGCATCGCATCGCATCGCATCAGATCGCATCGCATTGCATCGCCTCGCATCGCCTCGCATCGCCTCGCATCGCATCGCATCGCATCAGATCGCATCGCATTGCATCGCCTTGCATCGCCTCGCATCGCCTCGCATCGCATCGCATCGCATCGTATCGCATCGCATCTCATCTAAACGCATCGCATCGCCTCGCATCGCCTCGCATCGCATCAGATCGTATCGCATTGCATCGCCTCGCATCGCCTCGCATCGCCTCGCATCGCATCGCATCGCATTGCATCGCATCGCATCGCATCGCATCAGATCGCATCGCATTGCATCGCCTCGCATCGCCTCGCATCGCCTCGCATCGCATCGCATCGCATCGCATCGCATCGCATCGCATCGCATCGCATCGCCTCACATCGCCTCGCATTGCCTCGCATCGCATCGCCTCGCATTGCATCGCATCGCATCGCATCGCATCGCCTCACATTGCCTCGCATCGCCTCGCATCGCATCGCATTGCATCGCATCTCATCTAAACGCATCGCATCGCATCGCATCTCATCTAAACGCATCGCATCGCCTCGCATCGCCTCGCATCGCATCAGATCGCATCGCATTGCATCGCCTCGCATCGCCTCGCATCGCCTCGCATCGCATCGCATCGCATCAGATCGCATCGCATTGCATCGCCTTGCATCGCCTCGCATCGCCTCGCATCGCATCGCATCGCATCGTATCGCATCGCATCTCATCTAAACGCATCGCATCGCCTCGCATCGCCTCGCATCGCATCAGATCGTATCGCATTGCATCGCCTCGCATCGCCTCGCATCGCCTCGCATCGCATCGCATCGCATCAGATCGCATCGCATTGCATCGCCTTGCATCGCCTCGCATCGCATCGCATCGCATCGTATCGCATCGCATCGCATCTCATCGCATCGCATCGCCTCGCATCGCCTCGCATCGCCTCGCATCGCCTCGCATCGCATCGCATCGCATCGCATCGCATCGCTTCGCTTCGCATCGCCTCGCATCGCATTGCATCGCATCGCATCGCATCGCCTCGCATCCCCACGCAACGCATCGCATCGCATCGTATCGCATCGCATCTCATCTCAACGCATCGCATCGCCTCGCATCGCATCAGATCGCATCGCATCGCATCGCCTCGCATCGCCTCGCATCGCCTCGCATCGCATCGCATCGCATCGTATCGCATCGCATCGCATCTCATCGCATCGCATCGCCTCGCATCGCCTCGCATCGCCTCGCATCGCATCGCATTGCATCGCATCGCATCGCATCGCCTCACATCGCCTCGCATCGCCTCGCATCGCATCGCATCGCATCGCATCGCATCGCCTCACATCGCCTCGCATTGCCTCGCATCGCATCGCCTCGCATTGCATCGCATCGCATCGCATCGCATCGCATCGCATCGCATCGCATCGCATCGCATCGCTTCGCATCGCATCGCTTCGCTTCGCATCGCCTCGCATCGCATTGCATCGCATCGCATCGCATCGCCTCACATCGCCTCGCATTGCCTCGCATCGCATCGCCTCGCATTGCATCGCATCGCATCGCATCGCATCAGATCGCATCGCATTGCATCGCCTCGCATCGCCTCGCATCGCCTCGCATCGCATCGCATCGCATCAGATCGCATCGCATTGCATCGCCTTGCATCGCCTCGCATCGCCTCGCATCGCATCGCATCGCATCGTATCGCATCGCATCTCATCTAAACGCATCGCATCGCCTCGCATCGCCTCGCATCGCATCAGATCGTATCGCATTGCATCGCCTCGCATCGCCTCGCATCGCCTCGCATCGCATCGCATCGCATTGCATCGCATCGCATCGCATCGCATCAGATCGCATCGCATTGCATCGCCTCGCATCGCCTCGCATCGCCTCGCATCGCATCGCATCGCATCGCATCGCATCGCATCGCATCGCATCGCATCGCCTCACATCGCCTCGCATTGCCTCGCATCGCATCGCCTCGCATTGCATCGCATCGCATCGCATCGCATCGCCTCACATTGCCTCGCATCGCCTCGCATCGCATCGCATTGCATCGCATCTCATCTAAACGCATCGCATCGCATCGCATCTCATCTAAACGCATCGCATCGCCTCGCATCGCCTCGCATCGCATCAGATCGCATCGCATTGCATCGCCTCGCATCGCCTCGCATCGCCTCGCATCGCATCGCATCGCATCAGATCGCATCGCATTGCATCGCCTTGCATCGCCTCGCATCGCCTCGCATCGCATCGCATCGCATCGTATCGCATCGCATCTCATCTAAACGCATCGCATCGCCTCGCATCGCCTCGCATCGCATCAGATCGTATCGCATTGCATCGCCTCGCATCGCCTCGCATCGCCTCGCATCGCATCGCATCGCATCAGATCGCATCGCATTGCATCGCCTTGCATCGCCTCGCATCGCATCGCATCGCATCGTATCGCATCGCATCGCATCTCATCGCATCGCATCGCCTCGCATCGCCTCGCATCGCCTCGCATCGCCTCGCATCGCATCGCATCGCATCGCATCGCATCGCTTCGCTTCGCATCGCCTCGCATCGCATTGCATCGCATCGCATCGCATCGCCTCGCATCCCCACGCAACGCATCGCATCGCATCGTATCGCATCGCATCTCATCTCAACGCATCGCATCGCCTCGCATCGCATCAGATCGCATCGCATCGCATCGCCTCGCATCGCCTCGCATCGCATCAGATCGTATCGCATTGCATCGCCTCGCATCGCCTCGCATCGCCTCGCATCGCATCGCATCGCATCAGATCGCATCGCATTGCATCGCCTTGCATCGCCTCGCATCGCATCGCATCGCATCGTATCGCATCGCATCGCATCTCATCGCATCTCATCGCTTCGCATCGCCTCGCATCGCCTCGCATCGCCTCGCATCGCATCGCATTGCATCGCATCGCATCGCATCGCCTCACATCGCCTCGCATCGCCTCGCATCGCATCGCATCGCATCGCATCGCATCGCCTCACATCGCCTCGCATTGCCTCGCATCGCATCGCCTCGCATTGCATCGCATCGCATCGCATCGCATCGCATCGCATCGCATCGCATCGCATCGCATCGCTTCGCATCGCATCGCTTCGCTTCGCATCGCCTCGCATCGCATTGCATCGCATCGCATCGCATCGCCTCACATCGCCTCGCATTGCCTCGCATCGCATCGCCTCGCATTGCATCGCATCGCATCGCATCGCATCGCCTCACATTGCCTCGCATCGCCTCGCATCGCATCGCATCGCATCGCATCGCTTCGCTTCGCATCGCCTCGCCTCGCATCGCCTCGCATCGCATCGCATCGCATCGCATCGCCTCACATCGCCTCGCATTGCATCGCATCTCATCTAAACGCATCGCATCGCATCGCATCTCATCTAAACGCATCGCATCGCCTCGCATCGCCTCGCATCGCATCAGATCGCATCGCATTGCATCGCCTCGCATCGCCTCGCATCGCCTCGCATCGCATCGCATCGCATCAGATCGCATCGCATTGCATCGCCTTGCATCGCCTCGCATCGCCTCGCATCGCATCGCATCGCATCGTATCGCATCGCATCTCATCTAAACGCATCGCATCGCCTCGCATCGCCTCGCATCGCATCAGATCGTATCGCATTGCATCGCCTCGCATCGCCTCGCATCGCCTCGCATCGCATCGCATCGCATCGTATCGCATCGCATCGCATCTCATCGCATCTCATCGCTTCGCATCGCCTCGCATCTCATCGCATAGCATCGCATCGCATCGCATTGCATCGCGTCGCATCGCATCGCATCGCATCGCATCGCCTCGCATCGCCTCGCATCGCCTCGCATCGCCTCGCATCGCCTCGCATCATATCGCATCGCATCGCGTCGCATCGCATCGCATCGCCTCGCATCGCCTCGCATCTCATCGCATAGCATCGCATCGCATCGCATTGCATCGCGTCGCATCGCATTGCATCGCATCGCATCGCATCATATCGCATCGCATCGCGTCGCATCGCATCGCATCGCCTCGCATCGCATCGTATCGCATCGCATCGCATCGCATCGCATCGCATCGCGTCGCATCGCATCGCATCGCCTCGCATCGCCTCGCATCGCCTCGCATCTCATCGCATAGCATCGCATCGCATCGCATTGCATCGCGTCGCATCGCATCGCATCGCATCGCATCGCATCGAATCGCATAGCATCGCATCGCCTCGTATCGCATCGCATCGCATCGCCTTGCATCTCATCGCATCGCATCGCATCGCATCGCATTGCATCGCGTCGCATCGCATCGCATCGCATCGCATCGCATCGCATCGCATCGCCTCACATCGCCTCGCATTGCTTCGCATCGCATCGCATTGCCTCGCATCGCCTCGCATCGCATCGCATTGCATCGCATCGCATCGCATCGCCTCACATCGCCTCGCCTCGCATCGCCTCGCATCATATCGCATCGCATCGCGTCGCATCGCATCGCATCGCTTCGCATCGCCTCGCATCTCATCGCATAGCATCGCATCGCATCGCATCGCATCGCATCGCCTCGCATCGCCTCGCATCGCCTCGCATCGCCTCGCATCATATCGCATCGCATCGCATCGCATCGCATCATATCGCATCGCATCGCGTCGCATCGCATCGCATCGCTTCGCATCGCCTCGCATCTCATCGCATAGCATCGCATCGCATCGCATCGCATCGCATCGCCTCGCATCGCCTCGCATCGCCTCGCATCGCCTCGCATCATATCGCATCGCATCGCGTCGCATCGCATCGCATCATATCGCATCGCATCGCATCGCATCATATCGCATCGCATCGCATCTCATCGCATAGCATCGCCTCGCATCGCCTCGCATCGCATCATATCGCATCGCATCGCGTCGCATCGCATCGCATCATATCGCATCGCATCGAATCGCATCATATCGCATCGCATCGCATCTCATCGCATAGCATCGCCTCGCATCGCCTCGCATCATATCGCATCGCATCGCATCGCATCGCATCGCATCGTATCGCATCGCATCGCATCATATCGCATCGCATCGCATCGCATCGCATCGCATCGTATCGCATCGCATCGCATCTCATCGCATAGCATCGCCTCGCATCGCCTCGCATCGCATCGCATCGCATCATATCGCATCGCATCGCGTCGCATCGCATCGCATCGCCTCGCATCGCCTCACATCTCATCGCATAGCATCGCATCGCAGCGCCTCGCATCTCATCGCATAGCATCGCATCGCATCGCATTGCATCGCGTCGCATCGCATCGCATCGCATCTCAACGCATCGCATCGCATCGCATCGCATCTCAACGCATCGCATCTCATCGCATCGCATCGCCTCGCATCGCCTCGCATCGCCTCGCATCGCATCGTATCGCATCGCATCGCATCGCATCGCATCGCATCGCCTCGCATCGCCTCGCATCGCATCGCATCGCATCATATCGCATCGCATCGCGTCGCATCGCATCGCATCGCATCGCATCGCCTCGCATCGCCTCGCATCGCCTCGCATCGCCTCGCATCATATCGCATCGCATCGCGTCGCATCGCATCGCATCGCCTCGCATCGCCTCGCATCTCATCGCATAGCATCGCATTGCATCGCATTGCATCGCGTCGCATCGCATCGCATCACATCTCAACGCATCGCATCGCCTCGCATCGCCTCGCATCGCATCAGATCGCATCGCATCGCATCGCATCGACTCGCATCGAATCGTATCGCATCGCATCGCATCGCATCGCATCGCATCGTATCGCATCGCATCGCATCGCCTTGCATCGCATCGCATCTCATCGCATTTCATCGCATCTCATCGCATCGCATCGCCTCGCATCGCCTCGCATCATATCGCATCGCATCGCATCGCATCGCATCGCGTCGCATCGCATCGCATCGCCTCGCATCGCCTCACATCTCATCGCATCGCATCGCATCGCCTCACATTGCCTCGCATCGCATCGCATCGCATTGCATCGCGTCGCATCGCATCGCATCGCCTCACATTGCCTCGCATCGCCTCGCATCGCATCGCATCGCATCGCATCGCTTCGCTTCGCATCGCCTCGCATCGCATTGCATCGCATCGCATCGCATCGCCTCGTATCGCATCAGATCGCATCGCATCGCATCGCCTCGCATCGCCTCGCATCGCCTCGCATCGCCTCGCATCGCATCGCATCGCATCGTATCGCATCGCATCGCATCTCATCGCATCGCATCGCCTCGCATCGCCTCGCATCGCCTCGCATCGCCTCGCATCGCATCGCATCATATCGCATCGAATCGCGTCGCATCGCATCGCATCGCCTCGCATCGCCTCGCATCTCATCGCATAGCATCGCATCGCATCGCATTGCATCGCGTCGCATCGCATCGCATCGCATCGCATCGCTTCGCCTCGCATCGCATCGCATCGCCTTGCATCGCATCGCATCTCATCGCATTTCATCGCATCTCATCGCATCGCATCGCCTCGCATCGCCTCGCATCATATCGCATCGCATCGCGTCGCATCGCATCGCATCGCTTCGCATCGCCTCGCATCTCATCGAATAGCATCGCATCGCATCGCATTGCATCGCGTCGCATCGCATCGCATCGTATCGCATCGCCTCGCATCGCCTCGCATCGCCTCGCATCGCCTCGCATCATATCGCATCGCATCGCGTCGCATCGCATCGCATCGCCTCGCATCGCCTCGCATCTCATCGTATAGCATCGCATCGCATCGCATTGCATCGCGTCGCATCGCATCGCATCGCATCTCAACGCATCGCATCGCATCGCCTCGCATCGCCTCGCATCGCATCGCATCGCATCGCATCGCATCGCATCGCATCGCCTCACATCGCCTCGCATTGCCTCGCATCGCATCGCCTCGCATTGCATCGCATCGCATCGCATCGCATCGCCTCACATTGCCTCGCATTGCCTCGCATCGCATCGCATTGCATCGCATCTCATCTAAACGCATCGCATCGCATCGCATCTCATCTAAACGCATCGCATCGCCTCGCATCGCCTCGCATCGCATCAGATCGCATCGCCTCGCATCGCCTCGCATCGCCTCGCATCGAATCGTATCGCATCGCATCGCATCGCATCGCATCGCATCGTATCGCATCGCATCGCATCGCCTTGCATCGCATCGCATCTCATCGCACTTCATCGCATCGCATCGCCTCGCATCGCCTCGCATCATATCGCATCGCATCGCGTCGCATCGCATCGCATCATATCGCATCGCATCGCATCGCATCATATCGCATCGCATCGCGACGCATCGCATCGCATCGCTTCGCATCGCCTCGCATCGCCTCGCATCGCCTCGCATCATATCGCATCTCATCGCATAGCATCGCATCGCATCGCATTGCATCGCGTCGCATCGCATCGCATCGCATCGCATCGCCTCGCATCGCCTCGCATCGCCTCGCATCGCCTCGCATCGAATCGTATCGCATCGCATCGCATCGCATCGCATCGCATCGTATCGCATCGCATCGCATCGCCTTGCATCGCATCGCATCTCATCGCACTTCATCGCATCGCATCGCCTCGCATCGCCTCGCATCATATCGCATCGCATCGCGTCGCATCGCATCGCATCATATCGCATCGCATCGCATCGCATCATATCGCATCGCATCGCGACGCATCGCATCGCATCGCTTCGCATCGCCTCGCATCTCATCGCATAGCATCGCATCGCATCGCATTGCATCGCGTCGCATCGCATCGCATCGCATCGCATCGCATCGCATCGCATCGCATCGCATCGCATCGCATCGTATCGCATCGCATCGCATCTCATCGCATAGCATCGCCTCGCATCGCCTCGCATCGCATCGCATCGCATCATATCGCATCGCATCGCATCGCATCGCATCATATCGCATCGCATCGCATCGCATCGCATCGCATCGTATCGCATCGCATCGCCTCGCATCGCATCGCATCGCATCATATCGCATCGCATCGCGTCGCATCTTATCGCATCGCCTCGCATCGCCTCACATCTCATCGCATAGCATCGCATCGCAGCGCCTCGCATCTCATCGCATAGCATCGCATCGCATCGCATTGCATCGCGTCGCATCGCATCGCATCGCATCTCAACGCATCGCATCGCATCGCATCGCATCTCAACGCATCGCATCTCATCGCATCGCATCGCCTCGCATCGCCTCGCATCGCCTCGCATCGCATCGTATCGCATCGCATCGCATCGCATCGCATCGCCTCAAATCGCCTCGCATCGCATCGCATCGCATCATATCGCATCGCATTGCGTCGCATCGCATCGCATCGCCTCGCATCGCATCGTATCGCATCGCATCGCATCGCATCGCATCGCATCGCGTCGCATCGCATCGCATCGCCTCGCATCGCCTCGCATCGCCTCGCATCTCATCGCATAGCATCGCATCGCATCGCATTGCATCGCGTCGCATCGCATCGCATCGCATCGCATCGCATCGAATCGCATAGCATCGCATCGCCTCGTATCGCATCGCATCGCATCGCCTTGCATCTCATCGCATCGCATCGCATCGCATCGCATTGCATCGCGTCGCATCGCATCGCATCGCATCGCATCGCATCGCATCGCATCGCCTCACATCGCCTCGCATTGCTTCGCATCGCATCGCATTGCCTCGCATCGCCTCGCATCGCATCGCATTGCATCGCATCGCATCGCATCGCCTCACATCGCCTCGCCTCGCATCGCCTCGCATCATATCGCATCGCATCGCGTCGCATCGCATCGCATCATATCGCATCGCATCGCATCGCATCATATCGCATCGCATCGCGTCGCATCGCATCGCATCGCTTCGCATCGCCTCGCATCTCATCGCATAGCATCGCATCGCATCGCATCGCATCGCATCGCCTCGCATCGCCTCGCATCGCCTCGCATCGCCTCGCATCATATCGCATCGCATCGCGTCGCATCGCATCGCATCATATCGCATCGCATCGCATCGCATCATATCGCATCGCATCGCATCTCATCGCATAGCATCGCCTCGCATCGCCTCGCATCGCCTCGCATCGCATCATATCGCATCGCATCGCGTCGCATCGCATCGCATCATATCGCATCGCATCGAATCGCATCATATCGCATCGCATCGCATCTCATCGCATAGCATCGCCTCGCATCGCCTCGCATCATATCGCATCGCATCGCATCGCATCGCATCGCATCGTATCGCATCGCATCGCATCATATCGCATCGCATCGCATCGCATCGCATCGCATCGTATCGCATCGCATCGCATCTCATCGCATAGCATCGCCTCGCATCGCCTCGCATCGCATCGCATCGCATCATATCGCATCGCATCGCGTCGCATCGCATCGCATCGCCTCGCATCGCCTCACATCTCATCGCATAGCATCGCATCGCAGCGCCTCGCATCTCATCGCATAGCATCGCATCGCATCGCATTGCATCGCGTCGCATCGCATCGCATCGCATCTCAACGCATCGCATCATATCGCATCGAATCGCGTCGCATCGCATCGCATCGCCTCGCATCGCCTCGCATCTCATCGCATAGCATCGCATCGCATCGCATTGCATCGCGTCGCATCGCATCGCATCGCATCGCATCGCTTCGCCTCGCATCGCATCGCATCGCCTTGCATCGCATCGCATCTCATCGCATTTCATCGCATCTCATCGCATCGCATCGCCTCGCATCGCCTCGCATCATATCGCATCGCATCGCGTCGCATCGCATCGCATCGCTTCGCATCGCCTCGCATCTCATCGAATAGCATCGCATCGCATCGCATTGCATCGCGTCGCATCGCATCGCATCGTATCGCATCGCCTCGCATCGCCTCGCATCGCCTCGCATCGCCTCGCATCATATCGCATCGCATCGCGTCGCATCGCATCGCATCGCCTCGCATCGCCTCGCATCTCATCGTATAGCATCGCATCGCATCGCATTGCATCGCGTCGCATCGCATCGCATCGCATCTCAACGCATCGCATCGCATCGCCTCGCATCGCCTCGCATCGCATCGCATCGCATCGCATCGCATCGCATCGCCTCACATCGCCTCGCATTGCCTCGCATCGCATCGCCTCGCATTGCATCGCATCGCATCGCATCGCATCGCCTCACATTGCCTCGCATTGCCTCGCATCGCATCGCATTGCATCGCATCTCATCTAAACGCATCGCATCGCATCGCATCTCATCTAAACGCATCGCATCGCCTCGCATCGCCTCGCATCGCATCAGATCGCATCGCCTCGCATCGCCTCGCATCGCCTCGCATCGAATCGTATCGCATCGCATCGCATCGCATCGCATCGCATCGTATCGCATCGCATCGCATCGCCTTGCATCGCATCGCATCTCATCGCACTTCATCGCATCGCATCGCCTCGCATCGCCTCGCATCATATCGCATCGCATCGCGTCGCATCGCATCGCATCATATCGCATCGCATCGCATCGCATCATATCGCATCGCATCGCGACGCATCGCATCGCATCGCTTCGCATCGCCTCGCATCGCCTCGCATCGCCTCGCATCATATCGCATCTCATCGCATAGCATCGCATCGCATCGCATTGCATCGCGTCGCATCGCATCGCATCGCATCGCATCGCCTCGCATCGCCTCGCATCGCCTCGCATCGCCTCGCATCGAATCGTATCGCATCGCATCGCATCGCATCGCATCGCATCGTATCGCATCGCATCGCATCGCCTTGCATCGCATCGCATCTCATCGCACTTCATCGCATCGCATCGCCTCGCATCGCCTCGCATCATATCGCATCGCATCGCGTCGCATCGCATCGCATCATATCGCATCGCATCGCATCGCATCATATCGCATCGCATCGCGACGCATCGCATCGCATCGCTTCGCATCGCCTCGCATCTCATCGCATAGCATCGCATCGCATCGCATTGCATCGCGTCGCATCGCATCGCATCGCATCGCATCGCATCGCATCGCATCGCATCGCATCGTATCGCATCGCATCGCATCTCATCGCATAGCATCGCCTCGCATCGCCTCGCATCGCATCGCATCGCATCATATCGCATCGCATCGCATCGCATCGCATCATATCGCATCGCATCGCATCGCATCGCATCGCATCGTATCGCATCGCATCGCCTCGCATCGCATCGCATCGCATCATATCGCATCGCATCGCGTCGCATCTTATCGCATCGCCTCGCATCGCCTCACATCTCATCGCATAGCATCGCATCGCAGCGCCTCGCATCTCATCGCATAGCATCGCATCGCATCGCATTGCATCGCGTCGCATCGCATCGCATCGCATCTCAACGCATCGCATCGCATCGCATCGCATCTCAACGCATCGCATCTCATCGCATCGCATCGCCTCGCATCGCCTCGCATCGCCTCGCATCGCATCGTATCGCATCGCATCGCATCGCATCGCATCGCCTCAAATCGCCTCGCATCGCATCGCATCGCATCATATCGCATCGCATCGCGTCGCATCGCATCGCATCGCCTCGCATCGCATCGTATCGCATCGCATCGCATCGCATCGCATCGCATCGCGTCGCATCGCATCGCATCGCCTCGCATCGCCTCGCATCGCCTCGCATCTCATCGCATAGCATCGCATCGCATCGCATTGCATCGCGTCGCATCGCATCGCATCGCATCGCATCGCATCGAATCGCATAGCATCGCATCGCCTCGTATCGCATCGCATCGCATCGCCTTGCATCTCATCGCATCGCATCGCATCGCATCGCATTGCATCGCGTCGCATCGCATCGCATCGCATCGCATCGCATCGCATCGCATCGCCTCACATCGCCTCGCATTGCTTCGCATCGCATCGCATTGCCTCGCATCGCCTCGCATCGCATCGCATTGCATCGCATCGCATCGCATCGCCTCACATCGCCTCGCCTCGCATCGCCTCGCATCATATCGCATCGCATCGCGTCGCATCGCATCGCATCATATCGCATCGCATCGCATCGCATCATATCGCATCGCATCGCGTCGCATCGCATCGCATCGCTTCGCATCGCCTCGCATCTCATCGCATAGCATCGCATCGCATCGCATCGCATCGCATCGCCTCGCATCGCCTCGCATCGCCTCGCATCGCCTCGCATCATATCGCATCGCATCGCGTCGCATCGCATCGCATCATATCGCATCGCATCGCATCGCATCATATCGCATCGCATCGCATCTCATCGCATAGCATCGCCTCGCATCGCCTCGCATCGCCTCGCATCGCATCATATCGCATCGCATCGCGTCGCATCGCATCGCATCATATCGCATCGCATCGAATCGCATCATATCGCATCGCATCGCATCTCATCGCATAGCATCGCCTCGCATCGCCTCGCATCATATCGCATCGCATCGCATCGCATCGCATCGCATCGTATCGCATCGCATCGCATCATATCGCATCGCATCGCATCGCATCGCATCGCATCGTATCGCATCGCATCGCATCTCATCGCATAGCATCGCCTCGCATCGCCTCGCATCGCATCGCATCGCATCATATCGCATCGCATCGCGTCGCATCGCATCGCATCGCCTCGCATCGCCTCACATCTCATCGCATAGCATCGCATCGCAGCGCCTCGCATCTCATCGCATAGCATCGCATCGCATCGCATTGCATCGCGTCGCATCGCATCGCATCGCATCTCAACGCATCGCATCGCATCGCATCGCATCTCAACGCATCGCATCTCATCGCATCGCATCGCCTCGCATCGTCTCGCATCGCCTCGCATCGCATCGTATCGCATCGCATCGCCTCGCATCGCCTCGCATCGCATCGCATCGCATCATATCGCATCGCATCGCGTCGCATCGCATCGCATCGCATCGCATCGCCTCGCATCGCCTCGCATCGCCTCGCATCGCCTCGCATCATATCGCATCGCATCGCGTCGCATCGCATCGCATCGCCTCGCATCGCCTCGCATCTCATCGCATAGCATCGCATTGCATCGCATTGCATCGCGTCGCATCGCATCGCATCGCATCGCATCGCCTCGCATCGCCTCGCATCGCCTCGCATCGCCTCGCATCGTATCGCATCGCATCGCCTCGCATCGCCTCGCATCGCATCGCATCGCATCATATCGCATCGCATCGCGTCGCATCGCATCGCATCGCATCGCATCGCCTCGCATCGCCTCGCATCGCCTCGCATCGCCTCGCATCATATCGCATCGCATCGCATCGCCTCGCATCGCCTCGCATCGCCTCGCATCGCCTCGCATCATATCGCCTCGCATCGCATCGCATCGCATCATATCGCATCGCATCGCGTCGCATCGCATCGCATCGCATCGCATCGCCTCGCATCGCCTCGCATCGCCTCGCATCGCCTCGCATCATATCGCATCGCATCGCGTCGCATCGCATCGCATCGCCTCGCATCGCCTCGCATCTCATCGCATAGCATCGCATTGCATCGCATTGCATCGCGTCGCATCGCATCGCATCGCATCTCAACGCATCGCATCGCCTCGCATCGCCTCGCATCGCATCAGATCGCATCGCATCGCATCGCATCGACTCGCATCGAATCGTATCGCATCGCATCGCATCGCATCGCATCGCATCGTATCGCATCGCATCGCATCGCCTTGCATCGCATCGCATCTCATCGCATTTCATCGCATCTCATCGCATCGCATCGCCTCGCATCGCCTCGCATCATATCGCATCGCATCGCATCGCATCGCATCGCGTCGCATCGCATCGCATCGCCTCGCATCGCCTCACATTTCATCTCATCGCATAGCATCGCATCGCAGCGCCTCGCATCTCATCGCATAGCATCGCATCGCATCGCATTGCATCGCGTCGCATCGCATCGCATCGCATCTCAACGCATCGCATCGCATCGCATCGCATCTCAACGCATCGCATCTCATCGCATCGCATCGCCTCGCATCGTCTCGCATCGCCTCGCATCGCATCGTATCGCATCGCATCGCCTCGCATCGCCTCGCATCGCATCGCATCGCATCATATCGCATCGCATCGCGTCGCATCGCATCGCATCGCATCGCATCGCCTCGCATCGCCTCGCATCGCCTCGCATCGCCTCGCATCATATCGCATCGCATCGCGTCGCATCGCATCGCATCGCCTCGCATCGCCTCGCATCTCATCGCATAGCATCGCATTGCATCGCATTGCATCGCGTCGCATCGCATCGCATCGCATCGCATCGCCTCGCATCGCCTCGCATCGCCTCGCATCGCCTCGCATCGTATCGCATCGCATCGCCTCGCATCGCCTCGCATCGCATCGCATCGCATCATATCGCATCGCATCGCGTCGCATCGCATCGCATCGCATCGCATCGCCTCGCATCGCCTCGCATCGCCTCGCATCGCCTCGCATCATATCGCATCGCATCGCATCGCCTCGCATCGCCTCGCATCGCCTCGCATCGCCTCGCATCATATCGCCTCGCATCGCATCGCATCGCATCATATCGCATCGCATCGCGTCGCATCGCATCGCATCGCATCGCATCGCCTCGCATCGCCTCGCATCGCCTCGCATCGCCTCGCATCATATCGCATCGCATCGCGTCGCATCGCATCGCATCGCCTCGCATCGCCTCGCATCTCATCGCATAGCATCGCATTGCATCGCATTGCATCGCGTCGCATCGCATCGCATCGCATCTCAACGCATCGCATCGCCTCGCATCGCCTCGCATCGCATCAGATCGCATCGCATCGCATCGCATCGACTCGCATCTCATCGCATAGCATCGCATTGCATCGCATTGCATCGCGTCGCATCGCATCGCATCGCATCTCAACGCATCGCATCGCCTCGCATCGCCTCGCATCGCATCAGATCGCATCGCATCGCATCGCATCGACTCGCATCGAATCGTATCGCATCGCATCGCATCGCATCGCATCGCATCGTATCGCATCGCATCGCATCGCCTTGCATCGCATCGCATCTCATCGCATTTCATCGCATCTCATCGCATCGCATCGCCTCGCATCGCCTCGCATCATATCGCATCGCATCGCATCGCATCGCATCGCGTCGCATCGCATCGCATCGCCTCGCATCGCCTCACATTTCATCGCATCGCATCGCATCGCCTCACATTGCCTCGCATCGCATCGCATCGCATTGCATCGCGTCGCATCGCATCGCATCGCCTCACATTGCCTCGCATCGCCTCGCATCGCATCGCATCGCATCGCATCGCTTCGCTTCGCATCGCCTCGCATCGCATTGCATCGCATCGCATCGCATCGCCTCGTATCGCATCAGATCGCATCGCATCGCATCGCCTCGCATCGCCTCGCATCGCCTCGCATCGCATCGCATCGCATCGTATCGCATCGCATCGCATCTCATCGCATCGCATCGCCTCGCATCGCCTCGCATCGCCTCGCATCGCCTCGCATCGCATCGCATCATATCGCATCGAATCGCGTCGCATCGCATCGCATCGCCTCGCATCGCCTCGCATCTCATCGCATAGCATCGCATCGCATCGCATTGCATCGCGTCGCATCGCATCGCATCGCATCGCATCGCTTCGCCTCGCATCGCATCGCATCGCCTTGCATCGCATCGCATCTCATCGCATTTCATCGCATCTCATCGCATCGCATCGCCTCGCATCGCCTCGCATCATATCGCATCGCATCGCGTCGCATCGCATCGCATCGCTTCGCATCGCCTCGCATCTCATCGAATAGCATCGCATCGCATCGCATTGCATCGCGTCGCATCGCATCGCATCGTATCGCATCGCCTCGCATCGCCTCGCATCGCCTCGCATCATATCGCATCGCATCGCGTCGCATCGCATCGCATCGCCTCGCATCGCCTCGCATCTCATCGTATAGCATCGCATCGCATCGCATTGCATCGCGTCGCATCGCATCGCATCGCATCTCAACGCATCGCATCGCATCGCCTCGCATCGCCTCGCATCATATCGCATCGCATCGCGTCGCATCGCATCGCATCGCTTCGCATCGCCTCGCATCTCATCGAATAGCATCGCATCGCATCGCATTGCATCGCGTCGCATCGCATCGCATCGCATCGCATCGCCTCGCATCGCCTCGCATCGCCTCGCATCGCCTCGCATCATATCGCATCGCATCGCATCGCATCGCGTCGCATCGTATCGCATCGCCTCGCATCGCCTCGCATCTCATCGTATAGCATCGCATCGCATCGCATTTCATCGCATCTCATCGCATCGCATCGCATCGCATCGCGTCGCATCGCATCGCATCATATCGCATCGCATCGCATCGCATCATATCGCATTGCATCGCATCGCATCGCATCGCATCGCATCGCTTCGCATCGCATCGCATCGCATCGCATCGCATCGCATCGCCTCGCATCGCATTGCATCGCATCGCATCGCATCGCATCGCATCGCATCGCATCGCTTCGCTTCGCATCGCCTCGCATCGCATTGCATCGCATCGCATCGCATCGCATCGCATCCCCTCGCATCGCATCGCATCGCATCGTATCGCATCGCATCTCATCTCAACGCATCGCATCGCCTCGCATCGCCTCGCATCGCATCAGATCGCATCGCATCGCCTCGCATCGCCTCGCATCGCCTCGCATCGCATCGCATCGCATCGTATCGCATCGCATCGCATCTCATCGCATCGCGTCGCCTCGCATCGCCTCGCATCGCCTCGCATCGCATCGCATCATATCGCATCGAATCGCGTCGCATCGCATCGCATCGCCTCGCATCGCCTCGCATCTCATCGCATAGCATCGCATCGCATCGCATTGCATCGCGTCGCATCGCATCGCATCGCATCGCATCGCTTCGCCTCGCATCGCATCGCATCGCCTTGCATCGCATCGCATCTCATCGCATTTCATCGCATCTCATCGCATCGCATCGCCTCGCATCGCCTCGCATCATATCGCATCGCATCGAGTCGCATCGCATCGCATCATATCGCATCGCATCGCATCGCATCATATCGCATCGCATCGCGTCGCATCGCATCGCATCGCTTCGCATCGCCTCGCATCTCATCGCATAGCATCGCATCGCATGGCATTGCATCGCGTCGCATCGCATCGCATCGCATCGCATCGCCTCGCATCGCTTCGCATCGCCTCGCATCGCCTCGCATCATATCGCATCGCATCGCGTCGCATCGCATCGCATCGCCTCGCATCGCCTCGCATATCATCGCATAGCATCGCATCGCATCGCATTCCATCGCGTCGCATCGCATCGCATCGCATCTCAACGCATCGCATCGCCTCGCATCGCCTCGCATCGCATCAGATCGCATCGCATCGCATCGCATCGCCTCGCATCGCCTCGCATCGCCTCGCATCGAATCGTATCGCATCGCGTCGCATCGCGTCGCATCGCATCGCATCGCATCGTATCGCATCGCATCGCATCGCCTTGCATCGCATCGCATCTCATCGCATTTCATCGCATCTCATCGCATCGCATCGCCTCGCATCGCCTCGCATCATATCGCATCGCATCGCGTCGCATCGCATCGCATCATATCGCATCGCATCGCATCGCATCATATCGCATCGCATCGCGTCGCATCGCATCGCATCGCTTCGCATCGCCTCGCATCTCATTGCATAGCATCGCATCGCATCGCATCGCATCGCATCGCCTCGCATCGCCTCGCATCGCCTCGCATCGCCTCGCATCATATCGCATCGCATCGCGTCGCATCGCATCGCATCATATCGCATCGCATCGCATCGCATCATATCGCATCGCATCGCATCTCATCGCATAGCATCGCCTCGCATCGCCTCGCATCGCCTCACATCGCATCATATCGCATCGCATCGCGTCGCATCGCATCGCATCATATCGCATCGCATCGAATCGCATCATATCGCATCGCATCGCATCTCATCGCATAGCATCGCCTCGCATCGCCTCGCATCATATCGCATCGCATCGCATCGCATCGCATCGCATCGTATCGCATCGCATCGCATCATATCGCATCGCATCGCATCGCATCGCATCGCATCGTATCGCATCGCATCGCATCTCATCGCATAGCATCGCCTCGCATCGCCTCGCATCGCATCGCATCATATCGCATCGCATCGCATAGCATCGCATCGCAGCGCCTCGCATCTCATCGCATAGCATCGCATCGCATCGCATTGCATCGCGTCGCATCGCATCGCATCGCATCTCAACGCATCGCATCGCATCGCATCGCATCTCAACGCATCGCATCTCATCGCATCGCATCGCATCGCATCGCCTCGCATCGCCTCGCATCGCCTCGCATCGCATCGTATCGCATCGCATCGCATCGCATCGCATCGCATCGCCTCGCATCTCCTCGCATCGCATCGCATCGCATCATATCGCATCGCATCGCGTCGCATCGCATCGCATCGCCTCGCATCGCATCGTATCGCATCGCATCGCATCGCATCGCATCGCATCGCGTCGCATCGCATCGCATCGCCTCGCATCGCCTCGCATCGCCTCGCATCTCATCGCATAGCATCGCATCGCATCGCATTGCATCGCGTCGCATCGCATCGCATCGCATCGCATCGCATCGAATCGCATAGCATCGCATCGCCTCGTATCGCATCGCATCGCATCGCATCGCCTCGCATCGCCTCGCATCGCATCGCATCGCATCATATCGCATCGCATCGCGTCGCATCGCATCGCATCGCCTCGCATCGCATCGTATCGCATCGCATCGCATCGCATCGCATCGCATCGCGTCGCATCGCATCGCATCGCCTCGCATCGCCTCGCATCGCCTCGCATCTCATCGCATAGCATCGCATCGCATCGCATTGCATCGCGTCGCATCGCATCGCATCGCATCGCATCGCATCGAATCGCATAGCATCGCATCGCCTCGCATCGCATCGCATCGCATCATATTGCATCGCATCGCGTCGCATCGCATCGCATCGCCTCGCATCGCATCGTATCGCATCGCATCGCATCGCATCGCATCGCATCGCGTCGCATCGCATCGCATCGCCTCGCATCGCCTCGCATCGCCTCGCATCTCATCGCATAGCATCGCATCGCATCGCATTGCATCGCGTCGCATCGCATCGCATCGCATCGCATCGCATCGCATCGCATCGCCTCACATCGCCTCGCATTGCTTCGCATCGCATCGCGTCGCATCGCATCGCATCATATCGCATCGCATCGCATCGCATCATATCGCATCGCATCGCATCTCATCGCATAGCATCGCCTCGCATCGCCTCGCATCGCCTCGCATCGCATCATATCGCATCGCATCGCGTCGCATCGCATCGCATCATATCGCATCGCATCGAATCGCATCATATCGCATCGCATCGCATCTCATCGCATAGCATCGCCTCGCATCGCCTCGCATCATATCGCATCGCATCGCATCGCATCGCATCGCATCGTATCGCATCGCATCGCATCATATCGCATCGCATCGCATCGCATCGCATCGCATCGTATCGCATCGCATCGCATCTCATCGCATAGCATCGCCTCGCATCGCCTCGCATCGCATCGCATCGCATCATATCGCATCGCATCGCGTCGCATCGCATCGCATCGCCTCGCATCGCCTCACATCTCATCGCATAGCATCGCATCGCAGCGCCTCGCATCTCATCGCATAGCATCGCATCGCATCGCATTGCATCGCGTCGCATCGCATCGCATCGCATCTCAACGCATCGCATCGCATCGCATCGCATCTCAACGCATCGCATCTCATCGCATCGCATCGCCTCGCATCGCCTCGCATCGCCTCGCATCGCATCGCATCGCCTCGCATCGCCTCGCATCGCCTCGCATCATATCGCATCGCATCGCGTCGCATCGCATCGCATCGCCTCGCATCGCCTCGCATCTCATCGCATAGCATCGCATTGCATCGCATTGCATCGCGTCGCATCGCATCGGATCGCATCTCAACGCATCGCATCGCCTCGCATCGCCTCGCATCGCATCAGATCGCATCGCATCGCATCGCATCGACTCGCATCGAATCGTATCGCATCGCATCGCATCGCATCGCATCGCATCGTATCGCATCGCATCGCATCGCCTTGCATCGCATCGCATCTCATCGCATTTCATCGCATCTCATCGCATCGCATCGCCTCGCATCGCCTCGCATCATATCGCATCGCATCGCATCGCATCGCATCGCGTCGCATCGCATCGCATCGCCTCGCATCGCCTCACATCTCATCGCATCGCATCGCATCGCCTCACATTGCCTCGCATCGCATCGCATCGCATTGCATCGCGTCGCATCGCATCGCATCGCCTCACATTGCCTCGCATCGCCTCGCATCGCATCGCATCGCATCGCATCGCTTCGCTTCGCATCGCATCGCCTCGTATCGCATCAGATCGCATCGCATCGCATCGCCTCGCATCGCCTCGCATCGCCTCGCATCGCATCGCATCGCATCGTATCGCATCGCATCGCATCTCATCGCATCGCATCGCCTCGCATCGCCTCGCATCGCCTCGCATCGCCTCGCATCGCATCGCATCATATCGCATCGAATCGCGTCGCATCGCATCGCATCGCCTCGCATCGCCTCGCATCTCATCGCATAGCATCGCTTCGCATCGCATCGCTTCGCTTCGCATCGCCTCGCATCGCATTGCATCGCATCGCATCGCATCGCCTCACATCGCCTCGCATTGCCTCGCATCGCATCGCCTCGCATTGCATCGCATCGCATCGCATCGCATCGCCTCACATTGCCTCGCATCGCCTCGCATCGCATCGCATCGCATCGCATCGCTTCGCTTCGCATCGCCTCGCCTCGCATCGCCTCGCATCGCATCGCATCGCATCGCATCGCCTCACATCGCCTCGCATTGCCTCGCATCGCATCGCCTCGCATTGCATCGCATCGCATCGCATCGCATCGCCTCACATTGCCTCGCATCGCCTCGCATCGCATCGCATTGCATCGCATCTCATCTAAACGCATCGCATCGCATCGCATCTCATCTAAACGCATCGCATCGCCTCGCATCGCCTCGCATCGCATCAGATCGCATCGCATTGCATCGCCTCGCATCGCCTCGCATCGCCTCGCATCGCATCGCATCGCATCAGATCGCATCGCATTGCATCGCCTTGCATCGCCTCGCATCGCCTCGCATCGCATCGCATCGCATCGTATCGCATCGCATCTCATCTAAACGCATCGCATCGCCTCGCATCGCCTCGCATCGCATCAGATCGTATCGCATTGCATCGCCTCGCATCGCCTCGCATCGCCTCGCATCGCATCGCATCGCATCGTATCGCATCGCATCGCATCTCATCGCATCTCATCGCTTCGCATCGCCTCGCATCTCATCGCATAGCATCGCATCGCATCGCATTGCATCGCGTCGCATCGCATCGCATCGCATCGCATCGCGTCGCATCGCATCGCATCGCTTCGCATCGCCTCGCATCTCATCGCATAGCATCGCATCGCATGGCATTGCATCGCGTCGCATCGCATCGCATCGCATCGCATCGCCTCGCATCGCTTCGCATCGCCTCGCATCGCCTCGCATCATATCGCATCGCATCGCGTCGCATCGCATCGCATCGCCTCGCATCGCCTCGCATATCATCGCATAGCATCGCATCGCATCGCATTCCATCGCGTCGCATCGCATCGCATCGCATCTCAACGCATCGCATCGCCTCGCATCGCCTCGCATCGCATCAGATCGCATCGCATCGCATCGCATCGCCTCGCATCGCCTCGCATCGCCTCGCATCGAATCGTATCGCATCGCGTCGCATCGCGTCGCATCGCATCGCATCGCATCGTATCGCATCGCATCGCATCGCCTTGCATCGCATCGCATCTCATCGCATTTCATCGCATCTCATCGCATCGCATCGCCTCGCATCGCCTCGCATCATATCGCATCGCATCGCGTCGCATCGCATCGCATCATATCGCATCGCATCGCATCGCATCATATCGCATCGCATCGCGTCGCATCGCATCGCATCGCTTCGCATCGCCTCGCATCTCATTGCATAGCATCGCATCGCATCGCATCGCATCGCATCGCCTCGCATCGCCTCGCATCGCCTCGCATCGCCTCGCATCATATCGCATCGCATCGCGTCGCATCGCATCGCATCATATCGCATCGCATCGCATCGCATCATATCGCATCGCATCGCATCTCATCGCATAGCATCGCCTCGCATCGCCTCGCATCGCCTCACATCGCATCAAATCGCATCGCATCGCGTCGCATCGCATCGCATCATATCGCATCGCATCGAATCGCATCATATCGCATCGCATCGCATCTCATCGCATAGCATCGCCTCGCATCGCCTCGCATCATATCGCATCGCATCGCATCGCATCGCATCGCATCGTATCGCATCGCATCGCATCATATCGCATCGCATCGCATCGCATCGCATCGCATCGTATCGCATCGCATCGCATCTCATCGCATAGCATCGCCTCGCATCGCCTCGCATCATATCGCATCGCATCGCATCGCATCGCATCGCATCGTATCGCATCGCATCGCATCATATCGCATCGCATCGCATCGCATCGCATCGCATCGTATCGCATCGCATCGCATCATATCGCATCGCATCGCATCGCATCGCATCGCATCGTATCGCATCGCATCGCATAGCATCGCATCGCAGCGCCTCGCATCTCATCGCATAGCATCGCATCGCATCGCATTGCATCGCGTCGCATCGCATCGCATCGCATCTCAACGCATCGCATCGCATCGCATCGCATCTCAACGCATCGCATCTCATCGCATCGCATCGCATCGCATCGCCTCGCATCGCCTCGCATCGCCTCGCATCGCATCGTATCGCATCGCATCGCATCGCATCGCATCGCATCGCCTCGCATCTCCTCGCATCGCATCGCATCGCATCATATCGCATCGCATCGCGTCGCATCGCATCGCATCGCCTCGCATCGCATCGTATCGCATCGCATCGCATCGCATCGCATCGCATCGCGTCGCATCGCATCGCATCGCCTCGCATCGCCTCGCATCGCCTCGCATCTCATCGCATAGCATCGCATCGCATCGCATTGCATCGCGTCGCATCGCATCGCATCGCATCGCATCGCATCGAATCGCATAGCATCGCATCGCCTCGTATCGCATCGCATCGCATCGCATCGCCTCGCATCGCCTCGCATCGCATCGCATCGCATCATATCGCATCGCATCGCGTCGCATCGCATCGCATCGCCTCGCATCGCATCGTATCGCATCGCATCGCATCGCATCGCATCGCATCGCGTCGCATCGCATCGCATCGCCTCGCATCGCCTCGCATCGCCTCGCATCTCATCGCATAGCATCGCATCGCATCGCATTGCATCGCGTCGCATCGCATCGCATCGCATCGCATCGCATCGAATCGCATAGCATCGCATCGCCTCGCATCGCATCGCATCGCATCATATCGCATCGCATCGCGTCGCATCGCATCGCATCGCCTCGCATCGCATCGTATCGCATCGCATCGCATCGCATCGCATCGCATCGCGTCGCATCGCATCGCATCGCCTCGCATCGCCTCGCATCGCCTCGCATCTCATCGCATAGCATCGCATCGCATCGCATTGCATCGCGTCGCATCGCATCGCATCGCATCGCATCGCATCGCATCGCATCGCCTCACATCGCCTCGCATTGCTTCGCATCGCATCGCGTCGCATCGCATCGCATCATATCGCATCGCATCGCATCGCATCATATCGCATCGCATCGCATCTCATCGCATAGCATCGCCTCGCATCGCCTCGCATCGCCTCGCATCGCATCATATCGCATCGCATCGCGTCGCATCGCATCGCATCATATCGCATCGCATCGAATCGCATCATATCGCATCGCATCGCATCTCATCGCATAGCATCGCCTCGCATCGCCTCGCATCATATCGCATCGCATCGCATCGCATCGCATCGCATCGTATCGCATCGCATCGCATCATATCGCATCGCATCGCATCGCATCGCATCGCATCGTATCGCATCGCATCGCATCTCATCGCATAGCATCGCCTCGCATCGCCTCGCATCGCATCGCATCGCATCATATCGCATCGCATCGCGTCGCATCGCATCGCATCGCCTCGCATCGCCTCACATCTCATCGCATAGCATCGCATCGCAGCGCCTCGCATCTCATCGCATAGCATCGCATCGCATCGCATTGCATCGCGTCGCATCGCATCGCATCGCATCTCAACGCATCGCATCGCATCGCATCGCATCTCAACGCATCGCATCTCATCGCATCGCATCGCCTCGCATCGCCTCGCATCGCCTCGCATCGCATCGCATCGCATCGCATCGCCTCGCATCGCCTCGCATCGCCTCGCATCGCCTCGCATCATATCGCATCGCATCGCGTCGCATCGCATCGCATCGCCTCGCATCGCCTCGCATCTCATCGCATAGCATCGCATTGCATCGCATTGCATCGCGTCGCATCGCATCGGATCGCATCTCAACGCATCGCATCGCCTCGCATCGCCTCGCATCGCATCAGATCGCATCGCATCGCATCGCATCGACTCGCATCGAATCGTATCGCATCGCATCGCATCGCATCGCATCGCATCGTATCGCATCGCATCGCATCGCCTTGCATCGCATCGCATCTCATCGCATTTCATCGCATCTCATCGCATCGCATCGCCTCGCATCGCCTCGCATCATATCGCATCGCATCGCATCGCATCGCATCGCGTCGCATCGCATCGCATCGCCTCGCATCGCCTCACATCTCATCGCATCGCATCGCATCGCCTCACATTGCCTCGCATCGCATCGCATCGCATTGCATCGCGTCGCATCGCATCGCATCGCCTCACATTGCCTCGCATCGCCTCGCATCGCATCGCATCGCATCGCATCGCTTCGCTTCGCATCGCCTCGCATCGCATTGCATCGCATCGCATCGCATCGCCTCGTATCGCATCAGATCGCATCGCATCGCATCGCCTCGCATCGCCTCGCATCGCCTCGCATCGCATCGCATCGCATCGTATCGCATCGCATCGCATCTCATCGCATCGCATCGCTTCGCATCGCCTCGCATCGCCTCGCATCGCCTCGCATCGCATCGCATCATATCGCATCGAATCGCGTCGCATCGCATCGCATCGCCTCGCATCGCCTCGCATCTCATCGCATAGCATCGCTTCGCATCGCATCGCTTCGCTTCGCATCGCCTCGCATCGCATTGCATCGCATCGCATCGCATCGCCTCACATCGCCTCGCATTGCCTCGCATCGCATCGCCTCGCATTGCATCGCATCGCATCGCATCGCATCGCCTCACATTGCCTCGCATCGCCTCGCATCGCATCGCATCGCATCGCATCGCTTCGCTTCGCATCGCCTCGCCTCGCATCGCCTCGCATCGCATCGCATCGCATCGCATCGCCTCACATCGCCTCGCATTGCCTCGCATCGCATCGCCTCGCATTGCATCGCATCGCATCGCATCGCATCGCCTCACATTGCCTCGCATCGCCTCGCATCGCATCGCATTGCATCGCATCTCATCTAAACGCATCGCATCGCATCGCATCTCATCTAAACGCATCGCATCGCCTCGCATCGCCTCGCATCGCATCAGATCGCATCGCATTGCATCGCCTCGCATCGCCTCGCATCGCCTCGCATCGCATCGCATCGCATCAGATCGCATCGCATTGCATCGCCTTGCATCGCCTCGCATCGCCTCGCATCGCATCGCATCGCATCGTATCGCATCGCATCTCATCTAAACGCATCGCATCGCCTCGCATCGCCTCGCATCGCATCAGATCGTATCGCATTGCATCGCCTCGCATCGCCTCGCATCGCCTCGCATCGCATCGCATCGCATCGTATCGCATCGCATCGCATCTCATCGCATCTCATCGCTTCGCATCGCCTCGCATCTCATCGCATAGCATCGCATCGCATCGCATTGCATCGCGTCGCATCGCATCGCATCGCATCGCATCGCCTCGCATCGCCTCGCATCGCCTCGCATCGCCTCGCATCGCCTCGCATCATATCGCATCGCATCGCGTCGCATCGCATCGCATCGCCTCGCATCGCCTCGCATCTCATCGCATAGCATCGCATCGCATCGCATTGCATCGCGTCGCATCGCATTGCATCGCATCTCAACGCATCGCATCGCCTCGCATCGCGTCGCATCGCATCGCATCATATCGCATCGCATCGCATCGCATCATATCGCATCGCATCGCGTCGCATCGCATCGCATCGCTTCGCATCGCCTCGCATCTCATCGCATAGCATCGCATCGCATCGCATTGCATCGCGTCGCATCGCATCGCATCGCATCGCATCGCCTCGCATCGCCTCGCATCGCCTCGCATCGCCTCGCATCATATCGCATCGCATCGCGTCGCATCGCATCGCATCGCATCGCATCGCCTCGCATCGCCTCGCATCGCCTCGCATCGCCTCGCATCATATCGCATCTCATCGCATAGCATCGCATCGCATCGCATTGCATCGCGTCGCATCGCATCGCATCGCATCGCATCGCCTCGCATCGCCTCGCATCGCCTCGCATCGCCTCGCATCGAATCGTATCGCATCGCATCGCATCGCATCGCATCGCATCGTATCGCATCGCATCGCATCGCCTTGCATCGCATCGCATCTCATCGCACTTCATCGCATCGCATCGCCTCGCATCGCCTCGCATCATATCGCATCGCATCGCGTCGCATCGCATCGCATCATATCGCATCGCATCGCATCGCATCATATCGCATCGCATCGCGACGCATCGCATCGCATCGCTTCGCATCGCCTCGCATCTCATCGCATAGCATCGCATCGCATCGCATTGCATCGCGTCGCATCGCATCGCATCGCATCGCATCGCATCGCATCGCATCGCATCGCATCGTATCGCATCGCATTGCATCGCGTCGCATCGCATCGCATCGCATCGCATCGCCTCGCATCTCATCGCATAGCATCGCATCGCATCGCATTGCATCGCGTCGCATCGCATCGCATCGCATCGCATCGCATCGCATCGCCTCGCATCGCCTCGCATCGCATCGCATCGCATCATATCGCATCGCATCGCATCGCATCGCATCATATCGCATCGCATCGCATCGCATCGCATCGCATCGTATCGCATCGCATCGCATCTCATCGCATAGCATCGCCTCGCATCGCCTCGCATCGCATCGCATCGCATCATATCGCATCGCATCGCGTCGCATCACATCGCATCGCCTCGCATCGCCTCACATCTCATCGCATAGCATAGCATCGCAGCGCCTCGCATCTCATCGCATAGCATCGCATCGCATCGCATTGCATCGCGTCGCATCGCATCGCATCGCATCTCAACGCATCGCATCGCATCGCATCGCATCTCAACGCATCGCATCTCATCGCATCGCATCGCCTCGCATCGCCTCGCATCGCCTCGCATCGCATCGTATCGCATCGCATCGCATCGCATCGCATCGCATCGCCTCGCATCGCCTCGCATCGCATCGCATCGCATCATATCGCATCGCATCGCGTCGCATCGCATCGCATCGCCTCGCATCGCATCGTATCGCATCGCATCGCATTGCATCGCATCGCATCGCGTCGCATCGCATCGCATCGCCTCGCATCGCCTCGCATCGCCTCGCATCTCATCGCATAGCATCGCATCGCATCGCATTGCATCGCGTCGCATCGCATCGCATCGCATCGCATCGCATCGAATCGCATAGCATCGCATCGCCTCGTATCGCATCGCATCGCATCGCCTTGCATCTCATCGCATCGCATCGCATCGCATCGCATTGCATCGCGTCGCATCGCATCGCATCGCATCGCATCGCATCGCATCGCATCGCCTCACATCGCCTCGCATTGCTTCGCATCGCATCGCATTGCCTCGCATCGCCTCGCATCGCATCGCATTGCATCGCATCGCATCGCATCGCCTCACATCGCCTCGCCTCGCATCGCCTCGCATCATATCGCATCGCATCGCGTCGCATCGCATCGCATCATATCGCATCGCATCGCATCGCATCATATCGCATCGCATCGCGTCGCATCGCATCGCATCGCTTCGCATCGCCTCGCATCTCATCGCATAGCATCGCATCGCATCGCATCGCATCGCATCGCCTCGCATCGCCTCGCATCGCCTCGCATCGCCTCGCATCATATCGCATCGCATCGCGTCGCATCGCATCGCATCATATCGCATCGCATCGCATCGCATCATATCGCATCGCATCGCATCTCATCGCATAGCATCGCCTCGCATCGCCTCGCATCGCCTCGCATCGCATCATATCGCATCGCATCGCGTCGCATCGCATCGCATCATATCGCATCGCATCGAATCGCATCATATCGCATCGCATCGCATCTCATCGCATAGCATCGCCTCGCATCGCCTCGCATCATATCGCATCGCATCGCATCGCATCGCATCGCATCGTATCGCATCGCATCGCATCATATCGCATCGCATCGCATCGCATCGCATCGCATCGTATCGCATCGCATCGCATCTCATCGCATAGCATCGCCTCGCATCGCCTCGCATCGCATCGCATCGCATCATATCGCATCGCATCGCGTCGCATCGCATCGCATCGCCTCGCATCGCCTCACATCTCATCGCATAGCATCGCCTCGCATCGCCTCGCATCATATCGCATCGCATCGCATCGCATCGCATCTCAACGCATCGCATCGCATCGCATCGCATCTCAACGCATCGCATCTCATCGCATCGCATCGCCTCGCATCGTCTCGCATCGCCTCGCATCGCATCGTATCGCATCGCATCGCATCGCATCGCATCGCATCGCCTCGCATCGCCTCGCATCGCATCGCATCGCATCATATCGCATCGCATCGCGTCGCATCGCATCGCATCGCATCGCATCGCCTCGCATCGCCTCGCATCGCCTCGCATCGCCTCGCATCATATCGCATCGCATCGCGTCGCATCGCATCGCATCGCCTCGCATCGCCTCGCATCTCATCGCATAGCATCGCATTGCATCGCATTGCATCGCGTCGCATCGCATCGCATCGCATCTCAACGCATCGCATCGCCTCGCATCGCCTCGCATCGCATCAGATCGCATCGCATCGCATCGCATCGACTCGCATCGAATCGTATCGCATCGCATCGCATCGCATCGCATCGCATCGTATCGCATCGCATCGCATCGCCTTGCATCGCATCGCATCTCATCGCATTTCATCGCATCTCATCGCATCGCATCGCCTCGCATCGCCTCGCATCATATCGCATCGCATCGCATCGCATCGCATCGCGTCGCATCGCATCGCATCGCCTCGCATCGCCTCACATCTCATCGCATCGCATCGCATCGCCTCACATTGCCTCGCATCGCATCGCATCGCATTGCATCGCGTCGCATCGCATCGCATCGCCTCACATTGCCTCGCATCGCCTCGCATCGCATCGCATCGCATCGCATCGCTTCGCTTCGCATCGCCTCGCATCGCATTGCATCGCATCGCATCGCATCGCCTCGTATCGCATCAGATCGCATCGCATCGCATTGCCTCGCATCGCCTCGCATCGCCTCGCATCGCATCGCATCGCATCGTATCGCATCGCATCGCATCTCATCGCATCGCATCGCCTCGCATCGCCTCGCATCGCCTCGCATCGCCTCGCATCGCATCGCATCATATCGCATCGAATCGCGTCGCATCGCATCGCATCGCCTCGCATCGCCTCGCATCTCATCGCATAGCATCGCATCGCATCGCATTGCATCGCGTCGCATCGCATCGCATCGCATCGCATCGCTTCGCCTCGCATCGCATCGCATCGCCTTGCATCGCATCGCATCTCATCGCATTTCATCGCATCTCATCGCATCGCATCGCCTCGCATCGCCTCGCATCATATCGCATCGCATCGCGTCGCATCGCATCGCATCGCTTCGCATCGCCTCGCATCTCATCGAATAGCATCGCATCGCATCGCATTGCATCGCGTCGCATCGCATCGCATCGTATCGCATCGCCTCGCATCGCCTCGCATCGCCTCGCATCATATCGCATCGCATCGCGTCGCATCGCATCGCATCGCCTCGCATCGCCTCGCATCTCATCGTATAGCATCGCATCGCATCGCATTGCATCGCGTCGCATCGCATCGCATCGCATCTCAACGCATCGCATCGCATCGCCTCGCATCGCCTCGCATCATATCGCATCGCATCGCGTCGCATCGCATCGCATCGCTTCGCATCGCCTCGCATCTCATCGAATAGCATCGCATCGCATCGCATTGCATCGCGTCGCATCGCATCGCATCGCATCGCATCGCCTCGCATCGCCTCGCATCGCCTCGCATCGCCTCGCATCATATCGCATCGCATCGCATCGCATCGCGTCGCATCGTATCGCATCGCCTCGCATCGCCTCGCATCTCATCGTATAGCATCGCATCGCATCGCATTTCATCGCATCTCATCGCATCGCATCGCATCGCATCGCGTCGCATCGCATCGCATCATATCGCATCGCATCGCATCGCATCATATCGCATCGCATCGCATCGCATCGCATCGCATCGCATCGCTTCGCATCGCATCGCATCGCATCGCATCGCATCGCATCGCCTCGCATCGCATTGCATCGCATCGCATCGCATCGCATCGCATCGCATCGCATCGCTTCGCTTCGCATCGCCTCGCATCGCATTGCATCGCATCGCATCGCATCGCATCGCATCCCCTCGCATCGCATCGCATCGCATCGTATCGCATCGCATCTCATCTCAACGCATCGCATCGCCTCGCATCGCCTCGCATCGCATCAGATCGCATCGCATCGCCTCGCATCGCCTCGCATCGCCTCGCATCGCATCGCATCGCATCGTATCGCATCGCATCGCATCTCATCGCATCGCGTCGCCTCGCATCGCCTCGCATCGCCTCGCATCGCATCGCATCATATCGCATCGAATCGCGTCGCATCGCATCGCATCGCCTCGCATCGCCTCGCATCTCATCGCATAGCATCGCATCGCATCGCATTGCATCGCGTCGCATCGCATCGCATCGCATCGCATCGCTTCGCCTCGCATCGCATCGCATCGCCTTGCATCGCATCGCATCTCATCGCATTTCATCGCATCTCATCGCATCGCATCGCCTCGCATCGCCTCGCATCATATCGCATCGCATTGAGTCGCATCGCATCGCATCATATCGCATCGCATCGCATCGCATCATATCGCATCGCATCGCGTCGCATCGCATCGCATCGCTTCGCATCGCCTCGCATCTCATCGCATAGCATCGCATCGCATGGCATTGCATCGCGTCGCATCGCATCGCATCGCATCGCATCGCCTCGCATCGCTTCGCATCGCCTCGCATCGCCTCGCATCATATCGCATCGCATCGCGTCGCATCGCATCGCATCGCCTCGCATCGCCTCGCATATCATCGCATAGCATCGCATCGCATCGCATTGCATCGCGTCGCATCGCATCGCATCGCATCTCAACGCATCGCATCGCCTCGCATCGCCTCGCATCGCATCAGATCGCATCGCATCGCATCGCATCGCCTCGCATCGCCTCGCATCGCCTCGCATCGAATCGTATCGCATCGCGTCGCATCGCGTCGCATCGCATCGCATCGCATCGTATCGCATCGCATCGCATCGCCTTGCATCGCATCGCATCTCATCGCATTTCATCGCATCTCATCGCATCGCATCGCCTCGCATCGCCTCGCATCATATCGCATCGCATCGCGTCGCATCGCATCGCATCATATCGCATCGCATCGCATCGCATCATATCGCATCGCATCGCGTCGCATCGCATCGCATCGCTTCGCATCGCCTCGCATCGCATCGCCTCGCATCGCCTCGCATCGCCTCGCATCGCCTCGCATCATATCGCATCGCATCGCGTCGCATCGCATCGCATCATATCGCATCGCATCGCATCGCATCATATCGCATCGCATCGCATCTCATCGCATAGCATCGCCTCGCATCGCCTCGCATCGCCTCACATCGCATCATATCGCATCGCATCGCGTCGCATCGCATCGCATCATATCGCATCGCATCGAATCGCATCATATCGCATCGCATCGCATCTCATCGCATAGCATCGCTTCGCATCGCCTCGCATCATATCGCATCGCATCGCATCGCATCGCATCGCATCGTATCTCAACGCATCGCATCGCATCGCCTCGCATCTCATCGCATAGCATCGCATCGCATCGCATCGCATCTCAACGCATCGCATCGCATCGCATCGCATCTCAACGCATCGCATCTCATCGCATCGCATCGCCTCGCATCGCCTCGCATCGCCTCGCATCGTATCGTATCGCATCGCATCGCATCGCATCGCATCGCATCGCCTCGCATCGCCTCGCATCGCATCGCATCGCATCATTTCGCATCGCATCGCGTCGCATCGCATCGCATCGCCTCGCATCGCATCGTATCGCATCGCATCGCATCGCATCGCATCGCATCGCGTCGCATCGCATCGCATCGCCTCGCATCGCCTCGCATCGCCTCGCATCTCATCGCATAGCATCGCATCGCATCATATTGCATCGCGTCGCATCGCATCGCATCGCATCGCATCGCATCGAATCGCATAGCATCGCATCGCCTCGTATCGCATCGCATCGCATCGCATCGCCTCGCATCGCCTCGCATCGCATCGCATCGCATCATATCGCATCGCATCGCGTCGCATCGCATCGCATCGCCTCGCATCGCATCGTATCGCATCGCATCGCATCGCATCGCATCGCATCGCGTCGCATCGCATCGCATCGCCTCGCATCGCCTCGCATCGCCTCGCATCTCATCGCATAGCATCGCATCGCATCGCATTGCATCGCGTCGCAGCGCATCGCATCGCATCGCATCGCATCGAATCGCATAGCATCGCATCGCCTCGCATCGCATCGCATCGCATCATATCGCATCGCATCGCGTCGCATCGCATCGCATCGCCTCGCATCGCATCGTATCGCATCGCATCGCATCGCATCGCATCGCATCGCGTCGCATCGCATCGCATCGCCTCGCATCGCCTCGCATCGCCTCGCATCTCATCGCATAGCATCGCATCGCATCGCATTGCATCGCGTCGCATCGCATCGCATCGCATCGCATCGCATCGCATCGCATCGCCTCACATCGCCTCGCATTGCTTCGCATCGCATCGCATTGCCTCGCATCGCCTCGCATCGCATCGCATTATCGCATTGCATCGCATCGCATCGCATCGCCTCACATCGCCTCGCCTCGCATCGCCTCGCATCATATCGCATCGCATCGCGTCGCATCGCATCGCATCATATCGCATCGCATCGCGTCGCATCGCATCGCATCGCTTCGCATCGCCTCGCATCTCATCGCATAGCATCGCATCGCATCGCATCGCATCACATCGCCTCGCATCGCCTCGCATCGCCTCGCATCGCCTCGCATCATATCGCATCGCATCGCGTCGCATCGCATCGCATCATATCGCATCGCATCGCATCGCATCATATCGCATCGCATCGCATCTCATCGCATAGCATCGCCTCGCATCGCCTCGCATCGCCTCGCATCGCATCATATCGCATCGCATCGCGTCGCATCGCATCGCATCATATCGCATCGCATCGAATCGCATCATATCGCATCGCATCGCATCTCATCGCATAGCATCGCCTCGCATCGCCTCGCATCATATCGCATCGCATCGCATCGCATCGCATCGCATCGTATCGCATCGCATCGCATCATATCGCATCGCATCGCATCGCATCGCATCGTATCGCATCGCAACGCATCTCATCGCATAGCATCGCCTCGCATCGCCTCGCATCGCATCGCATCGCATCATATCGCATCGCATCGCGTCGCATCGCATCGCATCGCCTCGCATCATCTCACATCTCATCGCATAGCATCGCATCGCAGCGCCTCGCATCTCATCGCATAGCATCGCATCGCATCGCATTGCATCGCGTCGCATCGCATCGCATCGCATCTCAACGCATCGCATCGCATCGCATCGCATCTCAACGCATCGCATCTCATCGCATCGCATCGCCTCGCATCGCCTCGCATCGCCTCGCATCGCATCGTATCGCATCGCATCGCATCGCATCGCATCGCATCGCCTCGCATCGCCTCGCATCGCATCGCATCGCATCATATCGCATCGCATCGCGTCGCATCGCATCGCATCGCCTCGCATCGCATCGTATCGCATCGCATCGCATCGCATCGCATCGCATCGCGTCGCATCGCATCGCATCGCCTCGCATCGCCTCGCATCGCCTCGCATCTCATCGCATAGCATCGCATCGCATCGCATTGCATCGCGTCGCATCGCATCGCATCGCATCGCATCGCATCGAATCGCATAGCATCGCATCGCCTCGTATCGCATCGCATCGCATCGCCTTGCATCTCATCGCATCGCATCGCATCGCATCGCATTGCATCGCGTCGCATCGCATCGCATTGCATCGCATCGCATCGCATCGCATCGCCTCACATCGCCTCGCATTGCTTCGCATCGCATTGCCTCGCATCGCCTCGCATCGCATCGCATTGCATCGCATCGCATCGCATCGCCTCACATCGCCTCGCATTGCCTCGCATCGCATCGCATCGCATCGCATCGCATCGCATCGCCTCACATCGCCTCGCATTGCCTCGCATCGCATCGCCTGGCATTGCATCGCATCGCATCGCATCGCATCGCATCGCATCGCATCGCATCGCATCGCATCGCTTCGCATCGCATCGCTTCGCTTCGCATCGCCTCGCATCGCATTGCATCGCATCGCATCGCATCGCCTCACATCGCCTCGCATTGCCTCGCATCGCATCGCCTCGCATTGCATCGCATCGCATCGCATCGCATCGCCTCACATTGCCTCGCATCGCCTCGCATCGCATCGCATCGCATCGCATCGCTTCGCTTCGCATCGCCTCGCCTCGCATCGCCTCGCATCGCATCGCATCGCATCGCATCGCCTCACATCGCCTCGCATTGCCTCGCATCGCATCGCCTCGCATTGCATCGCATCGCATCGCATCGCATCGCCTCACATTGCCTCGCATCGCCTCGCATCGCATCGCATTGCATCGCATCTCATCTAAACGCATCGCATCGCATCGCATCTCATCTAAACGCATCGCATCGCCTCGCATCGCCTCGCATCGCATCAGATCGCATCGCATTGCATCGCCTCGCATCGCCTCGCATCGCCTCGCATCGCCTCGCATCGCATCGCATCGCATCAGATCGCATCGCATTGCATCGCCTCGCATCGCCTCGCATCGCCTCGCATCGGATCGCATCGCATCGTATCGCATCGCATCTCATCTAAACGCATCGCATCGCCTCGCATCGCATCAGATCGCATCGCATTGCATCGCCTCGCATCGCCTCGCATCGCCTCGCATCGCATCGCATCGCATCGTATCGCATCGCATCGCATCTCATCGCATCGCATCGCCTCGCATCGCCTCGCATCGCCTCGCATCGCCTCGCATTGCATCGCATCGCATCGCATCGCATCGTATCGCATCGCATCGCATCTCATCGCTTCGCATCGCCTCGCATCTCATCGCATAGCATCGCATCGCATCGCATTGCATCGCGTCGCATCGCATCGCATCGCATCGCATCGCCTCGCATCGCCTCGCATCGCCTCGCATCGCCTCGCATTATATCGCATCGCATCGCGTCGCATCGCATCGCATCGCCTCGCATCGCCTCGCATCTCATCGCATAGCATCGCATCGCATCGCATTGCATCGCGTCGCATCGCATTGCATCGCATCTCAACGCATCGCATCGCCTCGCATCGCGTCGCATCGCATCGCATCATATCGCATCGCATCGCATCGCATCATATCGCATCGCATCGCGTCGCATCGCATCGCATCGCTTCGCATCGCCTCGCATCTCATCGCATAGCATCGCATCGCATCGCATTGCATCGCGTCGCATCGCATCGCATCGCATCGCATCGCCTCGCATCGCCTCGCATCGCCTCGCATCGCCTCGCATCATATCGCATCGCATCGCGTCGCATCGCATCGCATCGCATCGCATCGCTTCGCATCGCCTCGCATCGCCTCGCATCGCCTCGCATCATATCGCATCTCATCGCATAGCATCGCATCGCATCGCATTGCATCGCGTCGCATCGCATCGCATCGCATCGCATCGCCTCGCATCGCCTCGCATCGCCTCGCATCGAATCGTATCGCATCGCATCGCATCGCATCGCATCGCATCGTATCGCATCGCATCGCATCGCCTTGCATCGCATCGCATCTCATCGCACTTCATCGCATCTCATCGCATCGCATCGCCTCGCATCGCCTCGCATCATATCGCATCGCATCGCGTCGCATCGCATCGCATCATATCGCATCGCATCGCATCGCATCATATCGCATCGCATCGCGTCGCATCGCATCGCATCGCTTCGCATCGCCTCGCATCTCATCGCATAGCATCGCATCGCATCGCATTGCATCGCGTCGCATCGCATCGCATCGCATCGCATCGCATCATATCGCATCGCATCGCGTCGCATCGCATCGCATCGCTTCGCATCGCCTCGCATCTTATCGCATAGCATCGCATCGCATCGCATTGCATCGCGTCGCATCGCATCGCATCGCATCGCATCGCCTCGCATCGCCTCGCATCGCCTCGCATCGCCTCGCATCATATCGCATCGCATCGCCTCGCATCGCCTCGCATCATATCGCATCGCATCGCGTCGCATCGCATCGCATCATATCGCATCGCATCGCATCGCATCATATCGCATCGCATCGCGTCGCATCGCATCGTATCGCATCGCATCGCATCTCATCGCATCGCATCGCCTCGCATCGCCCCGCATCGCCTCGCATCGCATCGTATCGCATCGCATCGCATCGCATCGCATCGCATGGCCTCGCATCGCCTCGCATCGCATCGCATCGCATCATATCGCATCGCATCGCGTCGCATCGCATCGCATCGCCTCGCATCGCATTGTATCGCATCGCATCGCATCGCATCGCATCGCATCGCGTCGCATCGCATCGCATCGCCTCGCATCGCCTCGCATCGCCTCGCATCTCATCGCATAGCATCGCATCGCATCGCATTGCATCGCGTCGCATCGCATCGCATCGCATCGCATCGCATCGCCTTGCATCTCATCGCATCGCATCGCATCGCATCGCATTGCATCGCGTCGCATCGCATCGCATCGCATCGCATCGCATCGCCTCACATCGCCTCGCATTGCCTCGCAGCGCATCGCATTGCCTCGCATCGCCTCGCATCGCATCGCATTGCATCGCATCGCATCGCATCGCCTCGCATCGCCTCGCATCGCCTCGCATCGCATCGCATCGCATCGCATCGCATCGCCTCACATCGCCTCGCATTGCCTCGCATCGCTTCGCCTCGCATTGCATCGCATCGCATCGCATCGCATCGCATCGCATCGCATCATATCGCCTCGCCTCGCATCGCCTCGCATCGCATCGCATCGCATCGCATCGCATCGCCTCACATCGCCTCGCATTGCCTCGCATCGCATCGCCTCGCATTGCATCGCATCGCATCGCATCGCATCGCCTCACATTGCCTCGCATCGCCTCGCATCGCATCGCATCGCATCGCATCGCTTCGCTTCGCATCGCCTCGCATCGCATTGCATCGCATCGCATCGCATCGCCTCGCATCCCCACGCAACGCATCGCATCGCATCGTATCGCATCGCATCTCATCTCAACGCATCGCATCGCCTCGCATCGCATCAGATCGCATCGCATCGCATCGCCTCGCATCGCCTCGCATCGCCTCGCATCGCATCGCATCGCATCGTATCGCATCGCATCGCATCTCATCGCATCGCATCGCCTCGCATCGCCTCGCATCGCCTCGCATCGCATCGCATTGCATCGCATCGCATCGCATCGCCTCACATCGCCTCGCATCGCCTCGCATCGCATCGCATCGCATCGCATCGCATCGCCTCACATCGCCTCGCATTGCCTCGCATCGCATCGCCTCGCATTGCATCGCATCGCATCGCATCGCATCGCATCGCATCGCATCGCATCGCATCGCATCGCTTCGCATCGCATCGCTTCGCTTCGCATCGCCTCGCATCGCATTGCATCGCATCGCATCGCATCGCCTCACATCGCCTCGCATTGCCTCGCATCGCATCGCCTCGCATTGCATCGCATCGCATCGCATCGCATCGCCTCACATTGCCTCGCATCGCCTCGCATCGCATCGCATCGCATCGTATCGCTTCGCTTCGCATCGCCTCGCCTCGCATCGCCTCGCAACGCATCGCATCGCATCGCATCGCCTCACATCGCCTCGCATTGCCTCGCATCGCATCGCCTCGCATTGCATCGCATCGCATCGCATCGCATCGCCTCACATTGCCTCGCATCGCCTCGCATCGCATCGCATTGCATCGCATCTCATCTAAACGCATCGCATCGCATCGCATCTCATCTAAACGCATCGCATCGCCTCGCATCGCCTCGCATCGCATCAGATCGCATTGCATTGCATCGCCTCGCATCGCCTCGCATCGCCTCGCATCGCATCGCATCGCATCAGATCGCATCGCATTGCATCGCCTTGCATCGCCTCGCATCGCCTCGCATCGCATCGCATCGCATCGTATCGCATCGCATCTCATCTAAACGCATCGCATCGCCTCGCATCGCCTCGCATCGCATCAGATCGTATCGCATTGCATCGCCTCGCATCGCCTCGCATCGCCTCGCATCGCATCGCATCGCATCGTATCGCATCGCATCGCATCTCATCGCATCTCATCGCTTCGCATCGCCTCGCATCTCATCGCATAGCATCGCATCGCATCGCATTGCATCGCGTCGCATCGCATCGCATCGCATCGCATCGCCTCGCATCGCCTCGCATCGCCTCGCATCGCCTCGCATCGCCTCGCATCATATCGCATCGCATCGCGTCGCATCGCATCGCATCGCCTCGCATCGCCTCGCATCTCATCGCATAGCATCGCATCGCATCGCATTGCATCGCGTCGCATAGCATTGCATCGCATCTCAACGCATCGCATCGCCTCGCATCGCGTCGCATCGCATCGCATCATATCGCATCGCATCGCATCGCATCATATCGCATCGCATCGCGTCGCATCGCATCGCATCGCTTCGCATCGCCTCGCATCTCATCGCATAGCATCGCATCGCATCGCATTGCATCGCGTCGCATCGCATCGCATCGCATCGCATCGCCTCGCATCGCCTCGCATCGCCTCGCATCGCCTCGCATCATATCGCATCGCATCGCGTCGCATCGCATCGCATCGCATCGCATCGCCTCGCATCGCCTCGCATCGCCTCGCATCGCCTCGCATCATATCGCATCTCATCGCATAAATCGCATCGCATCGCATTGCATCGCGTCGCATCGCATCGCATCGCATCGCATCGCCTCGCATCGCCTCGCATCGCCTCGCATCGAATCGTATCGCATCGCATCGCATCGCATCGCATCGCATCGTATCGCATCGCATCGCATCGCCTTGCATCGCATCGCATCTCATCGCACTTCATCGCATCTCATCGCATCGCATCGCCTCGCATCGCCTCGCATCATATCGCATCGCATCGCGTCGCATCGCATCGCATCATATCGCATCGCATCGCATCGCATCATATCGCATCGCATCGCGTCGCATCGCATCGCATCGCTTCGCATCGCCTCGCATCTCATCGCATAGCATCGCATCGCATCGCATTGCATCGCGTCGCATCGCATCGCATCGCATCGCATCGCATCGCATCGCATCGCATCGTATCGCATCGCATCGCATCTCATCGCATAGCATCGCCTCGCATCGCCTCGCATCGCATCGCATCGCATCATATCGCATCGCATCGCATCGCATCGCATCATATCGCATCGCATCGCATCGCATCGCATCGCATCGTATCGCATCGCATCGCATCTCATCGCATAGCATCGCCTCGCATCGCCTCGCATCGCATCGCATCGCATCATATCGCATCGCATCGCGTCGCATCGCATCGCATCGCCTCGCATCGCCTCACATCTCATCGCATAGCATCGCATCGCAGCGCCTCGCATCTCATCGCATAGCATCGCATCGCATCGCATTGCATCGCGTCGCATCGCATCGCATCGCATCTCAACGCATCGCATCTCATCGCATCGCATCGCCTCGCATCGCCTCGCATCGCCTCGCATCGCATCGTATCGCATCGCATCGCATCGCATCGCATCGCATCGCCTCGCATCGCCTCGCATCGCATCGCATCGCATCATATCGCATCGCATCGCGTCGCATCGCATCGCATCGCCTCGCATCGCATCGTATCGCATCGCATCGCATCGCATCGCATCGCATCGCGTCGCATCGCATCGCATCGCCTCGCATCGCCTCGCATCGCCTCGCATCTCATCGCATAGCATCGCATCGCATCGCATTGCATCGCGTCGCATCGCATCGCATCGCATCGCATCGCATCGAATCGCATAGCATCGCATCGCTTCGTATCGCATCGCATCGCATCGCCTTGCATCTCATCGCATCGCATCGCATCGCATCGCATTGCATCGCGTCGCATCGCATCGCATCGCATCGCATCGCATCGCATCGCATCGCCTCACATCGCCTCGCATTGCTTCGCATCGCATCGCATTGCCTCGCATCGCCTCGCATCGCATCGCATTGCATCGCATCGCATCGCATCGCCTCACATCGCCTCGCCTCGCATCGCCTCGCATCATATCGCATCGCATCGCGTCGCATCGCATCGCATCATATCGCATCGCATCGCATCGCATCATATCGCATCGCATCGCGTCGCATCGCATCGCATCGCTTCGCATCGCCTCGCATCTCATCGCATAGCATCGCATCGCATCGCATCGCATCGCATCGCCTCGCATCGCCTCGCATCGCCTCGCATCGCCTCGCATCATATCGCATCGCATCGCGTCGCATCGCATCGCATCATATCGCATCGCATCGCATCGCATCATATCGCATCGCATCGCATCTCATCGCATAGCATCGCCTCGCATCGCCTCGCATCGCCTCGCATCGCATCATATCGCATCGCATCGCGTCGCATCGCATCGCATCATATCGCATCGCATCGAATCGCATCATATCGCATCGCATCGCATCTCATCGCATAGCATCGCCTCGCATCGCCTCGCATCATATCGCATCGCATCGCATCGCATCGCATCGCATCGTATCGCATCGCATCGCATCATATCGCATCGCATCGCATCGCATCGCATCGCATCGTATCGCATCGCATCGCATCTCATCGCATAGCATCGCCTCGCATCGCCTCGCATCGCATCGCATCGCATCATATCGAATCGCATCGCGTCGCATCGCATCGCATCGCCTCGCATCGCCTCACATCTCATCGCATAGCATCGCATCGCAGCGCCTCGCATCTCATCGCATAGCATCGCATCGCATCGCATTGCATCGCGTCGCATCGCATCGCATCGCATCTCAACGCATCGCATCTCATCGCATCGCATCGCCTCGCATCGCCTCGCATCGCCTCGCATCGCATCGTATCGCATCGCATCACATCGCGTCGCATCGCATCGCATCGCCTCGCATCGCCTCACATCTCATCGCATAGCATCGCATCGCAGCGCCTCGCATCTCATCGCATAGCATCGCATCGCATCGCATTGCATCGCGTCGCATCGCATCGCATCGCATCTCAACGCATCGCATCTCATCGCATCGCATCGCCTCGCATCGCCTCGCATCGCCTCGCATCGCATCGTATCGCATCGCATCGCATCGCATCGCATCGCATCGCCTCGCATCGCCTCGCATCGCATCGCATCGCATCATATCGCATCGCATCGCGTCGCATCGCATCGCATCGCCTCGCATCGCATCGTATCGCATCGCATCGCATCGCATCGCATCGCATCGCGTCGCATCGCATCGCATCGCCTCGCATCGCCTCGCATCGCCTCGCATCTCATCGCATAGCATTGCATCGCATCGCATTGCATCGCGTCGCATCGCATCGCATCGCATCGCATCGCATCGAATCGCATAGCATCGCATCGCTTCGTATCGCATCGCATCGCATCGCCTTGCATCTCATCGCATCGCATCGCATCGCATCGCATTGCATTGCGTCGCATCGCATCGCATCGCATCGCATCGCATCGCATCGCATCGCCTCACATCGCCTCGCATTGCTTCGCATCGCATCGCATTGCCTCGCATCGCCTCGCATCGCATCGCATTGCATCGCATCGCATCGCATCGCCTCACATCGCCTCGCCTCGCATCGCCTCGCATCATATCGCATCGCATCGCGTCGCATCGCATCGCATCATATCGCATCGCATCGCATCGCATCATATCGCATCGCATCGCGTCGCATCGCATCGCATCGCTTCGCATCGCCTCGCATCTCATCGCATAGCATCGCATCGCATCGCATCGCATCGCATCGCCTCGCATCGCCTCGCATCGCCTCGCATCGCCTCGCATCATATCGCATCGCATCGCGTCGCATCGCATCGCATCATATCGCATCGCATCGCATCGCATCATATCGCATCGCATCGCATCTCATCGCATAGCATCGCCTCGCATCGCCTCGCATCGCCTCGCATCGCATCATATCGCATCGCATCGCGTCGCATCGCATCGCATCATATCGCATCGCATCGAATCGCATCATATCGCATCGCATCGCATCTCATCGCGTAGCATCGCCTCGCATCGCCTCGCATCATATCGCATCGCATCGCATCGCATCGCATCGCATCGTATCGCATCGCATCGCATCATATCGCATCGCATCGCATCGCATCGCATCGCATCGTATCGCATCGCATCGCATCTCATCGCATAGCATCGCCTCGCATCGCCTCGCATCGCATCGCATCGCATCATATCGAATCGCATCGCGTCGCATCGCATCGCATCGCCTCGCATCGCCTCACATCTCATCGCATAGCATCGCATCGCATCGCATTGCATCGCCTCGCATCGCCTCGCATCGCATCGCATCGCATCATATCGAATCGCATCGCGTCGCATCGCATCGCATCGCCTCGCATCGCCTCACATCTCATCGCATAGCATCGCAGCGCCTCGCATCTCATCGCATAGCATCGCATCGCATCGCATTGCATCATATCGCATCGCATCGCATCGCATCATATCGCATCGCATCGCGTCGCATCGCATCGCATCGCTTCGCATCGCCTCGCATCTCATCGCATAGCATCGCATCGCATCGCATTGCATCGCGTCGCATCGCATCGCATCGCATCGCATCGCATCATATCGCATCGCATCGCGTCGCATCGCATCGCATCGCTTCGCATCGCCTCGCATCTTATCGCATAGCATCGCATCGCATCGCATTGCATCGCGTCGCATCGCATCGCATCGCATCGCATCGCCTCGCATCGCCTCGCATCGCCTCGCATCGCCTCGCATCATATCGCATCGCATCGCCTCGCATCGCCTCGCATCGAATCGTATCGCATCGCATCGCATCGCATCGCCTCGCATCGCCTCGCATCATATCGCATCGCATCGCCTCGCATCGCCTCGCATCGAATCGTATCGCATCGCATCGCATCGCATCGCATCGCATCGTATCGCATCGCCTCGCATCGCATCGCATCGCATCGTATCGCATCGCATCGCATCGCATCGCATCGCATCGTATCGCATCGCCTCGCATCTCATCGCATCGTATCGCATCGCATCGCATCGCATCGCATCGCATCGTATCGCATCGCATCGCATCGCCTTGCATCGCATCGCATCTCATCGCACTTCATCGCATCTCATCGCATCGCATCGCCTCGCATCGCCTCGCATCATATCGCATCGCATCGCGTCGCATCGCATCGCATCATATCGCATCGCATCGCATCGCATCATATCGCATCGCATCGCGTCGCATCGCATCGTATCGCATCGCATCGCATCTCATCGCATCGCATCGCCTCGCATCGCCCCGCATCGCCTCGCATCGCATCGTATCGCATCGCATCGCATCGCATCGCATCGCATGGCCTCGCATCGCCTCGCATCGCATCGCATCGCATCATATCGCATCGCATCGCGTCGCATCGCATCGCATCGCCTCGCATCGCATTGTATCGCATCGCATCGCATCGCATCGCATCGCATCGCGTCGCATCGCATCGCATCGCCTCGCATCGCCTCGCATCGCCTCGCATCTCATCGCATAGCATCGCATCGCATCGCATTGCATCGCGTCGCATCGCATCGCATCGCATCGCATCGCATCGCCTTGCATCTCATCGCATCGCATCGCATCGCATCGCATTGCATCGCGTCGCATCGCATCGCATCGCATCGCATCGCATCGCCTCACATCGCCTCGCATTGCCTCGCAGCGCATCGCATTGCCTCGCATCGCCTCGCATCGCATCGCATTGCATCGCATCGCATCGCATCGCCTCGCATCGCCTCGCATCGCCTCGCATCGCATCGCATCGCATCGCATCGCATCGCCTCACATCGCCTCGCATTGCCTCGCATCGCTTCGCCTCGCATTGCATCGCATCGCATCGCATCGCATCGCATCGCATCGCATCATATCGCCTCGCCTCGCATCGCCTCGCATCGCATCGCATCGCATCGCATCGCATCGCCTCACATCGCCTCGCATTGCCTCGCATCGCATCGCCTCGCATTGCATCGCATCGCATCGCATCGCATCGCCTCACATTGCCTCGCATCGCCTCGCATCGCATCGCATCGCATCGCATCGCTTCGCTTCGCATCGCCTCGCATCGCATTGCATCGCATCGCATCGCATCGCCTCGCATCCCCACGCAACGCATCGCATCGCATCGTATCGCATCGCATCTCATCTCAACGCATCGCATCGCCTCGCATCGCATCAGATCGCATCGCATCGCATCGCCTCGCATCGCCTCGCATCGCCTCGCATCGCATCGCATCGCATCGTATCGCATCGCATCGCATCTCATCGCATCGCATCGCCTCGCATCGCCTCGCATCGCCTCGCATCGCATCGCATTGCATCGCATCGCATCGCATCGCCTCACATCGCCTCGCATCGCCTCGCATCGCATCGCATCGCATCGCATCGCATCGCCTCACATCGCCTCGCATTGCCTCGCATCGCATCGCCTCGCATTGCATCGCATCGCATCGCATCGCATCGCATCGCATCGCATCGCATCGCATCGCATCGCTTCGCATCGCATCGCTTCGCTTCGCATCGCCTCGCATCGCATTGCATCGCATCGCATCGCATCGCCTCACATCGCCTCGCATTGCCTCGCATCGCATCGCCTCGCATTGCATCGCATCGCATCGCATCGCATCGCCTCACATTGCCTCGCATCGCCTCGCATCGCATCGCATCGCATCGTATCGCTTCGCTTCGCATCGCCTCGCCTCGCATCGCCTCGCAACGCATCGCATCGCATCGCATCGCCTCACATCGCCTCGCATTGCCTCGCATCGCATCGCCTCGCATTGCATCGCATCGCATCGCATCGCATCGCCTCACATTGCCTCGCATCGCCTCGCATCGCATCGCATTGCATCGCATCTCATCTAAACGCATCGCATCGCATCGCATCTCATCTAAACGCATCGCATCGCCTCGCATCGCCTCGCATCGCATCAGATCGCATTGCATTGCATCGCCTCGCATCGCCTCGCATCGCCTCGCATCGCATCGCATCGCATCAGATCGCATCGCATTGCATCGCCTTGCATCGCCTCGCATCGCCTCGCATCGCATCGCATCGCATCGTATCGCATCGCATCTCATCTAAACGCATCGCATCGCCTCGCATCGCCTCGCATCGCATCAGATCGTATCGCATTGCATCGCCTCGCATCGCCTCGCATCGCCTCGCATCGCATCGCATCGCATCGTATCGCATCGCATCGCATCTCATCGCATCTCATCGCTTCGCATCGCCTCGCATCTCATCGCATAGCATCGCATCGCATCGCATTGCATCGCGTCGCATCGCATCGCATCGCATCGCATCGCCTCGCATCGCCTCGCATCGCCTCGCATCGCCTCGCATCGCCTCGCATCATATCGCATCGCATCGCGTCGCATCGCATCGCATCGCCTCGCATCGCCTCGCATCTCATCGCATAGCATCGCATCGCATCGCATTGCATCGCGTCGCATAGCATTGCATCGCATCTCAACGCATCGCATCGCCTCGCATCGCGTCGCATCGCATCGCATCATATCGCATCGCATCGCATCGCATCATATCGCATCGCATCGCGTCGCATCGCATCGCATCGCTTCGCATCGCCTCGCATCTCATCGCATAGCATCGCATCGCATCGCATTGCATCGCGTCGCATCGCATCGCATCGCATCGCATCGCCTCGCATCGCCTCGCATCGCCTCGCATCGCCTCGCATCATATCGCATCGCATCGCGTCGCATCGCATCGCATCGCATCGCATCGCCTCGCATCGCCTCGCATCGCCTCGCATCGCCTCGCATCATATCGCATCTCATCGCATAAATCGCATCGCATCGCATTGCATCGCGTCGCATCGCATCGCATCGCATCGCATCGCCTCGCATCGCCTCGCATCGCCTCGCATCGAATCGTATCGCATCGCATCGCATCGCATCGCATCGCATCGTATCGCATCGCATCGCATCGCCTTGCATCGCATCGCATCTCATCGCACTTCATCGCATCTCATCGCATCGCATCGCCTCGCATCGCCTCGCATCATATCGCATCGCATCGCGTCGCATCGCATCGCATCATATCGCATCGCATCGCATCGCATCATATCGCATCGCATCGCGTCGCATCGCATCGCATCGCTTCGCATCGCCTCGCATCTCATCGCATAGCATCGCATCGCATCGCATTGCATCGCGTCGCATCGCATCGCATCGCATCGCATCGCATCGCATCGCATCGCATCGTATCGCATCGCATCGCATCTCATCGCATAGCATCGCCTCGCATCGCCTCGCATCGCATCGCATCGCATCATATCGCATCGCATCGCATCGCATCGCATCATATCGCATCGCATCGCATCGCATCGCATCGCATCGTATCGCATCGCATCGCATCTCATCGCATAGCATCGCCTCGCATCGCCTCGCATCGCATCGCATCGCATCATATCGCATCGCATCGCGTCGCATCGCATCGCATCGCCTCGCATCGCCTCACATCTCATCGCATAGCATCGCATCGCAGCGCCTCGCATCTCATCGCATAGCATCGCATCGCATCGCATTGCATCGCGTCGCATCGCATCGCATCGCATCTCAACGCATCGCATCTCATCGCATCGCATCGCCTCGCATCGCCTCGCATCGCCTCGCATCGCATCGTATCGCATCGCATCGCATCGCATCGCATCGCATCGCCTCGCATCGCCTCGCATCGCATCGCATCGCATCATATCGCATCGCATCGCGTCGCATCGCATCGCATCGCCTCGCATCGCATCGTATCGCATCGCATCGCATCGCATCGCATCGCATCGCGTCGCATCGCATCGCATCGCCTCGCATCGCCTCGCATCGCCTCGCATCTCATCGCATAGCATCGCATCGCATCGCATTGCATCGCGTCGCATCGCATCGCATCGCATCGCATCGCATCGAATCGCATAGCATCGCATCGCTTCGTATCGCATCGCATCGCATCGCCTTGCATCTCATCGCATCGCATCGCATCGCATCGCATTGCATCGCGTCGCATCGCATCGCATCGCATCGCATCGCATCGCATCGCATCGCCTCACATCGCCTCGCATTGCTTCGCATCGCATCGCATTGCCTCGCATCGCCTCGCATCGCATCGCATTGCATCGCATCGCATCGCATCGCCTCACATCGCCTCGCCTCGCATCGCCTCGCATCATATCGCATCGCATCGCGTCGCATCGCATCGCATCATATCGCATCGCATCGCATCGCATCATATCGCATCGCATCGCGTCGCATCGCATCGCATCGCTTCGCATCGCCTCGCATCTCATCGCATAGCATCGCATCGCATCGCATCGCATCGCATCGCCTCGCATCGCCTCGCATCGCCTCGCATCGCCTCGCATCATATCGCATCGCATCGCGTCGCATCGCATCGCATCATATCGCATCGCATCGCATCGCATCATATCGCATCGCATCGCATCTCATCGCATAGCATCGCCTCGCATCGCCTCGCATCGCCTCGCATCGCATCATATCGCATCGCATCGCGTCGCATCGCATCGCATCATATCGCATCGCATCGAATCGCATCATATCGCATCGCATCGCATCTCATCGCATAGCATCGCCTCGCATCGCCTCGCATCATATCGCATCGCATCGCATCGCATCGCATCGCATCGTATCGCATCGCATCGCATCATATCGCATCGCATCGCATCGCATCGCATCGCATCGTATCGCATCGCATCGCATCTCATCGCATAGCATCGCCTCGCATCGCCTCGCATCGCATCGCATCGCATCATATCGAATCGCATCGCGTCGCATCGCATCGCATCGCCTCGCATCGCCTCACATCTCATCGCATAGCATCGCATCGCAGCGCCTCGCATCTCATCGCATAGCATCGCATCGCATCGCATTGCATCGCGTCGCATCGCATCGCATCGCATCTCAACGCATCGCATCTCATCGCATCGCATCGCCTCGCATCGCCTCGCATCGCCTCGCATCGCATCGTATCGCATCGCATCACATCGCGTCGCATCGCATCGCATCGCCTCGCATCGCCTCACATCTCATCGCATAGCATCGCATCGCAGCGCCTCGCATCTCATCGCATAGCATCGCATCGCATCGCATTGCATCGCGTCGCATCGCATCGCATCGCATCTCAACGCATCGCATCTCATCGCATCGCATCGCCTCGCATCGCCTCGCATCGCCTCGCATCGCATCGTATCGCATCGCATCGCATCGCATCGCATCGCATCGCCTCGCATCGCCTCGCATCGCATCGCATCGCATCATATCGCATCGCATCGCGTCGCATCGCATCGCATCGCCTCGCATCGCATCGTATCGCATCGCATCGCATCGCATCGCATCGCATCGCGTCGCATCGCATCGCATCGCCTCGCATCGCCTCGCATCGCCTCGCATCTCATCGCATAGCATCGCATCGCATCGCATTGCATCGCGTCGCATCGCATCGCATCGCATCGCATCGCATCGAATCGCATAGCATTGCATCGCTTCGTATCGCATCGCATCGCATCGCCTTGCATCTCATCGCATCGCATCGCATCGCATCGCATTGCATTGCGTCGCATCGCATCGCATCGCATCGCATCGCATCGCATCGCATCGCCTCACATCGCCTCGCATTGCTTCGCATCGCATCGCATTGCCTCGCATCGCCTCGCATCGCATCGCATTGCATCGCATCGCATCGCATCGCCTCACATCGCCTCGCCTCGCATCGCCTCGCATCATATCGCATCGCATCGCCTCGCATCGCCTCGCATCGCCTCGCATCGCATCGCATCGCATCGCATCGCATCGCCTCACATCGCCTCGCATTGCCTCGCATCGCTTCGCCTCGCATTGCATCGCATCGCATCGCATCGCATCGCATCGCATCGCATCATATCGCCTCGCCTCGCATCGCCTCGCATCGCATCGCATCGCATCGCATCGCATCGCCTCACATCGCCTCGCATTGCCTCGCATCGCATCGCCTCGCATTGCATCGCATCGCATCGCATCGCATCGCCTCACATTGCCTCGCATCGCCTCGCATCGCATCGCATCGCATCGCATCGCTTCGCTTCGCATCGCCTCGCATCGCATTGCATCGCATCGCATCGCATCGCCTCGCATCCCCACGCAACGCATCGCATCGCATCGTATCGCATCGCATCTCATCTCAACGCATCGCATCGCCTCGCATCGCATCAGATCGCATCGCATCGCATCGCCTCGCATCGCCTCGCATCGCCTCGCATCGCATCGCATCGCATCGTATCGCATCGCATCGCATCTCATCGCATCGCATCGCCTCGCATCGCCTCGCATCGCCTCGCATCGCATCGCATTGCATCGCATCGCATCGCATCGCCTCACATCGCCTCGCATCGCCTCGCATCGCATCGCATCGCATCGCATCGCATCGCCTCACATCGCCTCGCATTGCCTCGCATCGCATCGCCTCGCATTGCATCGCATCGCATCGCATCGCATCGCATCGCATCGCATCGCATCGCATCGCATCGCTTCGCATCGCATCGCTTCGCTTCGCATCGCCTCGCATCGCATTGCATCGCATCGCATCGCATCGCCTCACATCGCCTCGCATTGCCTCGCATCGCATCGCCTCGCATTGCATCGCATCGCATCGCATCGCATCGCCTCACATTGCCTCGCATCGCCTCGCATCGCATCGCATCGCATCGTATCGCTTCGCTTCGCATCGCCTCGCCTCGCATCGCCTCGCAACGCATCGCATCGCATCGCATCGCCTCACATCGCCTCGCATTGCCTCGCATCGCATCGCCTCGCATTGCATCGCATCGCATCGCATCGCATCGCCTCACATTGCCTCGCATCGCCTCGCATCGCATCGCATTGCATCGCATCTCATCTAAACGCATCGCATCGCATCGCATCTCATCTAAACGCATCGCATCGCCTCGCATCGCCTCGCATCGCATCAGATCGCATTGCATTGCATCGCCTCGCATCGCCTCGCATCGCCTCGCATCGCATCGCATCGCATCAGATCGCATCGCATTGCATCGCCTTGCATCGCCTCGCATCGCCTCGCATCGCATCGCATCGCATCGTATCGCATCGCATCTCATCTAAACGCATCGCATCGCCTCGCATCGCCTCGCATCGCATCAGATCGTATCGCATTGCATCGCCTCGCATCGCCTCGCATCGCCTCGCATCGCATCGCATCGCATCGTATCGCATCGCATCGCATCTCATCGCATCTCATCGCTTCGCATCGCCTCGCATCTCATCGCATAGCATCGCATCGCATCGCATTGCATCGCGTCGCATCGCATCGCATCGCATCGCATCGCCTCGCATCGCCTCGCATCGCCTCGCATCGCCTCGCATCGCCTCGCATCATATCGCATCGCATCGCGTCGCATCGCATCGCATCGCCTCGCATCGCCTCGCATCTCATCGCATAGCATCGCATCGCATCGCATTGCATCGCGTCGCATAGCATTGCATCGCATCTCAACGCATCGCATCGCCTCGCATCGCGTCGCATCGCATCGCATCATATCGCATCGCATCGCATCGCATCATATCGCATCGCATCGCGTCGCATCGCATCGCATCGCTTCGCATCGCCTCGCATCTCATCGCATAGCATCGCATCGCATCGCATTGCATCGCGTCGCATCGCATCGCATCGCATCGCATCGCCTCGCATCGCCTCGCATCGCCTCGCATCGCCTCGCATCATATCGCATCGCATCGCGTCGCATCGCATCGCATCGCATCGCATCGCCTCGCATCGCCTCGCATCGCCTCGCATCGCCTCGCATCATATCGCATCTCATCGCATAAATCGCATCGCATCGCATTGCATCGCGTCGCATCGCATCGCATCGCATCGCATCGCCTCGCATCGCCTCGCATCGCCTCGCATCGAATCGTATCGCATCGCATCGCATCGCATCGCATCGCATCGTATCGCATCGCATCGCATCGCCTTGCATCGCATCGCATCTCATCGCACTTCATCGCATCTCATCGCATCGCATCGCCTCGCATCGCCTCGCATCATATCGCATCGCATCGCGTCGCATCGCATCGCATCATATCGCATCGCATCGCATCGCATCATATCGCATCGCATCGCGTCGCATCGCATCGCATCGCTTCGCATCGCCTCGCATCTCATCGCATAGCATCGCATCGCATCGCATTGCATCGCGTCGCATCGCATCGCATCGCATCGCATCGCATCGCATCGCATCGCATCGTATCGCATCGCATCGCATCTCATCGCATAGCATCGCCTCGCATCGCCTCGCATCGCATCGCATCGCATCATATCGCATCGCATCGCATCGCATCGCATCATATCGCATCGCATCGCATCGCATCGCATCGCATCGTATCGCATCGCATCGCATCTCATCGCATAGCATCGCCTCGCATCGCCTCGCATCGCATCGCATCGCATCATATCGCATCGCATCGCGTCGCATCGCATCGCATCGCCTCGCATCGCCTCACATCTCATCGCATAGCATCGCATCGCAGCGCCTCGCATCTCATCGCATAGCATCGCATCGCATCGCATTGCATCGCGTCGCATCGCATCGCATCGCATCTCAACGCATCGCATCTCATCGCATCGCATCGCCTCGCATCGCCTCGCATCGCCTCGCATCGCATCGTATCGCATCGCATCGCATCGCATCGCATCGCATCGCCTCGCATCGCCTCGCATCGCATCGCATCGCATCATATCGCATCGCATCGCGTCGCATCGCATCGCATCGCCTCGCATCGCATCGTATCGCATCGCATCGCATCGCATCGCATCGCATCGCGTCGCATCGCATCGCATCGCCTCGCATCGCCTCGCATCGCCTCGCATCTCATCGCATAGCATCGCATCGCATCGCATTGCATCGCGTCGCATCGCATCGCATCGCATCGCATCGCATCGAATCGCATAGCATCGCATCGCTTCGTATCGCATCGCATCGCATCGCCTTGCATCTCATCGCATCGCATCGCATCGCATCGCATTGCATCGCGTCGCATCGCATCGCATCGCATCGCATCGCATCGCATCGCATCGCCTCACATCGCCTCGCATTGCTTCGCATCGCATCGCATTGCCTCGCATCGCCTCGCATCGCATCGCATTGCATCGCATCGCATCGCATCGCCTCACATCGCCTCGCCTCGCATCGCCTCGCATCATATCGCATCGCATCGCGTCGCATCGCATCGCATCATATCGCATCGCATCGCATCGCATCATATCGCATCGCATCGCGTCGCATCGCATCGCATCGCTTCGCATCGCCTCGCATCTCATCGCATAGCATCGCATCGCATCGCATCGCATCGCATCGCCTCGCATCGCCTCGCATCGCCTCGCATCGCCTCGCATCATATCGCATCGCATCGCGTCGCATCGCATCGCATCATATCGCATCGCATCGCATCGCATCATATCGCATCGCATCGCATCTCATCGCATAGCATCGCCTCGCATCGCCTCGCATCGCCTCGCATCGCATCATATCGCATCGCATCGCGTCGCATCGCATCGCATCATATCGCATCGCATCGAATCGCATCATATCGCATCGCATCGCATCTCATCGCATAGCATCGCCTCGCATCGCCTCGCATCATATCGCATCGCATCGCATCGCATCGCATCGCATCGTATCGCATCGCATCGCATCATATCGCATCGCATCGCATCGCATCGCATCGCATCGTATCGCATCGCATCGCATCTCATCGCATAGCATCGCCTCGCATCGCCTCGCATCGCATCGCATCGCATCATATCGAATCGCATCGCGTCGCATCGCATCGCATCGCCTCGCATCGCCTCACATCTCATCGCATAGCATCGCATCGCAGCGCCTCGCATCTCATCGCATAGCATCGCATCGCATCGCATTGCATCGCGTCGCATCGCATCGCATCGCATCTCAACGCATCGCATCTCATCGCATCGCATCGCCTCGCATCGCCTCGCATCGCCTCGCATCGCATCGTATCGCATCGCATCACATCGCGTCGCATCGCATCGCATCGCCTCGCATCGCCTCACATCTCATCGCATAGCATCGCATCGCAGCGCCTCGCATCTCATCGCATAGCATCGCATCGCATCGCATTGCATCGCGTCGCATCGCATCGCATCGCATCTCAACGCATCGCATCTCATCGCATCGCATCGCCTCGCATCGCCTCGCATCGCCTCGCATCGCATCGTATCGCATCGCATCGCATCGCATCGCATCGCATCGCCTCGCATCGCCTCGCATCGCATCGCATCGCATCATATCGCATCGCATCGCGTCGCATCGCATCGCATCGCCTCGCATCGCATCGTATCGCATCGCATCGCATCGCATCGCATCGCATCGCGTCGCATCGCATCGCATCGCCTCGCATCGCCTCGCATCGCCTCGCATCTCATCGCATAGCATCGCATCGCATCGCATTGCATCGCGTCGCATCGCATCGCATCGCATCGCATCGCATCGAATCGCATAGCATTGCATCGCTTCGTATCGCATCGCATCGCATCGCCTTGCATCTCATCGCATCGCATCGCATCGCATCGCATTGCATTGCGTCGCATCGCATCGCATCGCATCGCATCGCATCGCATCGCATCGCCTCACATCGCCTCGCATTGCTTCGCATCGCATCGCATTGCCTCGCATCGCCTCGCATCGCATCGCATTGCATCGCATCGCATCGCATCGCCTCACATCGCCTCGCCTCGCATCGCCTCGCATCATATCGCATCGCATCGCGTCGCATCGCATCGCATCATATCGCATCGCATCGCATCGCATCATATCGCATCGCATCGCGTCGCATCGCATCGCATCGCTTCGCATCGCCTCGCATCTCATCGCATAGCATCGCATCGCATCGCATCGCATCGCATCGCCTCGCATCGCCTCGCATCGCCTCGCATCGCCTCGCATCATATCGCATCGCATCGCGTCGCATCGCATCGCATCATATCGCATCGCATCGCATCGCATCATATCGCATCGCATCGCATCTCATCGCATAGCATCGCCTCGCATCGCCTCGCATCGCCTCGCATCGCATCATATCGCATCGCATCGCGTCGCATCGCATCGCATCATATCGCATCGCATCGAATCGCATCATATCGCATCGCATCGCATCTCATCGCGTAGCATCGCCTCGCATCGCCTCGCATCATATCGCATCGCATCGCATCGCATCGCATCGCATCGTATCGCATCGCATCGCATCATATCGCATCGCATCGCATCGCATCGCATCGCATCGTATCGCATCGCATCGCATCTCATCGCATAGCATCGCCTCGCATCGCCTCGCATCGCATCGCATCGCATCATATCGAATCGCATCGCGTCGCATCGCATCGCATCGCCTCGCATCGCCTCACATCTCATCGCATAGCATCGCATCGCATCGCATTGCATCGCCTCGCATCGCCTCGCATCGCATCGCATCGCATCATATCGAATCGCATCGCGTCGCATCGCATCGCATCGCCTCGCATCGCCTCACATCTCATCGCATAGCATCGCAGCGCCTCGCATCTCATCGCATAGCATCGCATCGCATCGCATTGCATCGCGTCGCATCGCATCGCATCGCATCTCAACGCATCGCATCTCATCGCATCGCATCGCCTCGCATCGCCTCGCATCGCCTCGCATCATATCGCATCGCATCGCGTCGCATCGCATCGCATCGCATCGCATCGCTTCGCATCGCCTCGCATCGCCTCGCATCGCCTCGCATCTCATCGCATCGCATCGCCTCGCATCGCCTCGCATCGCCTCGCATCATATCGCATCGCATCGCGTCGCATCGCATCGCATCGCCTCGCATCGCCTCACATCTCATCGCATAGCATCGCATCGCAGCGCCTCGCATCTCATCGCATAGCATCGCATCGCATCGCCTCGCATCGCCTCGCATCATATCGCATCGCATCGCATCGCATCTCAACGCATCGCATCGCATCGCCTCGCATCGCCTCGCATCGCCTCGCATCGCCTCGCATCATATCGCATCGCATCGCGTCGCATCGCATCGCATCGCATCGCATCGCTTCGCATCGCCTCGCATCGCCTCGCATCGCCTCGCATCATATCGCATCTCATCGCATAGCATCGCATCGCATCGCATTGCATCGCGTCGCATCGCATCGCATCGCATCGCCTCGCATCGCCTCGCATCGCCTCGCATCGAATCGTATCGCATCGCATCGCATCGCATCGCATCGCATCGTATCGCATCGCATCGCATCGCCTTGCATCGCATCGCATCTCATCGCACTTCATCGCATCTCATCGCATCGCATCGCCTCGCATCGCCTCGCATCATATCGCATCGCATCGCGTCGCATCGCATCGCATCATATCGCATCGCATCGCATCGCATCATATCGCATCGCATCGCGTCGCATCGCATCGTATCGCATCGCATCGCATCTCATCGCATCGCATCGCCTCGCATCGCCCCGCATCGCCTCGCATCGCATCGTATCGCATCGCATCGCATCGCATCGCATCGCATGGCCTCGCATCGCCTCGCATCGCATCGCATCGCATCATATCGCATCGCATCGCGTCGCATCGCATCGCATCGCCTCGCATCGCATTGTATCGCATCGCATCGCATCGCATCGCATCGCATCGCGTCGCATCGCATCGCATCGCCTCGCATCGCCTCGCATCGCCTCGCATCTCATCGCATAGCATCGCATCGCATCGCATTGCATCGCGTCGCATCGCATCGCATCGCATCGCATCGCATTGCATCGCGTCGCATCGCATCGCATCGCATCGCATCGCATCGCCTCACATCGCCTCGCATTGCCTCGCATCGCATCGCATTGCCTCGCATCGCCTCGCATCGCATCGCATTGCATCGCATCGCATCGCATCGCCTCGCATCGCCTCGCATCGCCTCGCATCGCATCGCATCGCATCGCATCGCATCGCCTCACATCGCCTCGCATTGCCTCGCATCGCTTCGCCTCGCATTGCATTGCATCGCATCGCATCGCATCGCATCGCATCGCATCATATCGCCTCGCCTCGCATCGCCTCGCATCGCATCGCATCGCATCGCATCGCATCGCCTCACATCGCCTCGCATTGCCTCGCATCGCATCGCCTCGCATTGCATCGCATCGCATCGCATCGCATCGCCTCACATTGCCTCGCATCGCCTCGCATCGCATCGCATCGCATCGCATCGCTTCGCTTCGCATCGCCTCGCATCGCATTGCATCGCATCGCATCGCATCGCCTCGCATCCCCACGCAACGCATCGCATCGCATCGTATCGCATCGCATCTCATCTCAACGCATCGCATCGCCTCGCATCGCATCAGATCGCATCGCATCGCATCGCCTCGCATCGCCTCGCATCGCCTCGCATCGCATCGCATCGCATCGTATCGCATCGCATCGCATCTCATCGCATCGCATCGCCTCGCATCGCCTCGCATCGCCTCGCATCGCATCGCATTGCATCGCATCGCATCGCATCGCCTCACATCGCCTCGCATCGCCTCGCATCGCATCGCATCGCATCGCATCGCATCGCCTCACATCGCCTCGCATCGCCTCGCATCGCATCGCATCGCATCGCATCGCATCGCCTCACATCGCCTCGCATTGCCTCGCATCGCATCGCATCGCATTGCATCGCGTCGCATCGCATCGCATCGCATCGCATCGCCTCGCATCGCCTCGCATCGCCTCGCATCGAATCGTATCGCATCGCATCGCATCGCATCGCATCGCATCGTATCGCATCGCATCGCATCGCCTTGCATCGCATCGCATCTCATCGCACTTCATCGCATCTCATCGCATCGCATCGCCTCGCATCGCCTCGCATCATATCGCATCGCATCGCGTCGCATCGCATCGCATCATATCGCATCGCATCGCATCGCATCATATCGCATCGCATCGCGTCGCATCGCATCGCATCGCTTCGCATCGCCTCGCATCTCATCGCATAGCATCGCATCGCATCGCATTGCATCGCGTCGCATCGCATCGCATCGCATCGCATCGCATCGCATCGCATCGCATCGTATCGCATCGCATCGCATCTCATCGCATAGCATCGCCTCGCATCGCCTCGCATCGCATCGCATCGCATCATATCGCATCGCATCGCATCGCATCGCATCATATCGCATCGCATCGCATCGCATCGCATCGCATCGTATCGCATCGCATCGCATCTCATCGCATAGCATCGCCTCGCATCGCCTCGCATCGCATCGCATCGCATCATATCGCATCGCATCGCGTCGCATCGCATCGCATCGCCTCGCATCGCCTCACATCTCATCGCATAGCATCGCATCGCAGCGCCTCGCATCTCATCGCATAGCATCGCATCGCATCGCATTGCATCGCGTCGCATCGCATCGCATCGCATCTCAACGCATCGCATCTCATCGCATCGCATCGCCTCGCATCGCCTCGCATCGCCTCGCATCGCATCGTATCGCATCGCATCGCATCGCATCGCATCGCATCGCCTCGCATCGCCTCGCATCGCATCGCATCGCATCATATCGCATCGCATCGCGTCGCATCGCATCGCATCGCCTCGCATCGCATCGTATCGCATCGCATCGCATCGCATCGCATCGCATCGCGTCGCATCGCATCGCATCGCCTCGCATCGCCTCGCATCGCCTCGCATCTCATCGCATAGCATCGCATCGCATCGCATTGCATCGCGTCGCATCGCATCGCATCGCATCGCATCGCATCGAATCGCATAGCATCGCATCGCTTCGTATCGCATCGCATCGCATCGCCTTGCATCTCATCGCATCGCATCGCATCGCATCGCATTGCATCGCGTCGCATCGCATCGCATCGCATCGCATCGCATCGCATCGCATCGCCTCACATCGCCTCGCCTCGCATCGCCTCGCATCATATCGCATCGCATCGCGTCGCATCGCATCGCATCATATCGCATCGCATCGCATCGCATCATATCGCATCGCATCGCGTCGCATCGCATCGCATCGCTTCGCATCGCCTCGCATCTCATCGCATAGCATCGCATCGCATCGCATCGCATCGCATCGCCTCGCATCGCCTCGCATCGCCTCGCATCGCCTCGCATCATATCGCATCGCATCGCGTCGCATCGCATCGCATCATATCGCATCGCATCGCATCGCATCATATCGCATCGCATCGCATCTCATCGCATAGCATCGCCTCGCATCGCCTCGCATCGCCTCGCATCGCATCATATCGCATCGCATCGCGTCGCATCGCATCGCATCATATCGCATCGCATCGAATCGCATCATATCGCATCGCATCGCATCTCATCGCATAGCATCGCCTCGCATCGCCTCGCATCATATCGCATCGCATCGCATCGCATCGCATCGCATCGTATCGCATCGCATCGCATCATATCGCATCGCATCGCATCGCATCGCATCGCATCGTATCGCATCGCATCGCATCTCATCGCATAGCATCGCCTCGCATCGCCTCGCATCGCATCGCATCGCATCATATCGAATCGCATCGCGTCGCATCGCATCGCATCGCCTCGCATCGCCTCACATCTCATCGCATAGCATCGCATCGCAGCGCCTCGCATCTCATCGCATAGCATCGCATCGCATCGCATTGCATCGCGTCGCATCGCATCGCATCGCATCTCAACGCATCGCATCTCATCGCATCGCATCGCCTCGCATCGCCTCGCATCGCCTCGCATCGCATCGTATCGCATCGCATCGCATCGCGTCGCATCGCATCGCATCGCCTCGCATCGCCTCACATCTCATCGCATAGCATCGCATCGCAGCGCCTCGCATCTCATCGCATAGCATCGCATCGCATCGCATTGCATCGCGTCGCATCGCATCGCATCGCATCTCAACGCATCGCATCTCATCGCATCGCATCGCCTCGCATCGCCTCGCATCGCCTCGCATCGCATCGTATCGCATCGCATCGCATCGCATCGCATCGCATCGCCTCGCATCGCCTCGCATCGCATCGCATCGCATCATATCGCATCGCATCGCGTCGCATCGCATCGCATCGCCTCGCATCGCATCGTATCGCATCGCATCGCATCGCATCGCATCGCATCGCGTCGCATCGCATCGCATCGCCTCGCATCGCCTCGCATCGCCTCGCATCTCATCGCATAGCATCGCATCGCATCGCATTGCATCGCGTCGCATCGCATCGCATCGCATCGCATCGCATCGAATCGCATAGCATCGCATCGCTTCGTATCGCATCGCATCGCATCGCCTTGCATCTCATCGCATCGCATCGCATCGCATCGCATTGCATTGCGTCGCATCGCATCGCATCGCATCGCATCGCATCGCATCGCATCGCCTCACATCGCCTCGCATTGCTTCGCATCGCATCGCATTGCCTCGCATCGCCTCGCATCGCATCGCATTGCATCGCATCGCATCGCATCGCCTCACATCGCCTCGCCTCGCATCGCCTCGCATCATATCGCATCGCATCGCGTCGCATCGCATCGCATCATATCGCATCGCATCGCATCGCATCATATCGCATCGCATCGCGTCGCATCGCATCGCATCGCTTCGCATCGCCTCGCATCTCATCGCATAGCATCGCATCGCATCGCATCGCATCGCATCGCCTCGCATCGCCTCGCATCGCCTCGCATCGCCTCGCATCATATCGCATCGCATCGCGTCGCATCGCATCGCATCATATCGCATCGCATCGCATCGCATCATATCGCATCGCATCGCATCTCATCGCATAGCATCGCCTCGCATCGCCTCGCATCGCCTCGCATCGCATCATATCGCATCGCATCGCGTCGCATCGCATCGCATCATATCGCATCGCATCGAATCGCATCATATCGCATCGCATCGCATCTCATCGCGTAGCATCGCCTCGCATCGCCTCGCATCATATCGCATCGCATCGCATCGCATCGCATCGCATCGTATCGCATCGCATCGCATCATATCGCATCGCATCGCATCGCATCGCATCGCATCGTATCGCATCGCATCGCATCTCATCGCATAGCATCGCCTCGCATCGCCTCGCATCGCATCGCATCGCATCATATCGAATCGCATCGCGTCGCATCGCATCGCATCGCCTCGCATCGCCTCACATCTCATCGCATAGCATCGCATCGCATCGCATTGCATCGCCTCGCATCGCCTCGCATCGCATCGCATCGCATCATATCGAATCGCATCGCGTCGCATCGCATCGCATCGCCTCGCATCGCCTCACATCTCATCGCATAGCATCGCAGCGCCTCGCATCTCATCGCATAGCATCGCATCGCATCGCATTGCATCGCGTCGCATCGCATCGCATCGCATCTCAACGCATCGCATCTCATCGCATCGCATCGCCTCGCATCGCCTCGCATCGCCTCGCATCATATCGCATCGCATCGCGTCGCATCGCATCGCATCGCATCGCATCGCTTCGCATCGCCTCGCATCGCCTCGCATCGCCTCGCATCTCATCGCATCGCATCGCCTCGCATCGCCTCGCATCGCCTCGCATCATATCGCATCGCATCGCGTCGCATCGCATCGCATCGCCTCGCATCGCCTCACATCTCATCGCATAGCATCGCATCGCAGCGCCTCGCATCTCATCGCATAGCATCGCATCGCATCGCCTCGCATCGCCTCGCATCATATCGCATCGCATCGCATCGCATCTCAACGCATCGCATCGCATCGCCTCGCATCGCCTCGCATCGCCTCGCATCGCCTCGCATCATATCGCATCGCATCGCGTCGCATCGCATCGCATCGCATCGCATCGCTTCGCATCGCCTCGCATCGCCTCGCATCGCCTCGCATCATATCGCATCTCATCGCATAGCATCGCATCGCATCGCATTGCATCGCGTCGCATCGCATCGCATCGCATCGCCTCGCATCGCCTCGCATCGCCTCGCATCGAATCGTATCGCATCGCATCGCATCGCATCGCATCGCATCGTATCGCATCGCATCGCATCGCCTTGCATCGCATCGCATCTCATCGCACTTCATCGCATCTCATCGCATCGCATCGCCTCGCATCGCCTCGCATCATATCGCATCGCATCGCGTCGCATCGCATCGCATCATATCGCATCGCATCGCATCGCATCATATCGCATCGCATCGCGTCGCATCGCATCGTATCGCATCGCATCGCATCTCATCGCATCGCATCGCCTCGCATCGCCCCGCATCGCCTCGCATCGCATCGTATCGCATCGCATCGCATCGCATCGCATCGCATGGCCTCGCATCGCCTCGCATCGCATCGCATCGCATCATATCGCATCGCATCGCGTCGCATCGCATCGCATCGCCTCGCATCGCATTGTATCGCATCGCATCGCATCGCATCGCATCGCATCGCGTCGCATCGCATCGCATCGCCTCGCATCGCCTCGCATCGCCTCGCATCTCATCGCATAGCATCGCATCGCATCGCATTGCATCGCGTCGCATCGCATCGCATCGCATCGCATCGCATTGCATCGCGTCGCATCGCATCGCATCGCATCGCATCGCATCGCCTCACATCGCCTCGCATTGCTTCGCATCGCATCGCATTGCCTCGCATCGCCTCGCATCGCATCGCATTGCATCGCATCGCATCGCATCGCCTCGCATCGCCTCGCATCGCCTCGCATCGCATCGCATCGCATCGCATCGCATCGCCTCACATCGCCTCGCATTGCCTCGCATCGCTTCGCCTCGCATTGCATTGCATCGCATCGCATCGCATCGCATCGCATCGCATCATATCGCCTCGCCTCGCATCGCCTCGCATCGCATCGCATCGCATCGCATCGCATCGCCTCACATCGCCTCGCATTGCCTCGCATCGCATCGCCTCGCATTGCATCGCATCGCATCGCATCGCATCGCCTCACATTGCCTCGCATCGCCTCGCATCGCATCGCATCGCATCGCATCGCTTCGCTTCGCATCGCCTCGCATCGCATTGCATCGCATCGCATCGCATCGCCTCGCATCCCCACGCAACGCATCGCATCGCATCGTATCGCATCGCATCTCATCTCAACGCATCGCATCGCCTCGCATCGCATCAGATCGCATCGCATCGCATCGCCTCGCATCGCCTCGCATCGCCTCGCATCGCATCGCATCGCATCGTATCGCATCGCATCGCATCTCATCGCATCGCATCGCCTCGCATCGCCTCGCATCGCCTCGCATCGCATCGCATTGCATCGCATCGCATCGCATCGCCTCACATCGCCTCGCATCGCCTCGCATCGCATCGCATCGCATCGCATCGCATCGCCTCACATCGCCTCGCATTGCCTCGCATCGCATCGCCTCGCATTGCATCGCATCGCATCGCATCGCATCGCATCGCATCGCATCGCATCGCATCGCATCGCTTCGCATCGCATCGCTTCGCTTCGCATCGCCTCGCATCGCATTGCATCGCATCGCATCGCATCGCCTCACATCGCCTCGCATTGCCTCGCATCGCATCGCCTCGCATTGCATCGCATCGCATCGCATCGCATCGCCTCACATTGCCTCGCATCGCCTCGCATCGCATCGCATCGCATCGCATCGCTTCGCTTCGCATCGCCTCGCCTCGCATCGCCTCGCAACGCATCGCATCGCATCGCATCGCCTCACATCGCCTCGCATTGCCTCGCATCGCATCGCCTCGCATTGCATCGCATCGCATCGCATCGCATCGCCTCACATTGCCTCGCATCGCCTCGCATCGCATCGCATTGCATCGCATCTCATCTAAACGCATCGCATCGCATCGCATCTCATCTAAACGCATCGCATCGCCTCGCATCGCCTCGCATCGCATCAGATCGCATTGCATTGCATCGCCTCGCATCGCCTCGCATCGCCTCGCATCGCATCGCATCGCATCAGATCGCATCGCATTGCATCGCCTTGCATCGCCTCGCATCGCCTCGCATCGCATCGCATCGCATCGTATCGCATCGCATCTCATCTAAACGCATCGCATCGCCTCGCATCGCCTCGCATCGCATCAGATCGTATCGCATTGCATCGCCTCGCATCGCCTCGCATCGCCTCGCATCGCATCGCATCGCATCGTATCGCATCGCATCGCATCTCATCGCATCTCATCGCTTCGCATCGCCTCGCATCTCATCGCATAGCATCGCATCGCATCGCATTGCATCGCGTCGCATCGCATCGCATCGCATCGCATCGCCTCGCATCGCCTCGCATCGCCTCGCATCGCCTCGCATCGCCTCGCATCATATCGCATCGCATCGCGTCGCATCGCATCGCATCGCCTCGCATCGCCTCGCATCTCATCGCATAGCATCGCATCGCATCGCATCGCATCGCATCGCCTCGCATCGCCTCGCATCGCCTCGCATCGCCTCGCATCATATCGCATCGCATCGCGTCGCATCGCATCGCATCATATCGCATCGCATCGCATCGCATCATATCGCATCGCATCGCATCTCATCGCATAGCATCGCCTCGCATCGCCTCGCATCGCCTCGCATCGCATCATATCGCATCGCATCGCGTCGCATCGCATCGCATCATATCGCATCGCATCGAATCGCATCATATCGCATCGCATCGCATCTCATCGCGTAGCATCGCCTCGCATCGCCTCGCATCATATCGCATCGCATCGCATCGCATCGCATCGCATCGTATCGCATCGCATCGCATCATATCGCATCGCATCGCATCGCATCGCATCGCATCGTATCGCATCGCATCGCATCTCATCGCATAGCATCGCCTCGCATCGCCTCGCATCGCATCGCATCGCATCATATCGAATCGCATCGCGTCGCATCGCATCGCATCGCCTCGCATCGCCTCACATCTCATCGCATAGCATCGCATCGCATCGCATTGCATCGCCTCGCATCGCCTCGCATCGCATCGCATCGCATCATATCGAATCGCATCGCGTCGCATCGCATCGCATCGCCTCGCATCGCCTCACATCTCATCGCATAGCATCGCAGCGCCTCGCATCTCATCGCATAGCATCGCATCGCATCGCATTGCATCGCGTCGCATCGCATCGCATCGCATCTCAACGCATCGCATCTCATCGCATCGCATCGCCTCGCATCGCCTCGCATCGCCTCGCATCATATCGCATCGCATCGCGTCGCATCGCATCGCATCGCATCGCATCGCTTCGCATCGCCTCGCATCGCCTCGCATCGCCTCGCATCTCATCGCATCGCATCGCCTCGCATCGCCTCGCATCGCCTCGCATCATATCGCATCGCATCGCGTCGCATCGCATCGCATCGCCTCGCATCGCCTCACATCTCATCGCATAGCATCGCATCGCAGCGCCTCGCATCTCATCGCATAGCATCGCATCGCATCGCCTCGCATCGCCTCGCATCATATCGCATCGCATCGCATCGCATCTCAACGCATCGCATCGCATCGCCTCGCATCGCCTCGCATCGCCTCGCATCGCCTCGCATCATATCGCATCGCATCGCGTCGCATCGCATCGCATCGCATCGCATCGCTTCGCATCGCCTCGCATCGCCTCGCATCGCCTCGCATCATATCGCATCTCATCGCATAGCATCGCATCGCATCGCATTGCATCGCGTCGCATCGCATCGCATCGCATCGCCTCGCATCGCCTCGCATCGCCTCGCATCGAATCGTATCGCATCGCATCGCATCGCATCGCATCGCATCGTATCGCATCGCATCGCATCGCCTTGCATCGCATCGCATCTCATCGCACTTCATCGCATCTCATCGCATCGCATCGCCTCGCATCGCCTCGCATCATATCGCATCGCATCGCGTCGCATCGCATCGCATCATATCGCATCGCATCGCATCGCATCATATCGCATCGCATCGCGTCGCATCGCATCGTATCGCATCGCATCGCATCTCATCGCATCGCATCGCCTCGCATCGCCCCGCATCGCCTCGCATCGCATCGTATCGCATCGCATCGCATCGCATCGCATCGCATGGCCTCGCATCGCCTCGCATCGCATCGCATCGCATCATATCGCATCGCATCGCGTCGCATCGCATCGCATCGCCTCGCATCGCATTGTATCGCATCGCATCGCATCGCATCGCATCGCATCGCGTCGCATCGCATCGCATCGCCTCGCATCGCCTCGCATCGCCTCGCATCTCATCGCATAGCATCGCATCGCATCGCATTGCATCGCGTCGCATCGCATCGCATCGCATCGCATCGCCTCACATCGCCTCGCATTGCCTCGCATCGCATCGCATTGCCTCGCATCGCCTCGCATCGCATCGCATTGCATCGCATCGCATCGCATCGCCTCGCATCGCCTCGCATCGCCTCGCATCGCATCGCATCGCATCGCATCGCATCGCCTCACATCGCCTCGCATTGCCTCGCATCGCTTCGCCTCGCATTGCATTGCATCGCATCGCATCGCATCGCATCGCATCGCATCATATCGCCTCGCCTCGCATCGCCTCGCATCGCATCGCATCGCATCGCATCGCATCGCCTCACATCGCCTCGCATTGCCTCGCATCGCATCGCCTCGCATTGCATCGCATCGCATCGCATCGCATCGCCTCACATTGCCTCGCATCGCCTCGCATCGCATCGCATCGCATCGCATCGCTTCGCTTCGCATCGCCTCGCATCGCATTGCATCGCATCGCATCGCATCGCCTCGCATCCCCACGCAACGCATCGCATCGCATCGTATCGCATCGCATCTCATCTCAACGCATCGCATCGCCTCGCATCGCATCAGATCGCATCGCATCGCATCGCCTCGCATCGCCTCGCATCGCCTCGCATCGCATCGCATCGCATCGTATCGCATCGCATCGCATCTCATCGCATCGCATCGCCTCGCATCGCCTCGCATCGCCTCGCATCGCATCGCATTGCATCGCATCGCATCGCATCGCCTCACATCGCCTCGCATCGCCTCGCATCGCATCGCATCGCATCGCATCGCATCGCCTCACATCGCCTCGCATCGCCTCGCATCGCATCGCATCGCATCGCATCGCATCGCCTCACATCGCCTCGCATTGCCTCGCATCGCATCGCATCGCATTGCATCGCGTCGCATCGCATCGCATCGCATCGCATCGCCTCGCATCGCCTCGCATCGCCTCGCATCGAATCGTATCGCATCGCATCGCATCGCATCGCATCGCATCGTATCGCATCGCATCGCATCGCCTTGCATCGCATCGCATCTCATCGCACTTCATCGCATCTCATCGCATCGCATCGCCTCGCATCGCCTCGCATCATATCGCATCGCATCGCGTCGCATCGCATCGCATCATATCGCATCGCATCGCATCGCATCATATCGCATCGCATCGCGTCGCATCGCATCGCATCGCTTCGCATCGCCTCGCATCTCATCGCATAGCATCGCATCGCATCGCATTGCATCGCGTCGCATCGCATCGCATCGCATCGCATCGCATCGCATCGCATCGCATCGTATCGCATCGCATCGCATCTCATCGCATAGCATCGCCTCGCATCGCCTCGCATCGCATCGCATCGCATCATATCGCATCGCATCGCATCATATCGCATCGCATCGCATCGCATCGCATCGCATCGTATCGCATCGCATCGCATCTCATCGCATAGCATCGCCTCGCATCGCCTCGCATCGCATCGCATCGCATCATATCGCATCGCATCGCGTCGCATCGCATCGCATCGCCTCGCATCGCCTCACATCTCATCGCATAGCATCGCATCGCAGCGCCTCGCATCTCATCGCATAGCATCGCATCGCATCGCATTGCATCGCGTCGCATCGCATCGCATCGCATCTCAACGCATCGCATCTCATCGCATCGCATCGCCTCGCATCGCCTCGCATCGCCTCGCATCGCATCGTATCGCATCGCATCGCATCGCATCGCATCGCATCGCCTCGCATCGCCTCGCATCGCATCGCATCGCATCATATCGCATCGCATCGCGTCGCATCGCATCGCATCGCCTCGCATCGCATCGTATCGCATCGCATCGCATCGCATCGCATCGCATCGCGTCGCATCGCATCGCATCGCCTCGCATCGCCTCGCATCGCCTCGCATCTCATCGCATAGCATCGCATCGCATCGCATTGCATCGCGTCGCATCGCATCGCATCGCATCGCATCGCATCGAATCGCATAGCATCGCATCGCTTCGTATCGCATCGCATCGCATCGCCTTGCATCTCATCGCATCGCATCGCATCGCATCGCATTGCATCGCGTCGCATCGCATCGCATCGCATCGCATCGCATCGCATCGCATCGCCTCACATCGCCTCGCATTGCTTCGCATCGCATCGCATTGCCTCGCATCGCCTCGCATCGCATCGCATTGCATCGCATCGCATCGCATCGCCTCACATCGCCTCGCCTCGCATCGCCTCGCATCATATCGCATCGCATCGCGTCGCATCGCATCGCATCATATCGCATCGCATCGCATCGCATCATATCGCATCGCATCGCGTCGCATCGCATCGCATCGCTTCGCATCGCCTCGCATCTCATCGCATAGCATCGCATCGCATCGCATCGCATCGCATCGCCTCGCATCGCCTCGCATCGCCTCGCATCGCCTCGCATCATATCGCATCGCATCGCGTCGCATCGCATCGCATCATATCGCATCGCATCGCATCGCATCATATCGCATCGCATCGCATCTCATCGCATAGCATCGCCTCGCATCGCCTCGCATCGCCTCGCATCGCATCATATCGCATCGCATCGCGTCGCATCGCATCGCATCATATCGCATCGCATCGAATCGCATCATATCGCATCGCATCGCATCTCATCGCATAGCATCGCCTCGCATCGCCTCGCATCATATCGCATCGCATCGCATCGCATCGCATCGCATCGTATCGCATCGCATCGCATCATATCGCATCGCATCGCATCGCATCGCATCGCATCGTATCGCATCGCATCGCATCTCATCGCATAGCATCGCCTCGCATCGCCTCGCATCGCATCGCATCGCATCATATCGAATCGCATCGCGTCGCATCGCATCGCATCGCCTCGCATCGCCTCACATCTCATCGCATAGCATCGCATCGCAGCGCCTCGCATCTCATCGCATAGCATCGCATCGCATCGCATTGCATCGCGTCGCATCGCATCGCATCGCATCTCAACGCATCGCATCTCATCGCATCGCATCGCCTCGCATCGCCTCGCATCGCCTCGCATCGCATCGTATCGCATCGCATCGCATCGCGTCGCATCGCATCGCATCGCCTCGCATCGCCTCACATCTCATCGCATAGCATCGCATCGCAGCGCCTCGCATCTCATCGCATAGCATCGCATCGCATCGCATTGCATCGCGTCGCATCGCATCGCATCGCATCTCAACGCATCGCATCTCATCGCATCGCATCGCCTCGCATCGCCTCGCATCGCCTCGCATCGCATCGTATCGCATCGCATCGCATCGCATCGCATCGCATCGCCTCGCATCGCCTCGCATCGCATCGCATCGCATCATATCGCATCGCATCGCGTCGCATCGCATCGCATCGCCTCGCATCATATCGCATCGCATCGCGTCGCATCGCATCGCATCATATCGCATCGCATCGCATCGCATCATATCGCATCGCATCGCGTCGCATCGCATCGCATCGCTTCGCATCGCCTCGCATCTCATCGCATAGCATCGCATCGCATCGCATTGCATCGCGTCGCATCGCATCGCATCGCATCGCATCGCATCGCATCGCATCGCATCGTATCGCATCGCATCGCATCTCATCGCATAGCATCGCCTCGCATCGCCTCGCATCGCATCGCATCGCATCATATCGCATCGCATCGCATCATATCGCATCGCATCGCATCGCATCGCATCGCATCGCCTCGCATCATATCGCATCGCATCGCGTCGCATCGCATCGCATCATATCGCATCGCATCGCATCGCATCGCATCGCATCGCATCGCATCGTATCGCATCGCATCGCATCTCATCGCATAGCATCGCCTCGCATCGCCTCGCATCGCATCGCATCGCATCATATCGCATCGCATCGCACTTCATCGCATCTCATCGCATCGCATCGCCTCGCATCGCCTCGCATCATATCGCATCGCATCGCGTCGCATCGCATCGCATCATATCGCATCGCATCGCATCGCATCATATCGCATCGCATCGCGTCGCATCGCATCGCATCGCTTCGCATCGCCTCGCATCTCATCGCATAGCATCGCATCGCATCGCATTGCATCGCGTCGCATCGCATCGCATCGCATCGCATCGCATCGCATCGCATCGCATCGTATCGCATCGCATCGCATCTCATCGCATAGCATCGCCTCGCATCGCCTCGCATCGCATCGCATCGCATCATATCGCATCGCATCGCATCATATCGCATCGCATCGCATCGCATCGCATCGCATCGTATCGCATCGCATCGCATCTCATCGCATAGCATCGCCTCGCATCGCCTCGCATCGCATCGCATCGCATCATATCGCATCGCATCGCGTCGCATCGCATCGCATCGCCTCGCATCGCCTCACATCTCATCGCATAGCATCGCATCGCAGCGCCTCGCATCTCATCGCATAGCATCGCATCGCATCGCATTGCATCGCGTCGCATCGCATCGCATCGCATCTCAACGCATCGCATCTCATCGCATCGCATCGCCTCGCATCGCCTCGCATCGCCTCGCATCGCATCGTATCGCATCGCATCGCATCGCATCGCATCGCATCGCCTCGCATCGCCTCGCATCGCATCGCATCGCATCATATCGCATCGCATCGCGTCGCATCGCATCGCATCGCCTCGCATCGCATCGTATCGCATCGCATCGCATCGCATCGCATCGCATCGCGTCGCATCGCATCGCATCGCCTCGCATCGCCTCGCATCGCCTCGCATCTCATCGCATAGCATCGCATCGCATCGCATTGCATCGCGTCGCATCGCATCGCATCGCATCGCATCGCATCGAATCGCATAGCATCGCATCGCTTCGTATCGCATCGCATCGCATCGCCTTGCATCTCATCGCATCGCATCGCATCGCATCGCATTGCATCGCGTCGCATCGCATCGCATCGCATCGCATCGCATCGCATCGCATCGCCTCACATCGCCTCGCATTGCTTCGCATCGCATCGCATTGCCTCGCATCGCCTCGCATCGCATCGCATTGCATCGCATCGCATCGCATCGCCTCACATCGCCTCGCCTCGCATCGCCTCGCATCATATCGCATCGCATCGCGTCGCATCGCATCGCATCATATCGCATCGCATCGCATCGCATCATATCGCATCGCATCGCGTCGCATCGCATCGCATCGCTTCGCATCGCCTCGCATCTCATCGCATAGCATCGCATCGCATCGCATCGCATCGCATCGCCTCGCATCGCCTCGCATCGCCTCGCATCGCCTCGCATCATATCGCATCGCATCGCGTCGCATCGCATCGCATCATATCGCATCGCATCGCATCGCATCATATCGCATCGCATCGCATCTCATCGCATAGCATCGCCTCGCATCGCCTCGCATCGCCTCGCATCGCATCATATCGCATCGCATCGCGTCGCATCGCATCGCATCATATCGCATCGCATCGAATCGCATCATATCGCATCGCATCGCATCTCATCGCATAGCATCGCCTCGCATCGCCTCGCATCATATCGCATCGCATCGCATCGCATCGCATCGCATCGTATCGCATCGCATCGCATCATATCGCATCGCATCGCATCGCATCGCATCGCATCGTATCGCATCGCATCGCATCTCATCGCATAGCATCGCCTCGCATCGCCTCGCATCGCATCGCATCGCATCATATCGAATCGCATCGCGTCGCATCGCATCGCATCGCCTCGCATCGCCTCACATCTCATCGCATAGCATCGCATCGCAGCGCCTCGCATCTCATCGCATAGCATCGCATCGCATCGCATTGCATCGCGTCGCATCGCATCGCATCGCATCTCAACGCATCGCATCTCATCGCATCGCATCGCCTCGCATCGCCTCGCATCGCCTCGCATCGCATCGTATCGCATCGCATCGCATCGCGTCGCATCGCATCGCATCGCCTCGCATCGCCTCACATCTCATCGCATAGCATCGCATCGCAGCGCCTCGCATCTCATCGCATAGCATCGCATCGCATCGCATTGCATCGCGTCGCATCGCATCGCATCGCATCTCAACGCATCGCATCTCATCGCATCGCATCGCCTCGCATCGCCTCGCATCGCCTCGCATCGCATCGTATCGCATCGCATCGCATCGCATCGCATCGCATCGCCTCGCATCGCCTCGCATCGCATCGCATCGCATCATATCGCATCGCATCGCGTCGCATCGCATCGCATCGCCTCGCATCGCATCGTATCGCATCGCATCGCATCGCATCGCATCGCATCGCGTCGCATCGCATCGCATCGCCTCGCATCGCCTCGCATCGCCTCGCATCTCATCGCATAGCATCGCATCGCATCGCATTGCATCGCGTCGCATCGCATCGCATCGCATCGCATCGCATCGAATCGCATAGCATCGCATCGCTTCGTATCGCATCGCATCGCATCGCCTTGCATCTCATCGCATCGCATCGCATCGCATCGCATTGCATTGCGTCGCATCGCATCGCATCGCATCGCATCGCATCGCATCGCATCGCCTCACATCGCCTCGCATTGCTTCGCATCGCATCGCATTGCCTCGCATCGCCTCGCATCGCATCGCATTGCATCGCATCGCATCGCATCGCCTCACATCGCCTCGCCTCGCATCGCCTCGCATCATATCGCATCGCATCGCGTCGCATCGCATCGCATCATATCGCATCGCATCGCATCGCATCATATCGCATCGCATCGCGTCGCATCGCATCGCATCGCTTCGCATCGCCTCGCATCTCATCGCATAGCATCGCATCGCATCGCATCGCATCGCATCGCCTCGCATCGCCTCGCATCGCCTCGCATCGCCTCGCATCATATCGCATCGCATCGCGTCGCATCGCATCGCATCATATCGCATCGCATCGCATCGCATCATATCGCATCGCATCGCATCTCATCGCATAGCATCGCCTCGCATCGCCTCGCATCGCCTCGCATCGCATCATATCGCATCGCATCGCGTCGCATCGCATCGCATCATATCGCATCGCATCGAATCGCATCATATCGCATCGCATCGCATCTCATCGCGTAGCATCGCCTCGCATCGCCTCGCATCATATCGCATCGCATCGCATCGCATCGCATCGCATCGTATCGCATCGCATCGCATCATATCGCATCGCATCGCATCGCATCGCATCGCATCGTATCGCATCGCATCGCATCTCATCGCATAGCATCGCCTCGCATCGCCTCGCATCGCATCGCATCGCATCATATCGAATCGCATCGCGTCGCATCGCATCGCATCGCCTCGCATCGCCTCACATCTCATCGCATAGCATCGCATCGCATCGCATTGCATCGCCTCGCATCGCCTCGCATCGCATCGCATCGCATCATATCGAATCGCATCGCGTCGCATCGCATCGCATCGCCTCGCATCGCCTCACATCTCATCGCATAGCATCGCAGCGCCTCGCATCTCATCGCATAGCATCGCATCGCATCGCATTGCATCGCGTCGCATCGCATCGCATCGCATCTCAACGCATCGCATCTCATCGCATCGCATCGCCTCGCATCGCCTCGCATCGCCTCGCATCATATCGCATCGCATCGCGTCGCATCGCATCGCATCGCCTCGCATCGCCTCACATCTCATCGCATAGCATCGCATCGCAGCGCCTCGCATCTCATCGCATAGCATCGCATCGCATCGCCTCGCATCGCCTCGCATCATATCGCATCGCATCGCATCGCATCTCAACGCATCGCATCGCATCGCCTCGCATCGCCTCGCATCGCCTCGCATCGCCTCGCATCATATCGCATCGCATCGCGTCGCATCGCATCGCATCGCATCGCATCGCTTCGCATCGCCTCGCATCGCCTCGCATCGCCTCGCATCATATCGCATCTCATCGCATAGCATCGCATCGCATCGCATTGCATCGCGTCGCATCGCATCGCATCGCATCGCCTCGCATCGCCTCGCATCGCCTCGCATCATATCGCATCTCATCGCATAGCATCGCATCGCATCGCATTGCATCGCGTCGCATCGCATCGCTTCGCATCGCCTCGCATCGCCTCGCATCGCCTCGCATCATATCGCATCGCATCGCGTCGCATCGCATCGCATCATATCGCATCGCATCGTATCGCATCGCATCGCATCGCCTTGCATCGCATCGCATCTCATCGCACTTCATCGCATCTCATCGCATCGCATCGCCTCGCATCGCCTCGCATCATATCGCATCGCATCGCGTCGCATCGCATCGCATCATATCGCATCGCATCGCATCGCATCATATCGCATCGCATCGCGTCGCATCGCATCGTATCGCATCGCATCGCATCTCATCGCATCGCATCGCCTCGCATCGCCCCGCATCGCCTCGCATCGCATCGTATCGCATCGCATCGCATCGCATCGCATCGCATGGCCTCGCATCGCCTCGCATCGCATCGCATCGCATCATATCGCATCGCATCGCGTCGCATCGCATCGCATCGCCTCGCATCGCATTGTATCGCATCGCATCGCATCGCATCGCATCGCATCGCGTCGCATCGCATCGCATCGCCTCGCATCGCCTCGCATCGCCTCGCATCTCATCGCATAGCATCGCATCGCATCGCATTGCATCGCGTCGCATCGCATCGCATCGCATCGCATCGCATTGCATCGCGTCGCATCGCATCGCATCGCATCGCATCGCATCGCCTCACATCGCCTCGCATTGCCTCGCATCGCATCGCATTGCCTCGCATCGCCTCGCATCGCATCGCATTGCATCGCATCGCATCGCATCGCCTCGCATCGCCTCGCATCGCCTCGCATCGCATCGCATCGCATCGCATCGCATCGCCTCACATCGCCTCGCATTGCCTCGCATCGCTTCGCCTCGCATTGCATTGCATCGCATCGCATCGCATCGCATCGCATCGCATCATATCGCCTCGCCTCGCATCGCCTCGCATCGCATCGCATCGCATCGCATCGCATCGCCTCACATCGCCTCGCATTGCCTCGCATCGCATCGCCTCGCATTGCATCGCATCGCATCGCATCGCATCGCCTCACATTGCCTCGCATCGCCTCGCATCGCATCGCATCGCATCGCATCGCTTCGCTTCGCATCGCCTCGCATCGCATTGCATCGCATCGCATCGCATCGCCTCGCATCCCCACGCAACGCATCGCATCGCATCGTATCGCATCGCATCTCATCTCAACGCATCGCATCGCCTCGCATCGCATCAGATCGCATCGCATCGCATCGCCTCGCATCGCCTCGCATCGCCTCGCATCGCATCGCATCGCATCGTATCGCATCGCATCGCATCTCATCGCATCGCATCGCCTCGCATCGCCTCGCATCGCCTCGCATCGCATCGCATTGCATCGCATCGCATCGCATCGCCTCACATCGCCTCGCATCGCCTCGCATCGCATCGCATCGCATCGCATCGCATCGCCTCACATCGCCTCGCATTGCCTCGCATCGCATCGCCTCGCATTGCATCGCATCGCATCGCATCGCATCGCATCGCATCGCATCGCATCGCATCGCATCGCTTCGCATCGCATCGCTTCGCTTCGCATCGCCTCGCATCGCATTGCATCGCATCGCATCGCATCGCCTCACATCGCCTCGCATTGCCTCGCATCGCATCGCCTCGCATTGCATCGCATCGCATCGCATCGCATCGCCTCACATTGCCTCGCATCGCCTCGCATCGCATCGCATCGCATCGCATCGCTTCGCTTCGCATCGCCTCGCCTCGCATCGCCTCGCAACGCATCGCATCGCATCGCATCGCCTCACATCGCCTCGCATTGCCTCGCATCGCATCGCCTCGCATTGCATCGCATCGCATCGCATCGCATCGCCTCACATTGCCTCGCATCGCCTCGCATCGCATCGCATTGCATCGCATCTCATCTAAACGCATCGCATCGCATCGCATCTCATCTAAACGCATCGCATCGCCTCGCATCGCCTCGCATCGCATCAGATCGCATTGCATTGCATCGCCTCGCATCGCCTCGCATCGCCTCGCATCGCATCGCATCGCATCAGATCGCATCGCATTGCATCGCCTTGCATCGCCTCGCATCGCCTCGCATCGCATCGCATCGCATCGTATCGCATCGCATCTCATCTAAACGCATCGCATCGCCTCGCATCGCCTCGCATCGCATCAGATCGTATCGCATTGCATCGCCTCGCATCGCCTCGCATCGCCTCGCATCGCATCGCATCGCATCGTATCGCATCGCATCGCATCTCATCGCATCTCATCGCTTCGCATCGCCTCGCATCTTATCGCATAGCATCGCATCGCATCGCATTGCATCGCGTCGCATCGCATCGCATCGCATCGCATCGCCTCGCATCGCCTCGCATCGCCTCGCATCGCCTCGCATCGCCTCGCATCATATCGCATCGCATCGCGTCGCATCGCATCGCATCGCCTCGCATCGCCTCGCATCTCATCGCATAGCATCGCATCGCATCGCATTGCATCGCGTCGCATAGCATTGCATCGCATCTCAACGCATCGCATCGCCTCGCATCGCGTCGCATCGCATCGCATCATATCGCATCGCATCGCATCGCATCGCCTCGCATCGCCTCGCATCGCCTCGCATCGCCTCGCATCGCCTCGCATCATATCGCATCGCATCGCGTCGCATCGCATCGCATCGCATCGCATCGCCTCGCATCGCCTCGCATCGCCTCGCATCGCCTCGCATCATATCGCATCTCATCGCATAGCATCGCATCGCATCGCATTGCATCGCGTCGCATCGCATCGCATCGCATCGCATCGCCTCGCATCGCCTCGCATCGCCTCGCATCGAATCGTATCGCATCGCATCGCATCGCATCGCATCGCATCGTATCGCATCGCATCGCATCGCCTTGCATCGCATCGCATCTCATCGCACTTCATCGCATCTCATCGCATCGCATCGCCTCGCATCGCCTCGCATCATATCGCATCGCATCGCGTCGCATCGCATCGCATCATATCGCATCGCATCGCATCGCATCATATCGCATCGCATCGCGTCGCATCGCATCGCATCGCTTCGCATCGCCTCGCATCTCATCGCATAGCATCGCATCGCATCGCATTGCATCGCGTCGCATCGCATCGCATCGCATCGCATCGCATCGCATCGCATCGCATCGCATCGTATCGCATCGCATCGCATCTCATCGCATAGCATCGCCTCGCATCGCCTCGCATCGCATCGCATCGCATCATATCGCATCGCATCGCATCGCATCGCATCATATCGCATCGCATCGCATCGCATCGCATCGCATCGTATCGCATCGCATCGCATCTCATCGCATAGCATCGCCTCGCATCGCCTCGCATCGCATCGCATCGCATCATATCGCATCGCATCGCGTCGCATCGCATCGCATCGCCTCGCATCGCCTCACATCTCATCGCATAGCATCGCATCGCAGCGCCTCGCATCTCATCGCATAGCATCGCATCGCATCGCATTGCATCGCGTCGCATCGCATCGCATCGCATCTCAACGCATCGCATCTCATCGCATCGCATCGCCTCGCATCGCCTCGCATCGCCTCGCATCGCATCGTATCGCATCGCATCGCATCGCATCGCATCGCATCGCCTCGCATCGCCTCGCATCGCATCGCATCGCATCATATCGCATCGCATCGCGTCGCATCGCATCGCATCGCCTCGCATCGCATCGTATCGCATCGCATCGCATCGCATCGCATCGCATCGCGTCGCATCGCATCGCATCGCCTCGCATCGCCTCGCATCGCCTCGCATCTCATCGCATAGCATCGCATCGCATCGCATTGCATCGCGTCGCATCGCATCGCATCGCATCGCATCGCATCGAATCGCATAGCATCGCATCGCTTCGTATCGCATCGCATCGCATCGCCTTGCATCTCATCGCATCGCATCGCATCGCATCGCATTGCATCGCGTCGCATCGCATCGCATCGCATCGCATCGCATCGCATCGCATCGCCTCACATCGCCTCGCATTGCTTCGCATCGCATCGCATTGCCTCGCATCGCCTCGCATCGCATCGCATTGCATCGCATCGCATCGCATCGCCTCACATCGCCTCGCCTCGCATCGCCTCGCATCATATCGCATCGCATCGCGTCGCATCGCATCGCATCATATCGCATCGCATCGCATCGCATCATATCGCATCGCATCGCGTCGCATCGCATCGCATCGCTTCGCATCGCCTCGCATCTCATCGCATAGCATCGCATCGCATCGCATCGCATCGCATCGCCTCGCATCGCCTCGCATCGCCTCGCATCGCCTCGCATCATATCGCATCGCATCGCGTCGCATCGCATCGCATCATATCGCATCGCATCGCATCGCATCATATCGCATCGCATCGCATCTCATCGCATAGCATCGCCTCGCATCGCCTCGCATCGCCTCGCATCGCATCATATCGCATCGCATCGCGTCGCATCGCATCGCATCATATCGCATCGCATCGAATCGCATCATATCGCATCGCATCGCATCTCATCGCATAGCATCGCCTCGCATCGCCTCGCATCATATCGCATCGCATCGCATCGCATCGCATCGCATCGTATCGCATCGCATCGCATCATATCGCATCGCATCGCATCGCATCGCATCGCATCGTATCGCATCGCATCGCATCTCATCGCATAGCATCGCCTCGCATCGCCTCGCATCGCATCGCATCGCATCATATCGAATCGCATCGCGTCGCATCGCATCGCATCGCCTCGCATCGCCTCACATCTCATCGCATAGCATCGCATCGCAGCGCCTCGCATCTCATCGCATAGCATCGCATCGCATCGCATTGCATCGCGTCGCATCGCATCGCATCGCATCTCAACGCATCGCATCTCATCGCATCGCATCGCCTCGCATCGCCTCGCATCGCCTCGCATCGCATCGTATCGCATCGCATCGCATCGCATCGCATCGCATCGCCTCGCATCGCCTCGCATCGCATCGCATCGCATCATATCGCATCGCATCGCGTCGCATCGCATCGCATCGCCTCGCATCGCATCGTATCGCATCGCATCGCATCGCATCGCATCGCATCGCGTCGCATCGCATCGCATCGCCTCGCATCGCCTCGCATCGCCTCGCATCTCATCGCATAGCATCGCATCGCATCGCATTGCATCGCGTCGCATCGCATCGCATCGCATCGCATCGCATCGAATCACATAGCATCGCATCGCCTCGTATGGCATCGCATCGCATCGCCTTGCATCTCATCGCATCGCATCGCATCGCATCGCATTGCATCGCGTCGCATCGCATCGCATCGCATCGCATCGCATCGCATCGCATCGCCTCACATCGCCTCGCATTGCTTCGCATCGCATCGCATTGCCTCGCATCGCCTCGCATCGCATCGCATTGCATCGCATCGCATCGCATCGCCTCACATCGCCTCGCATTGCATCGCATCTCATCGCATCGCATCGCATCGCATCGCATTGCATCGCGTCGCATCGCATCGCATCGCATCGCATCGCATCGCATCGCATCGCCTCACATCGCCTCGCATTGCTTCGCATCGCATCGCATTGCCTCGCATCGCCTCGCATCGCATCGCATTGCATCGCATCGCATCGCATCGCATCGCCTCACATCGCCTCGCATTGCCTCGCATCGCATCGCCTCGCATTGCATCGCATCGCATCGCATCGCATCGCATCGCATCGCATCGCATCGCATCGCATCGCATCGCATCGCATCGCATCGCCTCACATCGCCTCGCATTGCTTCGCATCGCATCGCATTGCCTCGCATCGCCTCGCATCGCATCGCATTGCATCGCATCGCATCGCATCGCCTCACATCGCCTCGCATTGCATCGCATCTCATCGCATCGCATCGCATCGCATCGCATTGCATCGCGTCGCATCGCATCGCATCGCATCGCATCGCATCGCATCGCATCGCCTCACATCGCCTCGCATTGCTTCGCATCGCATCGCATTGCCTCGCATCGCCTCGCATCGCATCGCATTGCATCGCATCGCATCGCATCGCATCGCCTCACATCGCGCTCGCATTGCCTCGCATCGCATCGCCTCGCATTGCATCGCATCGCATCGCATCGCATCGCATCGCATCGCATCGCATCGCATCGCATCCCGCATCGCATCGCATCGCATCATATCGAATCGCATCGCGTCGCATCGCATCGCATCGCCTCGCATCGCCTCACATCTCATCGCATAGCATCGCATCGCAGCGCCTCGCATTCTCATCGCATAGCATCGCATCGCATCGCATTGCATCGCGTCGATCGCATCGCATCGCATCTCAACGCATCGCATCTCATCGCATCGCATCGCCTCGCATCGCCTCGCATCGCCTCGCATCGCATCGTATCGCATCGCATCGCATCGCATCGCATCGCATCGCCCTCGCATCGCCTCGCATCGCATCGCATCGCATCATATCGCATCGCATCGCGTCGCATCGCATCGCATCGCCTCGCATCGCATCGTATCGCATCGCATCGCATCGCATCGCATCGGCATCGCGTCGCATCGCATCGCATCGCCTCGCATCGCCTCGCATCGCCTCGCATCTCATCGCATAGCATCGCATCGCATCGCATTTGCATCGCGTCGCATCGCATCGCATCGCATCGCCATCGCATCGAATCGGCATAGCATCGCATCGCCTCGTATGGCATCGCATCGCATCGCCTTGCATCTCATCGCATCGCATCGCATCGCATCGCATTGCATCGCGTCGCATCGCATCGCATCGCATCGCATCGCATCGCATCGCATCGCCTCACATCGCCTCGCATTGCTTCGCCATCGCATCGCATTGCCTCGCGTCGCATCGCATCGCATCGCATCGCATCGCATCGCATCGCATCGCCTCACATCGCCTCGCATTGCTTCGCATCGCATCGCATTGCCTCGCATCGCCTCGCATCGCATCGCATTGCATCGCATCGCGTCGCATCGCATCGCATCATATCGCATCGCATCGAATCGCATCATATCGCATCGCATCGCATCTCATCGCATAGCATCGCCTCGCATCGCCTCGCATCATATCGCATCGCATCGTCATCGCATCGCATCGCATCGTATCGCATCGCATCGCATCATATCGCATCGCATCGCATCGCATCGCATCGCATCGTATCGGCATCGCATCGCATCTCATCGCATAGCATCGCCTCGCATCGCCTCGCAATCGCATCGCATCGCATCATATCGAATCGGCATCGCGTCGCAATCGCATCGCATCGCCTCGCATCGCGCTCACAGCTCATCGCATAGCATCGCATCGCAGCGCCTCGCATCTCATCGCATAGGCATCGCATCGCATCGCATTGCATCGCGTCGCATCGCATCGCATCGCATCTCAACGCATCGCATCTCATGCATCGCATCGCCTCGCATCGCCTCGCATCGCCTCGCATCATATCGCATCGCATCGCGTCGCATCGCATCGCATCGCATCGCATCGCTTCGCATCGCCTCGCATCGGCCTCGCATCGCCTCGCATCTCATCGCATCGCATCGCCTCGCATCGCCTCGCATCGCCTCGCATCATATCGCATCGCATCGCGTCGCATCGCATCGCATCGCCTCGCATCGCCTCACATCTCATCGCATAGCATCGCATCGCAGCGCCTCGCATCTCATCGCATAGCATCGCATCGCATCGCCTCGCATCGCCTCGCATCATATCGCATCGCATCGCATCGCATCTCAACGCATCGCATCGCATCGCCCTCGCATCGCTCGCATCGCCTCGCATCGCCTCGCATCATATCGCATCGCATCGCGTCGCATCGCATCGCATCGCATCGCATCGCTTCGCATCGCCTCGCATCGCCTCGCATCCGCCTCGCATCATATCGCATCTCATCGCATAGCAATCGCATCGCATCGCCATTGCATCGCGTCGCATCGCATCGCATCGCATCGCCTCGCATCGCCTCGCATCGCCTCGCATCGAATCGTATCGCATCGCATCGCATCGCATCGCATCGCATCGTATCGCATCGCATCGCATCGCCTTGCATCGCATCGCATCTCATCGCACTTCATCGCATCTCATCGCATCGCATCGCCTCGCATCGCCTCGCATCATATCGCATCGCATCGCGTCGCATCGCATCGCATCATATCGCATCGCATCGCATCGCATCATATCGCATCGCATCGCGAGATCGCATCGTATCGCATCGCATCGCATCTCATCGCATCGCATCGCCTCGCATCGCCCCGCATCGCCTCGCATCCGCATCGTATCGCATCGCATCGCATCGCATCGCATCGCATGGCCCTCGCATCGCCTCGCATCGCATCGCATCGCATCATATCGCATCGCATCGCGTCGCATCGCATCGCATCGCCTCGCATCGCATTGTATCGCATCGCATCGCATCGCATCGCATCGCATCGCGTCGCATCGCAATCGCATCGCCTCGCATCGCCTCGCATCGCCATCGCATCTCATCGCATAGCATCGCATCGCATCGCATTGCATCGCGTCGCATCGCATCGCATCGCATCGCATCGCATTGCATCGCGTCGCATCGCATCGCATCGCATCGCATCGCATCGCCTCACAATCGCCTCGCATTGCCTCGCATCGCATCGCATTGCCTCGCATCGCCTCGCATCGCATCGCATTGCATCGCATCGCATCGCATCGCCTCGCATCGCCTCGCATCGCCTCGCATCGCATCGCATCGCATCGCATCGCATCGCCTCACATCGCCTCGCATTGCCTCGCAATCGCTTCGCCTCGCATTGCATTGCATCGCATCGCATCGCATCGCATCGCATCGCATCATATCGCCTCGCCTCGCATCGCCTCGCATCGCATCGCATCGCATCGCATCGCATCGCCTCACATCGCCTCGCATTGCCTCGCATCGCATCGCCTCGCATTGCATCGCATCGCATCGCATCGCATCGCCTCACATTGCCTCGCATCGCCTCGCATCGCAGTCGCATCGCATCGCATCGCTTCGCTTCGCATCGCCTCGCATCGCATTGCATCGCATCGCATCGCATCGCCTCGCATCCCCACGCAACGCATCGCATCGCATCGTATCGCATCGCATCTCATCTCAACGCATCGCATCGCCTCGCATCGCATCAGATCGCATCGCATCGCATCGCCTCGCATCGCCTCGCATCGCCTCGCATCGCATCGCATCGCATCGTATCGCATCGCATCGCATCTCATCGCATCGCATCGCCTCGCATCGCCTCGCATCGCCTCGCATCGCATCGCATTGCATCGCATCGCATCGCATCGCCTCACATCGCCTCGCATCGCCTCGCATCGCATCGCATCGCATCGCATCGCATCGCCTCACATCGCCTCGCATTGCCTCGCATCGCATCGCCTCGCATTGCATCGCATCGCATCGCATCGCATCGCATCGCATCGCATCGCATCGCATCGCATCGCTCGCATCGCATCGCTTCGCTCGCATCGCCTCGCATCGCATTGCATCGCATCGCATCGCATCGCCTCACATCGCCTCGCATTGCCTCGCATCGCATCGCCTCGCATTGCATCGCATCGCATCGCATCGCATCGCCTCACATTGCCGTCGCATCGCCTCGCATCGCATCGCATCGCATCGCATCGCTTCGCTTCGCATCGCCTCGCCTCGCATCGCCTCGCAACGCATCGCATCGCATCGCATCGCCTCACATCGCCTCGCATTGCCTCGCATCGCATCGCCTCGCATTGCATCGCATCGCATCGCATCGCAATCGCCTCACATTGCCTCGCATCGCCTCGCATCGCATCGCATTGCATCGCATCTCATCTAAACGCATCGCATCGCATCGCATCTCATCTAAACGCATCGCATCGCCTCGCATCGCCTCGCATCGCATCAGATCGCATTGCATTGCATCGCCTCGCATCGCCTCGCATCGCCTCGCATCGCATCGCATCGCATCAGATCGCATCGCATTGCATCGCCTTGCATCGCCTCGCATCGCCTCGCATCGCATCGCATCGCATCGTATCGCATCGCAATCTCATCTAAACGCATCGCATCGCCTCGCATCGCCTCGCATCGCATCAGATCGTATCGCATTGCATCGCCTCGCATCGCCTCGCATCGCCTCGCATCGCATCGCATCGCATCGTATCGCATCGCATCGCATCTCATCGCATCTCATCGCTTCGCATCGCCTCGCATCTCATCGCATAGCATCGCATCGCATCGCATTGCATCGCGTCGCATCGCATCGCATCGCATCGCATCGCCTCGCATCGCCTCGCATCGCCTCGCATCGCCTCGCATCGCCTCGCATCATATCGCATCGCATCGCGTCGCATCGCATCGCATCGGCCTCGCATCGCCTCGCATCTCATCGCATAGCATCGCATCGCATCGCATTGCATCGCGTCGCATAGCATTGCATCGCATCTCAACGCATCGCATCGCCTCGCATCGCGTCGCATCGCATCCGCATCATATCGCATCGCATCGCATCGCATCGCCTCGCATCGCCTCGCATCGCCTCGCATCGCCTCGCATCATATCGCATCGCATCGCGTCGCATCGCATCGCATCGCATCGCATCGCCTCGCATCGCCTCGCATCGCCTCGCATCGCCTCGCAACATATCGCATCTCATCGCATAGCATCGCATCGCATCGCATTGCATCGCGTCGCATCGCATCGCATCGCATCGCATCGCCTCGCATCGCCTCGCATCGCCTCGCATCGAATCGTATCGCATCGCATCGCATCGCATCGCATCGCATCGTATCGCATCGCATCGCATCGCCTTGCATCGCATCGCATCTCATCGCACTTCATCGCATCTCATCGCATCGCATCGCCTCGCATCGCCTCGCATCATATCGCATCGCATCGCGTCGCATCATCGCATCGCATCATATCGCATCGCATCGCGTCGCATCGCATCGCATCGCTTCGCATCGCCTCGCATCTCATCGCATAGCATCGCATCGCATCGCATTGCATCGCGTCGCATCGCATCGCATCGCATCGCATCGCATCGCATCGCATCGCATCGCATCGTATCGCATCGCATCGCATCTCATCGCATAGCATCGCCTCGCATCGCCTCGCATCGCATCGCATCGCATCATATCGCATCGCATCGCATCGCATCGCATCATATCGCATCGCATCGCATCGCATCGCATCGCATCGTATCGCATCGCATCGCATCTCATCGCATAGCATCGCCTCGCATCGCCTCGCATCGCATCGCATCGCATCATATCGCATCGCATCGCGTCGCATCGCATCGCATCGCCTCGCATCGCCTCACATCTCATCGCATAGCATCGCATCGCAGCGCCTCGCATCTCATCGCATAGCATCGCATCGCATCGCATTGCATCGCGTCGCATCGCATCGCATCGCATCTCAACGCATCGCATCTCATCGCATCGCATCGCCTCGCATCGCCTCGCATCGCCTCGCATCGCATCGTATCGCATCGCATCGCATCGCATCGCATCGCATCGCCTCGCATCGCCTCGCATCGCATCGCATCGCATCATATCGCATCGCATCGCGTCGCATCGCATCGCATCGCCTCGCATCGCATCGTATCGCATCGCATCGCATCGCATCGCATCGCATCGCGTCGCATCGCATCGCATCGCCTCGCATCGCCTCGCATCGCCTCGCATCTCATCGCATAGCATCGCATCGCATCGCATTGCATCGCGTCGCATCGCATCGCATCGCATCGCATCGCATCGAATCGCATAGCATCGCATCGCTTCGTATCGCATCGCATCGCATCGCCTTGCATCTCATCGCATCGCATCGCATCGCATCGCATTGCATCGCGTCGCATCGCATCGCATCGCATCGCATCGCATCGCATCGCATCGCCTCACATCGCCTCGCATTGCTTCGCATCGCATCGCATTGCCTCGCATCGCCTCGCATCGCATCGCATTGCATCGCATCGCATCGCATCGCCTCACATCGCCTCGCCTCGCATCGCCTCGCATCATATCGCATCGCATCGCGTCGCATCGCATCGCATCATATCGCATCGCATCGCATCGCATCATATCGCATCGCATCGCGTCGCATCGCATCGCATCGCTTCGCATCGCCTCGCATCTCATCGCATAGCATCGCATCGCATCGCATCGCATCGCATCGCCTCGCATCGCCTCGCATCGCCTCGCATCGCCTCGCATCATATCGCATCGCATCGCGTCGCATCGCATCGCATCATATCGCATCGCATCGCATCGCATCATATCGCATCGCATCGCATCTCATCGCATAGCATCGCCTCGCATCGCCTCGCATCGCCTCGCATCGCATCATATCGCATCGCATCGCGTCGCATCGCATCGCATCATATCGCATCGCATCGAATCGCATCATATCGCATCGCATCGCATCTCATCGCATAGCATCGCCTCGCATCGCCTCGCATCATATCGCATCGCATCGCATCGCATCGCATCGCATCGTATCGCATCGCATCGCATCGTATCGCATCGCATCGCATCGCATCGCATCGCATCGTATCGCATCGCATCGCATCTCATCGCATAGCATCGCCTCGCATCGCCTCGCATCGCATCGCATCGCATCATATCGAATCGCATCGCGTCGCATCGCATCGCATCGCCTCGCATCGCCTCACATCTCATCGCATAGCATCGCATCGCAGCGCCTCGCATCTCATCGCATAGCATCGCATCGCATCGCATTGCATCGCGTCGCATCGCATCGCATCGCATCTCAACGCATCGCATCTCATCGCATCGCATCGCCTCGCATCGCCTCGCATCGCCTCGCATCGCATCGTATCGCATCGCATCGCATCGCATCGCATCGCATCGCCTCGCATCGCCTCGCATCGCATCGCATCGCATCATATCGCATCGCATCGCGTCGCATCGCATCGCATCGCCTCGCATCGCATCGTATCGCATCGCATCGCATCGCATCGCATCGCATCGCGTCGCATCGCATCGCATCGCCTCGCATCGCCTCGCATCGCCTCGCATCTCATCGCATAGCATCGCATCGCATCGCATTGCATCGCGTCGCATCGCATCGCATCGCATCGCATCGCATCGAATCACATAGCATCGCATCGCCTCGTATGGCATCGCATCGCATCGCCTTGCATCTCATCGCATCGCATCGCATCGCATCGCATTGCATCGCGTCGCATCGCATCGCATCGCATCGCATCGCATCGCATCGCATCGCCTCACATCGCCTCGCATTGCTTCGCATCGCATCGCATTGCCTCGCATCGCCTCGCATCGCATCGCATTGCATCGCATCGCATCGCATCGCCTCACATCGCCTCGCATTGCATCGCATCTCATCGCATCGCATCGCATCGCATCGCATTGCATCGCGTCGCATCGCATCGCATCGCATCGCATCGCATCGCATCGCATCGCCTCACATCGCCTCGCATTGCTTCGCATCGCATCGCATTGCCTCGCATCGCCTCGCATCGCATCGCATTGCATCGCATCGCATCGCATCGCATCGCCTCACATCGCCTCGCATTGCCTCGCATCGCATCGCCTCGCATTGCATCGCATCGCATCGCATCGCATCGCATCGCATCGCATCGCATCGCATCGCATCGCATCGCATCGCATCGCATCGCCTCACATCGCCTCGCATTGCTTCGCATCGCATCGCATTGCCTCGCATCGCCTCGCATCGCATCGCATTGCATCGCATCGCATCGCATCGCCTCACATCGCCTCGCATTGCATCGCATCTCATCGCATCGCATCGCATCGCATCGCATTGCATCGCGTCGCATCGCATCGCATCGCATCGCATCGCATCGCATCGCATCGCCTCACATCGCCTCGCATTGCTTCGCATCGCATCGCATTGCCTCGCATCGCCTCGCATCGCATCGCATTGCATCGCATCGCATCGCATCGCATCGCCTCACATCGCCTCGCATTGCCTCGCATCGCATCGCCTCGCATTGCATCGCATCGCATCGCATCGCATCGCATCGCATCGCATCGCATCGCATCGCATCGCCTCGCATCGCATCGCATCGCATCATATCGAATCGCATCGCGTCGCATCACATCGCATCGCCTCGCATCGCCTCACATCTCATCGCATAGCATCGCATCGCAGCGCCTCGCATCTCATCGCATAGCATCGCATCGCATCGCATTGCATCGCGTCGCATCGCATCGCATCGCATCTCAACGCATCGCATCTCATCGCATCGCATCGCCTCGCATCGCCTCGCATCGCCTCGCATCGCATCGTATCGCATCGCATCGCATCGCATCGCATCGCATCGCCTCACATCGCCTCGCATCGCATCGCATCGCATCATATCGCATCGCATCGCGTCGCATCGCATCGCATCGCCTCGCATCGCATCGTATCGCATCGCATCGCATCGCATCGCATCGCATCGCGTCGCATCGCATCGCATCGCCTCGCATCGCCTCGCATCGCCTCGCATCTCATCGCATAGCATCGCATCGCATCGCATTGCATCGCGTCGCATCGCATCGCATCGCATCGCATCGCATCGAATCGCATAGCATCGCATCGCCTCGTATGGCATCGCATCGCATCGCCTTGCATCTCATCGCATCGCATCGCATCGCATCGCATTGCATCGCGTCGCATCGCATCGCATCGCATCGCATCGCATCGCATCGCATCGCCTCACATCGCCTCGCATTGCTTCGCATCGCATCGCATTGCCTCGCATCGCCTCGCATCGCATCGCATTGCATCGCATCGCATCGCATCGCCTCACATCGCCTCGCATTGCATCGCATCTCATCGCATCGCATCGCATCGCATCGCATTGCATCGCGTCGCATCGCATCGCATCGCATCGCATCGCATCGCATCGCATCGCCTCACATCGCCTCGCATTGCTTCGCATCGCATCGCATTGCCTCGCATCGCCTCGCATCGCATCGCATTGCATCGCATCGCGTCGCATCGCATCGCATCATATCGCATCGCATCGAATCGCATCATATCGCATCGCATCGCATCTCATCGCATAGCATCGCCTCGCATCGCCTCGCATCATATCGCATCGCATCGCATCGCATCGCATCGCATCGTATCGCATCGCATCGCATCATATCGCATCGCATCGCATCGCATCGCATCGCATCGTATCGCATCGCATCGCATCTCATCGCATAGCATCGCCTCGCATCGCCTCGCATCGCATCGCATCGCATCATATCGAATCGCATCGCGTCGCATCGCATCGCATCGCCTCGCATCGCCTCACATCTCATCGCATAGCATCGCATCGCAGCGCCTCGCATCTCATCGCATAGCATCGCATCGCATCGCATTGCATCGCGTCGCATCGCATCGCATCGCATCTCAACGCATCGCATCTCATCGCATCGCATCGCCTCGCATCGCCTCGCATCGCCTCGCATCATATCGCATCGCATCGCGTCGCATCGCATCGCATCGCATCGCATCGCTTCGCATCGCCTCGCATCGCCTCGCATCGCCTCGCATCTCATCGCATCGCATCGCCTCGCATCGCCTCGCATCGCCTCGCATCATATCGCATCGCATCGCGTCGCATCGCATCGCATCGCCTCGCATCGCCTCACATCTCATCGCATAGCATCGCATCGCAGCGCCTCGCATCTCATCGCATAGCATCGCATCGCATCGCCTCGCATCGCCTCGCATCATATCGCATCGCATCGCATCGCATCTCAACGCATCGCATCGCATCGCCTCGCATCGCCTCGCATCGCCTCGCATCGCCTCGCATCATATCGCATCGCATCGCGTCGCATCGCATCGCATCGCATCGCATCGCTTCGCATCGCCTCGCATCGCCTCGCATCGCCTCGCATCATATCGCATCTCATCGCATAGCATCGCATCGCATCGCATTGCATCGCGTCGCATCGCATCGCATCGCATCGCCTCGCATCGCCTCGCATCGCCTCGCATCGAATCGTATCGCATCGCATCGCATCGCATCGCATCGCATCGTATCGCATCGCATCGCATCGCCTTGCATCGCATCGCATCTCATCGCACTTCATCGCATCTCATCGCATCGCATCGCCTCGCATCGCCTCGCATCATATCGCATCGCATCGCGTCGCATCGCATCGCATCATATCGCATCGCATCGCATCGCATCATATCGCATCGCATCGCGTCGCATCGCATCGTATCGCATCGCATCGCATCTCATCGCATCGCATCGCCTCGCATCGCCCCGCATCGCCTCGCATCGCATCGTATCGCATCGCATCGCATCGCATCGCATCGCATGGCCTCGCATCGCCTCGCATCGCATCGCATCGCATCATATCGCATCGCATCGCGTCGCATCGCATCGCATCGCCTCGCATCGCATTGTATCGCATCGCATCGCATCGCATCGCATCGCATCGCGTCGCATCGCATCGCATCGCCTCGCATCGCCTCGCATCGCCTCGCATCTCATCGCATAGCATCGCATCGCATCGCATTGCATCGCGTCGCATCGCATCGCATCGCATCGCATCGCATTGCATCGCGTCGCATCGCATCGCATCGCATCGCATCGCATCGCCTCACATCGCCTCGCATTGCCTCGCATCGCATCGCATTGCCTCGCATCGCCTCGCATCGCATCGCATTGCATCGCATCGCATCGCATCGCCTCGCATCGCCTCGCATCGCCTCGCATCGCATCGCATCGCATCGCATCGCATCGCCTCACATCGCCTCGCATTGCCTCGCATCGCTTCGCCTCGCATTGCATCGCATCGCATCGCATCGCATCGCATCGCATCGCATCATATCGCCTCGCCTCGCATCGCCTCGCATCGCATCGCATCGCATCGCATCGCATCGCCTCACATCGCCTCGCATTGCCTCGCATCGCATCGCCTCGCATTGCATCGCATCGCATCGCATCGCATCGCCTCACATTGCCTCGCATCGCCTCGCATCGCATCGCATCGCATCGCATCGCTTCGCTTCGCATCGCCTCGCATCGCATTGCATCGCATCGCATCGCATCGCCTCGCATCGCATCGCATCGCATCATATCGCCTCGCTTCGCATCATATCGCCTCGCCTCGCATCGCCTCGCATCGCATCGCATCGCATCGCATCGCCTCACATCGCCTCGCATTGCCTCGCATCGCTTCGCCTCGCATTGCATCGCATCGCATCGCATCGCATCGCCTCACATTGCCTCGCATCGCCTCGCATCGCATCGCATCGCATCGCATCGCTTCGCTTCGCATCGCCTCGCATCGCATTGCATCGCATCGCATCGCATCGCATCGCATCGCATCATATCGCCTCGCTTCGCATCGCCTCGCATCGCATCGCATCGTATCGCATCGCATCTCATCTCAACGCATCGCATCGCCTCGCATCGCATCAGATCGCATCGCATCGCTTCGCTTCGCATCGCCTCGCATCGCATTGCATCGCATCGCATCGCATCGCATCGCATCGCATCATATCGCCTCGCTTCGCATCGCCTCGCATCGCATCGCATCGTATCGCATCGCATCTCATCTCAACGCATCGCATCGCCTCGCATCGCATCAGATCGCATCGCATCGCATCGCCTCGCATCGCCTCGCATCGCCTCGCATCGCATCGCCTCGCTTCGCATCGCCTCGCATCGCATCGCATCGTATCGCATCGCATCTCATCTCAACGCATCGCATCGCCTCGCATCGCATCAGATCGCATCGCATCGCATCGCCTCGCATCGCCTCGCATCGCCTCGCATCGCATCGCATCGCATCTCATCTCAACGCATCGCATCGCCTCGCATCGCATCAGATCGCATCGCATCGCATCGCCTCGCATCGCCTCGCATCGCCTCGCATCGCATCGCATCGCATCGTATCGCATCGCATCGCATCTCATCGCATCGCATCGTCTCGCATCGCCTCGCATCGCCTCGCATCGCATCGCATTGCATCGCATCGCATCGCATCGCCTCACATCGCCTCGCATCGCCTCGCATCGCATCGCATCGCATCGCATCGCATCGCATCGCATCGCATCGCATCGCATTGCATCGCATCGCATCGCATCGCCTCACATCGCCTCGCATCGCCTCGCATCGCATCGCATCGCATCGCATCGCATCGCATCGCATCGCATCGCATCGCCTCGCATCGCCTCGCATCGCATCGCATCGCATCGCATCGCATCGCATCGCATCGCATCGCATCGTATCGCATCGCATCGCATCTCATCGCATCGCATCGTCTCGCATCGCCTCGCATCGCCTCGCATCGCATCGCATTGCATCGCATCGCATCGCATCGCCTCACATCGCCTCGCATCGCCTCGCATCGCCTCGCATTGCATCGCATCGCATCGCATCGCATCGCATCGCATCGCATCGCATCGCATCGCATCGCTTCGCATCGCATCGCTTCGCTTCGCATCGCCTCGCATCGCATTGCATCGCATCGCATCGCATCGCCTCACATCGCCTCGCATTGCCTCGCATCGCATCGCCTCGCATTGCATCGCATCGCATCGCATCGCATCGCCTCACATTGCCTCGCATCGCCTCGCATCGCATCGCATCGCATCGCATCGCTTCGCTTCGCATCGCCTCGCCTCGCATCGCCTCGCAACGCATCGCATCGCATCGCATCGCCTCACATCGCCTCGCATTGCCTCGCATCGCATCGCCTCGCATTGCATCGCATCGCATCGCATCGCATCGCCTCACATTGCCTCGCATCGCCTCGCATCGCATCGCATTGCATCGCATCTCATCTAAACGCATCGCATCGCATCGCATCTCATCTAAACGCATCGCATCGCCTCGCATCGCCTCGCATCGCATCAGATCGCATTGCATTGCATCGCCTCGCATCGCCTCGCATCGCCTCGCATCGCATCGCATCGCATCAGATCGCATCGCATTGCATCGCCTTGCATCGCCTCGCATCGCCTCGCATCGCATCGCATCGCATCGTATCGCATCGCATCTCATCTAAACGCATCGCATCGCCTCGCATCGCCTCGCATCGCATCAGATCGTATCGCATTGCATCGCCTCGCATCGCCTCGCATCGCCTCGCATCGCATCGCATCGCATCGTATCGCATCGCATCGCATCTCATCGCATCTCATCGCTTCGCATCGCCTCGCATCTCATCGCATAGCATCGCATCGCATCGCATTGCATCGCGTCGCATCGCATCGCATCGCATCGCATCGCCTCGCATCGCCTCGCATCGCCTCGCATCGCCTCGCATCGCCTCGCATCATATCGCATCGCATCGCGTCGCATCGCATCGCATCGCCTCGCATCGCCTCGCATCTCATCGCATAGCATCGCATCGCATCGCATTGCATCGCGTCGCATAGCATTGCATCGCATCTCAACGCATCGCATCGCCTCGCATCGCGTCGCATCGCATCGCATCATATCGCATCGCATCGCATCGCATCGCCTCGCATCGCCTCGCATCGCCTCGCATCGCCTCGCATCATATCGCATCGCATCGCGTCGCATCGCATCGCATCGCATCGCATCGCCTCGCATCGCCTCGCATCGCCTCGCATCGCCTCGCATCATATCGCATCTCATCGCATAGCATCGCATCGCATCGCATTGCATCGCGTCGCATCGCATCGCATCGCATCGCATCGCCTCGCATCGCCTCGCATCGCCTCGCATCGAATCGTATCGCATCGCATCGCATCGCATCGCATCGCATCGTATCGCATCGCATCGCATCGCCTTGCATCGCATCGCATCTCATCGCACTTCATCGCATCTCATCGCATCGCATCGCCTCGCATCGCCTCGCATCATATCGCATCGCATCGCGTCGCATCGCATCGCATCATATCGCATCGCATCGCATCGCATCATATCGCATCGCATCGCGTCGCATCGCATCGCATCGCTTCGCATCGCCTCGCATCTCATCGCATAGCATCGCATCGCATCGCATTGCATCGCGTCGCATCGCATCGCATCGCATCGCATCGCATCGCATCGCATCGCATCGCATCGTATCGCATCGCATCGCATCTCATCGCATAGCATCGCCTCGCATCGCCTCGCATCGCATCGCATCGCATCATATCGCATCGCATCGCATCGCATCGCATCATATCGCATCGCATCGCATCGCATCGCATCGCATCGTATCGCATCGCATCGCATCTCATCGCATAGCATCGCCTCGCATCGCCTCGCATCGCATCGCATCGCATCATATCGCATCGCATCGCGTCGCATCGCATCGCATCGCCTCGCATCGCCTCACATCTCATCGCATAGCATCGCATCGCAGCGCCTCGCATCTCATCGCATAGCATCGCATCGCATCGCATTGCATCGCGTCGCATCGCATCGCATCGCATCTCAACGCATCGCATCTCATCGCATCGCATCGCCTCGCATCGCCTCGCATCGCCTCGCATCGCATCGTATCGCATCGCATCGCATCGCATCGCATCGCATCGCCTCGCATCGCCTCGCATCGCATCGCATCGCATCATATCGCATCGCATCGCGTCGCATCGCATCGCATCGCCTCGCATCGCATCGTATCGCATCGCATCGCATCGCATCGCATCGCATCGCGTCGCATCGCATCGCATCGCCTCGCATCGCCTCGCATCGCCTCGCATCTCATCGCATAGCATCGCATCGCATCGCATTGCATCGCGTCGCATCGCATCGCATCGCATCGCATCGCATCGAATCGCATAGCATCGCATCGCTTCGTATCGCATCGCATCGCATCGCCTTGCATCTCATCGCATCGCATCGCATCGCATCGCATTGCATCGCGTCGCATCGCATCGCATCGCATCGCATCGCATCGCATCGCATCGCCTCACATCGCCTCGCATTGCTTCGCATCGCATCGCATTGCCTCGCATCGCCTCGCATCGCATCGCATTGCATCGCATCGCATCGCATCGCCTCACATCGCCTCGCCTCGCATCGCCTCGCATCATATCGCATCGCATCGCGTCGCATCGCATCGCATCATATCGCATCGCATCGCATCGCATCGCTTCGCTTCGCATCGCCTCGCATCGCATTGCATCGCATCGCATCGCATCGCATCGCATCGCATCATATCGCCTCGCTTCGCATCGCCTCGCATCGCATCGCATCGTATCGCATCGCATCTCATCTCAACGCATCGCATCGCCTCGCATCGCATCAGATCGCATCGCATCGCATCGCCTCGCATCGCCTCGCATCGCCTCGCATCGCATCGCATCGCATCGTATCGCATCGCATCGCATCTCATCGCATCGCATCGTCTCGCATCGCCTCGCATCGCCTCGCATCGCATCGCATTGCATCGCATCGCATCGCATCGCCTCACATCGCCTCGCATCGCCTCGCATCGCATCGCATCGCATCGCATCGCATCGCCTCACATCGCCTCGCATTGCCTCGCATCGCATCGCCTCGCATTGCATCGCATCGCATCGCATCGCATCGCATCGCATCGCATCGCATCGCATCGCATCGCTTCGCATCGCATCGCTTCGCTTCGCATCGCCTCGCATCGCATTGCATCGCATCGCATCGCATCGCCTCACATCGCCTCGCATTGCCTCGCATCGCATCGCCTCGCATTGCATCGCATCGCATCGCATCGCATCGCCTCACATTGCCTCGCATCGCCTCGCATCGCATCGCATCGCATCGCATCGCTTCGCTTCGCATCGCCTCGCCTCGCATCGCCTCGCAACGCATCGCATCGCATCGCATCGCCTCACATCGCCTCGCATTGCCTCGCATCGCATCGCCTCGCATTGCATCGCATCGCATCGCATCGCATCGCCTCACATTGCCTCGCATCGCCTCGCATCGCATCGCATTGCATCGCATCTCATCTAAACGCATCGCATCGCATCGCATCTCATCTAAACGCATCGCATCGCCTCGCATCGCCTCGCATCGCATCAGATCGCATTGCATTGCATCGCCTCGCATCGCCTCGCATCGCCTCGCATCGCATCGCATCGCATCAGATCGCATCGCATTGCATCGCCTTGCATCGCCTCGCATCGCCTCGCATCGCATCGCATCGCATCGTATCGCATCGCATCTCATCTAAACGCATCGCATCGCCTCGCATCGCCTCGCATCGCATCAGATCGTATCGCATTGCATCGCCTCGCATCGCCTCGCATCGCCTCGCATCGCATCGCATCGCATCGTATCGCATCGCATCGCATCTCATCGCATCTCATCGCTTCGCATCGCCTCGCATCTCATCGCATAGCATCGCATCGCATCGCATTGCATCGCGTCGCATCGCATCGCATCGCATCGCATCGCCTCGCATCGCCTCGCATCGCCTCGCATCGCCTCGCATCGCCTCGCATCATATCGCATCGCATCGCGTCGCATCGCATCGCATCGCCTCGCATCGCCTCGCATCTCATCGCATAGCATCGCATCGCATCGCATTGCATCGCGTCGCATAGCATTGCATCGCATCTCAACGCATCGCATCGCCTCGCATCGCGTCGCATCGCATCGCATCATATCGCATCGCATCGCATCGCATCGCCTCGCATCGCCTCGCATCGCCTCGCATCGCCTCGCATCATATCGCATCGCATCGCGTCGCATCGCATCGCATCGCATCGCATCGCCTCGCATCGCCTCGCATCGCCTCGCATCGCCTCGCATCATATCGCATCTCATCGCATAGCATCGCATCGCATCGCATTGCATCGCGTCGCATCGCATCGCATCGCATCGCATCGCCTCGCATCGCCTCGCATCGCCTCGCATCGAATCGTATCGCATCGCATCGCATCGCATCGCATCGCATCGTATCGCATCGCATCGCATCGCCTTGCATCGCATCGCATCTCATCGCACTTCATCGCATCTCATCGCATCGCATCGCCTCGCATCGCCTCGCATCATATCGCATCGCATCGCGTCGCATCGCATCGCATCATATCGCATCGCATCGCATCGCATCATATCGCATCGCATCGCGTCGCATCGCATCGCATCGCTTCGCATCGCCTCGCATCTCATCGCATAGCATCGCATCGCATCGCATTGCATCGCGTCGCATCGCATCGCATCGCATCGCATCGCATCGCATCGCATCGCATCGCATCGTATCGCATCGCATCGCATCTCATCGCATAGCATCGCCTCGCATCGCCTCGCATCGCATCGCATCGCATCATATCGCATCGCATCGCATCGCATCGCATCATATCGCATCGCATCGCATCGCATCGCATCGCATCGTATCGCATCGCATCGCATCTCATCGCATAGCATCGCCTCGCATCGCCTCGCATCGCATCGCATCGCATCATATCGCATCGCATCGCGTCGCATCGCATCGCATCGCCTCGCATCGCCTCACATCTCATCGCATAGCATCGCATCGCAGCGCCTCGCATCTCATCGCATAGCATCGCATCGCATCGCATTGCATCGCGTCGCATCGCATCGCATCGCATCTCAACGCATCGCATCTCATCGCATCGCATCGCCTCGCATCGCCTCGCATCGCCTCGCATCGCATCGTATCGCATCGCATCGCATCGCATCGCATCGCATCGCCTCGCATCGCCTCGCATCGCATCGCATCGCATCATATCGCATCGCATCGCGTCGCATCGCATCGCATCGCCTCGCATCGCATCGTATCGCATCGCATCGCATCGCATCGCATCGCATCGCGTCGCATCGCATCGCATCGCCTCGCATCGCCTCGCATCGCCTCGCATCTCATCGCATAGCATCGCATCGCATCGCATTGCATCGCGTCGCATCGCATCGCATCGCATCGCATCGCATCGAATCGCATAGCATCGCATCGCTTCGTATCGCATCGCATCGCATCGCCTTGCATCTCATCGCATCGCATCGCATCGCATCGCATTGCATCGCGTCGCATCGCATCGCATCGCATCGCATCGCATCGCATCGCATCGCCTCACATCGCCTCGCATTGCTTCGCATCGCATCGCATTGCCTCGCATCGCCTCGCATCGCATCGCATTGCATCGCATCGCATCGCATCGCCTCACATCGCCTCGCCTCGCATCGCCTCGCATCATATCGCATCGCATCGCGTCGCATCGCATCGCGTCGCATCGCATCGCATCATATCGCATCGCATCGCATCGCATCATATCGCATCGCATCGCGTCGCATCGCATCGCATCGCTTCGCATCGCCTCGCATCGCATCGCATCGCTTCGCATCGCCTCGCATCTCATCGCATAGCATCGCATCGCATCGCATCGCATCGCATCGCCTCGCATCGCCTCGCATCGCCTCGCATCGCCTCGCATCATATCGCATCGCATCGCGTCGCATCGCATCGCATCATATCGCATCGCCTCGCATCGCATCGCATCGCATCATATCGCATCGCATCGCGTCGCATCGCATCGCATCGCCTCGCATCGCATCGTATCGCATCGCATCGCATCGCATCGCATCGCATCGCGTCGCATCGCATCGCATCGCCTCGCATCGCCTCGCATCGCCTCGCATCTCATCGCATAGCATCGCATCGCATCGCATTGCATCGCGTCGCATCGCATCGCATCGCATCGCATCGCATCGAATCGCATAGCATCGCATCGCCTCGTATGGCATCGCATCGCATCGCCTTGCATCTCATCGCATCGCATCGCATCGCATCGCATTGCATCGCGTCGCATCGCATCGCATCGCATCGCATCGCATCGCATCGCATCGCCTCACATCGCCTCGCATTGCTTCGCATCGCATCGCATTGCCTCGCATCGCCTCGCATCGCATCGCATTGCATCGCATCGCATCGCATCGCCTCACATCGCCTCGCATTGCATCGCATCTCATCGCATCGCATCGCATCGCATCGCATTGCATCGCGTCGCATCGCATCGCATCGCATCGCATCGCATCGCATCGCATCGCCTCACATCGCCTCGCATTGCTTCGCATCGCATCGCATTGCCTCGCATCGCCTCGCATCGCATCGCATTGCATCGCATCGCATCGCATCGCATCGCCTCACATCGCCTCGCATTGCCTCGCATCGCATCGCCTCGCATTGCATTGCATCGCATCGCATCGCATCGCATCGCATCGCATCGCATCGCATCGCATCGCTTCGCATCGCATCGCTTCGCCTCACATCGCCTCGCATTGCATCGCATCTCATCGCATCGCATCGCATCGCATCGCATTGCATCGCGTCGCATCGCATCGCATCGCATCGCATCGCATCGCATCGCATCGCCTCACATCGCCTCGCATTGCTTCGCATCGCATCGCATTGCCTCGCATCGCCTCGCATCGCCTCGCATCGCATCGCATCGCATCGCATCGCATCGCCTCACATCGCCTCGCATTGCCTCGCATCGCATCGCCTCGCATTGCATCGCATCGCATCGCATCGCATCGCATCGCATCGCATCGCATCGCATCGCATCGCTTCGCATCGCATCGCTTCGCTTCGCATCGCCTCGCATCGCATTGCATCGCATCGCATCGCATCGCCTCACATCGCCTCGCATTGCCTCGCATCGCATCGCCTCGCATTGCATCGCATCGCATCGCATCGCATCGCCTCACATTGCATCGCATCGCATCGCATCGCATCGCCTCACATTGCCTCGCATCGCCTCGCATCGCATCGCATTGCATCGCATCTCATCTAAACGCATCGCATCGCATCGCATCTCATCTAAACGCATCGCATCGCCTCGCATCGCCTCGCATCGCATCAGATCGCATCGCATTGCATCGCCTCGCATCGCCTCGCATCGCCTCGCATCGCATCGCATCGCATCAGATCGCATCGCATTGCATCGCCTTGCATCGCCTCGCATCGCCTCGCATCGCATCGCATCGCATCGTATCGCATCGCATCTCATCTAAACGCATCGCATCGCCTCGCATCGCATCAGATCGCATCGCATTGCATCGCCTCGCATCGCCTCGCATCGCCTCGCATCGCATCGCATCGCATCGTATCGCATCGCATCGCATCTCATCGCATCGCATCGCCTCGCATCGCCTCGCATCGCCTCGCATCGCCTCGCATTGCATCGCATCGCATCGCATCGCATCGTATCGCATCGCATCGCATCTCATCGCTTCGCATCGCCTCGCATCTCATCGCATAGCATCGCATCGCATCGCATTGCATCGCGTCGCATCGCATCGCATCGCATCGCATCGCCTCGCATCGCCTCGCATCGCCTCGCATCGCCTCGCATTATATCGCATCGCATCGCGTCGCATCGCATCGCATCGCCTCGCATCGCCTCGCATCTCATCGCATAGCATCGCATCGCATCGCATTGCATCGCGTCGCATCGCATTGCATCGCATCTCAACGCATCGCATCGCCTCGCATCGCGTCGCATCGCATCGCATCATATCGCATCGCATCGCATCGCATCATATCGCATCGCATCGCGTCGCATCGCATCGCATCGCTTCGCATCGCCTCGCATCTCATCGCATAGCATCGCATCGCATCGCATTGCATCGCGTCGCATCGCATCGCATCGCATCGCATCGCCTCGCATCGCCTCGCATCGCCTCGCATCGCCTCGCATCATATCGCATCGCATCGCGTCGCATCGCATCGCATCGCATCGCATCGCCTCGCATCGCCTCGCATCGCCTCGCATCGAATCGTATCGCATCGCATCGCATCGCATCGCATCGCATCGTATCGCATCGCATCGCATCGCCTTGCATCGCATCGCATCTCATCGCACTTCATCGCATCTCATCGCATCGCATCGCCTCGCATCGCCTCGCATCATATCGCATCGCATCGCGTCGCATCGCATCGCATCATATCGCATCGCATCGCATCGCATCATATCGCATCGCATCGCGTCGCATCGCATCGCATCGCTTCGCATCGCCTCGCATCTCATCGCATAGCATCGCATCGCATCGCATTGCATCGCGTCGCATCGCATCGCATCGCATCGCATCATATCGCATCGCATCGCGTCGCATCGCATCGCATCGCTTCGCATCGCCTCGCATCTCATCGCATAGCATCGCATCGCATCGCATTGCATCGCGTCGCATCGCATCGCATCGCATCGCATCGCCTCGCATCGCCTCGCATCGCCTCGCATCGCCTCGCATCATATCGCATCGCATCGCCTCGCATCGCCTCGCATCGAATCGTATCGCATCGCATCGCCTCACATCGCCTCGCATTGCCTCGCATCGCATCGCCTCGCATTGCATCGCATCGCATCGCATCGCATCGCCTCACATTGCCTCGCATCGCCTCGCATCGCATCGCATCGCATCGCATCGCTTCGCTTCGCATCGCCTCGCATCGCATTGCATCGCATCGCATCGCATCGCCTCGCATCCCCACGCAACGCATCGCATCGCATCGTATCGCATCGCATCTCATCTCAACGCATCGCATCGCATCGCATCGCATCGCCTCGCATTGCATCGCATCGCATCGCATCGCATCGCCTCACATTGCCTCGCATCGCCTCGCATCGCATCGCATCGCATCGCATCGCTTCGCTTCGCATCGCCTCGCATCGCATTGCATCGCATCGCATCGCATCGCCTCGCATCCCCACGCAACGCATCGCATCGCATCGCATCGCCTCGCATCGCCTCGCATCGCCTCGCATCGCATCGCATCGCATCGTATCGCATCGCATCGCATCTCATCGCATCGCATCGCCTCGCATCGCCTCGCATCGCCTCGCATCGCATCGCATTGCATCGCATCGCATCGCATCGCCTCACATCGCCTCGCATCGCCTCGCATCGCATCGCATCGCATCGCATCGCATCGCCTCACATCGCCTCGCATTGCCTCGCATCGCATCGCCTCGCATTGCATCGCATCGCATCGCATCGCATCGCATCGCATCGCATCGCATCGCATCGCATCGCTTCGCATCGCATCGCTTCGCTTCGCATCGCCTCGCATCGCATTGCATCGCATCGCATCGCATCGCCTCACATCGCCTCGCATTGCCTCGCATCGCATCGCCTCGCATTGCATCGCATCGCATCGCATCGCATCGCCTCACATTGCCTCGCATCGCCTCGCATCGCATCGCATCGCATCGCATCGCTTCGCTTCGCATCGCCTCACATCGCCTCGCATCGCCTCGCATCGCATCGCATCGCATCGCATCGCATCGCCTCACATCGCCTCGCATTGCCTCGCATCGCATCGCCTCGCATTGCATCGCATCGCATCGCATCGCATCGCATCGCCTCACATCGCCTCGCATCGCCTCGCATCGCATCGCATCGCATCGCATCGCATCGCCTCACATCGCCTCGCATTGCCTCGCATCGCATCGCCTCGCATTGCATCGCATCGCATCGCATCGCATCGCATCGCATCGCATCGCATCGCATCGCATCGCTTCGCATCGCATCGCTTCGCTTCGCATCGCCTCGCATCGCATTGCATCGCATCGCATCGCATCGCCTCACATCGCCTCGCATTGCCTCGCATCGCATCGCCTCGCATTGCATCGCATCGCATCGCATCGCATCGCCTCACATTGCCTCGCATCGCCTCGCATCGCATCGCATTGCATCGCATCTCATCTAAACGCATCGCATCGCATCGCATCTCATCTAAACGCATCGCATCGCCTCGCATCGCCTCGCATCGCATCAGATCGCATCGCATCGCATCGCCTCGCATCCCCACGCAACGCATCGCATCGCATCGTATCGCATCGCATCTCATCTCAACGCATCGCATCGCCTCGCATCGCCTCGCATCGCATCAGATCGCATCGCATCGCATCGCCTCGCATCGCCTCGCATCGCCTCGCATCGCATCGCATCGCATCGTATCGCATCGCATCGCATCTCATCGCATCGCATCGCCTCGCATCGCCTCGCATCGCCTCGCATCGCATCGCATTGCATCGCATCGCATCGCATCGCCTCACATCGCCTCGCATCGCCTCGCATCGCATCGCATCGCATCGCATCGCATCGCCTCACATCGCCTCGCATTGCCTCGCATCGCATCGCCTCGCATTGCATCGCATCGCATCGCATCGCATCGCATCGCATCGCATCGCATCGCATCGCATCGCTTCGCATCGCATCGCTTCGCTTCGCATCGCCTCGCATCGCATTGCATCGCATCGCATCGCATCGCCTCACATCGCCTCGCATTGCCTCGCATCGCATCGCCTCGCATTGCATCGCATCGCATCGCATCGCATCGCCTCACATTGCCTCGCATCGCCTCGCATCGCATCGCATCGCATCGCATCGTTTCGCTTCGCATCGCCTCGCCTCGCATCGCCTCGCATCGCATCGCATCGCATCGCATCGCCTCACATCGCCTCGCATTGCCTCGCATCGCATCGCCTCGCATTGCATCGCATCGCATCGCATCGCATCGCCTCACATTGCCTCGCATCGCCTCGCATCGCATCGCATTGCATCGCATCTCATCTAAACGCATCGCATCGCATCGCATCTCATCTAAACGCATCGCATCGCCTCGCATCGCCTCGCATCGCATCAGATCGCATCGCATTGCATCGCCTCTCATCGCCTCGCATCGCCTCGCATCGCCTCGCATCGCATCGCATCGCATCAGATCGCATCGCATTGCATCGCCTTGCATCGCCTCGCATCGCCTCGCATCGCATCGCATCGCATCGTATCGCATGGCATCTCATCTAAACGCATCGCATCGCCTCGCATCGCCTCGCATCGCATCAGATCGTATCGCATTGCATCGCCTCGCATCGCCTCGCATCGCCTCGCATCGCATCGCATCGCATCGTATCGCATCGCATCGCATCTCATCGCATCTCATCGCTTCGCATCGCCTCGCATCTCATCGCATAGCATCGCATCGCATCGCATTGCATCGCGTCGCATCGCATCGCATCGCATCGCATCGCCTCGCATCGCCTCGCATCGCCTCGCATCGCCTCGCATCATATCGCATCGCATCGCGTCGCATCGCATCGCATCGCCTCGCATCGCCTCGCATCTCATCGCATAGCATCGCATCGCATCGCATTGCATCGCGTCGCATCGCATTGCATCGCATCTCAACGCATCGCATCGCCTCGCATCGCGTCGCATCGCATCGCATCATATCGCATCGCATCGCATCGCATCATATCGCATCGCATCGCGTCGCATCGCATCGCATCGCTTCGCATCGCCTCGCATCTCATCGCATAGCATCGCATCGCATCGCATTGCATCGCGTCGCATCGCATCGCATCGCATCGCATCGCCTCGCATCGCCTCGCATCGCCTCGCATCGCCTCGCATCATATCGCATCGCATCGCGTCGCATCGCATCGCATCGCATCGCATCGCCTCGCATCGCCTCGCATCGCCTCGCATCGCCTCGCATCATATCGCATCTCATCGCATAGCATCGCATCGCATCGCATTGCATCGCGTCGCATCGCATCGCATCGCATCGCATCGCCTCGCATCGCCTCGCATCGCCTCGCATCGAATCGTATCGCATCGCATCGCATCGCATCGCATCGCATCGTATCGCATCGCATCGCATCGCCTTGCATCGCATCGCATCTCATCGCACTTCATCGCATCTCATCGCATCGCATCGCCTCGCATCGCCTCGCATCATATCGCATCGCATCGCGTCGCATCGCATCGCATCATATCGCATCGCATCGCATCGCATCATATCGCATCGTATCGCGTCGCATCGCATCTCATCGCTTCGCATCGCCTCGCATCTCATCGCATAGCATCGCATCGCATCGCATTGCATCGCGTCGCATCGCATCGCATCGCATCGCATCGCATCATATCGCATCGCATCGCGTCGCATCGCATCGCATCGCTTCGCATCGCCTCGCATCTCATCGCATAGCATCGCATCGCATCGCATTGCATCGCGTCGCATCGCATCGCATCGCATCGCATCGCCTCGCATCGCCTCGCATCGCCTCGCATCGCCTCGCATCATATCTCATCGCATCGCCTCGCATCGCCTCGCATCGAATCGTATCGCATCGCATCGCATCGCATCGCATCGCATCGTATCGCATCGCCTCGCATCGCATCGCATCGCATCGTATCGCATCGCATCGCATCGCATCGCATCGCATCGTATCGCATCGCATCGCATCTCATCGCATAGCATCGCCTCGCATCGCCTCGCATCGCCTCGCATCGCCTCGCATCGCATCGCATCGCCTCATATCGCATCGCATCGCGTCGCATCGCATCGCATCGCCTCGCATCGCCTCACATCTCATCGCATAGCATCGCATCGCATCGCCTCGCATCTCATCGCATAGCATCGCATCGCATCGCATTGCATCGCGTCGCATCGCATCGCATCGCATCTCAACGCATCGCATCGCCTCGCATCGCATCAGATCGCATCGCATCGTATCGCATCGCATCGCATCTCATCGCATCGCATCGCCTCGCATCGCCTCGCATCGCCTCGCATCGCATCGTATCGCATCGCATCGCATCGCATCGCATCGCATCGGCTCGCATCGCCTCGCATCGCATCGCATCGCATCATATCGCATCGCATCGCGTCGCATCGCATCGCATCGCCTCGCATCGCATCGTATCGCGTATCGTATCGATAAGTCAAGCGCCTAGCCAAGCGCAAAGCCAAGCCCCAAGCGAAGCGCCAAGCAAAGCGCCAAGCCAAGTGCCAAACCAAGCGTCAAGTAAAGCGCCAAGCCAAGCGCAAAGACAAGCGCAAAGCCAAGCGCCAAGCCAAGCGCCAAGCCAAGCGCTAAGCCAAGCGCCAAACCAAGCGCCAAGCCAAGATCCAAGATAAGCGCCAAACCAAGCGCCAAGCTAAGTGCCAAGCCATGCGACAAGACAAACGCTAAGCCAAACGCCAAGCCAAGCGCCAGGCCAAACGCCAAGCCAAGCGCAAAACCAAACTTTAAACCAAGCGCCAAGCCAAGCGCCAAGCCAAGCGCCAAACCAAGCGCCAAACCAAGTGCCAAACCAAGCGCAAAGTCAAGCGGCAAGACAAGCGCAAAGGAACGCGTCAAGCCAAGCGTTAAGCCAAGCGCCAAGCCAAGCGCAAAACCAAGCGCCAATCCAAGCGCCAAGCTAAGTGCCAAGTCATGCGACAAGCCAAGCGCCAAGCCAAGCGTCAAAATAAGCGCCAAACCAAGCGCCAAGCTAAGTGCCAAGCCATGCGACAAGACAAGCGCCAATCCAAGCGCCTAGCCTAACGCCATGCTAAGCGCCAAACCAAGCACCAAGCCAAGCGCCAAGTCTAGCGCCAGGCCAAACGCCAAGCCAAGCGCAAAGCCAAGTTTTAAACCAAGCGCCAAGCCAAGCGTCAAACTAAGCGCCAAGTCAAGCGCCAACCCAAGCGCTAAGGCAAGCGCCAAACCACGTGCCAAGCCAAGCGCCAAACCAAGCGCCCAGCCAATTGCCAAACCAAGCGCCAAGTCAAGCGCCAAACTAAGCGATAAGTCAAGCGCCTAGCCAAGCGCAAAGCCAAGCCCCAAGCTAGGCGCCAAGCCAAGCGCAAACCCAGGCGTTAAACAAAGGGCCAAATCAAGCGCAAACCCAAGCGCCAAGCCAGGCGCTAAGCCAAGCGCCAAGCCAAGCGCCAAACCAAGCGCAAAGCCAAGCGCCAAGCCAAGCGTTAAGCCAAGCGTAAAGCCAAGCTCCAAGCCAAGCGCCAAACGAAGCGCAAAGCCAAGCGCCAAACCAAGCGCAAAGCCAAGCGCCAAGCCAAGCGCCAAGTCAAGCGCCAAACTAAGCGAGAAGTCAAGCGCCTAGCCAAGCGCAAAGCCAAGCCCCAAGCGAAGCGCCAAGCAAAGCGCCAAGTCAAGCGCCAAGCCAGGCGCCAAGCCAGACGCCAAGCCGAGCTCTAGGACAAGCGCCAAACCAAGCGCAAAGTTAAGCGCCAAGGCAAGCGCCAAGCTAAGCGCCAACCCAAGCGCCAAACCAAGCGCCAAGATTGGTGCCAAGCCAAGCGCCAAGCCAAGCGATCAGCCAAGCGCCAAACCAAGCGCCAAGTCAAGCGTCAAACTAAGCGCCAAGTCAAGCGCCAACCCAAGCGCTAAGGCAAGCGCCAAACCACGTGCCAAGCCAAGCGCCAAACCAAGCGCCCAGCCAATTGCCAAACCAAGCGCCAAGTCAAGCGCCAAACTAAGCGATAAGTCAAGCGCCTAGCCAAGCGCAAAGCCAAGCCCCAAGCTAGGCGCCAAGCCAAGCGCAAACCCAGGCGTTAAACAAAGGGCCAAATCAAGCGCAAACCCAAGCGCCAAGCCAGGCGCTAAGCCAAGCGCCAAGCCAAGCGCCAAACCAAGCGCAAAGCCAAGCGCCAAGCCAAGCGTTAAGCCAAGCGTAAAGCCAAGCTCCAAGCCAAACGCCAAACAAAGCGCAAAGCCAAGCGCCAAGCCAAGCGCCAAGCCAAGCGCAAAGCCAAGCGCCAAGCCAAGCGCCAAGCCAGGCGCTAAGCCAAGCGCCAAGCCAAGCGCCAAACCAAGCGCAAAGCCAAGCGCCAAGCCAAGCGCCAAGTCAAGCGCCAAACTAAGCGATAAGTCAAGCGCCTAGCCAAGCGCAAAGCCAAGCCCCAAGCGAAGCGCCAAGCAAAGCGCCAAGTCAAGCGCCAAGCCAAGCGCCAAAACAAGCGCCAAGTCAAGCGCCAAGCCAAGCGCCAAGTCAAGCGCCAAGCCAAGCGTTAAGTATAGCGCCAAACCAAGCATTACACCAAGCGCCAACCAAAGCGCCAAGCCAAGCGACAAGCGAAGCGTCAAGTAAAGCGCCAAACAAAGCATTAATCCAAGCGCCAACCCAAGCGCCAAGTCAAGCGCCAAACCAAGCGTAAAGTAAAGCGCCAATCCAAGCGCCAAACCAAGCGCCGAGCCAAGCGCCAAACCAGGCGCAAAGCCAATCGCCAAGCCAAGCGCCAAGCGAAGCGCGAAGCCAAGCGCCAAGCCAAGCGCCAAGCCAAGCGCCAAGTTAAGCGCCAAGCCAAGCGCTAAGCCAAACGCCAAACCAAGCGACAAGCTAAGTGCCAAGCCATGCGACAAGCCAGGCGCAAAGCCAAGCGCCAAGCCAAGCGCCTAGCCTAACACCATGCTAACCGCCAAACCAAGCACCAAGCCAAGCGCCAAGCCAAGCGCAAGGCCAAACGCCAAGCCAAGCGCAAAGGCAAGCTTTAAACCAAGCGCCAAGCAAAGCGCCAAGCCAAGCGCCAAACTAAGCGCCAAACCAATTGCCAAACCAAGCGCAAAGTCAAGCGGCAAGACAAGCGCCAAGCCATGCGTCAAGCCAAGCGTTAAGCCAAGCACCAAGACAATCGCTAAGCCAAGCGCCAAATCAAGCACCAAGCTAAGTGGTAAGCCATGCAACAAGCCAAGCGCCAAGGCAAGCGCTAAGCCAAGCGCCAAGCCAAGCTCCAAGCCAAGCGCCAAGCCAACCTGTAAACTGAGTGCAAAGATAAGCGCCAAGGCAAGCGCTAAGCCAAGCGCCAATCAAAGCGCCAAGCCAAGCGCCAAGCCAAGCGCTACACCAAACGCAAAGCCGAGCGCCAAGCCAAGCGCCAAGGCAAGCGCCAAGCCAAGCGCAAACCACGCCCCAAGCCAAGCGCAAAGCCAAGCGACAAGCCAAGCCCGACGTTAAGCGCAAAAGCAAGCGTTAAACCAAGCACCTAGCCAAGCGCCAAGCCAAGCGCCAAGCCAAGCGCTAAACCAAGCGCCAAACCAAGCGCCAAGCTAAGTGCCAAGCCACGCGACAAGCCAGGCGCAAAGCCAAGCGCCAAGCCAAGCGCCAAACCAAGCGCCAAGCCAAGCGCCAAGCCAAGCGCTAAACCAAGCGCCAAGCTAAGTGCCAAGCCAAGCGCCAAGGCAAGCGCCAAGGCAAGCGCTAAGCCAAGCGCCAATCCAAGCGCCAAGCCAAGCGCCAAGCCAAGCGCTACACCAAACGCAAAACCGAGCGCCAAGCCAAGCGCCAAGCCATGCGTCAAGCAAGCGTTAAGCCAAGCGCCAAGCCAATCGCTAGAGCCAAGCGCCAAATCAAGCGCTAAGCTAAGTGCCAAGCCATGCGACAAGCCAAGTGCTAAGCCAAGCGCCAAGCCAAGCTGTAAACCGAGCGCAAAGATAAGCGCCAAGGCAAGCGCAAGGCACGTGCTAAACCAAGCGCCAAGTCAAGCGCCAAGCCAAGCGCCAACGCAAGCGCCAAGCCAAGCGCCAACGCAAGCGCCAAGCCAAGCGCCAAGCCACGCGCCAAGCCATGCGCTATGCCAAGCGCTAATCCAAGCGCCTGGCCAAGCGCAAGGCACGTGCTAAGCCAAGCGCCAAGTCAAGCGCCAAGCCAAGCGCCAACGCAAGCGTCAAGCCAAGCGCCAAGCCAAGCGTCAAACCAAGCGCTTTACCAAGCGCAAATCCAAGCGCCAAGCCAAGCGCCCAGCCAAGCGCCAAATCAAGTTGAAAGCCAAGCGCCAAGCCAAGCGCCCAGCCAAGCGCTAAACCAAGCGCCAAGTTAAATGCCAACCCAAGCTCGAAGCCAAGCGCCAAACCAAGCGCCAAGTCAAGCGATAAGCTATGTGCCAAGCCAAGCACCAAGCCAAGCGCCCAGCCAAGCGCCAAACCAAGTGCAAAGCCAAGCGCCAAGCCAAGCGCTAAACGAAGCGCAAAGCCAAGCGCCAAGTCAAGCGCCAAGCCAAGCGCAAAGCCTAGCGCAAAGCCAAGCGCCAGCCCAGGCAGCAAGCCAAGCTCCAAGCCAAGTTGAAAGCCAAGCGCCAAGCCAAGCGCCCAGTCAAGCGCTAAACCAAGCGCCAAGTTAAATGCCAACCCAAGCTCCAAGCCAGGCGCCAACCCAAGCGCCAAGTCAAGCGCCAAGCCACGTGCCAAGCCAAGCACCAAGCCAAGCGCCAAGCCAAGCGTTAAGCCAAGCGCAAAGCCAAGCGCCAAGCCAAGCGCCCAGCCAAGCGCCAAACCAAGTTGAAAGCCAAGCGCCAAGCCAAGCGCCCAGCCAAGCGCTAAACCAAGCGCCAAGTTAAATCCCAACCCAAGCTCCAAGCCAGGCGCCAACCCAAGCGCCAAGTCAAGCGCCAAGCCACGTGCCAAGCCAAGCGCCAAGCCAAGCGCCAAGCCAAGCGTTAAGCCAAGCGCAAAGCCAAGCGCCAAGCCAAGCGCTAAACGAAGCGCAAAGCCAAGCGCCAAGTCAAGCGCCAAGCCAAGCGCAAAGCCTAGCGCAAAGCCAAGCGCCAACCCAGGCAGCAAGCCAAGCATCAGGCTAAGCGCCAAGCTAAACGCCAAGGCAAGCGCCAAGACAAGCGCCAAACCAAGCGCAAAGCCAAGCGCCATCTCAGGCAACAAGCCAAGTTCCAAACCAAGCGCCAAGCCAAGCGCCAAGCCAAGCGCCAAGCCAAACGCCAAGGCAAGCGCCAATCCAAGCGCCAAGCCAAACGCCAAGCCAAGCGCCAAGATAAACGCCAAGCCAAGTGCAAGGCCAAGCGCCAAGCCAAGCGCCAAACCAAGCGAAAAAACCAAGCACCAAGCCAGGCGCCAAGCCAAGCGCCAACCCAAGTTGCAATCCAAGCGCCAAAACAAACGTGAAGCCAAGCGATAAGTGAAGGTCCACGCCAAGCGCCAAACCAAGAGCCAAGACAAGATCCAAGCCAAGCGATAAGCCAAGCGCCAAACTAAGCGCCAAACCAAGCACCTAGCCAAGCGCCAAACCAAGCGCAAAGCCAAGCGCCAAGCCAAGCGCCAAGCCAAACGACAAAACATGCGCCGAGCCACGCACCAAGCCAAGCGCCAACCCAAGCGCTAAGTCAAGCGCCATGCAAAGCGCCAAGATAAGCGCCAAGCCAAGCGCCAAGTCAAGCGCCAAGCTAAGTGGTAAGCCATGCAACAAGCCAAGCGCTAAGCCAAGCGCCAAGCCAAGCTGTAAACCGAGCGCAAAGATAAGCGCCAAGGCAAGCGCTAAGCCAAGCGCCAAGCCAAGCGCCAAGCCAAGCGCCAAGCCAAGCTGTAAACTGAGTGCAAAAATGAGCGCCAAGGAAAGCGCTAAGCCAAGCGCCAATACAAGCGCCAAGCCAAGCGCCAAGCCAAGCGCTACACCAAACGCAAAGCCGAGCGCCAAGCCAAGCGCCAAGGCAAGCACCAAGCCAAACGCAAACCACGCCCCAAGCCAAGCGCAAAGCCAAGCGACAAGCCAAGCGCGACGTTAAGCGTCAAAGCAAGCGTTAAACCAAGCACCTAGCCAAGCGCCAAGCCAAGCGCCAAGCCAAGCGCTAAGCCAAGCTCCAAACCAAGCGCCAAGCTAAGTGCCAAGCCACGCGACAAGCCAGGCGCAAAGCCAAGCGCCAAGCCAAGCGCCAAGGCAAGCGCTAAGCCAAGCGTAAATCCAAGCGCCACGCCAAGCGCCAAGCCTAGCGCTACACCAAACGCAAAGCCGAGCGCTAAGCCAAGCGCCAAGCCATATGCGTCAAGCCAAGCGTTAAGCCAAGCGCCAAGCCAATCGCTAAGCCAAGCGTCAAATCAAGCGCCAAGCTAAAAGCCAAGCCTTGCGACAAGCCAAGCGCTAAGCCAAGCGCAAAGCCAAGCTGTAAACCGAGCGCAAAGATAAGCGCCAAGGCAAGCGCTAAGCCAAGCGCAAAGCCAAGCGCCAAGCCAATCGCTAAGCCAAGCCCCAAATTAAGTGCCAAGCTAAGTGCCAAGCCATGCGGCAAGCCAAGCGCCAAGCCAAGCGCCAAGCCAAGCTGTAAACCGAGCGCAAAGATAAGCGCCAAGGCAAGCGCTAAGCCAAACGACAATCCAGGCGCCAAGCCAAGCGCCAAGAAAAGCGCTACACCAAACGCAAAACCGAGCGCCAAGCCAAGCGCCAAGGCAAGCGCCAAGCCAAGCGCAAGCCAAGCGCCAAGCCATGCGCAAGCCACCTTCTAAGCCAAACGCCAAGCCATGCGCCAAGCCAAACGCTAAAATAAGCGCCAAGCCAAGCGTTAAACTAAGCACCAAGTCAAGCGACAAGTCAAGCGCCAAGCCAAGCGCCAAGCAAAGCTGCAAACCGAGCGCCAAGTTAAGCGCCAAGCCAAGCGTCAAACCAAGCGCTTCACCAAGCGCAAATCTAAGCGCTAAGCCAGGCGCCAAGCCTAGCTCTAGGTCAAGCGCCAAACCAAGCGCAAAGTTAAGCGCCAAAGCAAGCGCCAAGCCAAGCGCCTAGCTACGCGCCAAGCCAAGCACCAAGCCAAGCGCCAAGCCAACCGCTAAGCCAAGCGCCAAGCCAAGCGCAATTCATGTGCTAAGCCAAACGCCAAGCCAAGCGCCAAGCCAAGCGCCAAGCCAAGCGCCAAGCCAAACGCCAAGCCAAGCGCAAGCCACGTGCTAAGCCAAGCGCCAAGCCAAGCGCCAAGTTAAGCGTCAAGGCAAGCGCCAAACCAAGCACCAAGCCAAGCGCCAAGCCAAGCGTTAAGCCAAGCGCCAAGCCAAGCGCCAAGCCAAGCGCCAAGCCAAACGCCAAGACAAGCGCCAAGCCAAGCGCCAAACCAACCATCAAGCCAAGCGCCAAGCCAAGCGCCAAGCCAAGCACCAAGCGAAGCGCTAAGCCAAGCGCCAAGCAAAACTGCAAACCGAGCGCAAACCCAAGCGCCAAGGCAAGCGCTAAGCCAAGCGCCAAGCCAAGCGCCAAGCCAAGCGCCAAGCCAAGCGCCAAGGTAAGCGTCAAACCAGACGCCAAGCCGAGCGCTACGTCAAGCGCCACACCAAGCGCAAATTTAAGCGCTAACGCAAGCGCCAAGCCAAGCGCCAAGCCACGCGCCAAGAAAAGCGCAATGCCAAGCGCCAACCCAAGCGCCAAGCCAAGCGCCAAGGGCCAAGATACGTGCCAAGCCAAGCGCCAAGCCAAGCGCCCAGACAAGCGCCAAACCAAGCGCAAAGCCAAGCGCCAAGAAAAGCGTTAAGCCAAGCGCAAAGCCAAGCGCCAAGCCAAGCGCCAAACGAAGCGCAAAGCCAACCGCCAAGCCAAGGACCAATCCAAGCGCAAAACCAAGCGCAAAGCCAAGCGCAAACCCAGGCAGCAAGCCAAGCTCCAAGCCGAGCGCCAAGCTAAGCGCCAAGCCAAACGCCAAACCAAGCGCCAAGCCAAGCGCCAAACCAAGCGCAAAGCCAAGCGCCAACCCAGGCAGCAAGCCAAGCGCCAAGCCAAACGCCAAGGCAAGCGCCAAGCCAAGCGCTAAGCCAAGCGCCAAGCCAAACGCCAAGCCAAGCGCCAAGATAAGCGCCAAGCCAGGTGCAAAGCCAAGCGCCAAGCCAAGCGAAAAACCAAGCGAAAAAACCAAGCACCAAGCCAGGCGCCAAGCCAAGCGCCAACCCAAGTTGCAAACCAAGCGCCAAAACAAGCGGCAAGTCAAGCGATAAGTGAAGGTCTACGCCAAGCGCCAAACCAATAGCCAAGACAAGATCCAAGCCAAGCGATAAGCCAAGCGCCAAGTCAAGCGCCAAGCCAAGCGCCAAGCCAAGCGCCAAACCAAGCGCAAAGCCAAGCGCCAAGCCAAGCGCCAAACCAAGCGCAAAGCCAAGCGCCAAGCCAAGCGTTAAGCCAAGCGTAAAGCCAAGCGCCAAGCCAAGCGCCAAACCAAGCGCAAAGCCAAGCGCCAACTCAGGCAGCAAGCTAAGCTCCAAGCCAAGCGCCAAGCCAAGCGCAAAGCCAAGCGCCAAGCCAAGCGCCAAACCAAGCGCAAAGCCAAGCGACAACCCAGGCAGCAAGCTAAGCTCCAAGCCAAGCGCCAAGCCAAGCACCAAGCCAAACGCCAAGCCAAGCGCCAAGCCAAGCGCCAAGATAAGCGCTAAGCGAAGTGCAAAACCAAGCGCCAAGCCAAGCGCCAAACCAAGCGCAAAAACCAAGCACCACGCCAGGCGCCAAGCCAAGCGCCAAGCCAAGTTGCAAACCAAGCGCCAAAACAAGCGGCAAGCCAAGCGATAAGTGAAGGTCTACGCCAAGCGCCAACCCCAGCTCCAAGCCAAGCGCCAAGCCAAGCGCTAAACCAAGCACTTAGCCAAGCGCCAAGCTAATAGCCAAGACAAGATCCAAGCCAAGCGACAAACCAAGCGCCAAACCAAGCACCTAGCCAAGCGTCAAGCCAAGCGCCAACCAAAGCCGGTTCGGCCTCAGGAAATGACGTCATTTTGGCGAGAAATTCAAATTCGCGCAGTCTGTCAGACTGCAAAGTGGCACTTCCGGTGAACTGATTTCAGTCTGTTAGACTGCAAAGTACACTTCCGGTGATAGCATGTGAGGCCGAGAATCGGCATGTCGGTACGAAGCCATATGCGACGCAGGTGGGGGTGTGTTCGGGGGGCGGAGCCCTGGTATCTGCACCGGGGGTCGGAAGCCCTGAACTGTGACCTGAAGCCGGGGGCCGAAAGCAGGGTGGCTCAAATAAGTGTATATGGGTTGTATCTCGTAAACGGGTGGGAAAAACGGAAAACGGGTGAAAGAATGGAACCCCCTATAACCCCCCAACCAGCAAATGAAACCATCTATAACATAGTAGAAATTTGAAGTGCCCTTGTGGCAATTTCGATATTGTAAGCCAGAAATGAGCACATAGCGATAAGCTGATAAGAAACCGCAAGAGTTGATAAGGACTTAGCGAGCGCGAGTAACCACAGATAAGCGACAAGCGGTACAGGATATGCCATCTATCGGTTAAAATGTTTATAGTAATCTGTAGGGAGCGACATCTACTAACAACCACAAAATAATTTAAACAAAATACGATTGCGTGTATGTGAGATACGGGGACGCCAGATAACCGCAACGGATGTGTTAAATGATAAACCAAGCACGCTATCGACTGCAACAACAAACTTGTACCTCGATTTATGATACAATGTGATTTCAACTACTAAAAATGATCAATCATTCATATTTATTTAACACTCCAGAAAATCAATGCACAGCGAAATCCTAGACACCGCGACAACAAAAGATAAATAATGTTTCAACATAGTAGTAGCTACATATTAGGGCGGATGAACTGTATTGATATCTAAATAAATAAATAAAAAGAATTTGGGCTATGAAAGTAATCTGATAGCTGTATTCACATAGTTTGAGTAGTTTATTACCTGTTCATTAATTAATAAGCAGTTTTCGCCCATACAAATCAAATCAAAAACACATATAACACCAATTTTATTTATGAAAGTAATCTGATGGCTGTATTCGCATAAATTATTAGTTTGAGTAGTTTATTATCTGTTCATTAATTAATAAACAGTTTTCGCTCACACAAATCAAATCAAAAACTTTTATTTATATATATATAACAAAAACTCCGCATAACACAAGAAATAATACATAGAAAATAATGTGGTTTATTTTGACTAAAAGAATATGAGGTGCAAACAGAAACAAAATTACATGTGCTCATAGGTTAATTAAACTTTACATCGCCGGTAATACAACTATTTAGACATATTAATAACAACACAGATTCAACCCATTTTGACACCACTAGCGCGGGTCAAACAGAGATTAAAATGTTACATCTATGAAAGTAATCTGATAGCTGTATTCGCATAGCGACGCCACCAAGCCACCTATAACACATTAAAAATTGAAAGTGCCCTTATGGTATTTTTTGAAAATTATATTTTGGAGCTGTAAAACGTAAGAATTGATATGCAGCCGAATGCTGGTGGTTGAACACTAAAAAGGGTTGTATCGCGTAAACGGGTGGGAAAAACGAAAAACGGGTGAAAAAATGGCACCCTCACACTACCTGTTAACCCCCACCTGGAAGCCATCTATAACATATTAAAAATTGGAAGTGCCCTTATAGCATTTTTGAAAATTATATTTTGGAACTGCAAACCGCAAGAGCAGATAAACTGAACTCGTGAAGCGATCGCAATCTGTTGCAGGGCTTGTAAGTGTAGAGCCATTAGCTGTTCAGATTTGTTTCAGAACACCTGCAGAACAATATATCACAGCCAGCGAAAAGGAATACAAATATTATTATAAGCTGTTTATTAATAGCTCTCTGCTCTCTGTGAATTAGTTATGATTTTTTCTCTAAGCTTTATTAGCAATCAGAATAATTTTTAAACAATATTCTATAAGCTAATGGTACGATATGGAATTATTAAATACAACATGAAGAGGAATGATGGGTCTGTATATTATTAATATGCTTGAAATGTTGAGATATGGTAACAAATGCTCGCAGCTAACCACAAGCTGATAAAAGATAGAGCAATACAGGATACACATCTGTCGAATACTTGAAACGAGAGCGCTCCACTGACCGTTAAAATGTTTCGCCAGATTTATCTGACAAACCATTGTGCTATTAAGCCTACCCCCACCACCACCACCACCACCACTACCACCACCACCACCACCACCACCACCACCGCCACCACCACCTATCTCCAACCACAACACTCATTTACAAAACATTAATATAATAAAGCAAATAATAGAACGAATCAGCTGGTGTAGTCTGGCAGACGGCAGGTGTCAGTAAAGCATAGACATGGCAGGTTCCTCAAAACGTGTGTGTTACCATAGTGCTAATTTTGAAAAAACTGTTTTGCATTGGTACGAGGAAGCAGAAAGTTATGCAAGTGAAGTAGATACTGTTTCGGTGAATGAATACATTATATCTGAACACGAAAGTGAATCTGAGCAATCAGAAATCAATGAAAACAGTGGTGAATCAGAACAATCAGAAAACGATGAAAAGAGTGATAGTGATGCGAGCATTGAAATTAGAAAAGCAATTATGGTTGGCGCACCTCAAAAGTTTGGTTCTCGCCACGTACGAGAAAATCAATCATACCCATTCTCTCAACTCAAACGCTTGGGAAAAATGTGAATCCTTTGTCGGTTTGGCAACTACTGTTTACGAATGATATGTTATTGCATATTATGGAATGCACAAATCATAAGTTGTGTATAATACGAACGAAATGCAAAAGTCCAAGTATGCATATGAATAACACCGATTTAATTGAATTGAAAGCATTTTTGGGGCTTCTTATTTTTACTTCGGTATTCAATTCGAATCATGAAGACATTCAAACACTTTTCGCAACCGATGGAACGGGGAGAGACATCTTCAGAGCAGTTATGAATATGAAACGATTCGCAATATTTCTATCCGCCCTAAGGTTTGATTATCCAGACGATAGGAGCGAAAGGAAAAAGCAAGAACCAACAGCGCCCATCTTCTATATTTTTAATACATTCATAAAGAACAGCCAAAGTGTGTATGAAATGGGTCAGTCTGTAACAGTGGATGAAATGCTTGTTAGTTTTAGAGGAAGAGTCCCATTCAAAATGTATATGGGTGCTGCGAAGTGTGGCATCAAAGTTATGGCTCTTACGGATGCGGGCAACAGTTACCTCTACAATGCTTACATATATTGTGGCAAAGACTATGATGGAACAGGAACAGAATTTAAGAAATTTTCAAAACCAACACAGTCTGTTTTACGTCTCGCAGAGCCTCTGTTTGGTACAAATCGGAATATAACCGCAGATAGCTGGTTCTCGTCTGTAGAATTAGTAGACATCTTATTGAAGAATAAACTTACGTATGTAGGTACGTTGAATAAAAATAAAAGAGAAATTCCACCCTCATTTTTACCAAAGAAAGGAAGAGAAGTTGGTTCAAATTTGTACGGATACCGCAAGGATGCTATGATGATTTCTCACGTAGGAAAGAAGGGTAGAGCAACGATACTAATTTCTTCGATGCATGATAATGTCTACACCGATTTGGAAACTGGAGAGCCCGAAGCACTTGTATACTATAATGAAAACAAGAGGGGTGTAGATTCTCTCAACGAGAAATTTTCAAAAAGTTCCTCAAGCCGTAGCACACGCAGATGGCCCCTCGCAATCTTCCTCCGTATTCTAGATATTTCCAAGGTAAATTCCTCTATTTTATATCAGTGTTACAAGAAAAACAATGCAGTAAATGAATCTATATTTGTGAAAGAATTAGCATTCAAACTGGTCCAAGAACAAATGAAAAGTCGACTGAAAAATATTCACACACCTCGCGATGTCCGAGACACAATCGCTCGCATTCTTTGTACACCATTAGAGAATTTGCCAAACGAAAATGATGTGTTAGAAAAGCGAAAACCATGCTCTCTGTGCCAAAAAGCAACTCATCGGATGACGAAATTCTTGTGTACACAGTGTAGAAAACCAGTATGTCTACAGTGTTCTAAGCCGAAATGTTACAACTGTATATAAATAACGAACAACATGTTGAATTATTGTTTAACACAAATGTATTATACAATACAATTTATATTTTTAATGTAATTGTGCGAATAAAGGTTTCACATTGAGTTTTGGGTTTGTAACAGTATCCTAGACAACACATCAACAAAAGACCAAAACATGTTTAAGCATAGTACCTCATGTTAGAATTAAGGCTGATGAACTGTATTGATATCTAAATAAAATAAAACACATTGTTACATTGTTACTATATTCTTATTTACCCCTATACACCACAACTCCTTACTTATTTTTAAAAAAGTTGATTGATACTGTTCTGCAGGAGATGTTCAATGTTAGACTTAGGCTTACAATTGCATGTATACAACTGGGTGAACTGATCGAGTAAAATTAAACGAAAAGTATTTGTATTGCTTTGTTAAAATTTATCACGTAATAATTTTCAAAGTGTAAGCTTTCCGAATAAACCCAACTATTGACTGTTTCAACTACAGTTGTAAAATATGTTGTAAATGTATATGTTTCATAGCAATGTAATATACAAAGTCTATCGATTAATAAAAAAATTGTAATAAATGTATGAAAAATATATGGTTGTTTAAGAAAAGTTGTTTTATTTCCAGTAAGCACATTTACACTACTTTATATGTGCACCTATGCGAAGAAAGTATATAATTAAACTAATTTGTTAATGCAATGACACTGCATGTCAGTAGAAGATACAACAAGTGTCAGATGTGGGATTCGAACCCAGGCTCCTTTACAGGAACCAGAGCTTGAATCCAGCGCCTTCGACCGCTCGGCCAATCTGACAACAAACGACATACGGGTAAAGTAAGTAGAGACTCATCTAGTTTAATTCAAGTAAAATAATTAGAAAGAGAGGAACAGGTGAAAGAAGAGTGCGAAGACAGTATCTAATGTTGATATCATTAAGCAAATACATTAGTAATACATTGTAAGCGAAACGGCTACGCACATAAAATGCGTCAAATGTTTGTTTTATTGTTAGTAGTAGGGTGTGCAGTTTGCAACAAAACAGCAACGAAACTACAAAGTTTGGGGTTTTTGAAATCGAACGAAGGTGAACATGGCTTAACATCATCAATATTAGTTGTAAATTCGAGCGATTTTATATTTGCTTTAAACAGATTTCAAACATGATTTACCAATATCGAATACTATTTACTTTGAATTTAATTAAGGGGTCTAGATGTGGTGTCGACAATGTAATAGGGTTATTTCAAACTCATAATTCAAAATGGTACGCCAATGTTATAACATGGAATATTCAATCGACAACAGCCAAACTTCAAAGCTTCAAAAACCGGTTGAAGTGCACATTAATATACAGATTAATTGACATACTGGAGTGAATGATGTGTTACCTGAAGGAAAAACAAGTCTTCTATTAATGTTAACACATGAAATAGGACATGTTTTAGGCATTCGGCTGTAAAAATCTATCATGTATTTATATTATTGGACCCCAAGCAACTTGTCAAACTTTAACCTCTCTGAAGACGACATATACCAAATCGATATTACTACAGTTGTGTAAATTTACCGAAGGGATTTTGTACTAAGGTATAGAAATTATCGTTTTTCTAATAAATCTTCTGCAATGGAGATGTTCCACTAACCATCGACAGATATATGGCACTGCAATGGCGCAGTTTATGGCACTGCTATGGCACTGATATGGTGCCGCTATGGCACTGCTATGGCACTGCTATGGGACTGCTATGGTACTGCTATGGCACTGCTATGGCACTGATATGGACTGCTTTGGACCGCTTTTGGACTGCTTTGGACCGCTTTTTGGACTGCTATGGCACTGCTATGGTACCTATCTGACATATATATTAGGTTGATACTATATCTGTATCAGTCTTTGTTGTAGCTGTCAGAAATATGGATCTAAGGTTTAATCGTTTTCCTAATAAATCTTCTGCAATGGAGATGTTCCAGCAACCATCGACAGATATATGGCACTGCAATGGCACAGTTTATGGCACTGCTATGGCACCTATCTGGCATATATATTAGGTTGATACTATATCTGTATCAGTCTTTGTTGTATCTGTCAGAAATATAGACCTAAGGTTTAATCGTTTTCCTAATAGATCTTCGGCAATGAGAATGTTCCAGCAGTCATTGACACTCCCAATGTTGCTAGAAGAAAAAGAAGAGGCGATCCCATATGTTCATGTCGAATGCGTCTTGAAAAGGACAGAAAATCGCTATCGTTGCGTTGAATGTTACAAATCCTGTTCTGCAAAGTATGGCAATAAACGAGCTTCAAACATAACACCGAGAACCTATTATAAATGCTTTGAATGTAATAAATATTTGTGTAAAGATTGCTTTGAAAACACGCACGAATAGGTTACCTGAAAATTCTAAACACCGCATCCCAATAGATCTGGGTTTGAAACCCCGTTAAACAGAGTTGCCTGAGAGGCTGTATCAGGACTCCGTTACTTTGCGCTGATTCTATCCCTAATTTTAAGCCCGTAAATGAGACTGAATTTACGCTTTAAGCCAGCTTAGTCAATGACACTTAAAGGGACGACAATAAAACCACCCTTGCAGCACAGCCTCATGCCCCACAAATATTATGGCTTAGAAAGGGTAGTGAATGAATCAAACATTAATTGCAGATTGTTTTATTATAAAAATAAACTGGTATTTATACAAAACTAAAATGCTTAACGAAGTAACAATATCAAAGTTCATATGTACAGTTTACTGGGTCAGAGCGTTTAAATTACAAAACAGCAACGTAGCAATTCGGTTGTTTTTATTTCCTGCTGGAGCGAAGGTCGCCCACTGAACCGGCCGTTGTAGGTCGGTTTTGTGCATGAGGTGCAGATTGGCAATTTTCCTGGTCTTTAACTCGTTGATTGCGTAATAGTATAACCAAGGGGTTGTTTTCCCAACCCCCTGGTTATCAGTTTTACGTGCTGCCACGATGGTGTGATATAGGGGTTGATTCAAACCCGTATATCACTAATTGCCCTAAGGGGTCGAAATCTCATCTTCTGACCACTGTGCGATAACTTAGGGGTTGTAGTTACGAGTTATAGTTAAATAAAACACCCACAAAAGAATAAATAACTTATATTAAAAGAACTTAAAAATTTGGATCAAGTACAAATTAATTTTACCCTATCTGGTCAATGGTTAATTAACTGTAGCTTCGTAAATATAATTGCTCAGAATTACGCTTAAAGTTTATGACATCAATTTACTTTGGAAGGGAAGAATAAACATAGCAGCCCTGGTTAATAAAATACACATAAATGACTGACCTTAGTCCAGGTGCCGTTGCTAGAACTTGGAGGGTGAATATTAATTTTATTTATTCGCGGTACGCCCGAATTGACTTAGGAAATTTAAATATGTTCGACTAGATTTTAGATCCTCTGGTCGGCAATCCTTGAATTTTGAGTAGCTTATCACATGCACTAGTCCCATAACGATTTGAATATAACTTTCAATTTTGACTTAGGTTGATTCGCGCTACGCGCGGCGTGCGCCGGACGCGGTACGCCCGAAAACGGCTTTTGTCGGTAATTAGTTCATTATCTCGCGGGATACGGGAAGACTGCCTGTCCAGTTCGCGTTCCCCAAAAGGTAAGTTTCTTTCGTGAATAGCCGGGAGTTCCCGTTTTGCACACTTGCCAAAATGGCTTTATTCTTAGCGGCTCTTGGTACCGCATGAAACCAAACTGACTCATGGGTTCTCACAGTACAGAAATTGCATGTTTGCTGGCGCAGCCCAATTCTAAGAAAATTCTGCCAGTAAGTTAATATCGAATTTCTTGACTTTCCGGATGCAATTCAACCGTTGCTTGGATTATAACAATGTAACCTTTTACGTGCTTAGTAAATGACATTTTGCGTTCGCAATAAATTTAATATATGCAGGAACGGCTTTGTTTTATTCTTCCTCATGACAACTTAAAATCTATAAGATTTATAAATATAATGCAATTTCTTGCGGGTTGTTACACTACTCCCCGCTTTTTAAAAGTAGGCATGTCCTTATGGACATGTCTGCTTTTCGAACAAAAACCCTTGACTTATATGAGAAATTTAATATTAATGCTGATTATATTGACCCATTTAGTAGAGGGAAGTGGATGGTTCTGGAACCTCCCCCCACCACTTGACCTTGAGTTCAAGGCAAGGCCACGTTCAAGCCCAAGGTCACATGCAAGGCGAGGCCACGTGTAAGCCCAAGGTCATGTTCGAAGCGAGGCCACGTTCGGAGCGAGGCCACCGACAGTAACCTTGAAGAATGAGTATAACAGTAGATGTAGTTTTGTGTTCAGTAGTATATCGTGTGCTGTACTAGCAAAAACAATGGATGAGGTACAAAAGGTTGGTGAAACTGTGAAGGGGTCAAAGAAAAAAGTGAAACTGTTATATCCAGTATTGTTAAACGCGACAAGTTATCCGTTGAATAAGTCAAGAAATAAATCTGTGAGTTTGGGTTTGACCTGTTTTGGATCGTTTGTGCCGGGAGTGCTAATTAGTGGGATTAACAACAATTTTATACTGCTAGACGAAGGAGAGTGGCAAGTCTTTCTTAAAAATGAAGATGTGATAAACAGACATTTTAACTATGAAGATGGAGATTTAAAACCGGTGGATATAAGTCCAGGCAAACGAATATATTTCCAAAAAATCGGAAACAAAAAAGTGATTGTGCTGCAGGAACGTAAGCGATCCCAAGTGTATCTCGGAATGCAATCAGTAGCAGAGTTGTGGGATTTGTTGCCCCTGCTGAATTCTAAAGCTGAACTATTAAAAAGTCAAAATTTTGAAAATTTCTACAGTAGTATAATCCAAGGCGTTTGGAATTTACCCGGCGACTTTAAACGAAGCATTGAGGATGCGTTACCGCCAATAAAATCCGAAAATGTATACTGCATGCATGAAATGCTAAAGTATGCTTCAGACATCATTACATATGATATTGCATTCAAAAAATACGCACAACAACAATAAGTGTTTATCATGTAGTTATAACGATGCAATAAAAAATTAAAAATTTTAAAACGTTTATTATACAAATAACTTACTGACTAACTTAGAAACTAACCTAACCTAACAACTTAAAATCTACTCCTCAACGTCTCTTTCGTACCCTGAATTGTTTTCACCACCACTGTCACCATCTTCCATACCTTCGCCACCGCCGGCGTCGTCATCTTCTTCCCCAGACCAACCCTCGGTGGAGACGTCGAAAATGCTACCTCCAACGGAAGATGGCGACATGGCGTCAGATACGTGATCCATACCGTTAAGCCTTGGATCGTTTGGACTCCATATCAGACTGACGTCATCAGGTATGGACAGCCCATCCGATCCCAGACTCGACGGTGTGGACGACCTGTCCGACGGCATGTTTTCATCAGGCTGGTCTATGTTGACCGAGTCCACATACTCATTCAACACCCTAGACGTGATGTCATCTAGTTCTGGGATGTTGAATGTTCCAATGTCTTCACCATCCGACAACCATACGTGCTCCTCCGCGTAATGGAAGAAGACGCAATTGTCGGTTGGGTTGACTCGATTGCGGAGTCGGTCAATCAAGGGGTGGGGTAACTCTGGAATCCAGCGGTAGATAGTAAGAGGGTCCCACACCAACTCATGGGTGAGATTTACTACCTCCTCATTAGGGGCGAAGTAGATGTGGTTTGTATGGAAGAAACACACGAATCGCATACTATGTAAAAAAATCAGATTAGAGAGGTTATATTTACAACTGGTAACATACCTGTAATGCAACGATGATGTGGGATGTGGGACTGTGGTGGGATGGTGTGGGCAGCCTCACTATAGCTGTAGAAAGACATGTAATTTCTCAAAGGAGCTAATCAAGTTTTACTTACATAAACCACCCACAGCAAATTCTCGTCTGGTTTAATCTGTAACATTTTTCAGATTAATAAACGTCGGAGATATGAGCGTTTAAATTTTAAAATGTAGTATATGACAGTAGCCACACAAGGCAAAAAACCATATCTAAATATCTTAATAAATATAGAAGATACAAGCATTTTAAAACACCATTAGAAAAATGTTAGAAATGTTTAAAATGTAGTACATGACGGTAGCAACATAATGCAAAAAATCCCGACCAAATATCTTAATAAACACCGGAGATATGAACGTTTTTAAGATTTGAAAAAAAAAAATTTTTTTAAATGTAGTATATGACAGTAGCAATACAATGCAAAAAACGGCATTTAAATATCTTAATAAATATAGAAGATACAAGCATTTTAAGACACCATTAGAAAAATGTTAGAAATGTTTAAAATGTAGTACATGACGGTAGGAACCCAATGCATAAAACGGCGAAGATATATCTCAATAAACAACGGAGATATGAGCATTTTAAGATTACATTAGAAAAGTATTAGAAAAAAAGAACTTTCGTGTGCGACATTTTGCCGTTGTTTTTGAGAAATTTTTCTTTTACTGAGTCCAAACGCATTTTCAAAGTACAGATATGGACATATAAGATAAAAACATATATATTTACAAAGACATTTTCAAAGTACAGATATGGACATATAAGATAAAAACAGATATTTAGAACAATATCTTACCTGAAGTATAGTTGCGGTGGATTGGAGGTACTGTGGTTTCTTCAAGCAATTCTCGATGTTTATATATCCAGTTCCCCCCGACTACGTATTGAGGGCAGGGAATGTGTAACCAATTTACTTTCCAGAAACTAATTTTACGTATATTTAAGTTGTAATTAGAAATAGAAAAATTTTTCTATCGCCGTTACATTGTATGCTAAAAAAGGAACATTTTGATACCGCACAACCTACTTTTTAGATAAAATTAGATAGCTATAGTTATTTGGTTGTTCTAATAATCCATCAGCTATTTTTTTTATTATAGCGATAACTTCATAAGCTTCCAATTACATTAATTAGACAGTCATTTAATAAGCAAGTAGATCTACTACATGTATTACCAATAAAAATGGATTTCTTGTATTCGGAATAACACGTTTTGAACCCCTAGGTTTTCTAGGAATACATGAATAGCAATGCGTTGTATGACGTAAAAAGTAATAGGCATTTAGTTTTTCAAGTACGTAAATTTAGCTAGATCTGCTGTAGCCATTTGCCGCAGTATTAGAAGACGAATATGTGGAGCAGCACCTGTTTGATAATTCCTAGTGCATGCATAATTCTATAAAAGAAGTTCCTTCATATCAAAATTAGTGGTGTTTTTTCCACATCTTTAAATTTAAAATTATTGCATTGACGTTAGTAATAGACAAAAGACAGTAGACACGTACGTTTTTTTTTAGGTTGTGTGCGTACGTGCAGGTATTCACACTCGTTTGAAAAGGTCATTTTGGCATGGTAAACAACTGCCATTTTTCAACATACGAGTTAATGTGTACCGAGGCCAAGTTTTTAAAAGTCAATGAAAGTCGCTATCACTGGTAATATAAATATCGATTGTTCCAAGAAGAGCTGCATTAAAAATGAACAATTTAAAATTGCTTTGTTAATAAGACCGTAATGTTGCTCTTTTAAACGTTTTACCTAGTAATTATTATTGTGAAACTAGTGCATCGCTTCTGAATATTTTGAACGTGGTTAAACGGTAGATGTTATTTTATTAAAATGCCTGGCACCCGCAATGTTGCTCTTTTAAAAGCTTTTACCTAGTAATTATTATTCTGAAATTAGTGCATCGCTTCTGAATATTTTGAACGTGGTTAAACGGTAGATGTTATTTTATTAAAATGCCTGGCACCCGCAATGTTGCTTTTTAAAAGCTTTTACCTAGTAATTATTATTCTGAAATTAGTGCATCGCTTCTGAATTTTTTTGAACGTGGTTAAAAGGCAGATGTTATTTTATTAAAATGTCGACACCCAGCATAATTTGTATTACATATTAATAGGTAGATATTAAGCCAGTGGAATGTTTTCATATGTTTAGATTGACCTGTTATTCAAATGCTATATTGGAAATGCATTTGTAAACAAAATTGTTAATCATTACAGTTGAGCAGACGTTGTATTAAAATAATTACTCAGGGCTTCACCTCCTCGAAAAGTAAAATTTCGTTATGTTTTTTTTTATTCGCTAGATTATAAGCCCATATTAGAACAAATGTATGTGTGAAATATTTTTAAACATTTCAACATGTTAGAACAACAAATAACTGGTGCGCTAGTTTACTTTATATTATCGCTTTATTTGTGTAAACTGTGTTTTAAACTGTCTGGAAAAATGTGTTTCAATGTTAACTTGAATTGCAAAAATAGAGGCATGCAACGAACTTAAAGATATTTGAAGGCCAACTTCCTTTGCGTGAGCCGAGGTTAGAAAAAAAATGTAGATTGCAACGAAGCTAGATATTAGCAGTGAAAGTTTCTTATATACAGTATGCATTTTAAACTGTCAATTTTAAATAGATTTGATTTGCATGATTTTTGATAAATAAAATTTTGTTTTTCATGTTTGAAACCTCGCGTTTTATTAATGTGAATACAGATGCATCTATCAGACAACCAACGCTGCAGGCTTTTTAATAAGTGCTAGTAATTAATAGGATATAAATATTTGCAACAGTGGCATAAAATTTGATTATTATTAAACGGTGAATACAAATTCACCTATCACACGACCAACGCTGCAGTATTTTTAATAAGCGCTAGTAATTAATAGGATATAAATATTTGCAACAGTGGTATAAAATTTGATTATTATTAAACGGTTTAAAAATATTAGATGTATAAGTCTATATTTGTAAAATATTTTTAAACATTTCAACATGTTAGAACAACAAATAGTTGGTGCGCTAGTTTACTTTATATTATCTACGCAAACTGTCTGGAAAAATGTGTTTCAATGTTAACTTGAATTGCCGTCTGTAAAGATGTAGGCAACGAACTTAAAGATATTTGAAGGCTAACTTCCTCTGTGTGAGCCGAGGTTAGAAAAATGTAGATTGCAACGAACTCAATTTCAACTGGTTTGCGTGCGAAAGTCATCCTTCGCATGCAGTATAAATACACCTGGCTGAGGTGGGGGGCAACCATTCTCTCGTGTTTGCTATGGCTAGCAACAGCGCTGTCTGTTCCTTTTGTCAGGGTGCAGTTTTACCGAAAAAATTTTCAAAATTTAATAGGCTCAGTTTGAAAAAAACGGGTGCAGTTAAACTTTGCGCCTGCACGGAACCAAGCGGTTCCGTACAGATATCGCCGCAAGCCACCATAAAAGTTTTAAGTGACGTACTCGTTGCACCTGCTTTCGAAACCATATCTCAAAGTAGTAGTCAAGGTTCTAGCAAAATTTTAAAATCAGCTTTAAAGAAAGATCAGAAAAGGAAAAGTCCTGCAAAATTTAATTTGTCGAAATATGTCAAGTGTATGAATGAGGAGACTGATGTTCCTGTGGCAAAAATCCAAAATATGTTACATGAGTCTTCTCATTTATCACAAACGGAAATGTTTATGGAAACGTTCGATTTTGACGACATTCCATTGGAAAAGGTGGCTTCCGGCGACGGTGCGGCGCAAGAGTTTAGAGCCCTTGTAGATGGTTTGGAGATCGACTCCGGCTCAAGTCGACCGACCAGTCGAATTTCGAAGCAGCCAACAATCCAACCTTCGGAAAATGTGACCGCAGTACCGTCTGTAATTGTGCAGTCTCCGGTTTCGGGCAATGCAGTCGTCATGTCGTCAGCTACTGGGAGTAACGTAGTCGACACTGTGGTGTCGATTACGTCTACCCCTCAGGAGGAAGACATTGATGACATGTCGCCATCCCAGTGTGCCGAACGTGAATACGTGTCTAATCGTAATGCAATAGATGCTAAAGCAGCCGATCTTCGCAGCGGTGAGCATTACATAAGGTATATTAGATATTAGATATTAGATATTATTTTTCTACCCATATATGTTATTTAACATTGAAGGTGTTCAGAGCGTGCTTTTCCCAGTTTAATAGCTTATATTGTTATTAGCTCCCTAGAAATTCGAGCCGCCAGACTAGAAGCGACGATGCACGATGAGTACCTAAAAAGCATAGCTGCTTTACCTAAGATCCGCCACGGCCACAGCGCAACTAACATGGACATCTTTAAGAATGCTGCGTTAGCAAGGCTAGAGCTAATCCAAGATCTGTTAGCTGTGGAGGGTGCGATTCGTGCAAGACGTCAGGAGCTCGATAAAAAGGCTAAGTAACGAGTAGATAATCGTTTAACATATCATACACCCCTAACACAAATAACCTCCCCCATATCCTCTCCAGGGTGTCCAAAGCGAATCCTCCCCGTGGTGACACCTGGGTATTCCGTTCGAGGTTTAATTTGTTAATCAGTGTTAATAAAGGTGTTCTTTTCGTTTGTGGATAGTAAGCCTCGAGCTGGGTAGCTAATCGCGCAATTAGTATATTAACCGATTGCGCGAGACTAATTTACCATTATGTTCAGGTGCACTGCTTGTGGAGAGTCCTTCACCAGAGCTGACAATTTGTTTCGCCATCGAAGAGATAGCTGTCGCCACGAGGTTGGCCACCCATCGACGAGTGGTAAGTGGAAACGTGTTGATTGCTGCTGATTATATCAATTGTGTGTTTCCTAAAGGTGACGCTATGGAGGCTTCGGTAGCAGCTGGTGAGGGACCATCGGCGAGTAAACGCCCAAGACTTAATGACTCCAGCGGTGGTGAGTGTGTCTCTATTGTAGTGTTTCATGTTTTCTAACGTTTGGTTTAACAGAACAGCTCCCCAGGACGCAATACTGCGACGTGTGTGATGAAAATGTTCCTCGGACTTGTTTCGTTGGACACCTGAGGAGCAATCGTCACACGAGGCGGTGTGATGTCGTCCATCTGGGGAAAGGAGTGGTGGCCCTTCCAAGCGCCTTCAAGTCCCGCGTTGCCAGCTACAGGGTGTCCACGGAAAATTATCATATAAGCGTTGTAGAATATATGACCGAATTGAAAGACAAAATTGTAGATCTTATAGAAGGTCAATTGACCAAATTAAACAGTATAAAATTCAATTTCGAACTTTTCGGGTATTTTATTTTGGAGACTCAAGATGTACAAGACGTCAAAAGTTTTAATACGACCAACGAGGTGGTCACTCGCGGTACAGACTTGAACGAATTATATGATAATTTAACGGGGATATTGGACCAGAAGGTGTCCGAATTTGAGGAACGCGATTCAGGTGTGTATTACAACTGTAATTCTTGTTAATGTTACTAACCGCAAAATTTTTACAGGGTGGATCTTGAAGCAGTTGCTGTATCTAGAATTAAATATAAATAAATTCAATCCGTTTCGGGCGTCTTCGTATATCCCGCTCCCGAAGCAGATTCAGTCCAAGAAAGCGATCGTGAACGTCCAAAACGTCGATGACGAGCGTTGTTTCGGGTGGGCGGTAACCTCGGCCATCTGCGAACCGGATGGACTGTCTAATCGAACGAGTTCGTATCCAGATTGCAGGGAGTTTTTAAATTTTAAGGACATTGAATTCCCTGTTAGATTGCGCGATATTTCTAAATTTGAAAAAAATAACCCTCAACTTTCTATAAATGTATACGCGTTGGAAAAGACTTTTCAAAACGATATTACCATATATGAAGTTGTGGGACCTCTGTACTATTCGCCACATATAAAAAACGGACATATAAATTTGCTGCTTCTAACAGACGGCGAAGGTAATAACCACTACTGCTGGATCACCAATTTGTCTAGGTTAGTTTCGCGGCAAATAACGGCTAGGGAAAATGCAAAACATTTTTGTAATGGTTGTCTAAATTACTTTCGCACCGATGCCCATCTGGAGAACCATAAGCTTTTTGACTGTAATCATGTGTGCACAAAGTTGCCTACGACAGAGCCGATCACGGATAAGTGTGGGGAGGTGAGGCCCCAGAACATTCTTAAATTTGATAATTATCATAAGCAATTGAAACTGCCCTATGTATGCTACGCAGATTTCGAGACCGTTTTATTACCTGTCGATGGTGGGGATCAGGAGCCGGATTGCGAAAGACCATATACGATCAAAACGTGCGAGCACAAACCGTATTCTTTCGCGTATTATTTGAAATGTTCTTTTGATGATACTCTATCCAAATTCGAAATTTATAGGGGCGAGGATGCTGTGGACGTGTTTGTTGAGCGTCTAGACAGAGACGTTCGCGCCTTATATTCCAACAGTTTAAAGCATGTTGTACCCCTCAAGCCTCTGGTTCCGCAAGAAATTCAAAATTTTAAGGATGCTGCTTCATGTCATATTTGCAATCGTCCTTTTGGAGAGGGGGACGTAAAGGTTCGCGATCACGACCATTTGACCGGAGAATATCGGGGAGCTGCCCATTCCAATTGCAATCTGAATTATAAACTTCCAAATTTTATTCCCGTATTTTTTCACAATTTAAATTACGATTCCCACCTTTTTGTCAAACAGTTAGCTCAAAATAACGAGGAGCTTGATGTCATTCCGGAAAATAAGGAAAAATACATTTCATTTGGTAAACGTCTTTGGGTAGATGAAGTCGTTGTTGACGGAAAACGAAAAAACGTTTATATGCAAATTCGATTTTTAGATAGTTACAGATTTTTAAGTGCTTCTTTAGCATCGCTGGCCGCCACATTATCAGATGATCAGTGTGTTGAAATTCATAAGCAATTCGGACATGACATCAAATTCGAACTGATGAGACAGAAAGGTGTGTTTCCCTATTCGTATCTGGATTCATTTACAAAATTAGACGAGCCGGCGTTGCCCACAATCGCTCAGTTTTATGATCATTTAACCGAGACGCATATTACTGAGGTCGATTACGAACGCGCCGTTAAGGTCTGGAAAACTTTCGAATGTCAAACGTTGGGCGACTATTCCGATGTTTACCTCAAATGTGACGTGTTTATATTGGCAGACGTTTTCGAAAACTTTCGAAATTTTTATTTAAATCAATATAATTTAGATCCGGCGCAGTACTTCACCGCCCCCGGTTTAAGTTGGGACGCCATGTTAAAATATACGGGGGTTGAGTTGGAGCTGTTGACGGATATGGATATGTTTCACTTTTTTAGAAAGGGTATTCGTGGAGGAGTCAGTACTTGCGTCGGGCGAAAGGCTATTGCCAACAATAAATTTGCGGGTAACTATGACGCTTTTAAACCCACTTCTTTTATTGCTTATTTAGATGCGACGAATTTGTATGCTTATAGTATGAGGCAGTTTCTACCGCAAGGTGGTTTTGTTTGGTTGACTGGCGACGAAATTGATAGTTTTGACGTATTTAAAATTTTGGACGACTCAGATACTGGGTACGTGTTGGAAGTTGACTTGCGGTACCCCGAAAATTTACATGACGATCACAATGACTTTCCCTTTTGCCCCGAGCTATTGGTGCCTCCACAGGGAAAATTTAAAAATGCAAAATTAATTCCAAATTTGTATGACAAACACAATTATATTATTCACTACAGAAATTTGAGGCAATGCTTAGAGGCTGGTTTGATTTTGGTTAAAACACATAAAATACTTAAGTTTAGACAATCTCCTTGGCTCAGATCCTACATCGATTTAAACACAAAATTACGTAACAAGTCTGACAATGAATTTCATCGAAATTCATTCAAACTAGCTAACAATAGCGTCTTTGGTAAAACCATGGAAAATGTGGACAAAAGGGTTCTTGTAAAGTTAATTAGTCATTGGGAGAAAATTGGTAATAGAATGGGGGCAGAAGCTTTGATATCGAAACCTAACTTTAAAGATAGAATTCGGTTTGGGGAAAATTTAATAGCAGTGGAAATGAACAGAACATCGGTTTTATATAACAAACCCATTTATGTTGGTTTCTCAGTTTTAGATCTTTCGAAAACGGTAATGTACGATTTTTATTACAAATTTTTGAAGCATAAATACGGCCGTAATGTGTCTCTACTGTATTCGGACACGGACTCATTCATCCTGGAAATTTTTACTGAAAATTTTTACGCCGACATGCAAGAGCACCTTGATCTCTTTGATACATCAAATTACAAGAATGGTCTGCACGGAATTTCGAGAACCGAGTCCGTTGTTGGCAAATTTAAGGATGAGTACGCGGGGGTGGCTGTGTGTAGCTATTACGGGGTTGGTGCAAAAACATACTGTGTAAACGCTGTTGGTAAAGAAGACAAAAAGGCGAAGGGAGTTAGAAAGAGTGCTGTTCGGAATCACCTCACCACCGAAATTTATAAATCTGTAGTCGAAAACAAGAGGGAAGTTGTATTTTGTCAGATGTATGTGTTTCGTTCCCGGTTACACACTATGTACACCGAATTAATGAATAAGGTTGCGCTTTCTTCGCGAGATGATAAACGCTTCCTTATTCCTAATACTACCAAAACCTTAGCGTGGGGTCACCGTGACATAGATGATTACAGTCGTCTAGACAACTTGCTGCGCATTGCCGAAACGATGGTGTAGCAATATGTTCGCGGAACAGTATTCGTTATTACTTAACAGCAGAGGTCCTACACGGCTTTCTTGTACTTTGTAGGTTTAGTTATTGTATAGCAATTATAGTATAGGTTAAGAACACTAGCTTGTATGATAGAGGTAGTAAGTTAAATTTTACAAAAAATCTGATTGTTTGGGTCCGCATTACCAAGTATATTTGTTATTTAACACTGTAGTCACTCATGTTCAGCATTTACAATAATAAATTACTGTAAAACATAAAAAGTTTTTATTTAAAGAAAATAAATGGTAGTAAAACAAAAAAAGTGTTTTATTGAAAGAGTTCTATAGAATCATAATAAGTTATACAACATTGTTTTTGGATATCCAGGAATTGTGACGATTATCGAATCCCAACCACTTTACGTAAAGCTGATTACCCTTCTTCTTCAACACCTTTTCTACCAGGTATACGTCCGAGTGTTTGGTTTTCTGTAATTCGTGCTCGTAAAATCCACCTTTGATTTCTTGCCCTTCCTGATCGGTGAGTCTGTAGGTGGTAGGATTTGTAAGTCGCACTGTGGCTATTTTGAATATTTCGTTGCTCCAGCTGGGTGTGTAGCCTTTGCTAAATATCGAGCGATATTTACTAATGCGTACAGAATCTCCTTTATGAAACTTTTGAGGTGTCGGATCTACAGTTTTTGTGTGGCTGTACACGGTGTGTAACAGACGTTTGGCATTTTTAAGATTAACTTCAGCCGGCCTCATACCTGTTGTGCTATGCCTGGTTGTGTTATATTTGCTTAAAAGTTGGGGCAGAATGTCCAACCATTTGTAGGACCCTTGCAAACTAAACTGCTTCCACATCATGTTCTTAAGGGTGCGGTTACATCTTTCTATGATGCTGCTTTTCATAGTTGAATACGTGCTGTAATGATTTATCTTGTAACGTCGCATCAATGCTTGAAAATCGCTGTTATAAAATTCTTTTCCCAAATCGGTTTGTACGTTTTTTGGAGATACCTTCATATTAGCAAGAACTTTTCGCATAGCTGCTGCTACATCTTTTCCCGTTTTCCGTTTTACCGGGAGAGCCCACAAGTATTTAGAAAACGCATTAATAACAGCTAAAATGTATCGATAACCTTTATTGCTTCGTGCATATGGTTGCATCTCCACCAAATCCGCTTGTAGTAAATCATGCAATCCTTTGAGAATCGCCCGTCGTCTCTTGAAATTTCTTCGCGCTGGTTTGTGAAGTTCTGCAACTAGATCCTCCTTAGGACTCATTGCCGAATGTTGCTGTATCGACTGCTATGGGACATTTAAGCAGCAGTTGCACGTATAACTTAGTGTTTATGGATTCGAATTTCAGTTTATCTCCTCGCCGCAATGTCTTACCGACAAGCGTGTCGTGTTTGATGCCGTTGATGTGTGATACTACCAAAGGTTCGTTGACTTGAACACTTATGATCTCACCGATCGTTAAAGGAAAAATGTACTCATTATTACCGAAAATTTTGGAATATCCGCTTTCATCATAACCACGCCCCACTAGCAGCAGTGGTACCTCTATATGGAGTCGGTTTACATTTTGAACTTTCATAAAGATATGTTTGCGATGAGAACCGTAGCGCGCGCTATGGTAGTGGCGTCCAAATTTGTCTATGGGCATTACTCTATCGTCTAACACCTTCTGATCGTAATTCAATAGGTCCTCTGCTTTTGTACTCGTCTTAGTGAATTATTTTTGCTTCTCGTAGAGCTTGGGTGATGCTTACGATTTCGTTGGAATGGCCGGTGTGCCCCGCTACCTGAGAGGCTAGTAATATGCGCAGACGATCCACTAATGAATTTGGATCTTTCCAAGGAACAAATTCCACTTTTTTATTGGTTACTGTTAATAATCCCCTTCCGGTACGCTGCACCCTCGATGCGGCTCTGGTAGGTTGTCTAATGCCGGAGGATGTAGCCAGGGGGCGTACTACTTTCATATATTTTGCGCCGGCGTTGCCGCTTATCTGTTGGGTTGGATCGTAGTTCTTACGATTTGCGGCGGATCGGTTCACTATGTCATAGTAATTTTCACGGTCTTTGGTTGTATAAGTTATCGGTTTCTTTAAGAACATTAATTCGTAAAAGCCGGGGGTGCCTTTGTATACTATTCTATTGCCGTGATCTGTAATAACCATGTCCTGACCCTCAAAAGTAAGCTGTTTATTCCCAATTGCAAACTTATCAGTGTCTATGTCCCATCGAACTCCATAGTGGAGATCGTACTTGCTCTCTGTATCTCGTATCATTCCCTCGATATATTTTCTAGCTAACCCTGAGAACTGTTCCAGGTATTCCCCTAGAACTTCCGGTTCCATCATTTGTCGCACGGTTTCTCTAGCCTCTGCTACCGAAGTTTCAATTGCCGCTTCTTCTTGAGCCTCCACCTGTTGCTCCTCATCCGGTAAACTCTCATACAATACTTCTCTGTCAAGAAATCTAGGTGTGGATGTTACCAACGTCGAAGTCGACGGTCCGGGAATGGCAATGTCGGGGGTTGACGCTCGTACGGGGGTATTGCCATTTCTCGGACGGGGTAGGATAGATGGTGTGGACACTCGCCGTTTAATAGTTCTCAGCATAGGTCCTACTTCTTGCTGTATTGTTTGACCACCTTCTTGCTTGATGGATGTTAGCAATTCCGTGAGTGGTTGGGAAATTGGTTTAAATTGCTCCGCAAGAGCCGTCTGAGATTCGGCGATATCTGCTTTTAAAGTTTCATATTTCCGCCTGACAGCCTTTCTAGCTTTAATAAGATCGCTTACTAACCGTTTGTCCATGTTGCTATTACTGTCGTTGTTCGTAGACTAATAATTTGTACAGCAGTGGTCCATGCCTATATAGTGAAATAACTGTCAAACCCTTTTCTATAACGACCGGCGTTGATTTCGCTTTCTTTGTCGACAACTAAAAATCCATGATCTTTGATCCAACAGTGGGAACATAAGTTTTTAAACTTTTCGAATGACATGTCTGTGTTTACATGATCATCGTAAATGTGTTTAAGATTGGTGTGGTCTTGCCGGAATACGATTATGATATTCGCATTATCTCGTACCAGTTGTTTCGGGATTGATGAGTAAGTCTGACAGAGGTAAAAACAATCTATATTTCGATGACGTCCGAAACTAAAATAATCTCTAATTATGCTTTGAGTGTCGCATGCCACATCATCAAACACAATAACAGAATTTTCTTTCGCCTCGTGTGGTTTGATAACCTCACACCCCTCGCTGAATTCGTAGAATCCGATTTCTTTTAGTGACTTCAGAAGTATCTTCAGAAATTTGTATTTAGGTTGGTCAAGGGTTTTGGAATACAAATACAAGTTGTGAAACCGCACCCCATTGCGGTGCACCAAAAGACTGATCATCGCATTGGTTTTCCCAGAGCCGGAAGGACCAATGATCAACCCCCTTTTACATCCTATACCCAGTAAAGTGCCGTGTCGTCTGAACCTCTGTGACATGGAATTTACTGTATGATTTACTACCGGCAGCGAACATTTTTGTTTCACAAGTTTGACGTTCTTCATCGTTTTCGGACGGGGGCGAACTAGCTTCTAACCGCGCTGTGCTAAGTATATATCTACCCCTTTGAGCTTCACATCGTCAGTCGCTCTTCGACGAGCGTTTCTTTAAGATGAGTTATACTAGACGTAAAACTCGTAGTCGTCGTCGAATCGTAAGACGGAAAGGTCGCGGTTTGTTGAACACCCTTATTGACAAGTTGCCTTTCGAATTACATATACCAGGTTACAAGTTTTGCGGACCTGGCACTCGTTTAAACAAACGACTTTCTCGAGGTGATCGAGGAAGAAACCCTCTGGACGAGGCTTGCAAGCAACACGACATCGCATACTCACAATCCAGCAATCTTTCGACACGTCACGCGGCGGATAAAGTTCTTGCACAGAAAGCTTGGGAACGCGTTAAAGCAAAAGACTCTACTCTTGGAGAAAGAGCGGCAGCTCTTGCTGTTACAGGGATTATGAAAGGGAAAACCAAACTCGGCATGGGAGTCTCCCGGAAACGGAAGCGTACAGAACCCATTGCTGCTATGGGAACACCCCGGAAACGAAGACGTACACTACCTATTGCCGCGCAAAAATTTGGTACGGGGGTATCTAGAAAACGAAAGCGTACACTACCCACTGCTGGTGTGACGGCCCCCCGAAAACGAAGGCGTACATTACCTATTGCCGCACAAAAATTTGGTACGGGAGTATCTAGAAAACGGAAGCGTACACAACCCACTGTTGGTGTGAGAGTCTCCCGGAAACGAAAGCGCGCACTACCTATTGCCGGTATTGCGCAAAAATTTGGTACGGGGGTATCTAGAAAACGGAAGCGTACAAGGTGTAGTAGGCGTAAACGTATTGGAGGGGCGGTCGTTTTTAAATCGCGAAGGAAACGCCGAATTCGTTCTAGAGTAGTACCTGTTCCCAAGAGAGGAGGTATATTGCCGCTTGTACCCATACTTGCTGCATTAGGAGCATTGGGGTCTCTCGGAGGCGGTGCTGCAGCAGTCGCTAAAGCGGTTGGCGACTCAAAGGCTTCTAAAAAGGATCTCCAGGAAAAAGAGCGACATAACAAAGCTATGGAATCCATTGCTCGAGGAAAAGGGCTATATCTACGACCGTATCAGTCAAAAAACTACCGTTGAAGCTACCACGCCGAGCGTTGACGAACATCGATATTGCACAGTACGTTAAACGCTTAGAAATTCCCCATTTTAGGGGGATATTTATGCGAGATGCCCTACCTGACAAAATTCGTCAACGAGAATGTGGTGTTACCAACTTAGACGATGATGTTGGACCTGGCACACATTGGACAGCCTACGTTAAAGCTGATCGATTTGTTCTGTATTTCGATAGCATAGGTCGCTTACAACCTCCTCCCGAATTAGTAAACTACTTTCGTAGCGACGGTAGCAACAACACAATTATGTACAACTCTAATAGATATCAAAAACTCGCATCATACACATGCGGACATTTGTGTCTCAAATTCTTATATAACTTTGCGAAACCGCTTTTGTCGTCAGTTTAAGTGTCGCGCTTCATCATGTCCAGTATATTCACTCTTACGGGAGATTCATCTGTTCTTACTGCAAATTTTGACCCTCCCATTTTCTTAGACGATGGTAGCGAATACGTCTTGGAATTGTTAAGTTTCGAAAACTACTATACTATTCCAAACGTTAGACCTCCCAACAATGAATTTCATCTTGTTGGAGAACCTCCTATTATTATACCGGAGGGAGCATATGAAATTACGGACATTGCTGAATTTTTACATAACCAACTCGATTCTGATGCGGGTGTTAAACAGGTACTGCTACGTGGAAACAACAGCACCTTAAAAACCGAAATAAAGTCCACCGTTCCAATCGACTTTCAAAGCGACAATACTATCCGGGACATGTTAGGCTTTGAGAAAAAAGTTTATGCTGCAGATAGGTGGCACACAGCTGAACATGTTACGAAAATTTTGAACATCAACTCGATTCTTATTCATTGCAACATCTCCGTTGGTTCATATGAAAATGGTAAGCCCGGCCATATCATTCACCAATTCTTCCCCATAGTACCACCCGGGTACAAAATAGTGGAAACCCCTAACCCAGTCATCTATCTACCGATCAGCACGAAACAGATCACTAACTTAACTATTAAAATACTAGACCAATCGGATAATCCTGTCAGTTTTAGTAAGGAGACCGTCACGGTAACATTACATTTAAAGAAACTGTAATGGGTTTTCAATTCACCACTCCGTACCGCCCCTGCTTCACTTCCTATAAGAATAGTCGCCCACACCCTCGTAAGATCAGTAGGGCTTCGTCCGCCACGCAGCTAACTAAAGCAAACAGAGACTTCTTGCGGTCCTTAGGCTTTACAATAGTGTAATGAGTATTTTAAATATTGGAGAGCGAGTCCTCGTCGACACTTCTATCATTAGCAATCAATTGCACACACATCAACCGTATACAAACCGTTTTGACTATAACGATGAAATTCGAATTCCAATTCCCGAAGATATGTCAACTCTTCCCGGCCTGAGCTATCTGTACCTAGAGGGAAAGTTGCGGAAGGAAAACGGTGAAGTTACAACGGCTAAATTCCTTAACAATGGTTTGGCTCACTTATTTAGCGAAATCCGATACGAAATCAATGGCGTCGTTGTCGACTCTGTCACCAAACCTGGTATTACGTCTACTCTTAAGGGATATGTGTCCTACAGTTCCGCTGACGTTAAAAAGCTTCAAAATGCAGGTTGGTTTGCCGCCGGCGATCCTGCCATTACCGATCAGGAAGGTAACTTTAGTGCCTGCATACCGTTGAGAATGCTGTTAGGATTCGCTGAAGATTATGGTAAAGTTATACTTAACATTCGACAAGAACTCGTATTAATTCGCAGCAATACCGATGCCGACGCCGTATTCAGTGCTACCGTAGGGGAGACGGCTAAAGTTACGATTGACAAACTATATTGGAAGGTTCCTCATATCACTCCAGGTCTTGCTCAAGAATTAGCCCTGACCAAATACATCGATAAAAATATTGACACTCAAGTCGCATTTCGCAGCTGGCAGCTTCATATCATACCCGGTGTTCATGCTGTGACTCAACATTCTCACGCTATCGCTACAAGCACAAAATTACAAACCCCCAGATATGTCATCGTAGGGTTTCAATCAGGTCGTTCGGGGCTAATCGCTAAGGACAATGCTAATTTCGATAAAATTGGTCTTACTAATTTCCGAGTTTATCTGAACACCGAACGATTCCCATACGACAATTTACATAACAATTATGCACTCAATCATTACGCAACATTATACGACATGTATTCCAAGTTTCAATCATCTTATTATAGCAAAATCGATGAGCCCTTCTTCTCCCGCCATGACTTTGCAGACAAGGCGCCCATTGTTGTAATCGATTGTTCCCATCAAAAAGACTACCTTCATGCAAACGCTGTCGTTTTTCGTGTTGAATTTGAAACTTCCGCTAACGTGCCAGCCAACACAACTGCGTATTGTCTCGTTCTTCACGATCGGGTTTTTACTTACAACGCATTGTCAAAAGCAGTTAAACAACTGTAATTTCGCAAAACACTTCAGTTGCACCTCGACTTTTAGCGTAACTAGACCATGCTCTCTATACCTAATACGATGAAGATCATTATCGATATTCAAGGTTTTAAGACGTCCGATAAGCACTTTACCCCAAAAGAATTGGCCTCCTACGACGGTACCTCAGTATCTCACCACATTTTTAAACCCCCTTTCGCCCTCCATTCCTTAACACCTCATTTACAACAACAAGCCCGCTGGGTAATGACTAATCACCATTGCATCGACTGGAATGAGGGATTTACTCCAGCATACATGTTTCCTGCAATCTTACGACGTCTTCTGCAAGGTGTCACCGAAATATATGTGAAAGGTCGAGAAAAGGCAACTTTTCTACGCCGCTTTACTACCATCCCAATCATCGAAGTGGAAGAAAGGCCGGCCCTCACCCCATCACAACCCGCTTGTTTATATCATTCCAAACCGATTTGTTATTGCGCTTTATCTAACGTGTATCATATTTATAATCACTACATAATGGAATAAAACAACCTTTTTAATTTTTATTGTTTTTTTATTTGTTTACAATATACCGTTTAACTACACGGATTAAACATCTACGTACTAGTGGAAAAGCGCTCTACATAAATTGTTCGCCTATGTTCGGCGCACAAGACGTCTCGCAGTACTTCATCCATAGTAAGTATCCTCCGATGGAACCGCAACCTATCCACAGCTTCTCGTTCCCACCGTCCTCTCCGAGCTTCTCGAAACGCATACGTCCACGTATGCAAATTGTACATCTTATTCTTCGAGTCGTCAAACTGCACGCTCTTCTTCATTTTCCTTCCTCTCTATAAAGGCTTTTACTTCACACATATGCCATTTTAGGCCAAGACTATCCATTAAATCTACAAGGAGGCCTTCATTTATGGCTCCGTCTAAAAATAGTTGACCGACAGCTGCACCGTTTTTGTACTGTTTTTCTTTTTTATACAACTCTTCGTCACTGAATCCGGAACGTCCTAACCCATATACGACTTCGTGCGACGCTTCGAAAGCTAAATCCTTTAACGAACTCACTAATCGTTCAACCGCACTAGGTACGTCTCTTGCAGCCGGTCGAGCAGCCTCTCTATAATTCATCCACATGACTACACTGCCAACTGACGACTCAGGGCTTCCACTTCGATGTCGCACTTTACCATAGAACTTGCGAACGTTAGCACTTCCACCATACACGCAGTCTTTTCAGAGTTCTCCTCCAGCTGATCCACTACAGACCATACATTTACTAAACAGTCTCCACAAAGGTTTGCTACACCCTTTACTATTTCTTTATAGAAACTCTCAAAGTGTAACGCTTTTAATTGTGCGAATCGCGCTTCCACGAGTTTCTGCAAGCGCCACAATTCTTCTACAGTTTCGCTCGCTAAACGCACCTCTGACAAGCCCACTTCCTCCAATTTGATTATTTTCCTTGTCTGGATCGCTTCAAATACAATCCTCTTCTTTCCTATTTCCAGAGCTGGCCACTCACCGTCGAGAGAATACAAGTAGTTGGAAATCACTCCTTGATTTGCAATCAGGGCTGTCCACTCCCATTCATTTAACTGCACCCAGTCATTTTTGGCACCCCGTATTATAATACTTGGGTTAAATTGCGAACTCCAATCAAACCCTACACTGACGTACTTAGAACTTGATTTATTTAATTTGTACGTCCTACTATTCAGAAGTTCCGGACAGAACAGTGGTTGCGGCTTTCTTGCTTTATTACTCTAAACTACCTCAATAGCTTTCAACAAGGCTTCCATTTCTGCACGACTATCGGATGCTACTACCCTTGCCGACTCTTCTACGCGCTTTTATTTTCACATTTCCAAGGTTATATGTGGTAGGAGGTGACCGTAAACGCGACCTTGAAGTCATGTTTACTGCACTACCTTTTTGGACTCAACAATTATGGGAACCTTGAGTTGAAATTCCACATATAACATATTTGGCTTGACTGCCCAAAATTTTAGCATATCACCCTTTTTTAATGTCTTCCCGATCATTTCCTGTAATTTATATGACCCCAACCTGTTGATATAAATTTCGGTATTTTCGGGATAAAGTAAGACGTTTGTTATTTCAGCTTCACGGAAGGGAATAGTATATTCGATGTCACCATGCGCTAGGATGTACCATCTATCATCATTGACGGCAATGGATACTAGTTGTAAATCTCGTTCATAATATAAAGGCTCGCTTAGCTCTTCAACCACAAACACCTGCGGGTGTGATGTGGAATTCGCATGCATATGTTTACCAAATTTATCGATAGGCATTGCTCAAGCGTCGAACTGGATATGAATACTGAAAGCGTGGGCTTCTACTTATAAAATATCAATAATCATAGACGTCGCTAGGAGTGCAATAAAACACAGACCCCTTTATATACATATATTTAATTAAGCCAACAATAAGTAATATACACTACATCCCCATCTGCTAGCCGAGCGAGAAAGCGCTGGATGGGGACCTCTACATGCCGCCGCCACCACAGGAATGGGTCACCCTCGTATGTGGTGGGTAGCGTCCTCAGGAGGGTCGACTGCCATAGGCGCTCGCTTCCAAGACTCATGGAATAGTCTATTGTTACGGCAGCCTGGAGTTGACGAGCTGATGGAGGTCTCGGTTCGGAGGTGATGAAGTATTCAAACTCCTTGTAAAATGTGGGAGCATCTTCAAAGAGCGCATCAACAACAATATCAGGCATGATGACTGGTAGCCGTGGTGGAAAAACGTTACGCTTTATATGTGAATCTCAAGGTAAGACCCTTGACCTTCTACGTTCCCATCCTTGACTACGCTCCTATATTAAGTTGCCTGTTTTCTGTAACAGTCATCATAATCCTCCAGCACCTACCATAATCATCAAGCAGCTATGGCAACTAACTTTAAGAATGCAGAACAATTTTACCGTCATTTTCGCCGGTTTTTGGCTAGTTGCCCTCCAGCATCCTCTCAACGGTCTCTCCAGGCAGTGGTCACAATGGAGTACGCCTTGAACCTACAAGGAGAGACCCTAGCGGAGACGACCACCTTACGGACGTGGCCTGCAGTCTTCGACGGATCGTCAGCTGTGTGGTGGCAGACCAACATCTTCAAGCCAGTGGACCGGTACCTAGGCCTACTGGAGGATGGGAAAGTTACATATATAACTTATACTTGGAAATAAATAAATATATTTAGAAATATTTCTGTGGTTTTATTTTAAAGTTTCGAGATTGTGACCTTGAATTGTAGAATATAAAACTTTCACAAACGTGTGCGTAGTTAGTTGCCATCATGAGCTCAGAACCTCGACATCCAGAATTTGGGAGCTACTCCAAACGGCTACGAACATTCGGCGATTGGAGTCGAGGTCAAACTCCAGAATCGTTAGCAGGTGCCGGTTTCTTTTGCATCAGCGACACGATTAATTGTGTACAGTGTTTCTACTGCGGAGTTCAAATTTCTGGTTGGGAGCGCAATGACAAACCCCTATCTGAACACCTCCGTTGGTCACCCAACTGCAAAATTGCCAAGGTCTACCAGCAATTACAAACCATCGAAGACTTGACTTATCAACTTTTCGATGCGTTGCATTTTTCCCCAGGAGTAGATGTGGCTGGCAACAATGGAACGGGTGCGGCCGACAAAACAAAAGGTTGCTGTTGTCATAAGTGATGCAAAGTGCGGCGCCAAACCATTCACTAGTTGCCATCGACTTGTTGAACATGCTACCAATACAATTTTTGGTTGCTCTCGCTGCAGTTCATGATGGGATTCTCTACGTCCTTCAACCGCCGCGGTGCAGTTCAGCTTCTTTCGCCTACAATGATGGAGTGCACAACGTGACGTGGCGTAAAATGGATACCAGTTCCTTGACAACTATTTCCGTTTTTAAAATACAAGTAAACAACTTTACTGAACATAACGTTTTAACGTTCAAGATAAAATACCATTTCCCTTCATATGCGGTAGATACGAATTGGCAAACGATTTTGCTAAAAAATAAACCTGATGTCTTGAAGAAGCTGCTCTCGCCCGCGGATAATTCCTGCTGTATATCTACTATTGTTTTAAGCACTATTTTATTCGCTCTAATGTGTATGTCTGTAACGTATTTCTTAATCTGTTGGTATTATAATCATTTAGTCTAGCCACTACTGTAATTACTCTTTGTATGTGCATCTTAAATATAACTTTTTTTATTAAATTATGTGTATCTTTCACTCTACGAAGGTACTCTGGATGAGTAACCAAATATTCTATCCGACTCGATGGTCTAGAGGTAAAGATACCCTCGGCTGCAGATTGCAGATATACAGGGAGACCTAGGTTCGAATCCTAGTCGAGTCATAATTTAGACATGAAGTATCCTAGGCGTTTACTTCATGCCTAATTTTTTAAATAAATATGTTAAGCGCAGTCTGTTCTAAGCACTACTTAACTCTTTCTATGCCCTTGGCCGTAAACGCGATCTTGACCTTGAATTTTTTTAAAGTAGCCTCAACCTCGAACGCGGGTTTGACCTTGAACGTGGCCTCGCTCCGAACGTGGCCTCGCTTCGAACATGACCTTGGGCTTGCACGTGGCCTTGCCTTGCATGTGACCTTGGGATTGAACGTGGCCTTGGCCTTGAACTCAAGGTCAAGTGGTGGGGGGAGGTTCCAGAACCATCCACTTCCCTCTACTAATTTGATTTACCACAAAATATATACATACTCTTAATCTCCTGAATTGATATGTTTGAGGTATAGATTTATCTATTTTATAAATATTTTTTTAAACACCAGAATTTTTAGTGTTTTTGTGATTTAACTTACTAAAAATATAAATAGTATAGGAATTCTTTGTATTTCTTTGTCATTTTGGTAAAATACTCCCTCAATCATTAATGATTTTTTATTTTGTAATAATAAAGCTAAGAGATAGGGTAACAAGGTCAACACATCACCAAGACACACACCTCACACAATGGTTGCTGCGCAAGCACAAAAGGCGAGCTCTAACTTTGTATTCCGAATCCTGGGCAACTTGAGCATTGTCCCGCCAGATGCAAGTGCATACAGCACCAGCCTCTACACCGCAAGATAAAATGAGGATATCGATAACACATACATACATACCTACAATAATAAAGCTTATAATACCGTATGATCGAAAACTTTTAACCTCTAGAGGGCTGTGGATTTTTTAGAAATATAATTTATGTTGGTAGTGAGTAGTTAATAATATAACCTACACAATTTCGACAGATAAACTTAACTTTTCCAGGATGTTTAACGCTGAGCATTAGGTGGTGCTGTGTATGGAAAATGCAGCAAATCATTTTGAATAGCTGTAGCTGTTTTTGTTACTGTTTTTGTTACTAACATTTTTATGTATTCAACAAGAATGTTTGTATTTGTTGAAATGACAGTCCTGACATAATCTTAAACTGACAGATATAAAATGCCAATGTGACTTTTACTACCACGACTGCCAACAAAATTTTTTGACAAAATAATTCCACAGCCCTCTAGAGGTTAAAAGTTTTCAATCATACTATATTATGCACACAATAGTGTTCAGGGTTACTTGAGAAACAAGATAACATGCTAAGGGATGCGTCAATCAGTGGCGTAACTTGGTACCCACCGACCCCGCGGCCGCGGGGAGGGGGCTAAGCCTGATGGGGCCCGAACGGCCCCCTAATTGTCGTTTTCTTTCATTCATTAAACGCAAGCAGAAAAAAATCTTTCTATTTTTATTTTTATTATAATAGGATGTCCACTCAAAAAGCAAAAGTAGTTTTGAATTGACGGGTTGTAATGTAATGAAAGTGGCGAATTTCCTGTTGTCGTAAGGCTAATTTGAGTTTACTTAATACCGCCCGTATGCTAAGAATTCTATAATATAATAATTTAACAACATGATCGTTAAATGTTGGATTTATGGATTGTTTTGACGCATATCCCTATCCTCATTCTGTTGTAACGCTAGCTCCCGTTTGAATTTGATTATGTATTGTTTGAGGCTTTCGCGGTTACTCGAATTATTCTCCTTAGCATAGAATTTCGGCTTAGACCGCGTAGTATTTGTATATGAACACCCAGCATTTTCTGGCTTAATGTGCCTTGCACCTTGTGAAGTCGAGCAAAAACCCGCGCGATGGCCATGCTCTTTGGTGGCTCGTGTTGTTTGAGTATCTTGAGAACGAGGATACTTAGGCAGATTTGGCCGTTTTGCAGTTTGTGCATTCATATTCACTAACGTTTCGCAAGACCTTGCAGCTTGCATCATCAGAGTGAAAGTCGCACTAAGAACCGAAGGTCGGTGTAGAGCTATTTATAGTCCTCTGTGCCAGGCGCGCGGAGTGGCGTAACGCTGGCGCTGGTTGGTCGTCCGAGTGCAACGTAATCCGTGGGGCGTGGCCGTATGACGCAGAGTGGTTGTAACGCTTTAGATCGTGTATCACAGGGGTCCACGTTTTACTAAGCTTAAAGCCATCTTCCCTGTTGATATTATTTGGATGTTTTTCTATTTCTATGGCTTCACGTATCACTCGCGGGAAGTAATGAGGTATTCTGGCAAGTACTCTGGCATGCTCAAATTTTAAAGTGTGCCCATTTGTAAACGTATGCTCAGCTACGGCTGATTTTGTGATGCGTTTGTGTTTGCAATCGCCTTTATGTTCTTGGAGTCTTAGATCAACGGAACGACCAGTCTGTCCAATGTAACTCGAGCCGCAAGAACAAGGAATGCGATATACGCCAGCGGTTTTTAAACTTGGAATCTTGTCTTTTACCGATCTGAAGCCGTTACCCAAAGTTTCCTTGCTCGTGAACACAGCTTTGACGTTGCATCGTTGCAGGACACGTCCTATCTTATCAGTTGAGCCTTTAACGTAAGGTAGAAATGCTAAGCCTTCCAGAGGTGGAGATTCTTCTTTAGCCTTTTTTGTCATAGTCTTGTCTAGTGCTTTTCGTATGGCGGTAGTTGTGTATCCGTTCCTTTGTAAAGAGTCAAACAGATGTAGCTTTTCTCTCTCTAGATTTTCCTCGTCTGAGATACGAACGGCTCTTGTCGCCAGAGTCTGGAGAACTGTTGCTTTTTGCATTGGATGATGGTGTGAGTCAGCATTTAGGACATGCAGTCTATAGAAAGAAAACACACACGGACAGATATCTAAATGCTGACTCACACCATCATCCAATGCAAAAAGCAACAGTTCTCCGTTCGTATCTCAGACAAGGAAAATCTAGAGAGAGAAAAGCTACATCTGTTTGACTCTTTACAAAGGAACGGATACACAACTACCGATATACGAAAAGCACTAGACAAGACTATGACAAAAAAAGACTAAAGAAGAATCTCCACCTCTGGAAGGCTTAGCATTTCTACCTTACGTTAAAGGCTCAACTGATAAGATAGGACGTGTCCTGCAACGATGCAACGTCAAAACTGTGTTCACGAGCAAGGAAACTTTGGGTAACGGCTTCAGATCGGTAAAAGACAAGATTCCAAGTTTAAAAACCGCTGGCGTATATCGCATTCCTTGTTCTTGCGGCTCGAGTTACATTGAACAGACTGGTCGTTCCGTTGATCTAAGACTCCAAGAACATAAAGGCGATTGCAAACACAAACGCATCACAAAATCAGCCGTAGCTGAGCATACGTTTACAAATGGGCACACTTTAAAATTTGAGCATGCCAGAGTACTTGCCAGAATACCTCATTACTTCCCGCGAGTGATACGTGAAGCCATAGAAATAGAAAAACATCCAAATAATATCAACAGGGAAGATGGCTTTAAGCTTAGTAAAACGTGGACCCCTGTGATACACGATCTAAAGCGTTACAACCACTCTGCGTCATACGGCCACGCCCCACGGATTACGTTGCACTCGGACGACCAACCAGCGCCAGCGTTACGCCACTCCGCGCGCCTGGCACAGAGGACTATAAATAGCTCTACACCGACCTTCGGTTCTTAGTGCGACTTTCACTCTGATGATGCAAGCTGCAAGGTCTTGCGAAACGTTAGTGAATATGAATGCACAAACTGCAAAACGGCCAAATCTGCCTAAGTATCCTCGTTCTCAAGATACTCAAACAACACGAGCCACCAAAGAGCATGGCCATCGCGCGGGTTTTTGCTCGACTTCACAAGGTGCAAGGCACATTAAGCCAGAAAATGCTGGGTGTTCATATACAAATACTACGCGGTCTAAGCCGAAATTCTATGCTAAGGAGAATGAATTTGATTAGTTCAATATTAAATAATATTTGCAAATTTAAACGTTTCCGACCTTTCGCGTTATCAAGAATCCGGTGTGTTTCAGCAAGATAAGATAGCGCAGACCGAAGTTCCGCCCGTGAAAACAGCGCGAACAAACTCGAGACGCGCGCCGTTCCTCCCCACCTAATAGCTTTACAAAGCATATAAAAGGGCTTGCAGAACGCATTTCAAGGAAGATTTTTCCAAGAGATTCCTGATTCTCCTCCAGCATTCATTCCAGCAAACACCTAGTTCCCGATCCTTCGTCCTGTCCTGTCCAGAGAGTCCCTCCGTTAAACCGTCCCGAGGCTGAGTTTAATTTAGTGGTTCTTTAAGAACGCCTGAAACGCTAGCCTATTTATCCTGTAAAATCCCTGACAGCTAGTTTAATTCAGTGGTCTCAATCGGACGCCAAAAGCCGTTTGCGAAACCACAATAACTAGCGAAATGTCCAAATCGCAACTTCCCGATTAATTGAAATTTGATACTTCGCTAAGCCGGCGCAATTGTTAAAACTGTAAATTGGGCGAGCCGTTTTACTGCTATTAATTACTAGAATTAGGTTAACCAGCTGATCGAGGCGCCGAGACCACTGGTTGGATTTCGGCAGCAATATAGAATTTCCCCGCTCCGAGGCAAATCCCGGGGAGTGTATTAAACGACAAATCATAGCCGCACAAACCAGGTGAGAAATAAGATAGTCGAACTAATTGTTGTTAATAATTCTCAGTGGCAAAACAACTAAACTGTCAAACTGCGCTGTACCGTTGCGCTCGTCCCGAAGAGCTCCGAAATAGCGGCCCGGCCGACCACGACGTCTCCGATCGAATCGCGCAAGAGGTCACGCCCGCCAGAACCAGGAAGCCGCTACCGTCCGTAGAATCCGTCTCCGCCTGAACCAGGAAGCCGCGTTTTTATACGATCGTCAATCTTGTACTATAGTTATACAAAATAAATGTTATACAGGATACTCCGTTAGTGTTTGCTTATTTATGGTATATCTGAGCGAACGATTGAACGTACCTCCGATTTATGAGCTATTCCGTGGTAAATAAAATATTACAACCCCTTATGAGCAGGGGCGGATATTACACTGTTAGCAGCAGAGTTACCAACTGTACCGTAATTACTGCATCCGTAATCCCTAAGGTACTTATTTTACGAAATACAATCTCGCAACGGCGCGATTGACAATGTTTCGATTATTGTTAACATTTGTACATTTTAACTTGGTGAATAGTGAAGTTTTGATTTGTTTAGTAACTAGACATTAGACATTTACGTTCATTACGCTGCGCACAACCTCAACTTGGTGATTAATGCTACAGTTAAAGGTGGAAGAGAAATTGAATCTTTTTTGCTACTGTACAAAACATCTGTACATTCTTTGGATTAAGCATAAATCGGTCGGATCTTTTAAGTTCCATTACGAGCGCATCCGCTATAAAAAAATAAACTTAACCCTATACGATGGTCTTCCAGAATCCAAACTTTCACTGCAATTAAACTACGTTTTAAATATATTACTGCTGCTCTTAACAAAACAATATTAACATAAAAAAGAAAGAATGCGATGAGGAGAGAAGAATCCTAACCAGCGTCCATAATTTAGAATTTGTGATTCTTTTTGTTTGCGCGAATACAATTTTGGGAAAACTTATCACAAAAATGCTTCAGAATCCAGACACTGATTTGATGAAAGCTCCAACCTTTATTAAAAACCTCTAGAATATTTTATAGAAATATCGAAGTGACTACCTTAGTGTTAAATTAGAAGCAACCAATTCAGCCAACAACTGGACCATAAATTCTACATTTAAAAATAAACGCAGATCGAAGGTTAAAAGACATTTTGACGAACTTTTGAAAAATCAAAGATTATCGGATTCTAATAAGTATTTTAAAGTCAACAATTTTTATAGAGCTTTAGATATCACAATAACTCGGTTAAGTCAAAGATTTGAATCTACGTTTCAAACGGCAAACCTTTTTAGTTTTTTAAATCCAAAAACTTTGTGCGAAATGACTGAGAGAGATCTCTTTTCCAAAGCAACAGCTTTTCAAATATTTTATAAAAAAGATACTTCCCCTTCATTTCCCATAGGCTCCTGTGCAAAAAATTCTTATAATCTAGATAAACTAAAAGAGTTTAAAAGCGTGAAACAATTTGCTAATTATTTAATAGTTGTTAATCCGAATTTATCATAATTTTTTTCTGAAATTGCGACAGCACTGTTATTATTTTTAACATTACTTGTTTCGGTCGCTTCAGCTGAAAGAAGCTTCTCTAAATTAAAAATTATGCCAGAAACAGTATTCATCAGGAAAGATTGGAAAACCTTTTTTTATTGTCCATTGAATCGGAGATAGCACATAAAATGGAATTGTAAGAGGTTATTACAGATTTTGCAAACATTAAGGCCTAACGTACGCACTTTGCTTAAAATCTCGTTTTTATATTTTAACTATCTTAGTTAAGACATTGTTTTGTAGTGCCTAATCTTATTATTATTGATTATATGTATTATTATTATTATTGATGTTTTTGCCACTTGATTTTATTAAGGACCTATAAGGTGATACGCATGAAACTTATTTTATTTTCATTGGTATAATTGACGGTTCAGTTATATTTAGACATTATTACAAAATTAGTGCAACCCGGAGAAATTGATACATTACCCGGAGCCCGGTGACGCAGTGTAGGAAACCTGAGACTCCGGGTGAAACCGTCAGACCCTGAGAGGTGGTCACCCTAATCACAAGTAATTCCTGAACTTTATAGTTATTAAGGTACCGAGGGCATTATGAGTAAAATAAGAGCCCAAGATTGTTAGTGTACTAACCGAGGGCCTTTGGCCCGAGGTGTGTACAACAATCGCGGGCTCTTAGCTCATAATGCCCGTGGTGCCTTCAAGGTTTTATGTCCTACCAATTTTCTTACCTAATTCATATTCATATTCAATTCATACAATTACTATGATATAGTATTTAAGATTGATCTAGTTAGCTGATCTAAGTTAGATTTGTGACATTAGCTGAGCTGTCATTAATTTTCATTGTGACAGTGGTGCATAATAAAGTTGTATCCATGGAAACAAATACTGTTAATTTTTCATAATAACCCTAGTGTTCTTATGAAGAAAATAATTGCCCTGGAGCGTTATTTTATATCTAAGATACCTTCAAATAGAGTCATTAATTTCAATTAATGTACTGGTAGGACATAAAAAGATAAATACGTAGATGTAAAATGTAAATTTCAGTTAAAAGTGCTAGTATTAGGTACCCATTTGCCTTCAAGGAGAAGCAAGCAGTATTGAAGCAAGCAGTATTAGCAATGTGTACCCCTGCGGTTTTTTAAATTTGTGGTTTTTGCAAATGCTGCCACGCCGCCCCTAGGTGTGGTAAGTGCGGAGGAGACCACCATACCAACTCCTGCACCAAGTCCAGGGATACGCCCGCCTCGTGTGCAAACTGTCAATGTGCCCACCCTGCAAGTTACAAGGGGTGCAGCGCATACCCGAAGCCGCCTCCACAACAGTGTTGCCAACTTAGTAGATTTTCTACTAAATCTAGTAGAATGAAACACGTATTTAGAGGACTAATTTTCAATCTGGTAGATAGTAGAAAATCTGGTAGATTACACAAATTTTTTAGTGAATTCCTGGTATTTTTCTTCAATTTTATAAACTACTTAGTAGTCAAAAGCAATGTCAACACTATTGAAGCATGGCCAGCTTCATTCATACCCGCTGACGCGTAGCGGAAACTGATAAAGCTGGCTATGATTCAAGTAAGTATAATAATATTTCGCGGGAAAAAAAATCTGGTTCAAATACATAATGGGGGATTTTTTCAAATTATCTGCTCGTAATTAGGGGAAAAACAATTAACAAATCAACAACAATTAACAACTAGAAGAACTAACCACTACTAAAAACAATCAAAAACAGGTGTCTGATCGCTACAGGACCATTTACGTTGGTGGCAACTGCCAGACTGAGATAACGGATAAGACAAGCCTTGCATCGGTGGTGGGCGGGACTGTTTCCTAAAGCAATGTTGCCAGATAAAGTAAAAATTCTTTTACTAATGATGAATTTTTGTACCCTGTTTTCAATTATTTATAATGTATATTCTAGATTAATGTTTTCTGAAAGAATAGTATCTAACGATCCGCGGGCCACAAAAATATCCTGGCGGGCTGCGTGCGGCCTGCGGGCCACATGTTGGACAGCCCTGCACTACTCTATTAATTTTTCAGCGACCTCAATGGTTCTAACGTAAAGGTGAGTAGGAGTAGTGCACGGCCTCCTGGATTAATGCGAAACTGACGTCTCTATACGGCCCGCCACATTTTTTTATAGTCTATAGAGGCGCTACAGTTCGTCGCGCTTGTGCGGCTGTTTGCATATTTACATGTCGCCTGCGTTAATTAACAAAAACTGCGTCTTAGTAAATCCTGCCAGCTAACTTAATGTCGGTATATGCAAATTATGGCCACTTCATGAAATTGGCGCTGGTTGACACAGTTTGATAAGAGACCCTGTATCTAGTTTGATAAGAGTTGAGAAAACACAAACGTCAGCAACCATATTTGATCCAAAACATGCATCATGCATGCATGCGCAGAAATACTGCTTGAAAGTCACTAGATCGTTGTATCTAAAAAACCTTTTTTTAAATTTCTACTGCTGCATCAAAGCACTTAAAACATTGCGGTGAGTAGTTTGTATCAGAAATAAGTAAGACGTATTAAGAAACTGACATATGAATACACATTTCATATGGCAGATACTTGAACATTTCCTAAAACGACGGTTTTAGTGTGTTAAAGCTTCGAAATGGTCTAGTAAAACTATTTTTGAAAGCTTTTTCGGGTTTCTTGTTTTTACTCTTCATTGTGTAATCTTTTGCTCAGAATAACATTATTCTTTTTTAAATTGTTAATTTGTGTTTGCATGCGAGTTATTAATTTTGAATAGAAACCGCAATCCTTGCTTTGGTGCAAGAATTCGTACGTGGTTTGGGTAGCAGCTCTCTGTTTATAAGCTCCTGGAATATGTATTAAAACGTTATGCAAGTGTATTTTACAACTTTTTGTCCTTAGTATAGGAGCAGCTTTTTTATTTAAAGTAGGTACTTTATTTCATAGTGCATCAGCTACCTGTATATTTAGTAATATTAAGAGAGACTACGTCGGAATACGTAAATATAGATTTATCAAATATAAAACCATATTCAGGAAAGCGATTATAAGATAATCCAGTTCAGAAGCGTTGGTAGACTACATATTTTAAAATCTTAAACTTTTAAATAATACAACACATGAAATACTTTTCAATGTTTATTATTCTATACCTGTATAACTAAGTTAAATATTTAATGTAAAGGAAACACTTATATTAGCAACATTATAAAGTAAAAAATAGGTATTCAGTAGATACTGAAATAAATACACACTTCAGTCAAGTAATCAGATTTGTTTAATATTCTGTAGTCATATTATCAAATAAGACAAAACAAAAATGCTAGTTCATTACTACTACCTAAATAAAGATAATATATAAATGCAAACATTATTTATCATATGGAACATTTCTAAAAATATTACTGCTTTTATACTAACACATTAAAATGCACCAATTAAATAAGTTAGGACTTTTATAAATAATTGTACCTACTTATAGTCATGATTGGTGTTACCTACATAAAATTAATGTTGGAATACTTATCTTTTGAAAGTTTAAAAAATATTCACTCAATTATTTGATATAGAGAGCACAGTAACCTTTAAGTTTTGTTTGATATACATAGTGGATTACATTGTAGCAATTAGCATAATTACTAAACAATATAAAGATTATTTCATTTACAGCTTCGTAACTTAACAGACAGCTCTTTGTGCAATCGACACCGAAACATTTCCGTACAATTAATTTTAGGTGTGGCTTTAGAAAGAGTAAATTCTACCGACTTATGTCCACAGTGTTGATATTCAAGCTGTACGATAACTTTTTCATCCTCAAAAGTTCCCAACAACAATTCCCCGGTACCCCGGTACTTGTGATGTTTAAAAATAATGACTTTATTATTCTCAATTATAAAAACGTACTTGGGATAGTTATCTGTTTCTCTTAAAGTAAGAGCACCTTCAGATACAAGTGTTGCATCATGGCTTTGTAAATGTTTAGCTGCAAATATTGTTGCAATCAACGCTAAACATATTGGGCATTTATAATCTCGGAATTGGCAATTTATTTCATGTGTACGAATGGTGTCACCGGCGCCTATAAAATTACAGCTTAGCCAGCGGCAGGGAAAGTTTGTTTCTGCAATACGTTGCTTGAGTTTCAAGCGTGCTGATTCCAAAGGGTTGCAATTATTCTTATATGCACATTTGAAGCAAACAACTTGACCCTGAACATCAAATATTGGAAAAACCAGATATTCACTACGGCAATTCAAGCATCGAAGAAATGCAAGTTTTTCGTAATCTACTGTTAAAGTACCTTGAACAATTTCTAGAGCTAACATTCTCTTTTTTGTGTCTTTTACAATAATATTGATTTTAATACTATTGGGATTGTCCAAAACCTCCATATACTTGCTCAAGTTTAAGGTATTATTTAGTTCGTTAAAACTATTACCTAAGAGAGGGCATGATTTATCTGTCAAAGAAACATAGCAGTCTAGAATCTTGTTTTCTATTTTAATTTTATAAGATGCAGAAACTGCCGCATCTCTATTAAAATATCCAACATCATAATTCAAACTGCATGTGTTAGTTAGATACAAATATGTAACAAAGATAACCGAATCATCTTTTAACACTACAAAGATTCCTTTACAATTTTGATCAACTTGAATAATAAAACTTGCAGTTTCAAGTAAACAAGAAGGGTGGTTTTTGGTCAAGTGATCGAGCAGTTCTGACCGTAAACCACTCCAACAACATGTTTCATCATGAGATACAGGCAAAGGACAGTGATACGACTGATAAACACACTTTGACTCGTGCTCCTTAGCTTGACCAAAAGCAACACTGTTTCTGCATCCGTTTGTTTTGAAACGACATGGAAATACAACATTCTTTAAAATCTCTTCGAGCATCAACGCTCTGTAAACCACGACGTCAGAATTTGCTGGTGAGCACTGGTCACAGATCCATGTTCCATTGGGAAGCAAGTGCACTGGCCCACAATATAAATACTCCTTACATAGGGAACATCGCAGTTGTTCCATCACTGGATCGGGTAAATTAATTAAGTTTTCTCCCATATTTGGCCAATGTCTGCAATTCCTGCAACAGAATATTTTCATAAGTATTACAACTTAGCTATTTGCAAACCATACATTTTCCCCTTTATCTCTCATTGCTAGTAACCCCTTTATGAAACCGTCGAACAACAAGCCATAACTCCTAACACATGAACCATTAGCTTAGTCAAAGTATGGTAATGATGTGTTACAATTTGACCTCACAATATTGATAAAACAAAGACAATAATTCTTGAACAGTAAAGAACTTACTTTACTTTTTACTGTTATTCATTCTGTTTGCCCCTTCCACCAACACTATTTTCACAGCATGACAGCAAATAAGAGATTAAGACACAGGCATACTTTTACAATACCGTATATTTCAGCTTGTTTGATACAAAAAGCTTAAATTCAAAGTTTGATCAAAATTTTGTTTAAAATAACTTTTCAGTCCGAAAAGACCATTTTAGTGAGTTAGAAAATAACTTCAAATTTTTTTTTCGTTATGTCTGTTTCTAATTAATGAAAAAAATGTTCCTAAAGGTAAAATAAAATTAAAGATAAATTATTAATGGTTAATTTTTTATGAAAAAAACAAGAAATCAGAATTTTAATTAAACTTGAGATTGAAGTTTTTTGGGAAATTCTGAGCTATTTTTATTTTAAAAAATTCTGATTAGAAATGCCTAATACCAAAGAGCATATAATTAGAAGAGACTCAGCGCTGGGCAGTATTAGCATATAGCTTAAAAGCTCCCGCCCGCTAGGCTCCCAGGTCTTATCCCTCTGACGGGAGGGATCCCAGTTAAACAGCTCAGAGCAAAGCCATGATTCTAGAATTCGTTGGTTTAAACTGAAGCGCGATGTTGCCAAGGTTAATACCACTTTATTCTAAACAGGAATTGCAAAAATGGATTTGACAGTTGTTCAGAACTGATGTTCAGCTAATAATAATACAAAAGGAAGAAAATCCGTTGCACGACAGCGGTCGGGAAATGATTATATCCCACTCGCTGTCATGGTAACCTATTTCCCACTCGGGGTGGTGAGTAAACGTTGGTAATGGCTCATTTTCCAACTTTTTAAAAGGCATCAATGACCTTATAACATAATATATGGTTGTGCATGGTGTAAAGCAGGGGTCGGCAACCTGCGGCCCGCGGGCCGCATGCGGCCCTTTGCAACTTTTTGCGCGGCCCGCCAAAGCACCAATATAACTTTAGGAAAAATCAACAAACTTAGAGCGTAAGCGTGCCGAAATGTGGCCGGTGACAAAAATGCGCGACAAACAGAAGCATAGTGGGAAACCTATTTTACTGCGCAAGTTTAATCCCCACTCCCCAGCGAATACGACGTCTCGCTTAGCAAGTGTAGCATTCTTTCTAGTGATGGGCATAATCGGATGATTTCAATAATCGGAATGTTCCATTTCGGAATGTTTATAAAATCGGAATATCATCCGATTCTTTTACATTCCGTAAATGCAAGCAAGGGAAAACGAGCGAAATAACAACAAGCGGAAGAAAGATGAAGTGCGTGCAAATTTACGATGAGAGCACTCGCCGTCGCGCCGTAAGCCCTTGTCTGCGTTGGCATCTATTGTTTGGGTTTGTAGGACGGTCAGTAATAGCTATTTACGTTATTAGACCGGTAGCAACATTTTTATGGCCGCGCCAATACTTTACAGGTCGAACCGTAGGGCGAGACCTGTATGTTTGGCAAGGCCATAAGAATTCTACCGGTCGTGTATCGTATAAGATTTTTTAGGTTACTGCATTGGTAACTAGCGTTTACATTGTTACAAACGAGTCCGGTAGATAAAATTTACCGGCCTAGACCAGTAGTAATAGAACTACTACTGGTCTAGGCCGGCAAATTTTATCTACCGGACTCGTTTGTAACAATGTAAACGCTAGTTAGCAATGCAGTATCCTAAAAAACAATTTATGAGTTTGAGTCGCACAGTGGGATATGAGGAAATAAAATATTTTTTCAAATTATTACAGTAGTTACGTTAATAGACTTTCGGAAAATGGTAGTGATATTTTAAAGTTTAATAGCACATAAAGTACATAATAGATAGTATAAAAAGATACTTGAATTTGAAGTCTGTAGGTGTACTATCTAATAATTAATCTACGAAATACCACTGCCACTAGTGCCATTCACGTATCATACCCGTGCGCACACGGCGCGACCCGTCGACATTCGCCAACCAGCATATAGCAGTCAAGTGAGTCAATACAACATTCCGTATTCCGTTCAGTTCAAATTGGCATTTCGTTTTCTCATTTTGTGAACCGAATAGTAAAATAATCGAATTCCGAAAAGTTCCGAAATAATAGGAACCTTCCGATTTTTTGAACAATCGGAAATTTTCCGATTATTCATTCCGGATAGGCCCATCACTAATTCTTTCATTTCGCCAGTTTGCTACTGTATGTTCATATGTGCGTTCATGTTGACAGCCGTATGACGTTTCACTACAATATTTTATATTTTTTATATTTATATATTTTATATTTACATATTTATACATATTTAATTGGAATTGTATTTTCTTTTTTTTCCTTTTAAGAATTGTAAAATTTTTGTTCTCTAACATTATTGTTATTATAGCATGTCAATAAAAAATAATTTTTTTCTATATTTATTTTTAATAATATTTATACTCGTATATGACATAAAAGCACAATTTAAGTTACATTTGAATGTGCGGCCCGCATAAAAAATTTTATTTTGAAAATGGCCCGCCGTCCGAAAAAGGTTGCCGACCCCTGGTGTAAAGAATACAAGGTGTAACGTTCCGCAGAATGTGGGCAGACCTCAAATTCAACCAATAGGACATGGTCCCACAAATGGCACGATTGGTAGTACTGACGTGTATTGTTGAAGACGCTGTCGATGTCAAATTCGAGGTTAAGTTTTGCGTTGGTGTCAGATTGACGCAAAACGTAACCTGCTAACCTCGAATTTGACATCGACTGCCAGTGCCAGCAACAATATACGATCGCAACCATGGTTACACCATGATCGTGGCCGTGATGGATTTCCTGAGCAGGACCATCGGGGATTGGTTGACATCTCCCCTCTACTTTCTGAACGATTGCCCATCCCGGGAGCGTTTCACCTTGTATTCTTTACACCATGTGGTTGTGAATAAAATATATACATGTCATTATTAATTTTTGGGCTTCGAAGAAATCTTTGTAAAAATGTAATTGTGCAATTTTCCCAAAAACTATACTTTCTACAAAACAACTGTTCAAATGAAAATTGTAGATAACTTCATAATAATATATGATCCTGTTCTATGTAATTTAATTTTTATTAAACAACAAAATTTCCCCACAAATAAAAAAAAAGTGCCACTTCCGGTTGCTTCATTTTAACCAAAAATCGCTAGGCTCTCTGAATTTATATTAGAAACGGTGCTACACATTTTCCGGCCGATCCATTACAACGCCTGGACTGTAGTGAGGACGCAGACACACACTCGCAGACTGACAGACATCACTTCGAAAACCACCTTCTCTGAATCAGACGACACGAAAACCGATAATTCCGCAAAAATCTCTAGTTTGAAAAAAATCATAATTTACTATACTTGATTTTACAAACTAAAAAATCAAAACTATTGAAATTGCTATTAATGGAATTTGGAAGATCTGATACCTCTTACAGCTTTAAAATACTTTTTCTGTATTTTTTTAAAAACCCACATTTAGTCTAAAACCCGCGGGTGTTTTCAGGTATGTTTTACCCAAAAAGATCCACTGGGTTTTTCGGGCTGGGGAAAATCATGCCAACCCTGGTTTTCTTTGCTCCGGCAGTAATTTTTAAATATAAAAACTCTTAAAATCTATACACAGGGCTTGTACTTCAACAACTAAAACGAAGTTTGAACATTTTAAATTGTTAGAATAATATGGGAACACATTTTATGTACGGTACTTACTATGGGTCAGTTTATTAACCAATTAGATTAAATTTTCTATTGCTAATGTTATCTAGCCTGCTAGACATAATCTCAAACAATGAAAGCTTTTCAATAAATTTCAATAACTGGAAAGAGATATGATTGTTTAATTTGATTAAAACTAGATGCATATATTTTGGAATTGTCAATATTAAAATAAAATTTCGGCTTAGCCAGCGTCGTCTTTGCAATCAAGACAACGCATTTTTTGGCTTTGTGTGCCTTGCACCTTCTGAACCCAAGCAACGGCTTTTATAGTAAATAAGCAAACTGCGCGTTACGCGCACGTGAAATAGGATACGCGAAAGGTCAAGCTCCGATCCGAGCGCTAAGATAAGAAAAACAAAACCTAAACAAATATAAACATCTGTGAAGCCGGAACGTGAGATTTTATTGTGCCACAGACACACATTAAGGAAAATTATATTATAGATAGCTGTGTTGGTGGATTGTGAATCTCCATGTTGTTGGTATACCTCATAAATAAAACTAGGCGAATGTAGATGCAGTTACTTTAAAATTTTTGGATGCCAGAGCGCTTGCTTGAGCACGTCACTATCTTCTGCGGATTATACGTGAAGATATATAAATATTCTACCATTCAGCTATCAAACACCATAACAACCATTTTATTCACAAATTGCTTAAACACATTAATCAAAACTTTGCGAGTTTACAAGCCAGAAACTATACTTACTAGCAAAAATAATATGGTATAGGTACTCTAAACGTCTCAACTCCCAATTCTAATAATTGTTATTCTATCAAGATCCTCTATTATGTCTATATTAATTTAGACATCTATAAATAGCATTGTGACGATATAGCGTCATAATTCACTTGAAAAACTGAATTTCATTAAGACTATTACATTTTACTGTTGGAACACATTAAAAATCAATAAAAATATAGAACACTAAACCTCGAATGTTCCATGATTTAGGTTCTTTACCTTTGGGTTTTCTCGTCATGATGAGTAGTACAAATTAATGACTTTCTGCTTTATTTATTTATAGTGTTCAGAATATTGCGATAATTTAGGAGTCTGGGAAACGAAAAGAGATGCGGATGAGGTCAAATTAGACAAAATGGTCACCATCTCAGCTGTTCGTATAATTCACATTCCAATTTAAATTTTTTTATTTCATTTTAACTGCACTAAGTGTTCATTGTTTTCATTGTTTGAGTATCTGGTAATTACTATCAACGAAAACACAAAGCTAAGGGGTTCCTAATATGCGTTACCTAATTTTTTTTACGTAAATTTCGAATATGAACAGATATTCTAGTATGAGCCGTCGTGAGTGGAAGCCGGTACGTTGTGCGTTTTGCAAACTAGCCTCTAAATTTACAAAAATGCGGTTTAGGAGGGATGATTTTCAGAGTATAATAAGTCAAGCCACCAAAGCGTTATGTAGCGACAAAAACTTTATCAACGGTTTTGCAATGGCGGTGTCGAATATCGTACTTAAAAACAAGTACCTACAACATTTCAGCTGCAAGGTGAGACGATAGCAATGTTAGGAACGGATGTCCAAGTCCTCAAAACAGAAAATATGCAACTAAAAAACCAATGTGACATGTTAGAGTAGTATACACATCGTAATTCCTTAGGCGTTTTAAGTATAGAAGAAAAAGTGCTGGCGCTCTTTAAAAACAAACATCAGGTGGATACCCCAGAGCCGGATTAAGAATTTTGAGGCCCAGGGCTAAATTTTTTTAGAGGCCCCATTCCCATTTATGCAACGGGTACAAAGGGATCTAAATGATTAGAAACCGCACTAGATTATAACCTTCGAATCTTTTCGAGGCCCCCGAAATTCGGTGGCCCGGGGCTGCAGCCCCCTTAGCCCCCCCTTTAATCCGGCTCTGGGATACCCAAGAACGCTATATTAATCGCATATATCGTGTTGATAGATTACAGCCTGGGAAAACACGTCCAATCATTGTTAGTTTTTCGAGTTACAGATATCTGCAGGCAGTCTATGCGAAAAAATCTCTTTCTGATACCAGTCGTCCAAAAAGTAATTTAACACCATACATGATATAAAGTGAAGGTATTTCTATAAATGTCACAACGTGGCCGTATAATCTTGGTACTTTTTGCTAATTTACACATTTTGCTAGACTACCTATTTTCTTTATCTGCTACTTTGAGTAATTTTGTGTGTGATATATAATTGTAGTTATGTCGCAAGAGTGTGTGAAGCTGAGCATGTAAATGTACGTTCCCTGAACACCAAATTGAACAAAGTAAAAGAATTGTTGCCAAGTTTTAAATTTGATATTTTGGCACTTACCGAAACATGGTTAACAAATGGCATTTAGCTCGAGATCGTTGTTTATAGATAATTACAATTTAATACGCAGGGATTTAAATACAAACGTCCCAAGGCTATGAGGCGCCGGCGGTCAGGTAATACGAGATATCCTTCTGGTTATTATATTTATTCTTGTGGCTTAGGTATGTTATTCATAGGACATTATTTGCTTGGGCGATTGTAATATCGACACTTTTACGCCCGATCATCCCGCTACAGATTATTTAAATAACATGCTAGAACCGTTTCATTTTCATCAAGTTATAACGGAACCTACTAGGGTTGGTTTAATAAAATGTCTTTGTTGGATGTGATTATTACATCGTCCTTCGAGTTAATTGCGGAGTCGGTGTGAAAAACGTGGAATTATCAGATCACGAACTTGTATACCACCACATTTACATGAAACCTCGTAAGTATGCCCCTGCGACTCATGTATTTGGAAGTTTTAAGCATTTTAATTTGAGTAAATTTAACGCAGACTTAGAAATGCTATCATTGCATAATATACAGTGTGGTCCATTTAGTGTGCAAAATGGTAAATTTTTTTATTAGTTGTAAAACCGAAATTTAAATACCGCCAAAAGTTAGTGCATGTTCAATAACCCTATCAGATTCCCTTAGAATGGCTTCAAGTCAAACAGCATACAGAGCAGGACAAAAAATTTGAAATTCGTTCAAGAATAAAGTTACCTTCTTTCAAAAAATATGGCAAAATTTTATTGAGAAAAGTTGTTTAGAATCAAAAGCTATGCTCAAATACCAAGTCGGGGCCTCCTATTCGAATTTTTATAATTTTTTGGACAATTGGGTATTACCCCCCGTATTATACATATTTTTATTATTCTGATTTTATATGTATTTAAAGTAGCTACAACCACATCACTTTTAAATAACTTTTAGCAACTTGAAGCATATTTCTAAAATTTACTTGGATTTATATTTTTTTAGGTAACCGTCCACTTCATGTTTGTTGCAACGATATTTAACAGAACTTTAGAATTTCGCAAATATTCTTTTTAACAAGGCAAATGCTTTACTAATAATAATGTACATATAAAAACTTACAATTAAAGCCTACAATTTTATTTCAAATTCTTATGAAAATACGGGGCTAATACAAAATGTTCTAAAAAAATAATAAAAATTTGAATAGGAGGCCCCGACTTGGTATTTGAGCATAGCTTTTGATTCTAAACAACTTTTCTCAATAAAATTTTGCCATATTTTTTTAAATAAGGTAACTTTATTCTTGAACGAATTTCATATTTTTTGTCCTGCCCTGTACGCTGTTTGACTTGGAGCCATTCTAAATGCAACTGATATCATTATCGAACATGCACTAACTTGTGGCGGTATTTAAATTTTGGTTGTACAACTAATAAAGAAATGTTCCATTTTTTGCACACTTAATCGACCACACTGTATATGTATTACAGGCATAATGTTAACGAGAAGGTTTTCTTAATAATCAAGTAATTAATCTATTTAACAAGCATGCTCCATGGCGATCCACTACCTCTTAAAAAAACCTGCCCCGTGGCTGACAGATAACATTAAATTGTTAATGAAGTTAGGAGATCGCGCGGAAAGTAAGTACAAAAATCTGGTGTAATACACGCACAGAACTTCCTTTTACAGTGATCTTATAATTAGCAAAAATTTGATTTTTAATTTTTAAGCATATGTCAAAAATTGTCACATATAATCTCATGAGCATTAATTCTTTCCGGAAATTTTTTTTAGTGCGTTCCAACAACGTCGTATTAATTTACCCGAGCGGGACACGAGGGCGAATTAGGACGTTGTTGGGATGGACGAAAGATAATTTCCGGATATGAATTAGGTAATGCTTGAATGCAGATCCGGTAAGAAAATCGTAACGACACAAACCCTCACAGTTACGTTGCTCTACCTACAAAAAATTTCCAAGAAATGTTGTTGTTGTCTTGGTTACGGCTCGTGAAATAATTTTTCTATTGGTCATTAATGATTGTCGTACGATTATCATATATAATGCAACAATAATCATTTCTGTATACACCAGATATATTGTTTGGCAATCACGCGTGTCCGAAGGACGAGTTGCATTCGGCTAGATTATATCACGAGTCAATAAACGTTTGAATAGTGTATTTTAAATATTAAAAGTACGGTTGATGTGGTTGTTATGACAATTGTACTGACAGCAGGTAACGTGATGTTTCGTGAAGGCGTGTGATTATCACCTATTAATCAGGAAGGTATGTGATTATCAATTGCTATGTACATTATCGAAAATTAGTACATGCGTAACTATGCATTTTGCCGTTTTTCATTGGTTGATGTTAGAGGGAGTGGTACAATCATATATAATGCAACTAGTGGGTTCTTGATTATCAAATAATCATTTCTGTTTACATGAGATATATTGTTTGGCAATTCGGACTCGCGTGATTGCCTAAAACAATATATCGAGTGGAAACAGAAATGATTTGATAATCAAGAAGACCCGAGTTGCATTCGGCTAGATTATATCACGAGTCAGTTGTTACATCAACAATTGCCGATGGTAAATCGGAACATGCTCGCACTAACTCAGGAGAAGGGTCGTGGGCAACTTACCTTCAAAAAAAACTACAGATCGAACGGATAAGGGCGCCAAGGGGTTTGCAGCCTTATGTTCCACTAGTTCGTTTAAGCAAAAAAACCACTAAACTCGCTCAAGATAGCAATGCAACGTAAACAATAAAACAAAACCCACAGGGTGATAAATCGTATAATATTTCTAAGATTTAATGGATCGGATAACAGGGAGGCATAAAATTGTTTTGTAATTACTGGCATAAAGTACACAGACAAGACTAGCACAAAATAAATATATATCACAGCAGGCAAATATATATCACATTATTACTTATTTCATAAATTCAATCGGGTGCATCCGAAATCGCAGCTAGGCTGACGGCCTCGTAACTAATTTCTAAATGAGCTTACTTTCAGCACTAAATTAGGCCAAACCACATTGATTAATAGCAAACCGAAGGCTAAGAGAATGTTACCGTTGTACTGCGTTCCATTTTTTTAATATGTATCAAGTTAATAATTTACGGATACCCACGTAAGCAATCAGATCTGTCTGCCTTATGGAAATAAGCACTGCTGAATATTGTTCCAGCTATTTTAATTAATCCGAAGGAGCATGGAACTATCGCAACTAGGTTTGCCACTCGCTCAGCGAAATTTCAATCCAAAATGAGCTTCGGCGAATTTACTTTAACATAAGCACAGCGAAGCTCGCACTTCGTGTGACCCTTGATTACAACAATTACTTGCGGTGAAGCCGCTAATAACAGAACCCTATATGAATTGCTAAACAAGATAACGCAGGCAATTGAAAATTCCAGTGCATCCTAGCAGTTAACGAACATAATACAATGCCGCACAACGAAATCGTTTGAGAGTTCATATAACAAATTGCAAAATAATCGAGGTAGGTTTCAAACCAGGCTCGGCCTCACGAGCTCACTCCAAACACCAGGGGGCTGCTCCTACGGGAAGCTGTGAGCCACCACAAACAGGACTCTGTCTCAAATCTCTCCGAGGGGTGTGCGAGGATCCACAGCCATCGACTTTGGGATGATCTCAGCCCTAAGCAAGGAGGATCTCAGCCCGAAGCAAGGAGCCAAAAAAAAGTCTGATATTCGCCTAACAGAAAAATGTGCTTTACACAAACAGAGGTTTTGGTAACTTTTCTGGCCCATCGACGGAAAGGATGTTAAAATAGCGGCTGCCACAACAACTAGGTTCTTTGGGCGTCCTTTACGAACCCTTCTTTCAGTTCAGCTTCCTACATGGGAGACGATGCACCTCGAAGATTGTCCAAACAAACAATTTAGCGGGCAGACATCTTAGCAAGCAACTTTTCACCAAAAACGACGCTTCCCTAACGCCATCTCACGACAACGGCGGAAGTTGTTGGTGCCGATAATACAGAGCCCTGAACCGGTATTTTAAATACGAACTTTCCAAAGAGAAAATAGAAACCTGTGTTTCCACTAGATCTGTTTCAATTGCGGATTGTATTGTTCGAGAAACAACGAAGGTTGCCTGCTATCAGGCGGAGAGTACTGCATAATTACGAGAAAACAATTCATTGGTTTCAACTCCCCCCTTTCTTAAAGAGGTTTGACCCTCAAACATCCAAACTACAACCATATAAACCACGAAAACCCGCACCTCAGAACAACAACTACTGGTGTGGACAGAGGTGACACCCAGAGGACCTTGAAGCCAGAACGACCCACACGACAGGGATCGAGTCTACTCGTCGCTGCGAGGTGGAGAGTGCTGCGCCGGTGAGCAGACCCGTGACGACCCATCGCGGAGCGGTCCCAGACCCGAGACCCCCCAAACATCATCCCAAGACCACACCAAGTACCCGCCCCCTTGAATACTTCCAAAACAAAAAAAACCCCGAGGTGGAAGATACCCCGGCAGTTATGGTACTGCTAGACCGAAATAGGACTACAACACAAACTAAGAGAACGATCAGGGTTCTTCTTTTGACGATCGTGAGGAGAAGGTAACCCCGGGAAAAGAGGATCTGAAGGAGATCAGTGAAGCGACAGGCAGAGCCACATTTATGCTCCTCACCAATCATACTGGTTGAGGGTCCCTCCCACACCGCGTACGGAGGGGACAAAGGTCCCTACAACCTTTACCTCATGCATTCCGAAGACTCCATTCACGCTGAAGTCACAAACATACCAGATCAAAGAGAAAGTTAGAAAAATAGGAAAGCAACTCATGGGATCCCCACATTCATACCGAAGACCATATACTCTGAACGAAAAGGAAAAGGGATAGGTAAATGTCGGAAGGAAAGAAGGCGAAGAATGAAGGACTGATCGTCTCGACACAAACTAAATCATTCACCAGAAAAATCTGTGAACAATAATCCCGAACTATCGGAAACTCGCTCGTACGAACCAAAAGACGTTCACCAGGAAAATATGTGAACAATGATCCCTCACTAACGGAAACTTAATCGTACAGCAAAAAAAAGGTTCACCAGAAGAATCTGTGAACGATAACTCCGTTTTAACGGAAACAAACCTAACACTGAACAACCAACTACTCGCGAATGTTAACCCAAAATCCAACAAGTACTAGTGTCAAGCAACCCAAAATCCCTCAAATGACGTAAACGGTACATAACCTAAATAAATATTGCAAGACACCAGGTGCTAACCAAACGACACCTACAAAACTCACATTCGCAAGCATTCAGCTACCCTAATGCTAAAGAGACGGGGAGAACAAGATGATATAGCTCCCTATACTCTAAAATGGGGAAAACAAGATGATAATGATCCCTATAGTGACCTTCCCTGCGTGCCCAACCAACCACCCTATACTCTAAAAAAAGGAAAAGCAAGATGACAATGCTTCCTATCGTGACCTTCCCTGCGTGCCCAACCAACCACCCTATAACACGCTCACTCTAAATCCTCATCTTCATGAACCTTTAAATCCTGTACATGCCACGAACCTAAACTCCGACGAGTCTCAAAATCCTCCAGCTCATACACATTCGGCGATACCTTTTGTCTAACACGGCATTTGATAAACTTGGGAGTCAGCTTGGCAGCCACGTAATCGGCCTTATTCGAGAGGGTGTAATTCCTCTTCCACACAGTCTGACCTAACTCTAAACTAACTGGTCGACGCCTCAAATTATAACGCTGAGTGCTGGTATGGAAAGCCTTATCGAGACGCGCCTTAACAGTAGCATAAATGCTCCTCAAACCCTTAAGATGTTCGTTAAGATCGGTCCGATCGTGGAAATCAAGAGGTTGGTTGCCCTGGTCCCGAAGTCGATGCATCTTCCCCGACAGACACGGTTCTCTACCAAAATTCAAATAGGCTGGGGAATAACCTGTAACTTCATGTACCGCTGTACGTAACGCATAACCCAACTGTGGTAACTTCTCATCCCATGTTCGATGATCGTTGTTAACATAGGACCGTATCATGGTCTTGATGACTCGATTCACCCGTTCACATGGGTTTGCCTGTGGATGGTAATTGGCATTATACACAATCTTGCTGTCATAGCGCTTGGCTAAATCCCGAAATGCCTTACTGACGTACTGCTTCCCATTATCACAAATTATCCTCTCGGGAGCACCGAAGACCAACATAACCTCATTCTCAAGATGTTTAACCACCGCCGCACTCGTAGCTGTCTTCAGAGGGAACATCATTGCATACTTCGTGAAACAATCGACAACAACCAAAATAAACCGATTACGCTTAGCTGACACCGGAAGCGGACCTACCAAATCAGTACAGATAACCTCCCAAGGAAGAGAAAGAATACGCTTGTGCATTTCACCATAAGGTTTCCTCTGGTCGGGTTTCTGGGAAGTACACACTGGGCATCTACGCACGTAACGGGCCACATCGACGTTCATCTTTGGCCAGTAATAACGAGCTGAAACACGCCTAAGAGTTTTGAAATAACCAAGGTGTCCAGCCGTCGGCTCATCATGATTCTCCACTAAAACTTTGGCACGTAAAGATTTTGGAACCACCAGCTTCCAATCACAATCCCTATTCAAGTTAGGAGACCCTGCATGCGTTAACTTAAAGATGTTATTGCCCTGCACACGCCACTGCGGAAAATTGTGAGGGGTTTCGACGATTCTTGCCCTAAGCTTCGTATACCACTGGTCCTGGTCGGCTTCCTGAATCTCAATTGCTGCTACAGCCCTAGACAACGCATCCGGTACTACATTCTCAGATCCCTTACGGTAACTAATCGTGAAATCGTAACCCTGTAACCTTAACGCCCAACGAGCTAAACGACCTGATGGATTCTGTAGCTTCCATAACCACAATAGAGAATGGTGATCGGTGACAACATGGAATTGGACTCCTTCCACATACGGGCGGAACTTCTCGATAGCCCATACCACAGCGAGACACTCGAGCTCGGTTGCTGAAAACTTTTTCTCCTGGTGAGTCAAACTCCTGCTAGCATAGGCAATAACACGCTCTTCCCCTCCGATCTTCTGGGTGAGTACGCAACCTAAACCAACTTGTGAGGCATCAGTCTGCAAGGTGAAAGGTTCCTTGAAATCCGGACAAGTCAAGATAGGGGCCGAAACTAGACACTGTTTTATGTCTTGAAATGCTGCCTCGGCCTCAGGATTCCAGCTAAAAGTCGCCGACTTCCGAGTCAATCGATGAAGTGGTGCCACACGAGAAGCAAAATCTCTAACAAACCTCCTATACCACGAGATGAGCCCTACAAAACGCCGGACATCCTTACTAGACTTTGGAGTAGGATAATTCACCATACACTCAACCTTAGACGGATCTACTCGCAAGCCTTGCCTATCGATGACATAACCTAAATATTTCAGTTGCGATTTCACAAACTCACACTTCTCGGGATTGACCGTGAGTCCAGCCTGTAACAATCTGGTGAAGACCTTTTGCAGAATCTCTAAATGCATCGTGAAGGTAGGGGTGGCCACAATGATATCATCCAAATAAACTGACACGTAAGGTGTTAAGTCAGAACCCAACAGCTGGTCTACCAAGCGCTGAAAAGTCCCGGGCGCATTATGCAACCCGAACGGTAATCTACGGAACTGGTAGAGCCCCTTACCAGGAACGACAAACGCTGTCTTCTCCTTGCTGCTCTCCTCCAACTCCACCTGCCAATAAGCGGACTTTAAATCAATGGACGATAAGTATTGGGCGTTAGAAAGCCTATCAAGAATGACGGACATATACGGCAAAGGGTACGCATCCCGCTTGGTCACGCTGTTCACCTTCCTGAAATCTACGCAGAACCGATATTCCCCGCTGGACTTCTTGACCATCACCACTGGTGAGCTCCATGGCGAAGAAGAAGGTTCAATGACTCCCAACTCTAGCATGGTGTCAATTTCCTGGTCAATCTTTTCCTGGATATAGGGCGACACCGGATAGTAACGCTGTTTAATAGGAAGGGCATCTCCCGTGTCGATAACATGCTTGACCCCTTTGGCACAACCTAAGCCTGGCTTCATCTGCTGGAAAAAATGTGCCACCAAGTCATCTAAGGCTTGAGCCTCCCCACTGGTTAGGTCCTCTTTCATGCGGATGGCGTTGACGACCGCCTTATTACCAAAATCCCAAGTATTCTTCCTAAAGTGCGGAACCAGATCCATTCCCTTCCAAAAATCAATGCCTAAGATGATGTCCTCGGCGACATCCTGAATTACTACGGCCTTAATAACCTTGACCTTATCTTTCAACCTAAAGGGTACATAAATTTCTCCCAGCGCTGTACAAGATCGACCATCAGCTACCGTAACCGAAGAGTAACTGCTCTCTAATGTAAGTCCTATGTCCTGTAATTTCTTCCAACCGGCTCCTCCAATCACAGTTCGACTAGCCCCGGAATCCAACAGACACACGAATGATATTCCATAAACCTCCACCTGTAAGTAAGGACGAGGATCCCCTTTTCGATTAGAGAAAGCACTAAAAACTCTGGCCCTCCGGCCCTGAAAATTAACAGAACTCGAACTCCACGATGAATTTGCCGACTGCCCTCTTAAGATCGACGTCCGGCTACCCGACGACCTTGTGCCTCGTTTCCCGAACACTTCGGACAAGTACTCTTCACTACACCTGTAGCGCCACATGAAAAACAACAACGTCTCGTTCGAGGTTTAGAACACCTAGTAAAATTGTGACCAGTCTCCAGACAATTCCAACATTTCCTCGCTGGGACCACAGTATCAATAGATTCAACACGAGCCTTGGGAGTTATACCATTAGATGGACAAGCTAAGTCGGGTTCCAAAAAATCAACCTTATTGACCGTAGGTGTTCGATAACTAGTTGCCAGATCTTTAGTAGCCTCCAACTTCTTGCACAACTGCAATAATTCCGAAACGCTATGATAATCCTGTAAAGCAACCCCCCTAATGAAAAATGGATCGATGTTACGTCGAATTACCGTTAATTTCTCCCGCTCTGATGGTGGGTGAGATAGCCTAGAAAACAAGTTCACCATACAAGCGAAATAATTTCCAACTTTTTCCTGAGGACCCTGGACCCGCGCCCTAATTTCATTCCACAGTTCGACTTCATAGTCGAACGGCAAGTATTCCTCCCTCAAACAACGAATAAAGTCGTCCCACGAGTTGATCTGACCCCTAACAGAACGATACCAGATCAATGCGCTACCACACAGCAAGTCGATGATGGCATTCTTCAAATCTGCTGGAGCGACTCCTCGGGCGACCCGTAACTCTTCCACTCTTTTAATGAAAGCGTTTACGCTAAGTCCAGTATTATCCCCACTGAAAGAAATACCCCACTTGTGGACTGGTACAACCTTACAGCTAGCATTAGAATTGCTTGAAGGCGGCTGAGTAACATTAACAGCAGCGGCAGAACTTCCCACTCCTGCTGGAACCAAAGGATCTCCCGCAGGTTGACCTAATTTGTCTAAATTGTCCTCAATGCAATTCAGTTGATCTACTACCTTGTTGATCGACTTCTCAAGGCCGACCTCCTTATCTGAAACGACCAACCTACTCAAACGTCCATATAAATGTCGAAGTTTGGATGAGACAACCCTAAACTCATTTTGTTCCGGAGACCTAATCGTACTAATAAAGTCTGCCAACTCAGTGGTCTTCTTATCGCAGACCTCAATCTCTTTCGCAACATCGGCCACAAAATTCGGTGCTAGTGGAAGTTCCCCAAACTGTTCTTTCCCTAAAAACTCCTTTAATTTCTTCCTCATAGTAGCAACAGTCTCTCCCTTCAAGCTGGTACAACCCCTAACCGATAATTCATAACTAAGTTCGTCGCGAGCTAGACGATGAGGATCCATGATCACAATCGATAAATACAAACGACTACTTAATACACTAACTTCAACTAATCGATTAAATATTTATACCCTAACAATAGCATGCACCAACAAAGGTTCACCAAAATCCCCAATTACACCTAAATGTACCTCAATATACCTAAATATACCTAAATGCCAAAATCTATCATGCACCTAATGTACCAAAAAAAATATGGCTCGAATGCCAAATATGCTACCAAGCAAAAATCCAAACGTTCGTAAGGTTGGAGAAAGTCCTACCATACGAATCCCTAAATCTCAAATAATGGCTTAAATGCCAAACCCTAAAATCCTATGCACGGATGGAAAATGTTCTAACAAATCTCGCAACAACGACACAACAATTCCAGCCGTACAAATATTCAACAATCGGTGCTTCGCAGCTCAAAAAAATATTCCAAACCAAATTCCCAAATTCGCACAAGACTCCTATAAACATATCCTGAAATAAACAAATTCGCCAAGACGAACAGGATGCAAGGAGTAACAAGGGCTAAGGTATAAACAATAACCAGTAATATACTCAATAAATAACATCAAACAATCCTAACTAAATATTTGCCAGTAATTACGGGATCCCTAACTAGAAAAGTTTCTCAAAAAAATTGCCCCACGTTGGGCGCCATTTTGTTACATCAACAATTGCCGATGGTAAATCGGAACATGCTCGCACTAACTCAGGAGAAGGGTCGTGGGCAACTTACCTTCAAAAAAAACTACAGATCGAACGGATAAGGGCGCCAAGGGGTTTGCAGCCTTATGTTCCACTAGTTCGTTTAAGCAAAAAAACCACTAAACTCGCTCAAGATAGCAATGCAACGTAAACAATAAAACAAAACCCACAGGGTGATAAATCGTATAATATTTCTAAGATTTAATGGATCGGATAACAGGGAGGCATAAAATTGTTTTGTAATTACTGGCATAAAGTACACAGACAAGACTAGCACAAAATAAATATATATCACAGCAGGCAAATATATATCACATTATTACTTATTTCATAAATTCAATCGGGTGCATCCGAAATCGCAGCTAGGCTGACGGCCTCGTAACTAATTTCTAAATGAGCTTACTTTCAGCACTAAATTAGGCCAAAACACATTGATTAATAGCAAACCGAAGGCTAAGAGAATGTTACCGTTGTACTGCGTTCCATTTTTTTAATATGTATCAAGTTAATAATTTACGGATACCCACGTAAGCAATCAGATCTGTCTGCCTTATGGAAATAAGCACTGCTGAATATTGTTCCAGCTATTTTAATTAATCCGAAGGAGCATGGAACTATCGCAACTAGGTTTGCCACTCGCTCAGCGAAATTTCAATCCAAAATGAGCTTCGGCGAATTTACTTTAACATAAGCACAGCGAAGCTCGCACTTCGTGTGACCCTTGATTACAACAATTACTTGCGGTGAAGCCGCTAATAACAGAACCCTATATGAATTGCTAAACAAGATAACGCAGGCAATTGAAAATTCCAGTGCATCCTAGCAGTTAACGAACATAATACAATGCCGCACAACGAAATCGTTTGAGAGTTCATATAACAAATTGCAAAATAATCGAGGTAGGTTTCAAACCAGGCTCGGCCTCACGAGCTCACTCCAAACACCAGGGGGCTGCTCCTACGGGAAGCTGTGAGCCACCACAAACAGGACTCTGTCTCAAATCTCTCCGAGGGGTGTGCGAGGATCCACAGCCATCGACTTTGGGATGATCTCAGCCCTAAGCAAGGAGGATCTCAGCCCGAAGCAAGGAGCCAAAAAAAAGTCTGATATTCGCCTAACAGAAAAATGTGCTTTACACAAACAGAGGTTTTGGTAACTTTTCTGGCCCATCGACGGAAAGGATGTTAAAATAGCGGCTGCCACAACAACTAGGTTCTTTGGGCGTCCTTTACGAACCCTTCTTTCAGTTCAGCTTCCTACATGGGAGACGATGCACCTCGAAGATTGTCCAAACAAACAATTTAGCGGGCAGACATCTTAGCAAGCAACTTTTCACCAAAAACGACGCTTCCCTAACGCCATCTCACGACAACGGCGGAAGTTGTTGGTGCCGATAATACAGAGCCCTGAACCGGTATTTTAAATACGAACTTTCCAAAGAGAAAATAGAAACCTGTGTTTCCACTAGATCTGTTTCAATTGCGGATTGTATTGTTCGAGAAACAACGAAGGTTGCCTGCTATCAGGCGGAGAGTACTGCATAATTACGAGAAAACAATTCATTGGTTTCACAGTAAATAACGTTTGAATAGTGTATTTTAAATATTAAAAGTACAGTTAATGTGGTTGTTATGACAATTGTACTGAAAGCAGGTAACGTGGTGTTTGTGAAAGCGTGTGATTATCACCTATTAATCAGGAAGGTATTTGATTGTCAGTTGCTATGTACATTATCAAAAGTTAGTACATGCGCAACTATGCATTTTGCCGTTTTTCATTGGTTGATGTTAGAGGGTGTGGTATAATCAAATATTACAAATTCTACGGAAACCGTACAAAATAGAGCGTTAGTTGAAGAGACAAATTTTCTCTAAAATTTTAAGCTGAATTCAAAAATATAATAACATACCGAGTGTTCTATTTTCATACCGAGTGTTCTATTTAAAATAGGAGTCCATAAAATAAGAAAAGAAAACCATTTTAGAGGTATTCAGCTGGAAAATTACCTATCTCACATCAATACACATTCAAAATGTAATAAAAATATAAAGTTCAAAAAAATCGTTATAGCCGTTTTAAAAAAAACGAAAAAAAACTGAAAAATCACAGGAGTAAACACCATACTTCCTGTTATGGACAGACACACAAACAGACCAATGAACAAAAATATGTTTTTTGGGTCCAGGAGACTCTAAAACGTGAAGATCTGTTGAAATCTCAATTTCGAATTTTTGGGGTGAATCCAATATTTCCGTTATTGTAAAAGGAAGTAAAACAACCAAATGAGGGTACTTGGGATTATTACAAACTACTCCGTAATTATATCAACAGCAGTTAAAACTGAAAAACAAGCTTACTTTCAATTAACGGCTACTCATAGCAGCAGTAAAGGAATCTGGATTGAACTGAAAAGGTTGAATGTGACCATGTTAGGTTAAGCAGTTTAAAGAAAAAATGTTCGTTCATTTGTTTCGGTTGCAGCCTTCTAGACGAATTTTAGTACATGATATGTTTTTTGTTTTATTAATTGTAGTGTAAGCAAATTCTTTTATTAAATTACATTAAACTGATGGCTTAGTTTTTTTGTATTTTTTATGGTGTTAGTGGAAGAACGGTTCCTTACTGAACTAACACCCTGGGGTTCCTTACTGTACTGACATTTTATTTATTTTGAAATTTAAAAATTGTGTTCTAAATTTGTATTTTATATTTACTTTATTATTCTATTTACCTAAAATAATATCACGAATAACGCAGTCGAAAATCACACCCCAACGATAAACCGTTTTGAGCGGTCATCAAAAATATACCCCTTTCTTTAACCGAAAGTCAGATCAAAGAAGAACTTCTTGATAAAACATTGCCAATGGTGAATGTAGCTCTTCTAATTAATAAAAATAAACATCCAATTCCCTTATCTGCCGTAATAATCTCATCTAATGAAACCACCCAGGACATTTTCGAACTAAAAACAAATTTCCACTCCATGGTCACGGTAAAATTGCGAAAGAAAGCAACGAACATCCCATAATGTCATAAATGCCAGCGATTTGGACACACCAAAAACTATTGTGCAGCAAAAGCATGCTGCGTAAAATGTCTAGAAGATCCCGCACCAAATGCATGCAAGAAAATACCAACGATGCAAGTAAGCAAGTGCACTGGGGACTTCAGCGAGCTCACCGCCAGCAGCTCCAAAGATAACGAATTGATTAATATCTAAACACACCTTCTCATCAAACGAAATGTCTTACGGCCAAGCAGCGCAATTAAATGCCCACATTACCCGTCAAATCAACCAACCATCCCAAAATTCCCCGCAAATTAACCGCCGATTCCGTCAATTTATCAAACATTTAGTAGGTCCCTTCATAGTTCATATCCCACATTAAATCCTTTTTACTTACACATACCGTCCCAAATATCCCCAACGGCTAATTTACGAGGCATTTCGCTATAAGGGCAGGTAGACTTGAAGACATCTAATTTACAACCAATTCAAACATTCACTATCCTTAACTGGAAAACGAATGGCATAATATCACAACAAGTTTTTGTATCCTTTCTAGCACGATATGATGTAGATAATGCGTGCATCACTGAACTCCACTTGTCAGAAGAAGAACAATTTAAAGTAAGCCGGTATAGAATCTTTTGAAAAACCGAACAACTGGAACAACATTGCGAGGAGCTGCAATTTTAATAAAAACTCATTTCGAGCACACTTCATCAGTTGATATACCCTTGACCAACATTGAAGCAGTAGTTATCTTATATTATAAGAGCCGATGCCGACCGTAAGCACAAGTGGTGCCGGCACACGCAGCATGAAGGGCCCGCATACTACTACCACGCGCGCTTGCTATATAGGTTTCTATAAGCGCAGGTTTCTGTAAGCGCACATGCCGACCGTAAGCACGTGGCGCCGCCACACGCAGCCAGACGTAGGCTGACAAATATCGGTTGCAGTTGCAGCTGCCTACAAAGAACGCAACCAACCACTAATCGAAAATAACATCTGAAACCTATTCACGTCCGAAACACCAATGGTGGTTATCTCAGTAGTAAGAGCACGCTTTGGGGATTGTAATGCAGCATACAGGATGTATGATACATTTAATTTAAATATTTATATCCAGATATCTAATGGCTTTCATGTGATATAACAGTTGTATGTTTGCCTGGTGGGGTAGTAAGGGCAACCACAAGGTTGTTTTTAGTAACATATAAAAATAAATAACTTGAATTGAGAATCTACGATAAATATTCACGTTAAGGGTTAAATTCCCATTAATTGTGAGAAAATAATAATTTTTGGTTTGATACGTAGTAGTAATAAAGTATTCTCTGTGATCAAATTTGACTTCAAGTCATAGTCATTGTAAAAATATATAATTCAAAGTTATTTGAATTCGATTACTAAAATACTACGAAGAAAATAGAATCAGTGAAGTGAGTGTTGTGTGCTGTATTTCAGTTCAATCAGGCAACAAAGTTCCTAAGAGCTACAACTAGTTTAAAAAAAAACAAGCGGTCTGGTTTTTTTAAATGCCTTTTTTTTCAGAATTAAAGTGTAGTGAATAACAAGTAATTTGTTTGGAAAAACAAAAAACAAATATTTGTGAATTATAGAATTTATAATAAAAAAAAAGCAAATATTTCTAAAGAAAAATAGAAAAATAGCCAAAGTGGATATACAGGGTGTTAGGGAAGTCGACGGAAAAATTTCTAAAGATTAGCTTTTTTAAATTTTTTCAAATAAGTAAAAAAATCTTTGATGGATTTTATTCATTTTTTGGCCATGCGTTTTTACCGGTAAACTTAAGCTTTTTGTGGAATAAACCCTAATTTCAAAATTACAGAGTGTTTAAAAACTTTGTCACAATTAATTATCCATCCATATTTTTTTAACCCCCTGTATAATCACTTTTTTGTGGATAGCTACTTTGATTTATAAGCTATTTCCTCTCTTAAAAAAATTTAGTTGGGTAAACGGTTTAGCCACAAAAAAATATTTTCTAAATCCTTACAAGCCTGAATCAGCAATTTTAACTTAAAACACTTTTTTTGTGGCTAAACCACAAGAATAAATAATAACCAGAAGCATATCTACTACACAACCGCTTTGATGTCGATGCCGACAACCGGTGACCTCGAACCATTGTATTCCGAATAGCTCTCCGGAAAGCCGATACCTACACTGACTGTACTGGCCGTTTCCGTTTAGAATTTCAGTTTAGAAATGTCCCACGGCTATGAGGCGCCGGCGGTCAGGTAATACGAGATATCCTTCTGGTTATTATTTATTCTTGTGGCTAAACCGTTTACCGAACTAATTTTTTTAAGAGAGGAAATAGCTTCTATGTTAAAGTAACTATCCAGAAAAAAAAATGGTAGTGATTATACAGGGGGTTAAAACATTTAAAAAAGCTAGTCGCTTTAAATAATTGGGGACCTGCGTTCGAAGGTATAATGGGTAATAATGCGGTTGTCTAATGCGTGATGCTCACCACATCACCACGTGTCATGAATTTGACACGCGACAGCCGGGTGTGAGAGTGAGGATATGGAAGCTCTGACCTTCCGCCTTGCAGGCCAAGCTTCTTCATGGGGTGTTAGTGCCTCACCATTATTATTATTAATAATTTTTAAAGCCCTCTAGCGGCTAAACTAAGCAACTTTGTATATAGGTAAGTTGAGTTAAATGATCATATTTTGGGCCAAGGATTCACCCCTACAAATTTTTCCGTAGAGTTATCTAACACCCTGTAGAAATTATAATAATGCAGAAATTACTCGCTAACAGACATGGCTGGCGCCTCAACTGACTCGGAGTCAGTATCCATGCAGTTTACGTCGCCCATGTCACTGTCTGATGACTCTGATGAATCGCTAACGTAACTTGATTCGTCGATCAGGTCGACAGTTTCAGAGCTGGGTCCAGCTTAAAGCAACTTCCAATAGTAGGGGTG